>JACVCZ010000010.1:435000-1635000 GCA_020829145.1 Drosophila nigrodunni | reverse complement strand
CCATCTGTTGTGCTCTTTTGATTCAGGATATCGTCAGCATGCAAATCTTCTCCTCCAACCGAGTTTGCACTATCCAGCAGATAACAAAAGACATGAGTTTGCATTATGTCCCTACTGCATTGAATCCTGCCGACATGTTGTCTAGAGGATCTTCTCCAAAAGACTTGATTAAATCAGATCTCTGGTTGCACGGACCAAAGTTTTTGCTGGGCACAAGGACAGGATGGCCCCAGTCTCGTCTATCGGAGTCAGAGCTGCCACCGCTGCGAAACAAATCATTTTATTCCGCTACTGGCCCGTTGGATATATCCCTATCGTTTAAATATATCAACTCATTCTCCACCATGCTGAGAATTTTTGGATACTTACATAAGTTCGTTTCTCCTAGCAAACCGTCCGGACCGGTGCAACTCAGTGCAGACCACATTCGTCGTGGAGCTCTTATGCTCATTCGCATCATCCAAAGGGCAAATATGTGGGAAGAGTATCGCCAGCTTCAAAACGGAAAAGGCATATCCTCAGCAAGTAGCATTATTTCGCTGTCGCCATTCCTCGATGGCAGCGGGGTAATTCGTGTTGGCGGTCGACTGCGCATCCGATAATCCTGCCAAAGGTTATCCCGTTTACGCTCGCCATGATAAGGCATTTGCATCTGTCGAACCTTCATGCTGGACCTCAAGCCCTGCTGGCCACAATTCGTCAGGAGTACTGGCCCATTGGAGGGTTAAAAGCTGTTTCGAAGGCTCTGCGAAAATGCATAATTTGCTCCCACTCAAAACCTCGATTAATGGAACACATTATGGCCGATCTCCCGAAAGATCGTATTGAATACACCAGACCATTCGTCGTTTCTGGAGTGGATTGTTGCGGCCCATTCCAATATAAAGCTGCCGTTCGCAATCGGCCGCCTCAGCGATGTTACATATGCATATTTGTGTGCTTTGCAACCAAAGCTGTATGGATGGAATAAGTAAAGGACTTGTCAACCGCCGCATTCTTAGGCGCTTTGAAGCGTTTTGTTGCCACTCGAGGATCGCCAGGATGCATATGGTCTGACAACGCTACAAATTTCGCCGGCGCTAAGAACGAGTTAAAAGATTTAAGGCAACTAGTTAGCAGCGAAAGCCATTGTGATGCAGTGCACGCTTGGTGTCTGGATCATAACATCGAATAGAAATTCATACTTCCACGGTCTCCCCATTTTGGTGGTTTATGGGAGTCAGCCGTTAAAAAAGCGAAATATAACATGATATCGTACCTTGATATCGTCGCTCCTTGGGTTTGACGAATTGGCGCGCAGAAAGTTGCTAAAAAAGCTCAGCTGCTTCCAACTCCTCTGCTTTATAACTTGAAACGAAACAACAGCGAAAGGTGTCTGGACCTTCTTCGGTGTCATCGTTCGACCATACGCACGAGATAAAATGCTTTCCAAATTGAGAATTGACTTCCTGCTGTTGTTCAAGGTCGCTTAAAAGAGCCTTCAATTGTTTCTGACGTTCCATGTGTTCATGAAAAATCATATCTTCGAACTAAATTAAAAATATTTTAATTTGCTTTGAAAACATTTTATTTGCTTTAGTGTTTTTTTGAAACTGAGGTTAGTTGGGAAAGATGAGGAGTTTTTATATTAAATTTCATTATATACTTTTACATATAAATTGAAAATGGGGGGTATTATAGCTGTCTTTTTTCATCCCATTATAAACTATATGAGTAATATTGTTGTCCTTTAACTTCTTGTATGGAGTTTTAGTAGGAAAAATCGTCACAAATGCCTTAGGTAAAAAAATCCAAAGGGGTTTGGCGTCGGCATCAGTTATGTACTCAGTGATATCACGAGTCATATTCTTCCAAAAATATTGTCTTTTGATTTTTGCTAAAGTTTTTGAAATGCCAGTATGACCTCCTTGTATGGGATCGTCATGGAAGTTAGACAAAATAGCTTCTTGATGACATTTTAGATCAACTAGGGCGAGCAAAATATTTTTCGAGTCTTGACCTTATGTCAGGATTCCACCAAATTGAACTTTTTTCGAGTTCAATTGTGATCAATTTTCCGACTTGCTTCTGTATCTCTTTCACCTGACTGTGTGGGCTTCTATAATTTTTGACATATACTGGTTCATCATCCTTTAATCTCAGTTGCTGTTTGTAGAAATTATTTGTAGTGATTGGTGCATAAGCTTGAGAGCTGTGAATTAAATTGTGAAGGAAAGTTCTTTGATAGTTGAGATAATACAGACTTTTCTCTAGTTTCATTATTAGTTTTGACTACTTCGTAGTTCGAAAGTGATTCATATGCCAAGTTATTTGTATTGACTACTTGATCTCTATCTGTAGTATTAAGTAGTCTTATGAATGCATTTTTTGTTGTTGCTATTGTACTAGCAATGTAAATACCATGTTTAATTTCCTGGTTTGGAATCAATACACTGTCTTCCTGGGAATTTAATTGAATTTTCCTAATAACTTGGGATCTCGCTGGCAGAAGTATTGAGTTGTTGCCAGAACTGTATGTTATTGGTACATAAATTGGATATTTAAGGTTATCGGGTCTGATTATAAACCAATCTTCAGACGGCTTGAAGTCTAATTGACAGTTGTGTTTCTTTATGAAGTCGATTCCTAATATGCCATCGCATGGAATAGCGAAATGTAAATCCACGATATGAAAGTCGTGTTGGATTATATATTTAGTTGTCTGTATCTCAATAGAGGTTAAACCTTTTGATTTTGTTACCTCCTGACTTATTCCTTTTATGTCTATTATATAGTTAACGTTTATATCATGATAGTCATCAGAATTTTCTTAGGCTATTGAAATGTCTGCACCTGTGTCTACTAGAAAAACCAGTTCTTTTCCTGTGGATACGTTAGCAAAAGTGACAAATATATTCTGACTGAGATTAATTCCATGGACCTTTACATTTTCTACTGTTAGGTACTTAAAGGGTCTTGAGAGTTTCCCGATGCATTTTGGGCTACTCACACGTTATTATTGTTATTGTGGCCTCGATTTGAGTTACCACGTCCTCGATATCGACCTCTTCCATTATTATTATAGTTGGTACCATTGTAGTTGTTGTGATTATTATTACGACCACGATGATTACCTCTGAAATTTCCACGTCCGCGGTTTCCACCACGCTGAGGATAATTTCTATAATAAAGAACAGTATTTGGTTGTCCAGTTGCTTCCTTGAAACTGTTTACGAATTTGGATATGGCATCATTCAAGGTGTAGAAGGTGCCAGCCTGCATGATAAGTTTTACCTTATCAATTGCGCAATTCTTCGTCATTGCCTTAACTGCAAGCTGTGTAGAATAACTTCTGGCTAACGCAAGGGGTAGTCCGTCCGTTATGTACGAACTTTCTAGAGCTTTTGTCATCTGCTCAACCTCTGAAGTATATTGGTTAGCAGCTTTGTTTCGTTGCTGTAGATTCATCAGCTAAGCTGATAATACTTCTACAGTTTCGCCTTTGACATTGCTTCTTAGTCCGGAGATGACTTCTGATATAGTTGTCTCATTTCGGACTAGGTTTCTGGCGACACCTTTTAGCTTTGTTTTTATTATTGAAATAGCTAATTGTTCGTGTTCGCCTTTTATTGATTCTATAATTTCCAATGCATCGAGAAAACTTGTTAGGTTTTCTGCTTTACCATCAAATACTGGTATAAGCTTTGATGCAGTGTTGATAAAATCAATATTTGACTGTGCCATTGTAATCAATTTTCCTTCAACTACACTCATTCCACTCCATTACTTTATAGATATGAATTATTTCTTGGATGCCATCATAACAATTACTCTACCTAGAATTGGATGTTCATCTACTCTGGATCTAACATGCACACCCGGAATTGTTGTTAATACTTTTCCTTTTTGGGTTGCAGTGCAGTGAAACAGTGGTGAAGAAGAGAAGTTAAATGTCCCTATATAAAGGATTTCTAACTCGTATACACTAACAGGGGTTGTGGATACTAACTGCTGAACTCTTCTACTAAAATATGGGTCCCTTTCATATGTTTTTCCTATGGCTCTTTGGGTATCCATACTTGAATATGCATATATATATTGTTTTAATTTTTTTCTTTTTATTTATTTCATTTTCTTGTCGTTACTTATTTAATAACATTTAATTATTTTATTTTTTTTTTGTTTGTGCGCCTTTTTTTAAATCTTGTCCAAGTCGTTTGCTCGGCTCATATATTTTTTCCTCAAACATTTATTGTGAAGTTTGTACAGTTCATAAAAAGCAATTTGCACACATTATTATAACAATTATTAAAAGCATTACGTTTACATATTCTAATTCAATGTTATTTGGTTCAACCTTATTTATCACGTTAGCAGTGGAATCCACTGATTTAACGTCTACTAAACCCATTATGGTTTTGTTAAAATTATAATTATAATTATTATCTATTTCCTGATCGAATTAACTTACCGAATTACTTTTCATCTATTTTACGGCTTTTTCTTTTTTTTCTTATTTTTACATATGTATGTCCTACCTACAGTTTTGTATAGCTTTACGGGCTACAGGCAGGCTTTTTACAAAAATTTTGTTTTATATTTAATTAAAATATTTATAGCTTATTCGCATTCTCTGCGTCAGCTGGTCGTCGCCGGTTGGCTGCACTGGCGCTCCCTCGCAGCCGAAAGTGGCGGTTTGCCCTTCTCGCTGTTGATCTGTTGCTGTTGTCCTGGGCCTATGGGCTCAGGCGGGGCCGGTGCCGGTCTTCGCACAGGTCTTCGGCTTCATGCATGCGGAATTGCATGCCGCAGAGTTGAGAGATCCGGGGCAGTCGGTCGGGCAGACTTCTGGTTGTTTCGGCAGTGGCTTGGGAATATTCGGTTTTGTTAATATTTTTGGTTTATAACTTTAATTTGATGTGCTGAGTGAGTTGTGACTTGTGGTACTCTCTTTTAAAAATTCAAGCTCATTAAAAAGTTTTTGCGCCGTCGTCCATGCGGGCGGCGTTGATTGAGCAAATAGCAACCACTTTATGTGTGCTATTCTTTTGCTAATTTTATTTTTCTGACCTCCACGTACCATCACGCACACTCTACTCACTCAAACTTTTTTTTTTGTTATATATCCTCCTTGTTGCCACAATATCCTTGTTGCCACAATATCCTTGTTGCCACAATATCCTTGTTGCGTTGCTCCTTGTGACTCTAGTCACGGTCGCCATGTATTATGTGCCAATATCTTTTATTGAATGAATTGAATGATTTTGGTTCACTTAGGTTAAAGGCTTGCTAGCTGTCGGCGCAGCGGCAGAGCAGCCGTTTTATATAAACATTATATATAAGTAAAGTAACTAATGTAAAACGGGCAGAGAGTGTGAGTTATGCATGCACATATGTGTATTAGCGGTCAATATGTGGAACATGCTGACTCGGCTCTAAGCGATGAATGCAATGAGTGCATATCATATTACGTTTGGACTTGAACTATGTGCGGGCACTTGGCACGCTGTCGCTGAGTGACAAAGTCAATGCCCTATGCATATTCGGTTAACAAAGTGTTGCCGCTCAATATTTATGTTGAGTAATAAGAACTCATATGTGCATACACTACAGGAGAAGCAAGAGATACAGTAAAATCGTTGCTAATCCATCCAAGGACGGTAAATGCGGTGATTGACCAACTACGCTTCAGATATGGACGACCGGAGCAGCTTATTCGGAGCCAACTTCAAAGCGCTCGTGAAGTGCAACCTATTCAGGAGCACCAGTTGACACGTATCATACCGTTTGCTACGTGCGTGAGCAATCTCACCGCATACCTACAATCGATCCCGAATGGGGAACAACACCTGGAAAAGCCAACTTTGATCGAGGAACTGGTCACTAAACTGCCAACAACCAGAAGAGTGGAATGGGCCAGATTCTGTGCAACACTGAATATTTACCCGACGATCGTTCATTTCAGTAGGTGGGTGAACGAACTCGCCAATGTCATCTGCACAATATCTGTCGTCGAGGTAAAGGAACCCAAACGTCGGGTACTACATGTAAGCGCCGACAAACAGGATGATGACTGGAGAAGGTGTCCAATATGTAATGGACAGCATGTAGTTATACACTGTAAAGATTTCAACCGAGCTTCCCCACCGACGAGGCTGAGGTATGTGAAGGAGCACCGATTATGTTTCTCGTATTTGCGTGGCGGTCTCATGGCCAGATCCTGCCGTGGAGACAAGAACTGCGGAGAGAATGGATGCCGCGGAAGGCATCACCCCACCGCCAGCCAGGCGGAGATCTAGAGATGAAAGAAGAAGAAGTTCGTCGGATTCACTTAGAGTCACCAGCCGAGAGACGACTCCGAGGGCCATTGAAACGGCGCCAGAGAGGAACCTGAATCTGGAAGGTGAACGACGACAACTGAACATCAATTGGTTTGGGGGCAAATCTGCCCAAGAGCCAGCTACCATGGTCAATCTGCAAGTTAGTGGAACTGAAAAGACCAACGATATGCCTTGAAGAATGTGCATTCGGTTCATAACTTGAGTTTGCCGATGCAAAGGCTGCAACGAAGAGATATTCAAGGAGCCATGGAATACATGAACTTACCGATGAAGCCGTACAGAAAAGCAGTACCAAAGCTTCTTATTGGATCACGCCCACTTGGGGATACCAATGAAGACCAGGCAGGTCACAGAACGAGGACCATACGCAGCCGAAACCAAACTTGGATGGGTTGTATATGGACCCTACAACACACGTATGAAGTTAGCAACGCCAACGTTCTGCAATCTAGCGGTGTCACAAGATGATGCTGTACAAAAAATGGTAAGCGACTATTTCGAGATAGAGAACTTTGGAGTAAAGCTTTCGCCGCCGGTCGCAGCTGACAACAGAAGCCAGAAGATGCTCGAAGACACCACTGTGAGAGTCGGGCAACGCTACCAAACCGGGCTGCTATGGAAATATGATAACATTGTGCTACCGCCAAGCTATGGCATGGCGCATAAAAGGCTTATCAATATTGAGAAAAAGATGAAACGTGATGTACAATTCGAACAAGCCTATAAGCGGATTATGAATGATTATGTGAGTAAAAAGTACGCCAGGTGATTGGAACGCCACGAAGTCGTGGGCAACGTCGACAAAAGATGGTACCGGCCACACTTTGGAGTTATGAATCCAAACAAGCCGGGAAAATTGCGCCTAGTATTCGATGCGGCTGCCAAAGTAGGCAATGTATCTTTAAACTCCGTACTGGACAAAGGCCCACAGTACTACAAACCACTTCCAGGTGTACTATTCCAATTTCGGGAAGAAGCTATAGGAGTTTGTGGAGACATAAAGGAGATGTTTCATCAGGTGCTGATAAGGCCACAAGACAGATGTGTGACGCTGAGGAAAGATACTGGGAATGTACTGGCAGCCAGCCACAGATGAGTTCAAGTTTAATGTGACATTCCATAGAGTCCCGAGCAGCATATTTAATGGCAAACGGACTCCGACTAAAAGAGAATTCCTGAGCCTAATAATGTCCACGTTTGATCCCTTAGGATTATTGAGCTGCCTTAAGATTACCGCCAAACTGCTGCTGAGAGAGATTTGGAGACGTGAAGTAAAGTGGGACGAACCACTACCGGACGAACTTTCCGACGCATTTGACAAATGGCGTCAAGAGATAACTAACGTGGGAAAATTTCGATGTCCACATTTTTACTATGGCCCTGGAGTAATATTGGATACGCAACTACATGTGTTCGTAGATGCGAGTCAATCGGCATTTGCGGCAGTGGCTCATTGGAGGGTCACAACCGACAGCGAAGTACGCGTACGTTTTATATGTGCTAAAACGAAATGCGCGCCCATGAGAACCATGTCGATTCCAAGACTGGAGTTGCAAGCCGCCGTCTTGGGAACCAAGTTGCTGAACACTGTGAAAGAGGAGCACAGCGAAGCCATCAGCAACATAGTGCTTTGGACGGACTCTAAGACAGTGCTCCACTGGATAGGCAGCACTCACCACCGATATAAGCAGTTTGTCGGCAACCGAGTGTCAGAGATCTTGGAGTCCACGGAAGTGTCGCTATGGCGATGGGTGCCAACTTCCGATAATGTTGCAGACGACGCAACAAGGGCACAATCAAAAGTTGATTTGAGCCAAACATCTCGATGGTTAATTGGACCAACTTTCTTGAAGGATGCAGCCAGCAAGTGGCCGCAGCCAACAATACGTGCTGATACCTTCGACGACGAAGAAGAGATGCCAAGTGAGCTTGCGCTTATCGCCGTAGCCACTTTTTTATTTCATTTCAGAGATTCTCGAGCTACACAAGGATGATTCGAACCACCGCATAGGTACAACGATTCGTAAGACGATGTCGTGGCCAAAGGGATCAACTCGAACGCTATGGCCTAACAGCAGCAGAATGTGAGGACGCAGAGGACTTGTTACTACGACGATCCCAGTGTGAAACATTTCCCGATGAGATCCGAGCCGCGTATAACAAGGAAATATTTGCTGGACGTAGCGACATACAGGACTTAGCACCTTATCTGGATGAAAGCGGAATTCACCGTGCCTACGGAAGAGTGGATGCTGTCCTATGCATGCCATACGGCGCCAGACGGCCGATTATATTGTCACATCCACTGACTGAGCTAATGGTGGCACACTTTCATGTCAAAATGAAACATCAAAATCTGGACGCCACCATAAGTGAGATTCGAATCAAGTTCTGGGTGACGAATCTACATAGATTGCTGCAGAAGATCGTGTACGCATGTGCTACATGCAAGTTACAACGGGCGCAACCAGCGCCACCAATGATGTGTCCCTTGCCAGAGGACCGACTAGAGGCCAATGGGTGGCCATTCAAATATACTGGACTGGATTATTTTGGACCACTGCTCGTATCGTGTGCAAGACGTAAAGAGAAGCGGTGGGTCGCCTTGTTTACGTGCCTGACAACAAGAGCGATACATTTGGAACTGGCGCACGATCTCTCGACAGACTCCTGTATCGGTGCCATGAGAAATTTCCTTGCCGGCGCGGACCAGTACGTAGACTGCACAGCGACAATGGCAAGAACTTCGTCGGAGCCGACAGAGAGGCCAAGCGATTCACAGCTGTTTTCGAGCCAGAGAGAATACAGGATGAGCTGTCGACCAAGAGAGTCGAGTGGCTTTTCAACTGGCCAGCGAATCCATCTGAAGGTGGAGTCTGGGAGAGAATGGTACAGTGTGTGAAGCGAGTTCTGAACCACACACTGAGGGAGTTAACGCCTAAGGAGCATGTGCTCCAAAATTTTTTGATTGAAGCGGAGAACGTCGTAAATTCTCGTCCGCTTACCCACCTGCCAATATCTATAGACCAAGAAGCGCCTCTGACACCGAACGACTTGTTAAAGGGAACGGCAAATCTGCCAGATGTACCCGGCATTGAGAGTAAGGAGCTCACGCAAAACTCTAGGAAGCAGTGGCGTATAGCGCGCCTGTTCCGCGACCGATTCTGGAAGAGATGGGTCTGTGAGTATTTACCTACGCTTGTACACCGAGAGAAATGGTGCCGAAGCACCAAACCGATGCGCACTGGAGATGTAGTATTTGTATGTGACCCAGCATTGCCACGCAGGGAATGGCGAAAGGGCATCGTGGAAGGTGGAGTGGCCCGACGTGCCAGTGTACGCGTTGCTGATCGAAACCATGTCCGAACGATAATGCGCCCCGTCTCTAAGCTTGCTATATTGGACGTGAGTGAAGTAGATCCTTCACGGGGGTGGGAATGTCATGAGACGGACCGATAGCGATTAGTAACGAATTTATAATAAGTATCGATAGTGGCTGTTAAAGTTTCGATTTCAAATTTGGTAATATTTTTCCCAGCGCGTTGGTCACACTTATGTATATATGTATATTTAAGCGCATGTATTGAATATTGTAAGCTCTCTGTAAAAACGCGCGGGATGGGAAGCAGTCACTGCGGTAAGACTTAAGTTATAAAAATAAGAATGTACTTGAACTATTTTTCAACAGAATAAAACCTCATCTTCATCCTCAACAAATATCGTGTATGAGTGGAATGAGGGTTCCAAGCAACTTCCCTCCGTCAACGACAATAACCAATTAAAATGAAACAGCAAATGGTGACTAATGCAGTATCCAATCAAATCATTGGATTCTATTATTTTCTCATTCTATTTTTATTCATCTTTTTCTTACTTATGTGGCTACCCCTTAAAACCTGATTTTTAAATAAATATAATTCTTCTTTTTCTTGTGCAGGGATTTAGTAAACCTCAGTAAGCAAGATGGTTCCGTACTATTGTAGTTTATGTACCAGTTTAAAAACATTGCAAAGTAAATGTGGATTCAAGAAACACATTCTCAAGAAACACAACTTTAGTTTTGAAAAACGAAAATATAAATTTCCTTGTAAATTATGTTTATATAAAAAACTATATGTTACAAAATCCGGTTTAAAAAAGCATGTTCTTTCTAAGCATAACTTTGGCAATAAGAAAGCAAAGTAAAGTATAAATGAAAACAACTAAAAGTAAACTGAGTATTTCTTTGGCGGGTACGCTGTACACCATTGCTTCGTCAACGTTTATCTGTTGAGCGTATCGATACCTAATTTTTGGGGGATGGGGGCTAAAAGGATAGTAGACACACAGCATACTAAACTAATTCTTTCTTCAACATGTTCAGACGTGTCCATCAGCAGAGGGATGGGGGTGAGCGGATCTTTACAAAATCAATTTGATTAGTATTCTCTGTAGATTATAGAAAACACATTAAATGTGATAGTAGTAATAAAATCAATGACATGGGACATACTCAGCATGTGGATCGAGAACTAAATTTGGGGTTGAATCGGGAACACCTGCAAGACATTTAACATGTTCAAACATGTTAAGACCGTATTTATAAAAGAAACTGATTTGAGCAAAAGAAAGGTAATTAGTATTCAGTGTTAAAAAAGGAAAATTAGTTAAAAGTGACAGTAGTCATAAAATCAATGACATGGATATAGAATTAATTTTGGGGTTGAACAGAAGACGCCTGTAACACATTCAACATGTTCAAACATGTTTAGACTCCGTTTTTAAGAGAAAGAGATTTAAGCAAACGAAAATTAATTGCCTTAGCCTCAGCTAATGCCTTAAAGTAGTTAGAATATAGGCAACCAGAAATTCTTGTTTGTAAGCGACGGCTTTGGTGTAACCGGCATTAAACTCATTGATGAGAGAAACCCAAAGACCACCAGACTTCACGACGTGATACTTGGAAATGCTCATTAACCCTAGAACACTTATGAGTCATAAAGAAAAGGGACCAATATACAAAAGGATCACAACTGACCTTCGTAAAGAAAGGCAATAAAATGTGTTAACAACGATTAACAGCGGACTCAATTGAAAATGATCGGTGCTGGCACACTTGTTTTGTCCTGAGATATTCGAGCTGTATGGCTGCTTGTAAAACTCACCTCTAATACAGGTGGGCTGCACGTATACAGTACCTGTATGCAGTAACTGGTTTACCCACCCTCCCGGTGTGCGCAACAGGGTTACATTTATAGTTATCATTAGAAAATAAAAAGCAGAGTGAAATTGGATTCATTTTCGTAGAGTTAATTCTGTTCGCTTGTTAAAAAATTTTCGCGCGGAGCGCAAAAAAGAGAGAGAAAAAAAAAGAAAACAAGAAAGAAAAGTACAGTCGAGCACGCCCGACTATATAATACTCTCTGCACTTTTCCCGATTAAATTATTAAAATCGGTATCCAGATATTACAATGTGTAGCGCTTTCATTAAAACACGTTGAAACAAAAACAATCTAAGCATAATCAAACACACATCTGTTTGTTTGCATGCGAATACACATACATATGTACGTTTGGCAATATATGCTGCATATATGCATGTATGTGTGTATTCGGCGCAGCCAGCTTCAGCGCCGCCACACAAGCAGCGAAAACGTTCGAACATGTGCTTGTGTGTTTCTATCTCGCTTGCACCTATAGGTTGATATTGCGTTCAATTATCAATATTGTAACGCTTCTAGTTTTCTTGTTTATAGTCCGATTTTAATGCGCCTTTCAGGATAGTTTAATATAGTTAATCTCCACATGAATTATGGATAACAATACTGTATGATACGAACAAGTTCCCAAAAAACGGTATTTGAAGTTTTTTCAAGTGTGGGAAAAGGGGGCGTGGCAGTCCAAAATTTTAAATGGCAATGCAACTATGCTGTCGCAAGGAACCTCCGTACCCAAATTGGTGATCCTAGGTGCCATAGTTACTGAGATAATTGCCGAAAACACCAATTTTTTCCGAGGTGTGTCCAGTTTTTTGCTCATTGTGGGCGAATGGGGCGTGGCATCGAAAAAAAAAAAGATTCTTGTATTGACTGACTAAATATGTGATCGTTTGACACCAAGCTCGAACTTGTAGCTCTTACCATCTCTGAAATCTGTTTGTTCATACGGACAGACAGACAGACGGACAGACGGTCAGACGGACAGACGGACATGGCTATATCGACTCGGCTTGTGATGCTGATCAAAAATATATATACTTTATGGGGTCTGCCACGCCTCCTTCTGCCTGTTACATACTTTTGCACAAACCCAATATACTCTTGCAGAGAGTATAAAAAAGAGAGGCAGAACAAGTAGTTAAAATATAGGCAACCGTGAATCCGTGAGCATTTCCAAGTATCACGTCGTGAAGTCTGGTGGTCTGTGGGTTTTTTCTCAGCAATGAGTTTATTGCCGGTTACACGAAAGCCGGCGCATACAAACAAGAATTCCTGGTGGCCTATATTCTAACTACTGTCGATCCTTCGCTCACTAAATTCAGGCAGCCCACCAATTGAGATAGACAGCCGAATAACGCCAAACATGGCGAAACTCAAAAAAAGCCAGAATACGCCAGAAAGTATATCGGGTCAGAGACGTCAACGAGTGAATAATTTCCATCAGCAAGTTAGTAGCAAAGAAGAACAGCAGTATGCGAACACAGCTGAAGCAACGGGTAATGACATTGATGAGGAAAGCGATGCGCCAGGAATCAATGATTCGTTGAATTTTTTAGGGAACTCTCCCAGTTGCCGTTCATCGAGCGACAACTGGATGGTAGAACAATAAAAATTCTAATCGACACAGGGGCGGCAAAGAATTACGTGAGACCCGTAAAGGAGTTAAGAAACGTAACGACTGTCAATATCTCATGTACTGTGAATTCCATACATGGATCCAGTTAAATGCAACAGAAATATACAATGAAAATATTTGGGATACTTGCACCATTCCTTATTCTAGACACTACTACTAACGCAGGCTGAGGTGACTTTGAATCTACAGGGCAACAACATAACTTACGGCAATAAGTCGGAAACTTCAGAAGTTTCAGACATTATAGTCCCTGATATTGTAAGGGGCGAATTCAAAAATATTATATTTAAGCGGATTAAGGCTTTTTCGACCTCTAGCGAGGCACTGCACTTCAACACTTCTACAATCTGAACCGAGGATAATGAACCGGTCTACTCAAAACTATACCCACACCCTACAGGTGTAGCAGATTTCGTTAACAAAAAATCGCACAATTGTTAAAGGATGGATCATAAGACCGTCTAGATCCGCTTACAACAGCCCAGCTTGGGTTGTTGATAAAAAACGACTAGATTCTATTGGTAATAAGAACCATCAGCTGGTTATCAGGAAGCTGAATGAGCGAACTGTTGCGGACCCAATGCCGAGCATTCCAATGATTCTAGCGAAACTTTGAAAGGCAACATTTTTCACCACGCTAGAACTAAAGTCTGGATATCACGGGATGTATTTAGCTGAAAAAATCGGAGAAAACTACGAGTTTTGTCGACTGCCTTTTGGTTTCAAGACTGCTGGTAGCATCTTTCAAAGAGCAATTGACGATGTTCTTCGAGAACAAATTGGTAAAACATGTTACGTCCATGTTGATGAAAATGAAGCAAATCACGTCCGACACAGTACTTCAGCGTCATTGAGAGTCTCTATGGAGAAGACAAAGTTTTTTTAAGGAAAGTGTCGAATACTTAGGTTTCGTGGTTACCAGCGAAGGAGCAAAGGCAGAAAAGGTTCAGGCTATTCAAGAATACCCTAAACCAAAAAACTGTTTTGCTCTAAGATCTATTCATGGTCTTGCCAGCTACTACAGGGTATTCGGTAAAGATTTCGCTTCCATAGCAAGACCTTTGGCAAGTATTCTGAAAGGCGAAAATGGCTCAGTTTATAAGCACATGTCCAAGAAAATGGCGATAGAATTCGATGGCTCGCAACGCGATGCTTTCAACTGGTTAAGAAATATATTGACCTCAGAAGACGTCATGATCATATACCCAGACTTTAAAAAGCCTTTCGATTTAACCACTGACGCTTCCGCAAGTGGTACGATGATTTCACGCACGTTGAAACAATGTAAATCACAGTATGCTACCAATAAAAGGGAACTATTGGCTATTGTATGCGCCCTCGGGAAACTTCAAGATTACCTATATGGTACCAGAGAGATGCACATTTTCCCAGACCATCAACCGCTCACGTTTACAGTATCTGAAAAGAATACTACGCAAAAATTAAAAGGTGGAAGGCCTTCATTGTATAGCATAACGCGAAAATTCATTACAAGCCAGGCAAAGAAAACTTCGTGGCTGACGCCCTATTCCAGCAGAGTATTAATGCTTTACAAGAAGAGCCGCAAACAGATGCAGCCACCATTCATAGTGAGCTTTCCCTGATATACACAGTCAAAATGACCTACAAGCCCTTGAACTGCATTAGAAATCAAGTAGTCCTAGAAGTGGCATGTTTTTCGTTACACCGAAGGCTAATCATGTTCGGCAACAAGACTCTCCACTTAATACATTTTATGGACAAGAACAGTCTCTTGGAGACACTAAAACTTGTAGTGAATCCTGACTTTGGCCGTCATTCAACACGAGTGTGTGTCATTTTTCCCGACAACCAAATTTTGGTATTGTAAGAATATGGTGTCAGACATCACTAACAAAGACGTACAAATCGAAATAATTAGTACCGAGCATAATCGTGCACACAGAACAGCACAGGAAAATGTTAAACAAATCCTTCGAGATTACTATTTTCGAAAAATTACTAAGTTGCCTATCGAAGTCGTTTTAAATTGCAAAGTGTGTACTATGACCAAGTCTGACCGGCACCCAAAAAAGCAGGAGGTCGGGAAAATGGAGAAAGAATACACATTGACATCTTTTCCACTGATCAGAAACTCTTCTTGACCTGAGTTGATAAATTTTCGAAATTTGCAGTCGTTCAACCATCAGCCTCTTATGCAATTACAGATATTACAACTCCCATATTGCAATTAATTAACAATTTGTCGAAGACTAAAACCATTAATTGCGACAACGAAGCATCGTTCAATTCGCTATTAAAAAATCAGTTCAAAATAGATATTGTCAACGCCCCTCCACTCCATAGCTGCTCAAATGGTCAAGTGGAACGATTCCGCAGCACATAAAATAGCTAGGTGCCTAAAAATGTATAAAAAAAAAGAAATTAATGAAACAGTGCAAGCAATAATAGAATAGAATAAGTCCATCCATTCAGTTACAGGCCACAGGCGACTAGACGTAATACATGCAGCATCTAGTGAACTGCAGCAAACAATTAAAGACAAATTAATTAAAGCCCAGCAAGATCAACCTACCAGACATAATCCAAATAGGCAATTCAGGGTGTTCGAGGTAGGGGAGAAAATATTTCTTAAAAACAAAACAATTTCTTAACAAAAGGTTAGGCAACAAGCAGACCTGGGAACTTCTGTACTTGTTTCATAAGGTGTTTCATAAGGACAACCTAAGATAAACAAGAAAGAAAAAAGTACAGTCGAGCACGCCCGACCGTATAATACTCGCAAAAAACGGCATTTGAAGTTTTTTCAAGTGTGGGAAAAGGGGGCGTGGCAGTCAAAAATTTTAAATGGCAATGCAACTATGCTGTCGCTAGGAGCCTCCGTACCCAAATTGGTGATCGTAGGTGCCATAGTTACTGAGATATTTGCCGAAAACACCAATTTTTCAAGAGGTGTGTCCAGTTTTTTGCTTATTGTGGGCGAATGGGGCGTGGCATCGACTGTATTGACTGACTAAATATATGATCGTTTAGACACCAAGCTCGAACTTGTAGCTCTTACCATCTCTAAAATCTGTTTGTTCATACGGACAGACAGACAGACGGACAGACGGACATGGCTATATCGACTCGGCTTGTGATGCTGATCAATAATATATATACTTTATGGGGTCGGCCACGCCTCCTTCTGCCTGTTACATACATTTGCACAAACCCAATATACTCTTGCAGAGAGTATAAAAAGTTAAGATTATTTGCAAAAAATTTTTTTTGCAAAAGTCGGACGACGTAGACTTCCACTTTATGTAGTTAGCTTCAGTTTCATATTCTTTCAATGTACGAATTCAGTCTTGTATCTTGCCTTAAGCAGAATGATCCAATAAAATACATTACTCCGGCCTTAGCCGCACAGAACTCAACTTGTTTCACTGCTAAGCCTACAGGCTGGCATCTGAAGCAGCGTACAGCGATCCTGAGCATCTTTATTAAACCATTGGACCCCCGTTGCATTCGTAGGAGTCACTGGATCTCCTGAGTGAAGCCACAGCCTGGACCCAACACTGCAATCTGTAGCGACCACTGGACTCGACGAGGGAATTTAATAATTAACACACATACATACATATATGCATACATATGTATAATGTCAAACGTATGTGTATTTGCACACAAACAAATAGATGTATGTTTGATTATAATTATACCCGTTACACGTGGAGTAAAAGGGTATATTGTAATCGTTGGAATGTATGTAACAGGGAGAGGGAGGCGTGGCAGAATCCATAAAGAATATATATTCTTGATCAGCATCACAAGCCGAGTCGATATAGCCATGTCCGTCTGTCCGTCTGTCTGTCTGTCCGTATGAACAAACAGATTTTAGAGATGGTAAGAGCTACAAGTTCGAGCTTGGTGTCTAAACGATCATATATTTAGTCAGTCAATACAGTCGATGCCACGCCCCATTCGCCCACAATAAGCAAAAAACTGGACACACCTCGGAAAAAATTGGTGTTTTCGACAAATATCTCAGTAACTATGGCACCTAGGATCACCAATTCTGGTACCGGAGTTCCTAGCGACAGCATAGTTGCGTTGCCATTTAAAATTTTGGACTGCCACGCCCACTTTTGATAAAAAAGTCTGGAACCGTCAATGCCGTTTTTGGCGAACTTGTTCGTATCGTACAGTATTGTAATTATATAATTCGTGTGGAGACTAACTATATTAAACTATACTGAAAGGCGCATTAAAATCGGACTATAAACAAGAAAACTAGAAGCGTTACAATATTGATAATTGAACGCAATATCAACCCATAGGTGCAAGCGAGATAGAAACACACAAGCACATGTTCGAACGTTTTCGCTGCCTATGTGTCGGCAGCGCTGCCCGCGGTCGCTGGCTGCGCCGAATATACACATACATACATACATATTTGCATCATATACATATTGCCAAACGTATGTGTGTTCGAATACAAACAAACAGATGTGTGTTTGATTATGCTTAGATTGTTTTTGTTTCAACGTGTTTTAATGCAAGTAATTCACATTGTAATATCTCGATACCGATTTTAATAATTTAATCGGGACAAATGCAGAGAGTATTATACGGTCGGCGCGCTCGACTGTACTTTTCTTTCTTGTTTTTAGTTTAAACTCCTTGATAACTCTCTATACCGATTTTAAAAATTTAATCGTGAAAAATTCAGTGAGTATTATACGGTCAGGCGTGCTCGACTGTACTATTTCTTGTTTTTTCAACTAATTTATTATTTCAACAGTGCTTATTAGCTTCAATATATTGTATTTTAGTATATTCATGCTTATATTAATTACCTCCACTATGTATGTCTGCTATAACCCAAATTGCCAGGTGCAAACAAAATGTTTTACATGAAAAATGTGCAGGCCTCAACGACCTGATTGAGTCTAAATCAGGTTTAAAGTGGACTAAAAGAGGCTTTGTGGACCTATTTGGCAGATTTAAAGACCTAAAAGTATTAAATGATTCTCCAAAGCGTAAAAATGCCAATTTTAGGTTGTCGATTGGACTTAACGAACTTTTAGTCCCTCATAATTGTTATTAGTGACGACAACTTTATTTTACCCACAGAAGTTGTCTCCACGATTCCCGAAGTAATAGTTTCAGATTCGTTAAGTGTCAATACTGTTGCAGTTGGCGAATTAAACAATGAGTCTATCGGAGATGCTCCTTCTACGGAGGTAATTACAGTGTCTGATAAAAAGAATCTTGTAGGTGTTCCAGCAAAGAAACAATTATTGTTTTCCTGCCTTGTCCCTGAAACCACATCGGATGATGTGGTTATTACACTTTTTTGCTGTTAAATCTTCCTTGTATCTCTCTCGATATCTGATTGCTCGATCTGATTTCTATGTTTTGAATGACCGTTGTTATAAGGAATACGAACGAATTCGAGACGGTTTTATAACGCCATTAATTCGAAGCGGAAATCATCAAGGCTTCCATCTAGTGTGGTCTTTGAAAGAGAATCTGCTAATTCGGATAAGTCGCCTTATGTATGCACGAGTATAAATGTGATTCACCCTAACCTTATCATTTACATTCCATCAATTGTAATTTTACACCAGTCATCACAGAAAGTTCCCCTTTATGTAATTTAAAGGCTACTTAATCTGTTTTTTTCACCTGGTCCAAACGGAGTCCCAGGCTGTGTGCTTAAAAACTGTGCTGACGGCCTTTTAAAGACCCTATATAAACTTTTTACATTGTCCGTGTTGTTGTTGTCATGCTGTTTCTCTGATGTTTGGAAATCATCATATATTACTCTCTTCTTCACAAAAAAAGCAAACAAATCCAATGATTGCAACTATAGGGGTATTTCCAAGTTGTCTGCTATTCCCACGGCTTTTGAGAAAGTAATATCTTCTCAATTGCAACATTTCTGTAGATCCAGGATTTCACCCTGCCAGCATGGGTTTGTGCAATATAGATCCAATACCACTAAACTGTTACAATTTACATCATTTGCACTGAAGGGCTTTGAAAGAAAATTGAAAACTGACGTCATTTACACAGATTTCAGCAATGCTTTCAAGGCTTTCTAATCACACCCTATTCATACATAAGATCAATCTTTTGGGTCTTTCCCATAACTTTTCTCTTTTGATTTCAAATTACTTAAGTTCTAGAACACAACAGATTTATTTGATAGACACTTTGTCTAAATCTGTTCAAGTTAATTTGGGTGTTTCACAAGGAAGTCATCTCGGTCCCTTGTTATTTATATTGTTCATAAATGATCTGCCACCTGCGATCAGTTACTCTCGTGTGCTCATGTATGCTGACGACGTTAACTCTGTGTTTTGGCTGCTGAGTCTCTTCTTGGGATCAGGTTACAATCTGATCTATGAAGTTTTCAAACGTGGTGTCAAGATAATTTATTAAATCTTAACTTTAGTAAGTGTAACGTAAATTCCTTCAGTATGCGCCTCCCCTTTCTAAACAATTACATTCTGAATGGCAACTCTCTTAAAAGAATTGAGTCGGTCACTGATTTGAGTATCTTTATGGATCCAAAGCTCAAATTTAATAAGCATATATTGTCAATTACTAATCGTGCTTTTAGTGTCCTGGGCTTCATAAAGCGCTGGTCGAAAGAATTTAACGATCCCTATTTCACAAAAACAGTTTTTGCTCCCTTGGTACGGCCTATTCTTGAATATGGATTTTGTATTTGGTCAATTTAATACAGGATTCATCAGGATTGAATAGAATCTGTACAAAAACAATTTCTTCTTTTTTCCACTAAGGGCTATTAACTGGAATACTAACATACGCTTACCATCCTATCGTAGTATACTTTTACTAATTTATCTTCCTTTTTGTCTGATCGTAGAACAGTGCTCGGTATAATTTTCTTACACAAACTAATCAGTGGTGAAATTGATTCTTCGGAATTACTCAGCCAGATTAGTTTTGCTGTTCCGATCGGACTAAAAAAGAAAATTTCTTCCACTCTCTCTTCAACCTTGTTCTACCAACTTTGTCATCCATAATCCTGTCCGTGTCCTATGTAGTAACTACAGCTAACTTTCACGAGTTTGGTATGTAGTTCTAATCCGACCCCCTTAATTAGAACTTCTCTTCTCTGTCAGCTGTCTAGATCTTAATAAACTTAGTTTAATATTTGGTTTTTAGTTATTTTATCTATCAAATAAATTCGTTTCGTGTTTATCATCAGCCGTATGTTATGCGGTGTGCCCCTTGGTCGGTTGGGCGGGAGGTGGCTGCATTATTTGCAGGGTTCCGAGCGCTAACAAGTACGATGCTTGGTGTTGCTGGGCCATCAACGTCCACATTTCAAAATAACAAATATGTAGGAATTCGCCTACTATAGGACATTGCATTACATTTTATAAAGTTGAGATGCAGAAAGTTTACTTTACACTAGGCTTGAAAGGTTTCGAGATCACTTGGGAGACCGTGACTCAGACAAGAGTCAGTTAATGGTAAACAATGTTTTACATCATCGGCATATATCAAAACTCGGGAATTAGAAATTACTGAAGGCAAATCATTAATAAATAACGAAAAAAAAAAAGTAAAGGCCCAAGATGGCTTCCTTGAGGAACACCAGAGGTAACTCGCACAGGCTTACATAACGTGCCATTAAAGTTCGCTTTTTGAGTTCAAAAGCATAAATAGTTCGCACTCCAAAGTATTAATTTATCTGGGAGTCCTAGTAGATTAAGTTTATATAGTAAGACAGAATGATTAACACTATCAAAAGACTTGCTAAAATCAGTGTAAATGACATCGGTTTGCAATTTATTTTGAAACCCATGTACTACAATGGAAGTAAATTATAATAAGTTAGTGGTAGTAGATCTATATTTCATAGACCCATGCTGGCAAGGTGAAACAATATATCTTCAAATATGTTGCATTTGAGAAGATATTAATTTTTCAAACGTTTTAGGAATTGCAGACAACTTAGAGACACCCTGTAGTTACAAGTGTCAGATTTAGTACCCTTTTTTATGAAGGGAAATAATAAAAAGATTCTTTCCAAATGTCAGGAAATCAGCACGACTTAACAGACAATTTAAATAAGGTACACAACGGTTTTAAGAGGCCATCGGCACAGTTTCTGAGCACGCAACTAGGAACTCCTTCCGGACCCGGGGAAAGGACAGGTTTAGCAGTGATCAATGGCCTAAAATTGCAATTATAAGGGTTTACACGATATAGGGATAAGGCAAAATTTACATTATTTTGATGAATACAATAAGTTGATTGGAGGCAAAAAAGAATGTTTTGGTCGCCTCGCGACTTTAGGATACCCGTTACTCAGTTTCAATATGTTATTAACACTGGGGTATGATATTAAAATTAGTGCAATAGATTAGTTTATAAATAAGATAGCTTGGCAAACACAGAAAATTTTCATATAAATTCATATTTGTGTGAGTTCGATTAACTTAGCTTAATTAACGCAAAAGTTGTTCATACTAATTCATATTTGGAGCGTATTTTTGACGGATCTGCTCTACGATATAGTCGTCCGATTTGGATCAAACTTGGTCAGTACATGTACTTCCTAGACATGTACTTTCCGTGCTAAGTGTTCATGATATGAACGCAGAAAATAATCAGATGCAAGAGCCTGATGCCACATGTATTGAAGAAGCGGAAAACACTGATGTTGGTCAAGGTGACAACGATACCAGTGAAGATGAGGAGATGCCAGAAGACGATCCAAGATAATAAGAACCGGCAAGCCAGGTCGACCCCGTAAGGAATACAATACCTGTTACATACTTTTCACAAACCCAATATACTCTTGCAGATAGTATAACAAGAAAGAAAGCTATAGTCGCCTCGCGACTTAAGGATACCCGTTACTCAGCTTCAATATGTTATTAGTAATGGTTATGGATAAGATAGTTTGGCAAACAGAACATTTTCATTTAAATTCATGTTTTGAGCATATTTTCGACCGATCGTTCCTATGGGAGCTATACGATATAGTAGTCCGATTTGGATCAAACTTGGTCAGTATATATATATATATATTAATGGCATATGAATTCTGTGTGAGTTTGATTAACTTAGCTTAATGAACGCAAAAGTTTTTCATACTAATTCATTATTGGCAGATGTATTCTGTGTGAGTTTGATTAATATAGCTTAGTTAATGCAAAAGTTTTTCATACTAATTCATATTTGGAGCGTATTTTTGACCGATCGGGAGCTATATGGGAGCTATACGATATAGTTGTCCGATTTGGATCGAACTTGGTCAGTACATGTACTTCATAGACATGTACCGTGTAAATTTGGTTCAGATAGCATAGCTAATAAAAAAGTTTTCTATACTAAAACATTCTACTTTTACCTGTACATTTACCTTTATATGCAAATAAAACGCCCTAAAGTGGGCGTGTCAAAAAACAAAACCAAACTTGTACTGCTTGGGTATTGTACCTTTCATCTTTCTAGCTCTTATAGTCTCTGAGATCCTTTTTAGACCCCGTACTCTAAAAAAGAGTTTGGGTTTCTATTAGGTTTGTCAGAAGCGAAATGTGCGTAACAGGCAGAAGGAGGCGTGGCCGACCCCATAAAGTATATATATTCTAGATCAGCATCAACAGCCGAGTCGATATAGCAATGTCCGTCTGTCTGTCTGTCCGTCAGTCTGTCCGTCCGTCCGTATGAACACCTGGATCTTTTAAACTACAAGAGCTAGAGCCACCAATGAATTCATGTTTAGAGCATATTTTCGACCGATCGGCCATATGGGAGATATACGATATAGTAATCCGATTTGGATCAAACTTGGTCAGTATATATATATTATTGGCAGATGTATTCTTTGTGAGTTTTATTAATAAAGCTTAATTAACGCAAAAGTTTTTCAAACTAATTCATATTTGGAGCGTATTTTTGACCGATCGTCCTTACTGGAGCTATACGATATAGTTATCCGATTTGGATCGAACTTGGTCAGTACATGTTCTTCCTAGACATGTACTTTCCGTGTAAATTTGGTTCTGATAGCATAGCTAACAAAAAAGTTTTCTATACTAAAACATTCTAGTTTAAGCTGTACATTTACCTTTATATGAAGATAGAATGCCCTTAACTGGGCGTGTCAAAAAACAAAAACAAACTGCTTGGGTATTGTACCTTTCATTTGCGACCCCTGTCATCTTTCAAGCTCTTATAGTCTCTGAGATCATTTTTTTCATACAGACGGACGGACGGACATGGCTATATCGACTCGGCCATTGATGCTGATCAAGAATATATATACTTTATGGGGTCGGCCACGCCTCCTTCTGCCTGTTACGCACATTTCGCTTCAGACAAACCTAATAGACCCTTCTACTCTTTTTTAGAGTACGGGGTCTAAAAACGCGGAATCCTTAAAAGAATATTAAATACAGTGGAATCCGGTTATAACGACTCCGCTTAAAGCGTCCCTACGGTCATTGCGACAAAATTTCGATGACTTGTTTCGTCCCCATACAATTCAACCGGCTATTGCGACGTGCCGAAAAAAAATACAGCGAAATAATGCCAAAAAATATAAGCATCAAACGACGCACAGTGGGGCAGCGGGCCGAACAATTTTGCAAAAATCATATCTTTTGAACCAGGTATTTGAACAAATTAAAAAGTATTTAACAGATAACTTATTAAGCTTTAGCATGAATGTCTGAACAGGGTGATCCGTCAACAGGGTGCTTCAAAATTTCTGCCTATATTAGACGTATAAAATAAAAATTTAAAATACTTATTTTTTATCACAAAGTAATATTTTTAATATTGTTTTAACATTAATATAACTAATCAACATGTTTTTGGTACTTTTTTAGGCTAATTTACTTAATATTGCCACTTACATTTTTGGGTACATTATTTTGAGGTTATTTTTTCAAATTAGGATTTTGTGGTCGATTTTCCTTAAAATAATCTTCAACAGTTGGCTTAATATCTAATAAATTTACCATTTCAGAGCTATAATTGCTCTCTTCCAAATCCTTGCGGGTTCGCACGTTTCTAAATGATGAGACAAGTGGATCTGAAGATGCTGCCAGCATGTTGAATAAGTCTTCATTTTGCCTTTTTCGAGAGATCTTGCAAGTGTTTGTGTATCTAAATTTTTTGTAGTCCTTGTTTTTGCACTCCTGTGCTTCTTCGGACAACTCTCCAATTGGTAAGCATTGATACTCAATTAAATCCTTGCCATGAGGCAAAATCCTGTGTAATGTTGGTGTATGTTTTTCTCCGGATACATTTGCGTAATAAGTCTTGATGTTATTAATGCGTATTCAGAAAATTTTGTACCATTAATCTTTTCTTTGCAATTAATAATTAAAATGATATATTTCTCCTTTGAGAGTCCCAAGTCCATAAACAAGGCAAAAGCCTCTTCATCCGTGAACATTATGGCCGAGTTATTTGGTGGCTCAACAATGCTCTCCTTGATCCTGGTCAATCTTTTTGGGCTAGCGACATTTACCGCTTTCGTGATGTAAGCTTTCTCCTTTTCATGCAGTTTTGCATACTTCAAAGAAAGCGCTTCTGATAATTGCTCCATTCCAATACCTTCTGTAGCTTCTCCTATCTTCTTTTTCCTGGTGTAGTTTGAGCACGTCTCCAGAGTTTTGATCGGCCTTCCTCTTCCCCTGCTAGTAGACGGTTGTGGTTCCACGTCTTCAAGGTCAGTGAATGTGGTATAGTCATCTAGCCACTCGGAATTCCTTCGAGTAAAATTATCTATTGACCTGTTGCACATTATCCATTTTCGCTCAACATTATTATAAAAATTATGAATTTTAAGTTTGCTATTTGCAGTAGCTCTTAAAATAAGCTGTTCTCTAAGAACAGCATCTTCAAAGTCACTCCGGTCATTGGATACTCTAAAAATTTGGAACAACTGAGAATTCGGTGTAGCCATATTTTTCAAATTTGTTCAGAATTATATTAATAAATACTATTCAATCGAAAGTTTACGTTTCCTCTTGTGAAGTCAAGAATGAACATTGCAACAAGTGCATAAGAGGTCAGTTTATGTAGGATTCATAAATGAGGTAAAAAACTTATTGAAAACTTACCTAGAACTATAAACAAACACGGGTAACAAACTTATACCTTATACAAATACCTATTACCTGTTGTCAAAATGAATGAATACGGGTAAAACCCTTATAAAATAATGTTTTTAAGGGTTACTAAGTCAGGTATAATTTGCAACATGATTTTACGCAATTTTTTAGTCAAATTCCCATTCATGAAATTAGCATATTTGCCTGCGCTCTTCTTCTTCCATACCTGAGCCGCGCATTTTTAGCGCGAGGTTGCGTTCGTTTTATGACTTTTAATTTTAAACGGGCAAACTAAGGCAAAGGAAATTATATAGGCATATTAGAAGAAGGTTCATTCTATCATATGTATATAGTCTCCTCGTGAACATCGGTGAACATTAGAAGTTATATCCATGCTAAATTAAAAAAACTGCCCAAAAATAGTGTATTTTTTAAACTTTTTTGGAATATTCAGTTATAAAACGAAAATTAAATTTTTTACTGAATGTAATAAAGAATTAATTATATTTGAAAACTTTAATATTGATCGATTATTTCGCCCAAAATTCAATTTCAAAGTTGATACTTTGCGCCGAAAATTTATGCATTTTGGCACATTTCAGGAAATAGGTCAACTTTGAGGGGCTCTACCAAACACAATTTTCAAACGATTTAAAAAAAATTTCGGATTTATCACCCGTGATCATTTTTTAACCAAACGTCATTTTTCTTTTTGTCGTAGGCTACCATCACAAAAATGATTTTTCCCACGTTTTTCGGCCGGCTGCCCCATTGTGCGACGCTGTAAAAAAAGATGTATGCATGTATATATTTACTAGTGATCGGCACTCATAAGAGCGTCAACAAGGTTCTTACTCTCTCACTCCCATTATTCTCCCATATTTTACTCTGGGAGAGAGAGAGAGAGTCGGAGCACAATGCCGCGTATATTCCATAGGATGTCTCGTTATATTTCTAGTTTTTTCTGCTTTTTTCCAATTCAAATTTAATGCGTGAATACTTAAAATAGAGAGCAAAATGCGCAAAGAGAGCTCATTCAGTACAAGCTCGGCAATTAGGCAATGCAATGTCGTCAAAACGAAAATGCTTCTCTGTTGAGCAGAAAATGAATACAATTCGGCGCTTGGAAGCCTGTGAGTGCAACATAGCTCTGGCTAAGAGTTCGGTGTGTGCCACACTACAATTGCCACAATTAACAAAAAATTAAGAAAATATTAAATCTTTATTCAACAAAAATATATTAAAGCCAAAACGTGTCAGAGCATCAACTCAAGATGAAGTTGATAACGCATTGTTGCAGTGGTTTACAATGCAACGCAGGCGAGGAATCCCATTAAGCGGTCCAATTCTTCAAGAAAAAGCCAATTCGTTTGCTAGGCAATTTAAAATTTAAAATTTTAATTGCTCTGCTAGTTGGATAAGCCGGTTTATGATCAGACATAATATCGTCGCCGGTCCAGTGAGTGGAGAATCTTTGTTTGTAGAGAAAAGCGATTTAAACGAGTGGCTTACAAAGGTTTGGTCTATACTACGTAAGGATTTCAATGATGATGAAATATGTAATGCGGATGAAACTGGACTGTTCTATACGTTAGCTCCAGACAAAACATTAAAATTTAAAGGCGGGAAAGAAAATCATTATGAAGACATTTTTTTTATTGAAATTTGAAGGAATCCTGTCCAAGGAAAGGATTACAGTGCTTGTTGCAGCAATAAAAAAAAACAAGTAAGAAAGGCTACAGTCGACGTGCCGACTGTATAAGACCCCGTACTCCTTGTAGTGAGCATACAAAAATACTTACAAACTTAAAAGAAGAAGCAGTAGACTGATTCATATTTTATTATTTAAATTAAAATTTAAAAAAGTAAAAAAAAAGTTATGCGCTGGCTACAATCGAACCCGCGGTATCAGGCACAGGATTCTCACATGGCGCCACTCTACCATATGCACTACACCTCAATTTGCAAGTACTGCTGATTATCTTCATTTACATATAATAATGTGTTGTTATAGAAAAAGAAAACAAATGCCTGTCTGCGCTGGGGTTCGAACCGCAGACCTCATGTTTCTCTAATGCATGTCACATCACTTGGACCACAGCACTGTTGACGATCAGGACGGCTAAAGTAGATAAATGATTTACCACTTTTCTTCAAACACGTACATAAATTAAAATTTTTACATTTTTGACCAATTTGTTTCACATGTTGTAGTTGTCCGATTTGGACCAAATTTGGTGAAGTTCCTTTTAATAACTGCACATTGTACACATTCTGTGTGAGTTTGGTTGCGATCACTTAGCAAATACTACATGTCTTCATACAAATTTTTTGTTTTTGACCGATTTGTCCTTTAGGAGCTATAAGCTATAGTTGTCCGATCTTGATGAAACTTGGTAAGGATAGTTATAGTTGTACCATACACCTACTGTGTAAATTTTACGATAGCTTTCATAGTTTTAAAGTTGTAGTGCAATGAAAACTGTTTTTCACAATTTGCGGGGGCGGTAGGGGGCGTGGCAAAAATTTGAAATAAACTTAACCTGCCTGCAATATAGACGGACTTTCATTCCAAATTTGGTAGCTCTAGCTCTTGTAGTTTAAAAGATTCAGGTGTTCATACGGACGGACGGACAGACAGACGGACAGACAGACAGACGGACATTGCTATATCGACTCGGCTGTTGATGCTGATCTAGAATATATAAGTTAACGAGAGCCCCTCGCACATTGTTGTGTAATAGAAATAAACGCAAATATGTTAGCCAGCAGTTACGCTGAAGTTGCCGTCTCAGCGAAAGTGCAGTTCAGCGCCCTAGATGCAACGGCCAACCGCCGGTAAACTGATATCTTGCACATGCTGTAAGATCAGCGTTATCGCTTATGCCCAGTCGGCTCGCCGGCTGTAGTTTTGTAGCTTTAAGTTTGTATCTTTTTATTCCTTAGCAACTAAGTACTTTTGGTGTAGCTTACGCCCCAGCTTGCTGGTGGTTCAAAATTCAGTTCTGTTCTAATAACGTAAGCTAACGCACGTTTAAATAAACATTGCTCCGGCAACTGGCCGTATAATCATGGTTGATTAATTAATATATCACTGAGCCACAGGGCCAGTGATCTGATACTTAACTGTATCTCAACCTAATCTACCTTATTAACTAACAACTTGGCTCTACCCGACGGTATCCTCTCACGAGTACTACTGGACCGGATAGACAAAATTGTAATTGGCGCCCAACTTTTAAGAACCCAGCACCCAGGGTAGAAGATAAGAAATAAATTCATAAAACATGTAAGTGGAATGTTTAATCAGTACAGATTTAAAAATCGAATGAAATAAAAACATGGACATGAATCAAGTGCAAGCGTTAGTAGCGAATGCTGTCAGTCAGGCATTAGCGGCGCAAGAAATCAGATTTAATGAGCAGTTTAATATACTAAAACAAGATATCCAGAGACGTCAGCGTGTGCAGAACACCATTCAGCAAGCGAACAATGACCAAGACCAGGATTATTATAGGACGGCCGAAGCCGCGGTCGCAGAAGCCCATGATGAGGCTGAAGCAGCAAGTGACAATGACTTAGTGAATTTTTTAATCAGCGCTCCCGGTTGCCGCTCGTCGAACGTCAGCTGGCTGGGAGAAAACTAAAAATATTGATTGACACAGGAGCGGCCAAAAACTACATCAAGCCCGTAAAGGAGCTAAAAAATGTAGTCCCGGTCAACTCCCCTTTCACGGTTAGTTCCATCCACGGTTCTAACAAAGTAACCCATAAGTGTTCAATGAACATTTTCGGGAAATCAGCTAATTTTTTTTATTAGACTCCTTAACACCATTTGATGGTATTGTAGGTTTCGACTTGCTAACGCAAGTAGGAGCAACCCTAGATACCGAGAATGGTACAATCAATCTTAGATCTGTATCTGAAAAGCTACATCATCATTATTGTGACAACGTCAATTTCAATGGATATGATATTGTCGTACCGGAAGTCGTAAAAGCTGAATTTAGGTGTATGATTTTGAACAGATCTAGAGCATTCACGACCTCTAACGAGGCGTTGCCGTTCAATACATCTGTTGTGGCTACGATCCGTACAGAGGACGATAAGCCAGTATACTTGAAACTATATCCGCATCCCATGGGGGTCAATGACTTTGTAAAAAAAAAGAAATTAAAGATTTGCTACAGAATGGCATCGTTAGGCCTTCAAGGTCACCCTACAATAACCCAACATGGGCCGTTGACAAAAAGGGTTTCGACGAAAGTGGGAGCAGGAATAAGCGACTGGTAATTGACTTTAGGAAACTAAATGAAAAGACCATCTCAGATAAGTATCCAATTCCCAACATATCCATGATATTGGCGAACTTGGGTAAAGCCAAATACTTTACGACATTAGATCTAAAGTCTGGCTATCACCAAATCCACACAGGCGAAACAGGATATTTGAGATAGGAGAAAAAGTCTTCATCAAATCCAATAAGAGACTTGGAAACAAGCTTACCCCCTTGTGCTCAGAAGCGGTAATACAAGCAGACCTAGGAACGTCTGTACTCATTAAGGGAGGGTGGTTCACAAGGACAACATAAAATAGGAATTAGATTAGCGATTATGAATTAGTACTAGGACTAAGAAACACGGTGGGGTTAATCCAATTTTATTTATTTGGTCGATTTATCCCTAATAAGTATAATAAACGCTCGGATCACCGACTATTCTCATTCAAATTACATACCCATAGCAGATGGAAATGTAATGATTTGGGGACCGAATGTTTAAGTATAATAGAAGAAACAGAAAAATTGTCCGAGTATTTTCCCCAGACTCATATGAGAAAACTATTGGAGGTAGATGTTAACCATACTAGAAGTCTTTTGTCCGTTTTAGAGGTGCGCCACCGAATTGCCAGAAGCTTGGATTTTCTTGGGACAGCACTTAAGGTAGTGGCCGGCACACCGGACGCCAATGATTTAGAAAAGATCAGAATGACCGAAAGAAGATTATTCGAATCAAACAACAAACAGGTAGTAATAAACACAGAAACCCAGAAGCAGATAAATCAGTTAACCGATACAGTAAAAAAGATAATTAAAGCAAAGAAGAATGATCTAATAGACACGCCACATTTGTACAAGGCATTATTGGCCAGAAATAGAATGTTAATAAATGAAATCCAAAATTTAATGCTCACGATCACTCTTGCAAAAGCCAACATAATAAACCCAACAATCTTTGATCACGAAGATTTAAAATCTGTGCTTATTAAACATCCCGCAGAAGTTCCTATAGTTAGCCTGATGCAGGCATCTAATATTAAGATTTTCCAGTCCGAAAATATTGTCCACATTTTAATCGAGTATCCAAGAATTAAGTTTATATGTAGAAAGGTCAACATTCTCCCGGTGTCCCAAGAGCACACTGTACTTTAGCTTCAAGATGACACCGTAGCTGAATGCGACAACGACGTTTTAGCGGTAACAAGCTGCACCACAACAACATACGCCTCGATCTGCAAGTTGGGAACGCATGACACCTGCGTACGCGAATTGCATGCTGGAAGCACAGCACATTGTAACACGCAACCTAGTCACCTGGAGCGTATTACAATGGTAAATGATGGCATCAGATAAACGGGGACGGTCATACTTCTGAGGGGGGAGTAGTTAACGAGTGCCCCTCGCACATTGTTGTATAATATAAATAAACGCAAAAATGTTAGCCAGCAGTTACGCTGAAGTTGCCGTCTCAGCGAAAGTGCAGTTCAGCGCCCTATATGCGGCAGTCAACCGACGGTAACCTGATATCGTGCACATGCTGCAAGATCAGCGTTATAGCTTATGCCCAGTCGGCTCGCCGGCTGTAGTTTTGTAGCTTTAAGTACGTATATTTTGTATCATTGTATTCCTTAGCAACTAAGTAGCTTACGCCCCAGCTTGCTGGTGGTTCAAAATTCAGTTCTGTTCTAATAACGTAAGCTAACGCACGTTTAAATAAACATTGCTCCGGCAACTGGCCGTATAATCATGATTGATTAATTAATATATCACTGAGCCACAAGGCCAGTGATCTGATACTTAACTGTATCTCAACCTAATCTACCTTATTAACTAACAACTTGGATCTACCCGACGGTATCCTCTCACGAATACTACTGGACCGGATAGACAAAATTGTAATTTATATACTTTATGGGGTCGGCCACGCCTCCTTCCGCCTGTTACGCACATTTCGCTTCTGCCAAACCTAAGAGAGCCCTATACTCTTTTTTAGAGTACGGGGTCTAAAAAGTTATTGGTTATTGGGAAATCAAAGCGACCTAGATGCTTTAAAAATGTTCATGCTTTGCCTGTTGGCTACTATAGTATTCGCCGCGCATGGATGACATCTGAAATTTTTATTAATTGGGTACGCAATTGGAATGCTGAGCTTAAAAAGCAGAAAAAGAAGATATTGCTTCTAGTTGATAACTATCCAGCCCATCCCACAATAAGTGACCTAAACAATATCACTCTTGCTTTTCTTCCACCAAATACGACGTCTGTTTTACAACCAATGGATCAAGGCATAATTCAGTGATTAAATCAACCTTTCGTAAAAATCTGGTACTTAAAATAATCAGCAATACGGAATTTAACAAACAAGAAATTTACCCGAAAATTCCCATCCTTGATGCCATTTTAATGATAAATGATGCATGGCAACAACTTGTTTTAGGCATTCTGGGCTTGCCACAGAAAATTTAGTTGGCTCGTTCTCAAGCGATATAGAAAACGAAGATGTCATTCCTTTATCTGTTTGGGCAAGAGCTTTACAAAATCAGCTACCGATTTCATTTTATTATTATTAGACCCCGTACTCTAAAAAAGAGTATAGGGGTCTATTAGGTTTGTCAGAAGCGAAATGTGCGTAACAGGCAGAAGGAGGCGTGGCCGACCCGCTAAAGTATATATATTCTAGATCAGCATCAACAGCCGAGTCGATATAGTAATGTCCGTCTGTCCGTCTGTCTGTCCGTCCGTCCGTCCGTATGAACACCTGGATCTTTTAACTACAAGAGCTAGAACCACTAAATTTGGAATGAAAGTCCGTCTATATTGCAGGCAGGTTAAGTTTATTTTTAAATTTTTGCCACGCCCCCTACCGCCCCCGCAAATTGTAAAAAACAGTTTTCATTGCACTACAACTTTGTAACTATGAAAGCTATCGTAACCAAATTTACACAGTAGGTGTATGGTACAACTATAACTATCCTCATCAAGATCGGACAACTATAGCTTATAGCTCCCATAGGACAAATCGGTCAAAAACAAAAAATTTGTACTATTTAAATTAAGGAAAAAAAAAAAAAACCACAAAATTTTATTTTGTTTTAATATTTTTATTTTGAATTCGAAAGAAAAACATTGAATTAATTTTATAAAATATTTTATTTTGATTTAAAAATTATATTGTTTTATTTTAAAACCTATTGCAAACATGACAGCAATAAAAGAAAAAAACATTATTTTCTTTGCTCGTTTCGGTTAAAACGTCTACCGGGTATAACGACGTAAAATCGTCGGTCCCTTGAGTGTCGTTATAACCGGACTCCACTGTAGTTATTTTTCCACAATTTTCCCATTGCACAAGAGTCATGACATTTTATTAACGTTCTACTCTCGAATTGTTTGAAGTACAAAAATACTCCAAGATTAAAGTGATACTCCTTATCTTAAATGTTTATAACATTTTAAACGAAAAGCAAGTTAATTTTTCTAAATATTTGGAAATTGACCTTTAAGTTGTATGAATTAAAAAAAAAAGTAGATTTCCCGCTGTTTTTGAATTTTTCCCGCAATTGCACTTTTGAAAAAGCTAGATCTGACGGGAAAAAAGCGGAAACGGCAAAGCTTGAAACTTAGTCTCAGTGTTTTCAGTGTAAGCTTTTGCTAATGCTAATCGTTAAGATTAAATATGGGTACATAACTTAAATAATAGTTTTCCTTTATCAGCTGTTGTGAAAACAGCTTTTCTGCATGCTTGTACTGACTGCATTTTTGACAAGCGCGGTAGATTTTGTTCGATCGTTTATTCTTCTCTACCTCATCGTAATATTGAAGCAGGGACAGGCCACCTTGCCTCAAGGTACCTAATTCCTGTTCAATGACATGAATTGGTCTCTTGTCACTGTATGTGAAATCAAGGCGATTTATTATCGCATCAAAATTCAATACAGTACCAAATGAGGCCAGCAACGCGTCTGCGGGGCCCCTTATCTTGCTTCTTATGATGATAACAGCCTGATAATGACGAGAACTGCCATTATGTGGTCTAAAAAAATCTCGTAGGCTGCTAATGCTGCCTGCCTCCAAGATACATAAGATTCTTGTACACCTGCAAACTCAGGTAAGCAATTGACGGCATCTAGCCGCACGTCACAGTGAATATCGTTTCTAATTCCTATAGCAGCATACGCTACTACTTGTGGGGCGGCAACGTTTGCTGCTGCTATTTGTTCAGCTAACTCATTAATTCTTTGAGTCAATGCTTGCTACCTCTGCTGGTTTGTAGCGGCCTGTTTGGCTAAAGCATTGTTTATAGCCGTTCTTATCACTTCCCTAAGTTGATCAGGATCCATTTTACCTTATGGTGGGGGAACTGCAGGGAGAAGTGTTGTAGCCGTGACTCTGATGCGAGTGTCACAGTCGGAATCTGAGTCGCTAGACTGCTTGCGAGGGTTTCTATATGGGTTGAAGCGTGACATGCGCAGCTCTGAACCACGAGAATTTTAGACACACAGAAAGTAACACAAAGTAATTTTATTAACGACCTGGGTGATAAATTGTTTCCACTAAAATTCTCAAATCAGTCACTCTCACTTGGTTCTGATTATTATTAAAAAAAATTTTTTTACATGATCTGTTGCAATATAAAATACTCACTAGCACTAACTAATTTTTTATAAAATAAACTTAACACTTTTTGTGTTTGAAGAAAAATGTTGGCTAGAGTATCCACTTACATGATTCAACTAACACAAAAAATATTCTCACTATAAAATCGATCACTTGCAGCTCCCGCGCTGCTGTCTTAATTGTTGTTGGTTGTTGCAGCTCCTGTGCTGCAGTTTTACTTGTTGTTGCTTGTTGCAGCTCGTATGCTGTGCGTGACTGTTTCTACATCTCAAAAACTAAGAAACAATCAAAAATTATCGACTATTTAAATTAAGGAGAAAAAAAAAAACCATAAAATTATATTTTGTTTTAAATATTTTTCTTTTGAATTCGAAAAAAATAAACATTGAATTAAATTTATTAAATATTTTATTTTGATTTAAAAATTATATTGTTTTATTTTAAAACCTGTTGCAAACATGACAGCAATAAAAGAAAAAAACATTATTATACTCTCTGCAAGAGTATATTGGGTTTGTGCAAAAGTATGTAACAGGCAGAAGGAGGCGTGGCAGACCCCATAAAGTATATATATTCTTGATCAGCATCACAAGCCGAGTCGATATAGCCATGTCCGTCTGTCCGTCTGTCCGTCCGTCCGTCTGTCCGTCTGTCCGTCTGTCTGTCTGTCTGTCTGTCTGTCCGTATGAACAAACAGATTTCAGAGATGGTAAGAGCTACAAGTTCGAGCTTGGTGTCAAACGATCAGATATTTAGTCAGTCAATACAAGAATCTTTTTTTTTTCGATGCCACGCCCCATTCGCCCACAATAAGCAAAAAACTGGACACACCTCGTGAAAAATTTGTGTTTTCGGCAAATATCTCAGTAACTATGGCACCTAGGATCACCAATTCTGGTACGGATGTTCCTAGCGAGAGCATAGTTACATTGCCATTTAAAATTTTTGACTGCCACGCCCACTTTTCCCACAGTTTATAAAATAGTTTTCAAGCTTCAATGCCGTTTTTTCCGTATCGTACAGTATTGTACCTTATAACTGGTGTGGAGACTAACTATATTAAACTATCCTGAAAGGCGCATTAAAATCGGACTGTAAACAAGAAAACTAGAAGCGTTACAATATTGATAATTGAACGCAATATCAACCCATAGGTGCAAGCGAGATAGAAACACACAAGCACATGTTCGAACGTTTTCGCTGCCTGTGTGTCGGCAGCGCTGCCCGCGGTCGCTGGCTGAGCCGAATACACACATACATACATATATATTTGCATCATATACATATTGCCAAACGTATGTGTATTCGAATACAAACAAACAGATGTATGTTTGATTATGCTTAGATTGTTTTTGTTTCAACGTGTTTTAATGCAAGTAAAACACATAGTAATATGTGGATACCGATTTTAATCATTTAATCGGGACAAATGCAGAGAGTATTATACGGTCGGGCGCGCTCGACTGTACTTTTCTTTCTTGTTTTTTTTTAATGCACTGCGATGCATAAAATATAATTTAATATCTTTGTAAAATTGAGCGACACAAAAGTTGCCCGATTAGAGTATGGCGTGAAAAACCATACGAAAAAACTAGGCAGGGAATTCTGTAAAGAAATTTTTTTAAAAATATAATAAGAAAAAAACAACAAAATCGAAAACAAATCCACAAACCATTTTCAAACAAAATAGACAAAAATCTTAGTAAAATAACTTTAAAAAAAAAACTTTAAATGTAAAGCAAAAGTAAAAAACTTTAAATTTGAAACATAATTTGATTGGATTATAAATGTCAACAATGTATTACATACGATCCAATACAATGGATCTAAACTATTATATACATATGCATATATACACAAAAATATCTATTTAAACAACTTAAGTAATTCGACATAAATGTTTTATGCTATTATACAAGATATTCATATATGATATATACTATATTAACTGACAAATATCCCCTCCAAAACAAAATGCACTAACAAGTTCACAAAAGTTGCATACAAAATTTGTTGCATTCAAAAATGATTAAAAAAAATAAACTCGATTTGCAAAAAAAAAAAAAAAAAGAAAAGAAAAGAAAATTATTTTTTTATAAGAAAAAAAGCATAAAGTAGATGAAAAGTAATTCGATAAGTAAATTCAGTGAGGAAATAGATAACAATTATAATTATAATTATAATTTTAACAAAACCATAATGGGTTTAGTAGACGTTAAATCAGTGGATTCCACTGCTAACGTGATAAATAAGGTAGAACCAAATAATATTGAATTAGAATATGTAAACGTAATGCTACTAATAATTGTTATAATAATGTGTGCAAATTGCTTTTATAAACTGTACAAACTTCACAATAAATGTTTGAGGAAAAAATATATGAGCCGAGCAAACGACTTGGACAAGATTTAAAAAAAAAAAAAAAAGCGCACACAACAAAAGATACAAAATTTACAAATACAAAAATTAAATGTTATTAAATAAGTAACGACAAGAAAATGAAATAAATAAAAAGAAAAAAATTAAAACAATATATGTGCATGTTAGATCAAAAGTAGATAAACATCCAATTCTAGGTAGAGTAATTGTTATGATGGTATCCAAAAAATAATTCATATCCATAAAGTAATGGAGTGGAATGAATTATCAAAGGAATTATCAAACATTAAAGCAGAATTCGACAAATCTCATAAGTCCCTAACACAAAATAGGCCGATTCAGAAAACCACAGTTAGAAAACACGTGGATATATTAGTTAAGTGCTTTAATGAAGCCCGGATACTAATATATGAACACAAAGATAAACTTACTCAAGATCATTGGTCTCACGTATCAAGGTTTTTGATCAGACTAAGATCCAATTTGACAACTATTAGAGAAAAGTTCGATCTCGATATATCAATACCCAATATTCTCAATACCTCAGTAACGATTGAAACTGGTGAAGAACCAGAATCAAAAGAAGTTGTTAATATCGACCAAAAGGATTTGGAAGAAGAAGAAATCGATAATCTCACTATCCCAGCTATATTAATGTCTGATTTGGACAATTCTACAGATTCAGACACTAGCTCGAGTATAGTTGAAGGAAAATTGATTACAATGGCACAGTCAAATATTGATTTTATCAACACTGCATCAAAGCTTATACCAGTATTTGATGGTAAAGCAGAAAACCTAACTAGTTTTCTCGATGCATTGGAAATTATAGAATCAATAAAAGGCGAACACGAACAATTAGCTATTTCAATAATAAAAACAAAGCTAAAAGGTGTCGCCAGAAACCTAGTCGGAAATGAGACAACTATATCAGAAGTCATCTCCGGACTAAGAAGCAATGTCAAAGGCGAAACTGTAGAGGTATTATCAGCTAAGCTGATGAATCTACAACAAAGCAACAAAACTGCTAACCAATATACATCAGAGGTTGAGCAGATGACAAAAGCTCTAGAAAGTGCGTACATAACGGACGGACTATCCCTTGCGGTAGCCAGAAGTTATTCTACACAGCTTGCAGTTAAGGCAATGACGAAGAATTGCGCAATTGATAAGGTAAAACTTATCATGCAGGCTGGCACCTTCAACACCATGAATGATGCCATATCCAAATTCGTAAACAGTTGCACGGAAGCAACTGGACAACCAAATGCTGTCCTTTATTATAGAAATTATCCTCAGCGTGGTGGAAACCGCGGACGTGGAAATTTCAGAGGTAATCATCGTGGTCGTAATAACAATCACAACAACTACAATGGTACCAACTATAATAATAATGGAAGAGGTCAATATCGAGGACGTGGTAACTCAAATCGAGGCCACAACAACAATAATAACGTGAGAATAGCCCAAAATGCATCGGGAAACTCTCAAGACCCTTTAAGTACCTAACAGTAGGAAATGTAAAGGTCCATGCAATTAATCTCAGTCAGAATATATTTGTCACTTTTACTAACGTATCCACAGGAAAAGAACTTGTTTTTCTAGTATACACAGGTGCAGACATTTCAATAGTCAAAGAAAATTCTGATGACTATCATGATATAAACGTTAACTATATAATAGACATAAAAGGAATAAGTCAGGAGGTAACAAAATCAAAAGGTTTAACCTCCATTGAGATACAGACAACTAAATATATAATCCAACACGACTTTCATATCGTGGATTTACAAGCCGTCTGAGGATTGGTTTATAATCAGACCTGATAACCTTAAATATCCAATTTATGTACCAATAACATACAGTTCTGGCAACAACTCAATACTTCTGCCAGCGAGATCCCAAGTTATTAGAAAAATTCAATTAAATTCCCAAGAAGACAGTGTATTGATTCCAAACCAGGAAATTAAACATGGTATTTACATAGCTAGTACAATAGCAACAACAAAAAAAATGCATTCATAAGACTACTTAATACTACAGATAGAGATCAAGTAGTCAATACAAATAACTTGGTATATGAATCACTTTCGAACTACGAAGTAGTCAAAACTAATAATGAAACTAGAGAAAAGTCTGTATTATCTCAACTATCAAAGAACTTTCCTTCACAATTTAAGTCACAGCTCTCAAGCTTATGCACCAAATACAGCGATATATTCGGATTGGAAACAGAACCAATCACTACAAATAATTTCTACAAACAGAAACTGAGATTAAAGGAGGATGAACCAGTATATGTCAAAAATTATAGAAGCCCACACAGTCAGGTGAAAGAGATACAGAAGCAAGTCGGAAAATTGATCACCGACGGAATAGTCGAACCTTCTGTATCTGAATATAATAGCCCATTATTACTTGTCCCCAAAAAATCATCTCCGACTTCAGATTCAAAGAAATGGCGATTAGTGATTGACTATCGTCAAATAAACAAAAAAATTATTGTCTGATAAATTTCCACTCCCTAGAATTGATGACATTTTAGATCAACTAGGGCGAGAAAAATATTTTTCGTGTCTTGACCTTATGTCAGGATTCCACCAAATTGAACTCGAAAAAAGTTCAAGAGATATAACGTCATTTTCAACGAGCAACGGCTCGTATCGTTTCAAGCGATTACCTTTCGGTTTAAAAATAGCGCCTAACTCATTGCATGATGATGACAATTGCATTCTCTGGATTAGAACCTTCACAATCATTCCTTTACATGGATGACTTAATAGTTATTGGTTGTTCCGAAAAACACATGCTTAAAAACTTAACAGATGTTTTTGACAAATGCAGGGAATACAACTTAAAGCTACATCCAGAAAAATGTTCATTTTTTATGCATGAGGTGACTTTTCTGGGTCATAAATGCACAGATAAAGGAATCTTGCCTGACGACACAAAATATGATGTCATTAAAAATTATCCAGTCCCACACAATGCGGATAGCGCTAGACGTTTTGTAGCCTTTTGCAATTATTATAGACGATTCATTAAAGACTTTGCCGAATATTCCCGGCACATAACAAGATTATGTAAAAAGAATGTTCCCTTTGAATGGACAGTTGAATGCCCAGACGCATTCCAATATTTAAAAGATAAACTAATGGAACCAGCATTGTTACAATACCCTGATTTTAATAAAGAATTCTGTATGATTACGGATGAAAGCAAACAAGCATGTGGAGCGGTTTTAACTCAAAACCATGATGGACTCCAACTTCCCATTGCTTATGCATCTAGATCGTTCACTAAAGGAGAAAGTAATAAGTATACTACTGAGCAGGAATTAGCTGCAATACATTGGGCAATATTACACTTTAGACCATATATATATGGAAAACATTTCTTAATAAAAACAGACCATAGACCTTTAATATACCTGTTCTCAATGATCAATCCCAGTTCTAAACTGACACGTATGAGGCTCGAATTAGAAGAATATGATTTCACAGTTGAATACTTAAAGGGAAAAGACAACTATGTAGCTGATGCGTTATCAAGAATAACCATCAAAGACCTACAAAATATAACTGGCAATATAAATAAAGTCACTACAAGATATCAGAATAGACAGAAAATTCGCGCGGAAAATAAAGAACAAGAATTGCTTACGCAATCTTTAAATACAGCTTCTAAGCCCAACGTATATGAAGTCATAAACAATGACGAAGTACGTAAAGTAGTGACATTGCATGTAAAAGATACGTTATGTTTATTTAAACATGGCAGAAAAATTACTGCAAGATATGATGTTAGCGATTTATATACCAATGGAATCCTAGACTTAGGTCCATTTTTCCAAAGGCTTGAACTGCAAGCCGGTATAAATAAAATCAGCCAACTCAAAGTGGCACCGTGGGAAAATATCTTTGAAAATACTTCAATAGATAATTTCAAATTAATGGGCAATAAAATATTAAAAACATTAAGAGTAGCGCTACTCAACCCGGTGACCCTAATAGAGAAACAAAAAAGATAAAGAAGCTATTTTGTCTAACTTCCATGACGATCCCATACAAGGAGGTCATACTGGCATTTCAAAAACTTTAGCAAAAAATCAAAAGACATTATTTTTGGAAGAATATGACTCGTGATATCACTGAGTACATACGAAAGTGTCAAAAATGCCAGAAAGCTAAAATAACGAAACATAGTAAGACCCCACTAACAATAACAGACACACCCATAAATGTTTTCGACAGAGTGATAGTGGACACTGTTGGTCCACTACCAAAATCAGAAAATGGAAACGAGTATGCAGTCACTTTAATATGTGATTTAACTAAGTATTTGGTTGCCATACCTGTTCCGAATAAGAATGCTAATACTGTCGCTAATACTGAATCTTTTATCCTGAAGTACGGTCCAATGAAGACGTTCATTACGGACATGGGAACAGAATACAAGAATTCAATTATAGACAATTTGTGCAAATATTTAAATATTAAAAAATATTACATCTACAGCACACCACCACCAGACAGTTGGAACAATAGAAAGAAGTCATAGAACTTTTAATGAATACATACGATCCTACATATCGGTTGATAAAACTGATTGGGACGTTTGCCTTCAATATTTTGTTTTTTGTTTCAACACGACCCCTCTATGGCACATACTTATTGTCCATATGAGCTAGTATTTGGTAAAACAAGTAATTTACCAAAACAATTTAATAGCATAGATAGCGTAGAAGCAATATATAATATAGATGATTATGCTAAAGAAAGCAAATATAGATTAGAAGTAGCATATAAAAGAGCAAGAGTAATGCTAGAAGAGCATAAGAATAAAAATAAGGTACTATATGATAAGAAAGTAAACAATATAGATATATCAGTAGGAGATAAAGTATTGCTAAGAAATGAAACAGGTCATAAGTTAGATTATAAATATACATGTCCGTATAAAGTAACGGAAATGAGAGATAGGGATAATGTTATAATAGTTAATGACAAAAACAAAAAACAGATAGTTCATAAAGATAGATTAAAAATTTTCATTTCAAAACAACATACATAGCTAATAACATATATATAAATATTTTTGATATATGAATATTTATATCATTTCATTTTCTTTATCGTTATTAAGTACATCATATATATAAAAAAAACAAGAAAGAAAAGTACAGTCGAGCACGCCCGACCGTATAATACTCTCTGCATTTGTTCCCGATTAAATTATTAAAATCGGTATCAAGATATTACAATGCGTAGTACTTGCATTAAAACACGTTGAAACAAAAACAATCTAAGCATAATCAAACACACATCTGTTTGCTTGCATGCGAATACACATACATATGTACGTTTGACAATATATGCTGCATATATGTATGTATGTGTGTATTCGGCGCAGCCAGCTTCCGCGGGAAGCGCTATGAACCTCCGTACCCAAATTAGTGATCGTAGGTGCCATAGTTACTGAGATATTTGCCGAAAACACAAATTTTTCACGAGGTGTGTCCAGTTTTTTGCTTATTGTGGGCGAATGGGGCGTGGCATCATCTTGTATTGACTGACTAAATATCTGATCGTTTGACACCAAGCTCGAACTTGTAGCTCTTACCATCTCTGAAATCTGTTTGTTCATACGGACAGACGGACAGACAGACAGACAGACGGACAGACAGACGGACATGGCTAAATCGACTCGGCTTGTGATGCTGATCAATAATATATATACTTTATGGGGTCTGCCACGCCTCCTTCTGCCTGTTACATACTTTTGCACAAACCCAATATACTCTTGCAGAGAGTATAAAAAACAACAAAAAAAAAAAATAAATAAAATTTCGTAAATTTATAGATAATAAGAATTAAAATAACTTCATGAAATTACGTTATTTTTCAAAAGGAGGGAGATGTAGTGTATGCACATATGAGTTCTTATTACTCAACATAAATATTGACCGGCAACACTTTGTTAGCCGAATATGCATAGGGCATTGACTTTGTCACTCAGCGACAGCGTGCCAAGTGCCCGCACAGAGTTCAAGTCCAAACGTAATATGATATGCACTCATTGCATTCATCGCTTAGAGCCGAGTCAGCATGTTTCCCATACTGACCGCTAATATACATATGTGCATGCATAACTCATACTCTCTGCCCGTTTTACATTAATTACTTTACTTATATATAATGTTTATGTAAAACGGCTGCTCTGCCGCTGCGCCGACAGCTAGCAAGCCTTTAGTCTAAGAAAACCAAATGCATTCGATTCAAGTCAATAAACGAGATTGGAACTTACATCATGTTAATGGATTGAAGAACTTTTACTGACGCAACGGACATAAGATCTCCTATGGGAGTGTTGGTGGGTTCCACTAGCCAAATTGATTTCAAATCTGAGTGGTCCAAAATGACTGGGCTAAGAATGTTAGCCTTCGCGAGAGTAATAGCAAGCATTAAATTTTGCAACTCCATCGTCAGCATTCAGTGTCAAATAAATGGCTGGTGTAAACTTGCAAGTTTTTGGCTATCTTGAGAATTTTATTGACAGTGATTGTTAACTGGTTAAGCTGGTCTTGAACTCTAGTGTTTATTTCTATTTGTCTCTTGTTGGCATTTATTAGTTGCCTTTCAGTGAACCTAGTCTGCTCTAAATCACCGGAATCGGGTGTACCCGCCACAACCTTCAGTATGGAACCTAGGAAATCTAAGCTCCTGGCGACTCTATGGTGTGTGCCTAACGCCTGCAAGAGGTCTTGTAGGTGCGCCGTGTCCACACTTAGAAGTTTTTCATGTGCGATAGCGGGAACATGTCAATTAATTTGACCGTTTCTTCCACCATTCGCATGTTTGCCGAGTGCCTAACATATGCGTATTCCTCCCATATCAAGATCTCGCCATCGACGATGGGAATGTACTTGGCACGCGAGTAGTCGGTGACATGTGCCGAAGCCACTGATAAGAAAAGGAGTAATATGGATCCAAACCTGTGAAATTAAGTTGTTTTCTTTCTTTTTAGCAACTTTTTTGTTTTCCTTTTTAAGGAGGTCTGTCCACCACCAAAAATGTTTTATAAAAACTATGTCAAGTGGCTTAAAGTAAATTGAAAAACTAAATCTAACTTATACGAGTATGCCCAGTGGCTTAAAAAAATGTGTAATAAAAAAAAAACAAGGGAGTCACTTTAGGTTGTCCTTGTGGGCCACACTTCCTCGAATGACGACCTCGGTCCCCAGGTCTGCTTCTTCCGCCTTCTCATCACATAAAGCTGTGAGTTTGTTTCCGAGGCGTACCAAAACCTTGTCACCAACGTCGAAGACCCTATTTTGCCGATTTGCGTTCTCCCTAGCTCTGAGCGTCATCTGAGCGTTTCTGATCTTTTCTTGTGGCTCATCTGGGTGCGCCTGAACCACATCAACTGGTCTCTGGTCGATGACCAAATGGATCGACTTATTGTACTCAGTTGTAGCCAGTAAAATGACTTCTACGGTGTCACTTATGCCTTTATCGATCTTTAGGCATCTGGCTAGCTCTAATAGAGTGCTGTGAAAGCGCTCAACCTGTCCATTCGAGACGCTATGCAATGGTGGTGCATTTGAAATGCTGACCCCATAGTTGTTTGTTAGCATAGTCACGATGGTCTCTGAATTCAATGACGGTTCATTGTCACAGTAAATGGATCCGGCTTTTGGAAAAAAATTCATTAGTTGCATTAAGGCAGGCTTCAGATCCACAATGGTTCTTGAAGGGACTGGTTGGACAATAGCAAACTTAGAGATCTTGTCGATGCAAGTGAGAAAGTATTTCCTGTCAGTGGAGAAAATGTCTATGTGTAACATCTCTCCTTCATGTGAAGGGATCGGCGTCTCCCCAAGCTCTTGTTTTTTGGGGTGTCTATCGTATTTACCCCTAGCACAAGTTTTGCAATTTTGTACTATTTCATTGGCTATTTTTGCCATCTTTGGAAAGTAGTACTCCGAGAGTACCTGCTTAACATTTTCCTGTGCAGACCTATGGGCACTATTATGCTCTTTTGTGAGGATTTTCCTCCTTTCTGCAAACACAAATATGTCCACTACGCGATTTTTTGCAGTGCAGGGAACTTTGTGACTGGGTATCTTCGAACCAATGTATCTTGTATCATTGCAAGCGTGTGTAAATTACAGTGGAGCGCATTTACGCATTTGGGTGAGACTACATCTTCGAGCTCGTCTAGCAGCGATTCGATGCAAGTATAGCTGATCAAGTAGCGTTTCTTATTCCCAAAAAGAATGAAACTTCGTTTTAAGGGGAAACGCGCCTCTTTTAGCACTATTTGGTTTTGAAAACAGTTCAAGGGTTTGTCTGTTGTCTCAATGGTGTTGGTGAGAGATACCTCACTGTGGATCGTTGCTGCGCATGACTCAATTTCTTGTTCATGTACAGCGTTGAGCTGCTGTCTTGACAAGGCATCAGCAACCTTGTCCTTGTCAGGTTTATAGAAGATACGCGCATTAGACTCGTCAATGCGCGCTTTCCACCTTTTAATCTTCGCATTTGGATTAGATTCCGAAACTGCAAAGGTCAGGGGTTGATGGTCAGTGAAGATATTAATGTCTTTCACCGCATACAAGTAGTGCCTTAATTTGGCAAGTGACCATACGATGGCCAATAACTCTCTCTCTCTCATTTGTCCTTCTCGAGACAAAACTGCACCTATCCCGTGAGCCGAAGCATCGGTCCTTAGATCGAATGGCTTCTTAAAATCGGGGTACCTGAGCATTACATTCTCGTATGACAAAATATCGCGCAACTTCTGAAACGCCCTTTGCTGCACTTCAGAGAATTGAACCTTTATATTTCTGGACCTATGCTTACTGACTGTTCCATTTTCGCCCTTCAATATGTTCGAGATGGGTCTTGCTATTGCGGGGAAGTCCCTAATGAAACATATGTAATAGCTTGCGAGGCCTAGAAATGATCTGACCTCGAACAGTGTTTTAGGTTCTGGATACTCCTGTATTGCCTTAACCTTTTCAGGATCCGTCGTGGCGCCAGTGCTGGTGACTATGAAACCAAGAAAGTTCACGCTTTTCTTAAAAAAACGTGACTTTTCGACGGAGACCCTCATGTTTGCTTCGTGTAAGCTTTTTAGGACCCAATCCACGTGTTTAACGTGGGATTCCTCATCTTCTGAAAAGATGATTACGTCATCGACATAAACATAGAAAATTTTGCCAATTTGCTCTCGCAGTATGTCGTCGATGGTTCTTTGGAAGATGCTTGCTGCATTCATTAATCCAAAGGGGAGTCTTTTGAACTCGTATTTCCCCCCATTCACAGATAAAGAGGTTTTTTCACGGTCGCGTTCAGCGAGTATGATCTGGTGATAACCAGACTTGAGGTCTAATGTTGAAAAGAATTTGGCTCTCCCCAAAAACCCCAATAGCATTGATATATTTGGCATAGGGTATTTGTCAGGCACGGTTCTTTCGTTAAGTTTACGAAAGTCCATTACCAACCTCATTTTCCTATTGCCCGCTTCATCAGTGCTCTTCTTGTCCACTACCCATATTGGGTTATTGTAGGGAGAGACGGACTTTTGAATTACATCATTCTTTAGCAGATCTTTGATTTCTTTATTAACGAAATCAGCTGCTCCCATTGGATATGGGTAAAGCTTGGCATAGATCAGTTGCTCATCTGTGGTCCTAATGGTAGCCACGACTGATGTGTTATACGGCGACGCCTCGTCTGTGTCTGCAAAGGCATTTTGTCTGGTCTTCAGCATTTTCAAACAAGGACATCTAGCTAATGGGGATGCCTCTGCACAGTCTACATTTGTGAAACTTAAATTTTTGCACGTGTGGAAGGAGTTTTGTTCGACCTCCGTGCCCCACATAAGTTGTCCTGAAGATAGACAAAGCGAAGCAATGGCCTGCTTTAACAAGTCAAGTCCTACAATCCCATCAAAAGTTGACAAGTCCGGCAGAATAAAAAAAGTTGCCTTTAACCCAAACATTGAAACAAAGCATTTGTGTGTGATTTGTGTCTCACCGTGAATGGAGTGAATTTTGAAGAGGGAATCTACCGAGCGGACGCCTTTCAACCCTTCATGTGGCCGAATGAAATTCTTGGCCGCGCCCGTGTCTATGAGGAATCGCATATGAGTCCCTGCTACTCTTCGTCTGATGACGGGTAGCAGGGATTTGCTCCTAAAAAATTGAGGGCATCAGAGTCATAACTAGCATCGTCATTGATTTGTGCCGCTGCACTGGAGGCGGCACCAGCATACGCCTCTGCCCCCTGTCCCCCGCTTTGCTGCAAAGAGCACATCTGTAAGACTGCGCATGAGACCCGATATGAACACACGCAACGCATCGTCGCGGAATTTTTCACATAAGCCCTTTGCTAAAGCCGGCTCATATGACATGTTAACTTTGTTAGTGAGAAGTGTGAGTTTCTTCTCTACCTCATCGTAATATTGAAGCAGGGACAGGCCACCTTGCCTCAAGGTACCTAATTCCTGTTCAATGACATGAATTGGTCTCTTGTCACTGTATGTGAAATCAAGGCGATTTATTATCGCATCAAAATTCAATACAGTACCAAATGGGGTCAGCAACGCATCTGCGGGGCCCCTTATCTTGCTTCTTATGATGATAACAGCCTGATAATGACGAGAACTGCCATTATGTGGTCTAAAAATCTCGTAGGCTGCTAATGCTGCCTGCCTCCAAGATACATAAGATTCTTGTACACCTGCAAACTCAGGTAAGCAATTGACGGCATCTAGCCGCACGTCACAGTGAATATCGTTTCTAATTCCTATAGCAGCATACGCTACTACTTGTGGGGCGACAACGTTTGCTGCTGCTATTTGTTCAGCTAACTCATTAATTCTTTGAGTCAATGCTTGCTCCCTCTGCTGATTTGCAGCGGCCTGTTCGGCTAAAGCACTGCTTATAGCCGACCTTATCACTTCCCTAAGCTGATCTGGATCCTTTTTACCTGATGGTGGGGGAACTGCAGGGAGAAGTCTTGTAGCCGTGACTCTGATGCGAGTGTCACAGTCGGAATCTGAGTCACTAGACTGCTTCCATATGGGTTGAAGCGTGACATGCGCAGGCCAGTGGCTGCGAAAAAATAAAACGGGCCGTCAACAGATGGGTCGAATTACGTCGCAGCTCTGAGCCACGAGAACTGTATGCACAATTTTAGGCACACAGAAAGCAACACAAAGTAAACTAAAATTCTCAACGCAGTCACTCTCACTTGGCTCTGATTATTATTAGCCAAAAAAAATTTTTTACATTATATCTGTTTGCAATATAAAATACTCACTATTACTAATTAATTTTTTATAAAATAAACTCAACACTTTATGTATTTGATGAAAAAAAAAATTTTGGCTAGAGTATCCACTTACATGATTCAACTAACACAAAAAAATTCTCTTAATAAGCTCTGTCACTTGCAGCTCCCGCGCTGCTGTCTTAATTATTGTTGGTTGCTGCAGCTCCTGTGCTGCTGTTTTAATTGTTGTTGGTAGTGGAGTCCGACCACTAGTTGGGCGCCAATTAGTTGTTTTCCTTTCTCTAAGGATTGATGATTAGGTTGAGAGGCGACTGAGCCTCTTATTGCTGGCCTCGGGCTCAGACAATGAAACAAATTATTTAACGGCCAAGTGCCGGAGTGAATATTTATTTAAGCGACTTACTGGAAGAGCGCTGTATTCAAAACTAATTTCTTTATACAAATTATGTTTCATTTAACTTAAGCCAAAACTCGGATCACGCCACAATGTCATGGTCGGCAAGCCGACTCAGTAATCTTAGGCAATAACGGAAACTCTTGCAGCAAAACAAAAGTGTCCGGTTACCGCTGCTGACCATTGCAGCTATAGCGCGCTGATACAAATTATGCAGTGTCGCTATTGCGAGGGCTGTTCCTTAATTTACATAGCCCTCTATAGCGAGGGTGGCTTAACATTCTATATTAAGTGATATGTGTTAACTTATACACTATGAGGCAAAATTGTTTTGACAAAATATTTTCAGGTTTTATTTTTAAATGGCATATTCAAAAAATCTAGTTAATTTTCAGATTATGTATAGACTTAATACAAGCTCAAAAAAAAAGGCAAAGAAATATTCTATGTTTTAAATTTGAATTATAACAATTAATTTTAGTTTAAGAGTAGGCATAATTATTTAGACAAAGTTTATATTATAAACTAGTGAGAAAGTAGGTTTAAAATTAAACAAAAGTTATACAATCGAGTAGTATTTAATTAATTACATAACCTCCTTTAGCTTCAATGACTTTTTGGAGACGTCTTGGCACCGAATCAACCAAGTTTTTAAGAATTTTTGGAGATACCTCTTTCCATGGAGAAGTGAGCTCAGAAATAGTTTTTTCTCGAGTTTTATGTAACAAAACTTGTCTTTTGGGTTTCACAAGAGACCAGACCTTTTCTATTATATTTAAATCTGGACTTTGAGGGGGTGAGTTCAAAACATTAACTCCAACATCCTTGAGAAAATTTGTTATTATGCAGGCTTTGTGGCATGGGGCATTATCCTGCTGCAAAATAAATGATTCGCCGATGAGCCGATCACCGGAAGGGAATGCATGAGCATTCAGGGTGGTCAAATACTGATTTTGATTCATCGATCCGTCGATAGGAACGAAGTCACCCAGGCCACACACCCCCAGAACATGACTGAGCCTCCGTCGTGGCTCACTTTTTGCAAACAGGCCGTCTCTTTTTCCTTTGCTCGACGGGCAACCTTACAAAAAATTTAGTTTTTGATGAATTATACTCAAAGGAGCTTTCATCCGTCCATAAAACGCTCCTCCAGAACTCAAATGTTCCTTTGCGAAGGCCAGCCTCTTTTGCATATTAATTTTTGTGATGTATGGCACATCCTTGGACCGTATTGTTTTGAATATTGCATCCTTTAATCGTCGGCGGATGGTTCTCTCACTAATTCTGGTTAGTGTTTTTCTAGGGTTTTCCTAACCCTTGCAACGAATGTTGGACCAACGTTTCTTAATTGTTTTTAATTTTTTTTAATACTTCATATCGATTCGATTCGCTTTCGCTGACGGACGTGTTTTACATCGCTTCTATTTCACTTCAAGTTTTCCTCGCTTAATTGCTCTAATTCGTATCATACTTCTGGCTTAATTCCTTTGCTACATTGTGTGCTACATCGGTTGTGTTGATACACATTGTTTTAATAAACTTTAAAGCCAATTTTTAATAATTTTGTTTTCTAAGCAACAACAATTCCACAGCCAAACATTCTGTTTACTTATTTCTGCGTTTGTTTGTCGCTGTGTAATTTGTTCTTGTAATTTTACGCCGTTGCTTGTGCTAACACTTTGTTTGTGTAAACATTCTCTCGGCGCTATCTTCGTGCTCTCTTCTATATTTACGCTCCCGTCGCGCTCTCATCTGTTTTACCGCGCTTATCTTATTTTTGGTGTTGGCCGGTTATTCCGTTTTTCTTGTTTTCGGTCGCCGCGCCCGCGCATATTTTGTTTTTGTGCATTTATTATTGTCGTAAGTAAACATCAGTAGCTTGCACATTAACCCTAGCTTGCCTTTTTATTTTTCAACTAACTTTTTATGTCAACAGTGCTTATTAGCTTCTATATATTCCATTTTATTACATTCATTGTTTACTCTAATTACCTCCACTATGTACGTCTGTTATAATTCAAATTGCCAGGTGCGAACAAATGTTAAGGTGGGTTTTGTTTGCTGCTGGCTATGTGAAAATGTTTCACATGAAAAATGTGCAGGCCTCAATGGCCGAATTATTGACCTGATTGAGTCTAAATCAGGCTTAAAGTGGACTTGTGAAGCTTGTAGGGATGTCGAAAGAGACATTATGAGCTTCATGCGACACACTAAACGAGGCTTTGGGGATCTATTTGGCAGATTTAAAAGTCTGTCTGATAGTTTTGCAGCTTTGGATAAGGAGTTTAAAGGCCTAAAAGTCTTAAATGATTCTCCAAAGCGTAAAAAGGCCAATTTTAGATTGTCGATTGGCCCTAACGAACTTTCAGTCCCTCATCACATACCCACAACGTCCGCACCTTCTCTAATAAATTTTTCATCCCCTTCTCCAAATATAATTGTTAGTAGTGATGACAACTTTATCTTACCCACAGAAGTTGTCCCCACTCCCGAAGTAATTGTTCCTGATTCATTAGTTGTCAATACTGTTGCTGTTGGCGAACCAAGCAATTTATTTGTTCCTGATTCGTTAGTAGTCAATACTGTTGCAGTTGGTGAATCAAGCAATGAGTCTATCAGAGCTGTTGCGGAAGCTATTACAGTGTCCGATAAAAAAGACTCTCGTAGGTGTTCCACCAAAGAAACAATTATTTGTTTCTAGGCTTGCCCCCTGATACCACATCGGATGATGTCAAGGCCTTTATTCAGGCTAAATCTGAAGCTAACATTACGGTGGAGAAATTTAAGTTCTCATATCATCGGGAAATTTCTTCATTTAAAGTAAGTGTTCCTGCCAAATATTTTAGTACAATTTGTTGTAAAGAATTTTGGCCGGACCATTTAATAATAAAGGAATATACAGCTAAGAAAAGAAATCGGACTCCGATTGCACTGCCGTCTAACCCTGTCCCGGCCTCTGATTCCGGAAAAAACTAACTTCCTCCCTCTCGTTTGCCTATCAAAATGTAAGAGGTCTTCTAAGTAAACTTAGTAATATGTATTTAAATAGTCTGTCTTTTTCATTTCATGTCGTGGCCTTTTCTGAGACATGGTTAAGGCCCGATGTTTTAGATTCAGAAATCCTTTTCAATAAATTCGCTATCTATAGAAAAGATCGTACATCCCGCCGAGGTGGTGGTGTGCTTATTGCCGTCGATGTTAACTTATCCTCGGAAGAAGTAACAATCGATGGCTCTGTGGATATCGAATTTGTTGCTATTAAGTTATGCCTAAATAACGTTAGAGTTTTCATTACCTGCTCCTATATTCCTCCTTCTTCTGACTCTTCTCTTTATTTATTACACTTTTCTGCTATTAAATTAGTTTCATCTATGTTATCTGATCGTGACTTTCTTGTAGTTCTTGGCGATTTTAATATTGCTGGTACTACATGGATTTCGTGTCCCGACTCTGCGGTGTTGACCCCCACGACTCAGCACGATTTTCTTGATGAGCTGTTTGGAATTTCATTGCTTCAAATCAATGCTATTCCAAACTCTTTAAATAGAATGCTTGATCTGATTTTTGTTTTGGACCCTTCCTGTTTTTCTGTTTCCCGCATACAACCCTTATCAAATCCTGAAGATCCTTATCACCCGACTTTGGAAGTGTTGATTGATTTACCTGATCGGGTGACCCGTACTAGTAGTATATCTACTAAACGGTCTCGTCAGTTTCGGAAAGCCGACTTTAACAAGTTAAATGTGCTGCTATCCCAAACTGACTGGTCCTGACTGTTCATGTGTAGAGATATGGATAGTGCAATTGGAACCTTCTATAATACCTTGAATTCCTTAATTGATGTCTGTGTTCCGCTCTGTGTTCCAACCAGGTCTAATAAGCCTATTTGGTTTACCCGTGAGTTAACATTGCTCAAGAATAGAAAGTCGAAATGTTATAAGAGATTCAGGAAACTGGCTCTTCCTTGCATTTTCTCGCGATATCTAATTGCTCGATCTGATTTCTATGTTTTGAATGACCGTCGTTATAAGGAATACCTTACTGACTGTGGTCAACAGTTCAGAAGGAATCCGAGACGGTTTTATAACTTCGTTAATTCGAAGCGAAAATCATCAACGCTTCCATCTAGTGTGTTCTTTGAAAGAGAATCTGCTAATTCGGATAAGGCTATCGCCGACTTATTTGCCGATTTTTTCAAACTACTTACAGTAAGCACGAGTATAACTGTGACTCACCCTATCCTTATCATTTAAATTCCTTCAATAGTAATTTTACACCAGTCATCACCGAAAGCTCTCTCTTATGTAATTTAAAGGCTACTAAATCTGTTTTTTTTGCCTGGTCCAGACGGAGTCCCTGGCTGTGTGCTTAAAAACTGTGCAGACGGCCTTTTAAAAAGCCCTTTGTATAAACTATTTACATTGTCTGTTGAAACATGCTGTTTCCCCTGATGTTTGGAAATCATCTTACATTATTCCTCTTCACAAAAAGGGAAATAAAATCCGATGTTTGCAACTATAGGGGTATTTCCAAGTTGTCTGCTATTCCCAAGGCTTTTGAGAAATTAATAACTTCTCAACTGCAACATTTCTGTAGATCCATGATTTCACCCTGCCAGCATGGGTTTGTGAAATATAGATCCACTACCACTAACCTGTTAGAATTTACATCATTCGCATTGAAGGGCTTTGATAGAAAATTGCAAACTGACGTCATTTACACAGATTTCAGTAAGGCTTTCGACTCCGTTAATCACAGCCTATTAATACATAAGCTCAATCTTTTGGGTCTTTCCTATAACTTTACTATTTGGATTTTTAATTACTTGAGTTCTAGAACACAACATGTTTATTTTAAAGACACTTTGTCCAAATCTGTTCAAGTAACTTCGGGTGTTCCACACGGAAGCCATCTCGGTCCCTTGTTATTTATATTGTTCATAAATGATCTTCCATCAGCGATCAGTTACTCTCGTGTGCTTATGTATGCCGACGACGTTAAACTCTGTGTTTCGGCTGCTGAGTCTGTTCTTGGGACCAGGTTACAATCTGATCTATGTAGTTTTCAAATCTGGTGTCAAGCTAATTTATTAAACCTTAACTTTAGTAAGTGTAACGTAATGTCCTTCAGTAGGCGCCTCCCTTTCCAAAACGTTTACATTCTGAATGGCAAATCTCTTAAAAGAATTGAGTCGGTCACTGATTTGGGTATCCTTATGGATCCTAAGCTCAAGTTCGATAGGCATGTATTGTCAATTACTAATCGTGCTTTTAGTGTCCTGGGCTTCATAAAGCGCTGGTCGAAAGAATTTAACGATCCCTATTTAACGAAAACACTTTTTACTGCCTTGGTACGGCCTATTCTTGAATATGAATCATGTATTTGGTCACCCCAATACTGGATTCATCAGGATAGAATAGAATCTGTACAAAAACAATTTCTTCTTTTTGCACTAAGGTCTCTCAACTGGAACACTAACATACGCTTACCTTCCTATCGTAGTAGACTTTTACTAATTGATCTTCCTTTCTTTGTCTGATCGTAGAACAGTGCTCGGTGTAATTTTTCTACACAAACTAATCAATGGTGAAATTGATTCTTCAGAATTACTCAGCCAGATTAGTTTTGCTGTTCCGATTAGACCTACTAGAAACTTTCTTCCGCTCTCTCTCTTCAACCTTGTTCTACCAACTTTGCTATCCATAATCCTTTCCGAGTCCTATGTAGTAACTACAACAAACTTTCTCGAGTTGTGGGTGGTTCTACTTCGACCCCCTTAATTAGAACATCTCTTCTCTGTCACCTTTCTAGATCTTAATTATCTTAGCTTAATAATTTTAAAATGTATTGTATTTCGTTTTTGGTTATTTTATGTTCTAACTTATAAATTCGATTCGCGTTTATCGCTAGCCGTACGTTATGCGGTGTGCCCCTCGGTCGGTTGGGCGGGAGGTGGCTGCATTATTTGCAGGGTTCCGCGCGCTAACAAGCAGGTTGCTTGGTGTTGCTGGGCCACTAGAATGTACTGTCCCGTTAGTGCATCAACGTCCATATATATATATATATATATATATATATATATAAGTTAAGTTCATTAATTAAACTTCAATCTAATTATAATGTCAATTTTAAACTTTTTTTTCTCTTGTTTTTAAATTTAATGTAAATCTTACTTTTAATTATTTTCTTATACTCATTATTTAAACTTCAATCTAATTATAATGTCAATTTTAAACTTTTTTTTTCTCTTGTTTTTAAATTTAATGTAAATCTTACTTTTAATTATTTTCTTATACTTAATTACATTAATTTAATTCATTTTTTTTTTTGTGTCGACTGTTAATAGTCAGACAATAAATAAATAAATAAATAAATAATTGGAGTTTCGGCTGTCGAATTATATAAGTCTGCTGCCTGTCGGGGCTTCATAAATACATTTTTTTTAAATTCGCGTAGAATGATTCGGCCATCTTCCAAATTTGTTTTACGTTTTGGACCGGTTCTTTTTAAGTTTTTATACTCTCTGCAAGAGTATATTGGGTTTGTGCAAAAGTATGTAACAGGCAGAAGGAGGCGTGGCAGACCCCATAAAGTATATATATTCTTGATCAGCATCACAAGCCGAGTCGATATAGCCATGTCCGTCTGTCCGTCTGTCTGTCTGTCCGTCTGTCCGTATGAACAAACAGATTTCAGAGATGGTAAGAGCTACAAGTTCGAGCTTGTTGTCAAACGTTCACATATTTAGTCAGTCAATACAAGAATCTTTTTTTTTCGATGTCACGCCCATTCGCCCACAATAAGCAAAAAAGTGGACACACCTCGGAAAAAATTGGTGTTATAATTCGTGTGGAGACTAACTATATTAAACTATCCTGAAAGGCGCATTAAAATCGGACTATAAACAAGAAAAACTAGAAGCGTTACAATATTGATAATTGAACGCAATATCAACCCATTGGTGCAAGCGAGACAGAAACACACAAGCACATGTTCGAACGTTTTTGCTACCTGTGTGTCGGCAGCGCTGCCCGCGGTCGCTGGCTGCTCCAAATACACACATGCATACATATTGCCAAACGAATGTGTATTCGAATACAAACAAACAGATTATGCTTAGATTGTTTTTGTTTCAACGTGTTTTAATGCAAGTAATTCACATTGTAATATCTCGATACCGATTTTAATAATTTAATTGGGACAAATGCAGAGAGTATTATACGGTCGGGCGCGCTCGACTGTACTTTTCTTTCTTGTTTAACTTATTAATGTAAATTTGTTAGTCACAAAAATTTTCTTGCTCCCACGTGCACATACATAGGTGAATTCACACTTGCAAATGACTTTGTCAAAATAATTATGTCACTCTTAAAATCTATTCTTGCGTGCATTCTTATCAGCACAAAGAGAATGCAAGAGGAAAACGTTATAAAATTTGGCATGCGTACAGTTATAAGTAGATTCCTTGTTTTGATCATCATTTTCATACTCAGCATTGTCAGCATCAACAGTAAAAATATATTTTGTCAAAATAATTATGCCTCATAGTGTAGCCACTCATCTATCTGCTTGTTAATCACATTCAGCATCGCCAGATTTTTCGGAAGGTATCAATGCTCAAGTATTTTCCGTATATGTCAACAAATAGTGCGTTCGGAATGTATGAGACTCTCGTGAAATTCGAAAAGAGAGAGTGTTCCTCCTCTAGAAACTGCTTCACCACCGGCTTCAGATATCCTGCATCCTTCGCCGAGTACTTTTCTCCTCATTTAAGTTTCTGGTGGACTTCTGTCCTCGGGCCTGGCGCTTCGTTCGTTGTACTCAACTTGCTTCCTGTGTTCTCGTTTCGATGTCGTCATGGTTTTTTTCGATAGGCTCGATACCTTTCATCCCCGGTTTCCCGTATTTCTGAGCTCCCGTTTCCTTTCGACTTCGCTCCGTTTGTCATCCTCTACCTGTGGCTTGTCTCTTGGGTCTACGAGTGTAACCATCCTCTTCCGATGCCGACGGATAGTTGATTTCTCCTCGAGGGGAGTTCTTCTTCTGTCAGCGTTGTACCATCCTCTTTGGGAGTATGAGCCTCGTGGCATGCCATCCTTTGATAAAATCCAGCACACAGCGATTAAATCGTGGTGTTCTGCGGCTGTTTTTACAGCGAGGCTTACGTTTAGTTTGAGCGCTTTCTTCCGATCCACCAAAGATCAATGCGGCAAACGGATTTTTGCATCTAACTGAATCGGCTTTCCTTCGATCATTCATCTTAACATCAATTGCTCTCGGTGTGGCTCCCGTGTCGATCGTCAACCGGGCATTCCGTTGCAAACTGTTTGCACTTTGGCGGCACGAAGCCATGGTGCCGCGGTACGTCAACTTTTCATGCGATGCCTCCGTATGATGCGTTGTTGTTCCTCCTTAGTTCCTTTTCGTCTGCAGTAGGCCCATCTCCATCTGAAAAGGATTCGACGTTCTGGACCGTGTACTTATGGTGCTAAGCTCGCATCTGCTCCTTGCACCTGCATTTGTTCGGGCATGCTTCTTCTCTTTGTTGAGGTCAATCGTACTCCGCACGACCGATCTTATAACGTATTATACATAAAACATTAAAATAAAATTTCATAGGTTAACATTTAACTTAATTGGTAACAATATTCCAATTCCAATGTTAACTATTACACGATGATTCTCAAGTCTACAACCAAGCGTCGGCTGCGAGTGGTACAAAAATGTACCCTATTTCGGCACTGACCCACACTTAAACTATTAAGTCTTTGACAAAGGGTCAGCCGAATCTTTGTTATTTAACTAGCCAGCACTGTATTTTTGATGCTGCTCGCTCAGCGCTGCTCTCTCGCTGTCCCCTGCCTGCTATCTGTAATATATAATACCCGTTTAAAAATTATAATTTGGGTAATGGCAGTAATCGCCCAGTACCGGTAGCTTTTATATTCTTTGAGATCCTTTTGTTCATGCAGCTATATAATTTCTGAAACGCCTCTTTTCCCTGTTAAATACATTCAAAAGATTTTATTTTACTCAACTTGCAAGTAACGGGTTTAGCAAGATTGTGCTTTGGTCGCCTCGTAACTTTAGGATATATGTTTTGATACAGTATTAACGACGGAGTAAAAGAATAATATTAGTTTAATCGTTCAGTTGATGGACGGTCGATAGAAAAACAAGTAAGAAAGGCTACAACATTTGTATTTAATTTAAATTAAAATTTTATATTTAAATTTTGAATTGAAATTTAAAAAATTAAATTAACAATTCTATTTGTCAGTATTCCAACCTGCCACCTAAGACGAATTCGCCGCAACTCTACCAGTTGCACCACGCACCACTTTTAAGAATATTCCGATTATCTCCATTTAAATGTTATACATTTTTGTCTTTAAAAAGAAATAAATGAAACGGACTTCGGTTTACATTCAAGTACGAACAATACCAGGCATCTCTACCAATTGCGCCATACTTCCTTCATTCATTTGGTCATTTAATAATGTATATAAACATAGAGCTATTTCTTCTCTTTCTACCACGTGTACATAAATTACAATTATTAAAAATAGAATTTGCTGAGGAGACAATAGTTTTTACAATTTGCGGGGCGATAAGGGGCGTGGCAACAATTTTAAATAAACTTGATCTGTCTGACATCCGTCCTTACAAGAAAGAAAATTGCAGTCAAGCACGCCGGCCTTTATAATACTGCCTGCTTTTATTCCCGATTAAATTAATTAAATCGGTATTGAGATATTACTATGTATTTTACTATCACATTCTGTCACGTTTTCGCGCATACAGTGATATTGCAGTTAAATAACATTAACATTGTAACGTAATAACTCTTTTGTTCACAGTAGGATTTTGATGCAATCTTCAGGATAGTTAGATTTGATATGTCTCCAAAGGAATGTTGAATTACAACACTGTACTATTTGAATAAATAAGTTAAAAACGGCATTAAAGTTTGAAAGTTTTTTAGCTCTACGTTCTAAGCCCCCACATTATGTGTAATGTAACATTATAGCCATCCTTACCAAATTGGAACGGACTACTATAGAGTTTAACTCTCATTCCAAAACTTGTTGGTTGTATGAAAAAACGCACACACTTGTCTACAATTCTTTTAAGAGACCTGATTACAAGCAATAACACTAAATTTACTAATTCAATATCTGTGTTGTGATTCAAAAGTCTTTCCAAATACTTTTGGTATCATTTTCATCGTTTAGTTTATATTTTCTATGTATGATTGAACCTGAACACCGGACCTAAAAATAATGATAAAGCAAATGCTTTTAGGTATTAAGCTTTTGTTATGGTATGTATTTGTAAATATGTGTATAATTCAATGCATAGAATAAAGTTTGTGTTTCTCTGTGTATTGAAAATTTTCCACTAATTTCATTTGTTAATCTGTGCCTGATTAAACTGAAAAAAAAAGAAAAACCATTACTTTTTTAATATGTACTCGTAATTGTGACACTTACGCTGGTCAAAAGTGCTTGGATTAATGTAACTGATTAGATCCTGATCGGACATTGTTGTCAACTCCTGAAGAATGGGTTGTTGTACTGTAACTGCAGCTGTAGCAGCAACAGCGTTTACAATATCAGGAAGTATTCTGTCAACATTATTAGACGTTGTAGCCTGACGAGTCATCAAAACTCCAGTGGTGGGAGCAGAAACCACGGATTTCTGCAATGCATTATCAGAGTCCAATCCAACAAATAGAGATTCTTGTGGCGTGGGTGTTAAAACAGGTAAATGGACAGTCGACAGGGACACCGTTTCAGGTATTGTAGAATGGGTTAATAACAAATTTACAAGTGGATCGCCTCCTGGCGGTGTTGTATTGTCAGATTGCTTTTGTTGCCGATGTTGAGACTGCATTTGTTGATGAAAGTGATGCTGTTCCTGTTCTTGTGTTGTTATATAGTCGGCTGCAGCCTTAATAATCATGTTGCTAACTGCTGTGGATGTTGCTGTAGCGGTAACCTCTGGCTGCATGACAACTGGTGGCGGAGGAAGTGTACCATCAACCCCTACTCCAACGTCAACACCAGCCGCAGTATTCTGTGGACTCATCATAATATTGCTCAAGGCAATTGCTGCTACTGCTGCATCCTGTTGTGTAGGTTCCGCCTGCATAGCAATATCGTTAAGGATTGAGTTAGCCATAGTTACCTGGTGAGGGGCCAATATGTTGGGTACTACAGCAGTAGCAGCACCATTTGCTGAGCAAAGTATTGTGGATGAAGTGACCGCAGGAGTCATGATAATGTCAGCTGAAAGAGCACCGGCTTTTGCCATGGTACCTGTTGGTGAGTTTGATATATTTTGCATGGGTTGGACAGTCCATAAAGCTCTTTGTGGCTCTGAGCTTAATAAAATTTCTTGCGTGCTGTCCACTGTGGTCTCGCTATTAGATAGCGGGCTGCTCGAATTACCGTTTTTCAACGAAATACTGTGATTTAAAACATTCGGCTTAAGTATTGCAGAAGTTTGTTGGCGTGCTTGCGTTAGCACGCCCACCTTTCGATGCAGAATGTCTGAAAAAGCATGGTCGATGACATCGGAAGTAGAAAAAAGCGTTTGGTCAGTGCTACAGTTGCTGTTCACTAGACCCGTCGAATTGGTTAATTCATCAATAAATTTGTTTACATTAGCTGTCGATTGCTGTTGTTGCTGCTTCCCCACATGATTGACATCATTTTGAACGGCAAGTCCAACAGCCAATGTCACTATGGAAGGATCTAGATCAACGGCAGCGGCTACCGCAGCTGCAGTAGGAGTGGCAGATCCTCGAAACCTGCGCTGATTAAAGAGTATGGTGTCAAGACTGCTGTTTTGTGCGCAGTGTGAGTTAAATTGTAGCGCATTGGGGGTACATGGGTTTTGTGAATCCGTCGATTGGCGTCCGTCTGCAAGTAATGGACTCCGCGGGCTATTTTCGGATCTCAGCTCACTTTTTAGCACCGACTCTGCATTAACTGTCTTTAAATGCATCACTTGTTGAGTATCGCAAGATAAGGAAGATTGTCCATAGGTTATCGGAAGCTGCGTCGCATTTGGAGGCAGCATCAACCCTAAATCTATTTCTTGTTTTGTTTCCACAACACTAACTCCAGATGAATTGTTGATATTATTAGCCCAGACAGAGTTTCTAGAGGCAACAGAATTTGTCTCCACAAAACAACCAGAATCTAAAATTACAAGAAATGCAAATTGAATATTCACAGAAGTACTAGTTACGAAAACAAATTAAAATAACAGTCTTGATTTATTATACCCTTCCAGAGATTTTTATGATTTTACAACGAAGTTTTTAACGCATTAAAAGAGTCCCAATATATGTATATGCATAGTAACATATTCATTATCACAAATTCCATATCGTTCCCACACACTAAATCAAAGTGCTTATAAACAATCTGCATTATGAGATAAAAATACCCATGCCTGAATATTGTTTATAAATAGTCTGCATCTCAGAGATCTGCATAATCAGCAAATTAAATTTAAGCCTTAAGCTTATCATGTACACAAACCCTAAAACTCAAAAAAATGTAATCAACAGAGTTCTAACAGAACCAAAAGCATACAGGTTTTATTGAAAGCTTTACCGGTCTTTTTCTCTATCGGACACAATAGTTTTAAGATCAGTTTTTAACTTCGACTTGATTGGAAATCACTTATTAATCATTAAATATGCATATAAAACAAGAAAGAATGCTATAGTTGTCTCGCGACTTTAGGATACCCGTTACTCAGTTTCAATTTGTTATTAACAATGGTGATGGATATAATAGCTTGGCAAACACAGAACATTTTCATAGAAATTCATATTTAGAGCGTATTTTTGACCGATCGGCCCTATGGGAGCTATACGATATAGTAGTCCGATTTGGATCAAACTTGGTCAGTATATATATATTATTGGCAGATGTATTCTGACGGACGGACGGACGGACGGACGGACAGACGGACATGGCTATATCGACTCGGCTATTGATGCTGATCAAGAATATATATACTTTATGGGGTCTGCCACGCCTCCTTCTGCCTGTTACATACATTCCAACGAGTACAATATAACCTTTTACTCTACGAGTAACGGGTATAATTATATCCAAAAACAAAAAACAAGTAAGAAAGGCTACAGTAAAAGACCCCGTACTCCCATAGTAGGGCGCATTTGTATTCAATTTGAATTCAAATTTTCAAATGAAATTTAAAAATTTTAATTTTATATGTTTATTTTGAATTGAAATTTTAAAAAAAATTAACTTAATTCGCATTGCCAGCATTCGAACTTAAAACATCAGGCAAACGCGCCGCAACTCTACCAGTTGCACCACGCGTCTCTTTCAAGAATCCACCGATTATCAGCATTTACATATTATTCATACAAAAACATATTCGTTTGAAATTATATGTCTGCATGTATGTATGTGTGTATTCGGCGCGGCCAGCGTCTGCCGTCGCGCTGTCGCCACACAAGCATCGAGAACGTTCGAACATGTGTTTGTATGTTTCTGTCTCGCTCTCGCGCGTAAGTGATATTGCAGTTAAATAACTAACTTTCTAACGTAGTAGCTCTTTTGTTAAAGGTAGGATTTTGATGCCACTTTCAGAATAGTTTGATTTTATATGTCTCTAAACGAATGTTGAATTACAACACTGTGAATAAATGCCTTAAAAACGGCATTGAAGTTTAAAAGTTTGGTTAGCTCTCATGAGAAAAGGGAGCGTGACAGCTCAAAATTTTAATGGCATTGCATTAAGGCTGTCTCTAGCAAACATGCTTACCAGAAATAGTGTCCCTAAGTGCCATAGTTACTGAGTTATTGGCCTAAAACTACATTTTTTCGAGGTGTGTCTGGTTTTTTGCTTATTGCGGGGGCGTTAAGAGGCGTGGCAAAAATTTGAAATAAACTTAACCTGCCTTAATTAATAACGGACTTTCATTATAAATTTGGTGGCTCTAGCTTTTGTAGTTTAAAAGATCCAGGTGTTCATACGGACGGACGGACAGACAGACAGACGGACATTGCTATATCGACTCGGCTGTTGATGCTGATCAAGAATATATATACTTTATGGGGTCGGCCACGCCTCCTTCTGCCTGTTACGCCCATTTCGCTTCAGACAAACCTAATAGACCCCTCTACTCTTTTTTTTAGAGTACGTGGTCTAAAAAACAAAAAATGTGTTTTCCTTATTTTTTATTATCATAAAAAATCTAAACTCTTCATTGGCGCAGCCGATACAGAAAAATCTATCGTAACGGTAATCCGTCCGTTTTAATCTTTGCACGAAGTTTCTAATACGACCATGTATGTGAAACTTCAGGATCGAAGACGCGATTCAGATCTTTCAAATTGTTGGCCAAACTCAGTATCCATATAAGAATACGCGTGCGAAAGTGCAATTAAAAATTCAAAAATAGTATTGCGGCCCACTTGCTCAGTTTGACCGCCACTTCAAATACGAAGTTAATTGAGTTTAAATTGACATTAGTGCTAAGTTCAAATATGACAAAAGTCTCTCTGAAGCTGTCAGTGAACATAAATAAAACAGTAACCTTTAAATTGGACAGTTACTAAAAACCAAACCAAACCAAAAGTTATTAAAATAAAATCAAATTTAATATAAAACAAAGTACGGTGTCTAATAATATGGCATTAAATGGTGATACACATTCTCAGCAACCTCGGCAAACACGAGGTTTTTCAGGAGAACGTAACACTCTAGACTCTTTCATCGGACAAAAGGAATATCTGTTGAAAATGTGCTCTGCTATGCTCTCAGAGCTACGGCTCTGCTACGGCTCTCGACAAAACTAAGAGCGGTAACCAGAGCATAACACAATTCGTGTTGCTCTTGCTGTTACATAGTAGATTTTGCAAACGCTGAAAGTAACAGTACAGTATGTTGCATACGCTTTATCGCGAATAAATTTAGACGAACACTTGGCAATATGTCAACAGCAGCCACAATCTACAGTTAAGTAGAATTACAAATTGTATTCCGATCATCGAAAAACCAGCAAATCATTTTTCCAGACAGATAGAAATAATTAAAAGTGCAACAAACGAAATAGTGACCGAACGATACTTTTCTAAATTCCAGATAACAATCAATGGCACAAAAATTACACTATAAAATGCTAAACAAATTCTCGTTAAACACTGTGAAGTTGGTAACGTCTCAAAAACAGAACATAGACCAATTAAAATGCTTTTCAAACTAACACCCAAACTACTATAACCCAAGGAAAGTTATTAGATTTTTATGCAATCATCAACGAACAATATTTGTCGTGTATAGACATTTACTTCAAGTTTGCATTGCTTATCAAAGTAAATAGAATCTTTAACGAAATGGGAAACAACTCAAATTTAAAATAAGTAAAGACTCAGCTGTCATGAACAATTCACTGAAATTATGGTTAAACTCAGAAGACGAAGAAATTAACACAACAACCAGTAAAACAGGGATTTCAGGCGTTGACAACAACAATAATAAATAAATAAATTAACAAACTTAACAAAAAACATGTAAGAAAGGCTACAGTCGATCTAGCCGACTGTAAAAGACCCCGTACTCCTATTAAATTTATTAATCGGTATCCAGGTATTACAATAGATAGTACTTGCATTAAAACACGTTGAAAAAAAAAACCAAGTATAATCAAAGATATGTGCCTCTGCCGCCACGCAGGCAGAGAAAACTTTCGAACATGTGTTTGCATGTTTCTGTCTCGCTTGCCCTTATGTACATATTGATATTGCGTTCAATTATCAATATTGTAACGCTTCTAGTTTTCTTGTTTATAGTCCGATATTAATGCACCTTTCAGGACAGTTTGATATAATTAGTCTCTACACGAATTATACAACACTGTACGATATGAACTAGTTCGATAAAAACGGCATTGAAGTTAGTCAATTATATTTATTTATTGTGGGAAAGGGGGCCATGGCAGCTCAAAACTGTCTTGTCTAGTTTTTTGCTCATTGTGGGCGAACGGGGCGTGGCATCGAAAAAAAAAGATTTTTGTATTGACTGACTAAATATGTGATCGTTTGATACCAAGCTGGAACTTGTAGCTCTTACCATATCTGAAATCTGTTTGTTCATACGGACAGACAGACGGACATATGTAGCTATATCGGCTATTGATGCTGATTAAGAATATATATATACTTGGGGTCTGCCATACTTTGCACAAACCCAATATACTCTTGCAGAGAGAATAGGTTAGGTTAGGTTAAACCGGAACCCTTCCAGCAGTGCATAGGCCATTTGATGGCCCTTAGTAGTTCATGCGTGGAGGATTCGTTACTCGTAGTCTGACAGGATGCGAGAATGCTTGGCAAAGGCCAGCAGCTCTCCGTGCTCTCTTTTAGATGCATCCTTGAGTGAGTGTAGTAGTGGCGCTCCTAGACACTTCAGCCTAGTACGGGCTAAGGCGGGGCAGTGGCATAGGAGGTGATCGAGGGTTTCAACAGTATTTGGTACTTTGCATTTCCTGCAGTTCGCATCGTCGGTGATGCCCATTGATTGATTGCGTGTGCAGTTGTAAGGCAGTGACCCGTGAGAATGCCCACCAACAGTCAGGCCACGCCTCCTTCTGCCTGTCACGCACATTTCGCTTCAGACAAACTTAATAGACCCCTCTGCTCTTTTTTAGAGTACGGGGTCTAAATATATATCATGCTTATCACTGAAACGTCACTTCAGTTGGGAGTTAAATTTTATATACCTGGCCTATATACAACGCTGATACTCCCAGTAACAGAGTAACAGTAACAGTAAGAGGAGAAGCAGCAATCGTCGTCAACAAATAAATTGTATTTTCTACATTATAAAGAGGACTTCATAACTTCAAATAGTCAAGATCGCATAGTATTTGTGAGTTACTAGTATCTTCACTGTATCTCCCGCTGCACGGGATATGGACAACACCCTACTTTAACGATCCTTTAACCAGATTGGGAAATAAATTCTTAATAGGTTGCGATTTTAATGAGAAAAATTGACTCTTGGGATTCAAAGGGAAGATACAAGAGGTAATAGCTTACATGATGTCGTTCCTAGATCATCCGTCCAAATCCGGTGACTGTGAAAGCAGCGCATTTTCATTATGATTTAAAAGAAACACATGGTGCAATTGAATTTTTCATATAAAGTGACATATTCATACTGTTAATGTCTACACTAGATAACAAAAGTACATAATAATAGTAGACAATAGTCTAGACTCCAATCAGTATATATCGATCCCCAATTATTTACGATTTTCTGTTTCGCACATTTCGATTTAATATACATACATACATACATGCACTTCATCCATTCAATATCTTTTAAAATATTCTGCCTAGTTTAATTCAAATCAGGCTACATTTTTATTAAGCTTCCACGTGTATGATAAAAATTTGTGACTTAAATTTGTTCGGTGGCTATATGGCATTGAAATTTTAATAATGATGTATGCGTAATAGCGCTTACACGTTTGCAGCCCCTAGTAAGGATGCATGTTGGAACCAATTTGGACAGTGTGCTGATATTGTTGTTGCAAACGGTTTTGGTAATGTTGTTGAGTGCTTAGTGCAATAGAGTCCAATGGGGTCTTTGCTTGCTTAGGTGTTGATCCAGTTTCACTTGTGCTAAGACACGAACGGTGCTGATGAGATGAAGAGAAATGCATTTAGATTTTTTTGTTAACGTATTTTGTTGCCTTTCCAGAACTGTATGATTTAGATAAATTTCGATGCACGCAATATGAACTGTACGCGTTCAGTCGATGTATCTTAGTGATCGTCCAGTCAACACATCCGAGTATCGAGGCAGTTGTTTACTTCATTTCACACGAGCACGGCAACCGTGACCAAAAACAAACTAAACAAACACAAGCACATGCTCTTTCGTTCTGTTGTTTAGTTGTCGATAAAACGAGATCACATTGCCTATATATATGAACAGACAGACCTTACTGACTATAATACCTGGGACTTTGCAGAATGAATTTGTTCCAATTTTTTTTATATATACATTTTAACATAAACAGTACTCATAGAAATTATCAAATGCCAAGTCAATAAAGCAATGCCCGTCAGTCTGGCTTTTTGTTCGTCTGTATGAGCACATGGATCTCAAAAACTATAAGATCGAGAGACACTAAATTAAAACAAGAAATAAAGCTATAGTCACCTCATGACTTTAGGACACCCGTTACTCACTTTCAATATATTATTATCAATGTTGTGTGATAATAATATAAATGCAATCGTTTTGGTGATGTATAAGGTAGCTTGGTGAACACCCCAAATTTTTGTACTGAATTTTTTTTGAAAATTATGTAAGGAGCTCAAAGCAGTGTCAGACACTGGCTATAATAAGGAACAAATGAAAGGCCCTGCTGATATGGTTGTCTTGATTTGACGTGTCCTTATAAACACCCAGTTCACATAATAGAACAAGAGTTATCCGTTCTAGGTTAGGTTACTCTGACATTAAACCAAGTTCTATAGGGAATTTAAGAAGAAAATAATACTTCTTAAAAATAAAACAGTTTTGACATATAGGTGGAATCCACGTAGCCCCTTTTCTTAATGAAAAGTACAGAGCAGATGTATTGATTGTGTATTTTGAAAAACAAAGAAATCTCTTAGAGATATTCTTTTTTCAGCAAGATACAATGATTTGCCATCAGCATTGGCTATATCACAGTGAGTTAAGTCCAATCACGAACGCTTTCACTTCGCTAGTAGTTTCTCTAGGAGTAGTGAATCAAAAAGCTCAACGTTGTGAATATAGTCAGCAGCCCAAACCTATAATTGACATTGCATTTATGTAGTCCTTAGGAAACTACGAACAAAAATGTGTCCCATAGTTTTCCATTATTCGCGAATAAGATCGATTTTTTCCGAGGTGTGTCCAGGTTTTGTCCATTGTGGGCGAATTGGGCATGACATCAAAAAAAATTCTTATATCGACTGACTAAAAAGAATCTGAAATCTGTTTGTTCATACGGACGGACATGGCTATATCGACTTGGCTATTGATGCTGATCAAGAATATATATACTTTATAGGGTCTGCCACGCCTCCTTCTCCCTGTTACATACTTTTGCACAAACCCAATATACTCTTACAGTGAGTATAACAAGATAGAACGCTATGCCTCGCGACTTTGGGATACCCGTTACTCAGTTTCAATGTGCTATTAGCAATGATAGATAAGATAGCTTGGCAAAAAGAACATTTCCATACAAATTCATGTTTAGATATTGATGGCAAATGTATTCTGTGTGAGTTTGATAAAATAGCTTGGTCATCGAAACAGTTTTTCATACAAATTCATTTTTAGAGCATATTTTCGAACGATCCGATTTGGATTAAACTTAGTCAGTATATGTATATTGTTGGCAGATGTATTCTTTGTGAGTTTGATTAATATAGCAGGGGTAGCAGGGAACAAAATCAGAGGTACAACAAGAGCGCTATTGGTGTCGCAGAACACTGTATTAAATTTTGACGCCATAATAGCAAGGTTGGACTGCAAATACGCAGACAAGACGTCACTTAGGCTCTTGCGCCAGAACCTGGATATGGTCAGACAGGGTAATTCCAGCCTCATGGAATACTATGATGAGATTGAACGCAGATTTGCATTGGTTGCAAATAAGATCGTCATGACACATCAAGCAGATACAGCAAAATTGATCAACGAAGAAGTCGAAGCTGATGCTTTGCATGACTTCGTTGCAGGCCTTAAGAAATCACTGAAAGCAGTAGTATTCCCGGCTCAGCCCAGAGATTTGCCATCGGCATTAGCTTTCACCAGGGAGGCAGAAGCGAGGATAGAACGAAGCATTTTTTCAGCCACGTATGCAAAAGCTATGGAGGATAGGGCTTAGACAGATGAATAAAGCAAATACTAGGCGCGCTCACACGACAAACAGGGGAAAAACAATGGAGCCGAATATGGCCAGGATAGAAACCCACATTTTTTCAAAAAAACAAAGTAATCAACAGCAAAGCAACAGTAGTCAGTTGTCCTAAAGAGGACAAAAGGTCAGCATCAGAACCAATTTAGGCAGCCTACAGCATTTGGGCAAAGTCAAGGGGCTAACACCCAGAACGAAACCTCACAGGCTCAAAAGAGGCAGGGTTCTGAACGAATGACGGGCCAGAGACGTCAGCGTGTGCAAAACACCATTCAGCAAGCGAACAATGACCAAAATCAAGATTATTAAAGGGCAACCGAAGCCGCTGTCGCAGAAGTCCATGATGAAGCTGAAGCAGCAAGTGATAATGACTTGGTAAATTTTTTAGTGAGCGCTCCCGGTTGTCGTTCGTCGAACGACAGCTACAGGGAGAAAACTAGAGATATTGATTGGCCCAGGAGCGGCCAAAAACTACATCAAATTCATAAAAGAGCTAAAAAATGTAATCCCGGTCAGCTCCCCTTTCACGGTTAGTTCCATCCACGGTTCTAACAAAGTAACCCATAAGTTTTCAATGAACATTTTCGGGATATCAGCTTACTCTCTGCAAGAGTATATTGGGTTTGTGCAAAAGTATGTAACAGGCAGAAGGAGGCGTGGCAGACCCCATGAAGTATATATATTCTTGATCAGCATCACAAGCCGAGTCGATATAGCCATGTCCGTCAATCCGTCTGTCTGTCTGTCTGTCCGTATGAACAAACAGATTTCAGAGATGGTAAGAGATACAAGTTCGAGCTTGGTGTCAAACGATCAGATATTTAGTCAGTCAATACAAGAATCTTTTTTTTTTCGATGCCACGCCCCATTCGCCCACAATTAGCAAAAAACTGGACACACCTCGGAAAAAATTGGTGTTTTCGGCAAATATCTCAGTAACTATGGCACTCAGGATCAATTCTGGAACGGGAGGTTCCTAGCCACGGCATAGTTGCATTGCCATTTAAAATTTTGGACTGCCACGCCCACTTTTCCCTCATTTGATAAAAAAGTCTGGAACCTTCAATGCCGGTTTTGGCGAACTTGTTCGTATCGTACAGTATTGTAGTTTATAATTCGTGTGTAGACTAACTATATTAAACTATCCTGGCGCATTAAAATCGGACTGTAAACAAGAAAACTAGAAGCGTTACAATATTGATAATTGAACGCAATATCAACCCATAGGTGCAAGCGAGATAGAAACACACAAGCACATGTTCGAACGTTTTCGCTGTGTGTGTCGGCAGCGCTGCCCGCGGTCGCTGGCTGCGCCGAATACACACATGCATACATACATATTTGCATACATAATGCCAAACGAATGTGTATTCGAATACAAACAAACAGATGTATGTTTGATTATGCTTAGATTGTTTTTGTTTCAACGTGCTTTAATGCAAGTGCTACACATTGTAATATCTCGATACCGATTTTAATAATTTAATTGGGACAAATGCAGAGAGTATTAAACGGTCGGGCGCGCTCGACTGTACTTTTCTTTCTTGTTCTTATTAGACTCCTTAACACCATTTGATGCTATTATAGGTTTCGACTTGCTAACGCAAGTAGGAGCAACCCTAGATACCGAGAATGGTACAATCAATCATGAATCTGTATCTGAAAAGTTACATCATTATTATTGTGACAACGTCAATTTCAATGGATATGATATTGTCGTACCGGAAGTCGTAAAAGCTGAATTTATGGGCATGATTTTGAACAGAGCTAGAGCATTTACGACCTCTAACGAGGCGTTGCCGTTCAATACATCTGTTGTGGCTACGATCCGTACAGAGGACGATAAGCCAGTATACTCGAAACTATATCCGCATCCCATGGGGGTCAATGACTTTGTAAAAAAAAGAAATTAAAGATTTGCTACAGAATGGCATCCCTAGGCCTTCAATGTCACCCCTACAATAACCCAACATGGGTCGTTGACAAAAAGGGTTTCGACGAAAGTGGGAGCAGGAATAAGCGACTGGTAATTGACTTTAGGAAACTAAATGAAAAGACCATCTCAGATAAGTATCCAATTCCCAACATATCCATGATATTGTCGAACTTGCGTAAAGCCAAATACTTTACGACATTAGATCTAAAGTCTGGCTATCACCAAATTTACTTGGCAGAGCAAGATCGCGGGAAAACATCTTTCTCCGTAAACGGCGGAAAATATGAATTCTGCAGACTACCGTTCGGATTAAAGAATGCGGAAAGCATCTTCCAAAGAGCGATAGACGACGTGTTGTTGTTGGAAAATCTTGTTATGTTCACGTAGACGACGTGATAATTTTTACTGAAAATGAAAAGGATCATGTAAAGCGCCTATGCGATGCCAACATGAGAGTTTCAAAAGATAAAACCCCTTTTTTCAAAACAAGCGTAGAATATTTAGAATATTTATTCATCCTGACTCTGGGTGGCGCTAAAACAGACCCCGAAAAGGCATACAAGAATATCCAGAACCGAAACCTGTATGAGCTTAGGTCATTCCTAGGATTAGCCAGTTACTACTGATGTTTTGTTAAAGTCTTTACAGCAATTGCAAGGCCATTGACAAATTTGTTAAAAGGAGAGAATGGGTCCGTCAGTAAACACATGTCAAAGAAAACAACCATAGATTTTGGTACTCCAGAGCGAGATGCGTTCGAAAAATTAAGGAATGTTCTAACTTCAGAGGATGTTACTCTCAGATACCCAGATTTCAGGAAACCATTCGATTTGACAACAGATGCCTCTGCTCATGGTATTGGCGCAGTACTGTCTCAGGACCACAGATCCATTACAATGATTTCGAGATGTTTAAAGGACAGTGACTCACATTATGTCACCAACGAGAGGGAACTATTAGCTATAGCTATTAAGGAAGATGTGGCCAATTGCAGAACTTCCATTAAGGCTAAATACGACAGGCACCCGAAAAAATAGATTGTCGGAGAAACACCAACGCCATCTTTTCCCGGCGAACGGTTGAACATTGACATTTTCTCGACCGATAAGAAACAATTTCTGACATGTGTCGATAAATTTCCTAAATTCGCAGCAGTGCAAACAATAATATCACGTACCATAGCAGACGTAAAAGGCCCTATCATCCAAATTATAAACGTTTTTCCCAAAACAAAGGTTGTGTTTTGCGATAAGGAGGCAGCATTTAATTCAGAAACCATTATGTCAGTGTTAAAGAACAACTTTGGAATTGATGTGGTAAATACACCACCATTACATAGTACTTCTAATGGCCAATTGGAACGATTCCACAGCACGTTGTCGGAAATTGCTAGATGCATTAAGCTGGAAAGAAAGATCGACGACACGATCGAAGTTATCCTATTTGCAACTCTAGAGTACAACAGTTCACTGTATTCAGTGACAGGCAAGAAACCGATAGAAGTGACACATTCATCGACTGATGAATTTAGGGAAGTCATTAGAGCCAAGATTGAGAAAACTCAACGGGTAAAACTGGACAGAAACAATCCACACAGGCAAAACAGAATATTCGAGGTAGTAGAAAAAGTTGTCATCAAATCCAACAAGAGACTTGGAAACAAGCTTACCCCCTTGTGCTCAGAAGCGGTAATACAAGCAGACCTAGGAACGTCTGTACTCATTAATGGGAGGGTGGTCCACAAGGACAACATAAAATGGGAATTAGATTAACGATTATAAGTTAGCATTAGAATTAAGAGACACAATATGGTTAATCCAATTTTATTTTTTTTTCGTGCAGGCTTATTTGGTCGATTTGGTCTCATATGAGAAAACTATTGGAGGTGATTGGACTGTTAACCATATTAGAAGCCTTTTGTCCGTTTTAGAGGTGAACCACAGAATTTCCAGAAGCTTTGATTTCGTTGGGACAGCACTTAAGGTAGTGGCCGGCACACCGGACGCTTAAGACTTAGAAAAGATCAGAATGGCCGAAAAAAGATTAATCGAATCAAACAACAGACAGGTAGTAGTAAACACAGAAACCCAGAAGCATATAAATCAATTAACCGATACAGATTAGCAAAGAAAAGTGATCTAATAGACACACCACATTTATACGAGGCATTATTGGCCAGAAATGGAACATTAATAAGTGAAATCCAAAATTTAATGCTCACAATCCCTCTTGCAAAAAGCAAATACAATAAATCCAACCATCTTTGATCACGATGATTTAAAATCTGTGCTTATCAAACATCCCGCAGAAGTTCCTATAGTTAGCCTAATGGAGGCATCTAATATTAAGATTTTCCAGTCCGAAAATACTGTCCACATTTTAATCGAATATCCCAGAATTAAGTTTATTTGTAGAAAAGTCAACATTCTCCCTGTGTCCCAAGAGCACACTGTACTTCAACTTCAAGATGACACCATAGCTAAATGCGACAACGACGTTTTAGCGGCAACAAGCTGCACCACAACAACTTACCTGCAAATTAGCAACGCATGACACCTGCGTACGCGAATTGCATGCCGGAAGTACAGCACATTGTAACACGCAGCCTAGTCACCTGGAGCCTATCACAGTAGTAGATGACGGCATCATGGTCTCAAAAGGGAGTCCTGCTAGTATCAGCACGATGACGGCGCAACAGTATCAGGCAACGGTACTTTCCTCATCATGTTCAAGCGCGTAGCTGTCATAAATGGAACAAAGTATGTGAACCGGCGCGAAATCATAAACAAGGCGCCGGGCATAGCAGCTTCGCCGGTATTGAAGATCATTGGCCACGACCCAGTCCTGAGCATGCCTTTACTACAAAGGATGAACAACCACAACCTACATTTCATCCAAGAACTTCAGGAAGAGGTAACATCGGCCGGGTCGCCTAAAGCATGCGTTGCTATTGCAGTTGCGTTCAGCGTGAGTCTCAGCGGTTCCATTCTCCTCTACCAGAATTTGAGAAGAAGACAAGCCTCACAGAAAATACAGACGATCGTGGACAACTATAAGATGAACGAAGACGGTCATACTTCTGTTACATTGTTGTGTAACATAAACAAAAGCATTAATGTTGGCCAGCAGTTACGCTCAAGTTTCCGTTTCAGCGAAAGTTCAGTTAAGCGCCCTAAATGCGGTCAACCTTCTTGCACATGCTGCAAGATCAGCGTTATCACTTATGCCCAGTCGGCTTGCCGGCTGTAGTTTTGTAGCTTTAAATACATATATCAGCTTTGCATTCTTTACCAACTAAGTACTTTTGGATTAGCTTACGACCCAGCTTACTGGTGGTTCCTAGTTACTCGTATAGTAAAAGGTTATATTGTAATCGTTGGAATATATGTAACAGGGAGAAGGAGGCGTGGCAGACCCCATAAAGTATATATATTCTTGATCAGCATCAATAGCCGAGTCGACATAGCCATGTCCGTCTGTCCGATCGTCCGTCTGTCCATATGAACACCTGGATCTTTTAAACTACAAAAGCTAGAGACACAAAATTTTGAATGAAAGTCCGTTATCTTCGCGAGCAGATCAAGTTTATTTCAAATTGTTGCCACGCCCCTTACCGCCCCCGCAATGAGCAAAAAACCAGACACACCTCGAAAAAAATATGTAGTTTCTGGTAAGATGGTTGCTAGAGACAGCCTTAATGCAATGTCATTAAAAATTTTGAGCTGCCACGCCCCTTTTCTCATGAGAGCTAACCAAACTTTTAAACTTCAATGCCGTGTTTAAGGCATTTATTCACATAGTACAGTGTTGTAATTCAACATTCGTTTAGAGATATATGAAATCAAACTATTCTGAAAGTGGCATCAAAATCCTACCTTTAACAAAAGAGCTACTACGTTAGAAAGTTTGTTATTTAACTGCAATATCACTTACGCGCGAGAGCGAGACAGAAACATATAAACACATGTTCGAACGTTCTCGATGCTTGTGTGGCGACAGCGCTGGCGGCAGACGCTGGCCGCGCCGAATACACACATACATACATACATGCATACATACGTATATGCATACATATAATTTCAAACGAATGTGTGTTTGTATGAATAAAATGTAAATGCTGATTATCGGAGAATTCTTGAAAGTGGCGCGTGGTGCAACTGATAGAATTGCGGCAATGCCAATTTTTAATTTAATTTTTTTCAAATTTCAATTCAAAATGTACATATAAAATTTAAATTTTTAAATTTCATTCGAAAATTTGAATTTAAATTGAATACAATTGCGCACTTCTATGGGAGTACGGGGTCTTTTACAGTCGGCTCGATCGACTGTAGTCTTTCTTACTTGTTAATGTTAGATTGGATGTCCTTCCTTAACAAACCAAAGTTATCCGATCTAAATAGGGGTACAAGAGGTTCTTCCAATAGGGACAATTGCTTTAAGAGTTTATAGTCCGAACCATGGGTAATCATATCCAATCCAAAAAGAGCACGATAAGGTGAACAACCTAACGACTGATGCAACGAGGATCGTAATGAGCAAGATATACTTGTAAGATTTTCATCCCAATATGTTTGATCTTGCTTTAAATAGGATCGAATCGCGACTAGTAACGATCTATTTACACGCTCAGCAGCATTGCTTTGTGGAGAATATAGAGCCGTATAGACATGTCGTATTCCTAGCTCTGTCAAAAAACCATTAAATTCGTTAGCCTTGAATCGTGTTTTATTATCACTAACAATTGTTTCGGGGACACCAAAGCTGTGAAAAATTTGTTTAAGCAAGAACTCTCTAACAGCATCAGAGGTGAATTTTTTCAAAGGCTGCAGCCAATGAAATTTGCTAAAATGATCTAGCACGATCAACAATCCAACATGACCTTGCTTACTCCTTGGATACGGTCCTAACAAGTCTATGTATAATCTCTGGAAAGGTCTAAAAGTAGGACTTTGAGATCCCATCGGAGGGCGAAGTGTATAGTTTGGAGCTTTGGACTCTTTACAAACAACACAGTTTCGAACATAGTCTCGCACATCTTTAGCTAAACCAGGCCAGAACAAATTTCTGCGCAATTTTTCAATTGTCTTTTGCATACCCGAATGGGCGGACGTCAGACTATCATGCGCTTGTTTCAGCACGTCGGCTTTAAGTTGATCAGGCACCCAAAGTTTCCATGACAATTTCTCTTGTACTTCGTCTCCTGACGAATGCTCAGTACGAATGTACAGGTATGAGTCAATAATTTTTATATCCGGAAATCTGGCACTGTTTTGCTGAAATTTGTTTTTCAGGTGTTCATAACTTTCCTCCTGAAAAGCAGTGGACTTCAAATCGATTACAGGGCTCATCTCTAAAGATGCTATATCGTTTTCTGGCAATCTAGATAAAGCGTCTGGCACTATGTGTTTTTTGCCTTTGCGGTGCGAAATGGCAAACTTAAACTGCTGCAACCGAAAAATCCAGCGGGCTAAGCGGCCTGAAACATTTTGTTGTCTCATCAACCAAAGAAGGCTCGAATGATCCGTTACAACTTCGAACTCCTGGAGTTCTAAGTAACAACGAAACTTTTCAATTGCTAATATCACCGCTAAACATTCGCGTTCTGTAACACTATAGTTTCGTTGGGCTCTACTCAGTTTTTTGGACATGAATGCGACTGGTTTCTCTTCCTTTTCGGGAGACAGCTGTACTAAGACGGCACCAATTCCATAATCACTGGCATCGCAATGCAAAAAAAATTTTTCATCAAAATTGGGATTTTGTAGCACTGGTGAAGACGTTAAGACCGACTTCAGTTTTTCCATGGCCACTTGAGCTTCCGGTGTCAGCAAAATTATTTATAAAGCGACGATACCAACCACAAACGCCTAAAAAATCTCTTACTTGTTTAAGATTTCTTGGAGATGGCCAATTCTGAATACACGCAACCTTATCAGGATCGGTACATATCCCTCCGCTACCAATAACATAACCGAGATAGTTAACTTTAGTAACGGCAAAATGGCTTTTTGCGACATTTAACGTCAAGTTGGCTTTTCTTAACTGTTCGGCTATTCTAATCAATATCGATAGATGAGTCGAAAATTCTTCTGAAACTATACAAAGATCATCTAGATAACCAAATACGCAGTGTCGAAGATCTGGCGGAATTATTTCATTTATTAACCTACACATAGTTGAGGGTGCATTGCACAGACCAAATGACAAGACCTTAAATTGATAAAGCGGCCTTCCTGGAACAGTAAATGCAGTGAGGGGCTTTGATTCTTCGGAAAGTTCAATCTACCAATAAGCATCTTTCAGATCAAGTTTTGAAATGATATTTGCCTTCGGCAACCTAGAAAATATACCATCGATGCTTGGCAGTGGATAGGCATCTTTCTTGGTTGCATCATTAAGTTTTCGAGCGTCCAAACAAAGTCGAACTTTATTCGGCTTTTACAACAAGCCTCATTGGAGAACTCCAAGCGCTGGTGGATGGCTCGATGATACCAAGATCTAACATACGATCAATTTCTGCATACAATAGTTTTTCTACAGCAGGATTTACAGGATAAGTATTAATGAAGTTTGGAGCTAGAGCGAATACTTTCCAAAAATTATGACCATGAATTAAGTCTTTCTTGATTGTGGGTATGACATACAATATCCGTGGTTTTTTAAATAGATTGGTATTTCGTATCAATTTTTAAAATTCCAATTACTGACTGAATATTACCATCAGCAGTTTTCGCTCTCGATTTGATAGGCTTAAAGAAAGGACAATTAGAAAAATCGGTTTGTGCCAATGTAGATCCTATGACCAGTTTTATATTTGCAGGATTATACACTGTCGGATTCAGAGATGGTAAGAGCTACAAGTTCGAGCTTGGTGTCAAACGATCAGATATTTAGTCAGTCAATACAAGAATCTTTTTTTTTTTTTTCGATGCCACGCCCCATTCGCCCACAATAAGCAAAAAACTGGACACACCTCGTGAAAAATTTGTGTTTTCGGCAAATATCTCAGTAACTATGGCACCTAGGATCACCAATTCTGGTACGGATGTTCCTAGCGAGAGCATAGTTACATTGCCATTTAAAATTTTTGACTGCCACGCCCACTTTTCCCACAGTTTATAAAATAGTTTTCAAGCTTCAATGCCGTTTTTTCGTATCGTACAGTATTGTACCTTATAACTGGTGTGGAGACTAACTATATTAAACTATCCTGAAAGGCGCATTAAAATCGGACTGTAAACAAGAAAACTAGAAGCGTTACAATATTGATAATTGAACGCAATATCAACCCATAGGTGCAAGCGAGATAGAAACACACAAGCACATGTTCGAACGTTTTCGCTGCCTGTGTGTCGGCAGCGCTGCCCGCGGTCGCTGGCTGAGCCGAATACACACATACATACATATATATTTGCATCATATACATATTGCCAAACGTATGTGTATTCGAATACAAACAAACAGATGTATGTTTGATTATGCTTAGATTGTTTTTGTTTCAACGTGTTTTAATGCAAGTAAAACACATAGTAATATGTGGATACCGATTTTAATCATTTAATCGGGACAAATGCAGAGAGTATTATACGGTCGGGCGCGCTCGACTGTACTTTTCTTTCTTGTTTTTCTTAAAGAAGATAACCCATATAATAGAAGCAAAGCAAAAAATATTTCGGTACATTTTTTTATAGAATATAGGAGTCTTTTAATTCGTTATCCTTGGGAAAAATAATAGAAACGATTAATTTATTGCTAAGAAACATAAGTTTTATTTTTTTAATTAAGAAAGAAGTTGCGTTTCTATTTTTTTCCAGGCCAAATACGTGGTAGCTTGACTAAATGTAAATTTGACATTAAATATGTGCGAAAATAGGCTGAACAGCAAATGCATTACAAAATATAGTAATCGGTCTATCTTGTGCAGGGTTACCAAGTTGGGAAATTTGAATATTTTTTGAAGGAAGCGACTTATTGTTGTGAGGTTATTGTCGTTTCTATTATTTTTTCCGACACTGTATACAACTAATATTTGCACCAGTATCTAACAAACCTAATTTGGTAAATTCCAAAAACGATACTTTGGGATCAATAAAAATAGTAGAAACTAACAAATTACGACTATCACATATTTAGTCAGTCAATACAAGAATCTTTTTTTCTTTCGATGCCACGCTCCATTCGCCCACAATGAGCAAAAAACTGGAATCATCTCGGGAGAAAGTGGTGTTTTCGGCAAATATCTCAGTAACTATGGCACCTAAGGTCACCAATTTGGGAACGGAGGTTTCTAGCGACAGCATAACTGCATTGTCATTTAAAGTTTTGAGCTGCCACGCTCCCTTTTCCCACAAATAATAAAAATAATTTACAAACTTCAATGCCGTTTTTAGCGAACTTGTTCTTATCTTAAAGTATTGTAATTTACAATTTGTATGGAGATTAACTAAACTAAACTATCCTGAAGGGATAAAAACGGACTATAAACAAGAAAAGTAGAAGCGTGACAATATTGATAATTGAACGCAATATCAACCCATTGGTGCAAGCGAGACAGAAACACACAAGCACATGTTCGAACGTTTTCGCTGCCTGTGTGTCGGCAGCGCTGCCCGCGGTCGCTGGCTGCGCCGAATACACACATACATACATACATATTTGCATCATATACATATTGCCAAACGTATGTGTATTTTAATACAAACAAACAGATGTGTGTTTGATTATGCTTAGATTGTTTTTGTTTCATCGTGTTTTAATGCAAGCACTACACATTGTAATATCTGGATACCGATTTTAATAATTTAATCGGGAACAAATGCAGAGAGTATTATACGGTCGGGGGCGCTCGACTGTACTTTTCTTTCTTGTTAGCACTGTTATCCTTTAAACAAACAATTTTTTTCTGTCACTGTGTCTACACCTTTGGGGGCATCCGACTGTTGTTGGATCGGTTTTCCGTCTGCCTGCGGATATATTTCGTGCATTGTGACTTATATACATTGGGAGTGCCACATCCAAAACAAAAAACTCTCCTATCTTGGGGACAGTTTTCCCAAATATGCCCTTTTTCTTCACAATTCCAGCATGTAAAGTTTGCATGGGCTTTCTGTAAATCGGCAATTTCGGATTCAATTAAAACTGAATAATCCTCTACATTTACTTCAGGACAAGCGTTTTCTAACTCGCATACTTAACGACGTAGAGCGGCATGCTTTGCACGAGAAAAAGTTTCTTGACGACAATTTAAATCCTTTGTTAAGTTTTCTCTCATTTGAACAAATCGACGTAACTGGCCAAACGAACCGATAGATTGGCAGAGCAAATTGTGACGCATTTCGGGTAACAGGTTATTTTGTAAAATCTCGACTAATTCTCCTTCATCAATTTTAAGTCCATACTTGTCTATCAAGGATGCTACCGAGTCAGTCGGAACTCGGAACGATAGTCCTTATATTGCTGACGGAGCGCAGCACAAAATTCTTACCAACCAATACGATCAACTTGCTTGTGAAATCTCTAGAACCAATCTCGGGCTTTACCAATAAACAAGATATGCAAATGCTTACAAAGGCCCATGAAGTCGCTGTACAAAGTTTCCTCAGTTAAAACTTTGACCCGGTAAACAAATTCTTCAAGTCCTTCGGGGGATCCATCAAAGTATAAATTCCAGTTTTGGGTTATGTCAGCCGTTTTTCGGTTGAGAATTGTCGAAGTACTGGGCGAATACGCAACGGGAGTTGCGGCGAGAGATCGTTGTTCATTCATTGTAGGGCGAGAATTGATTTGCAAAGACGATATAACTCGTGTGACTGTTTGTTCGATCATTTGTTGAATAGCAGAGTAATCCACGACAGGATATTGACTAGCATTGGCAGATCGAATCGGCCTACCTCTACGACGAGTATTATTATTTCTGGGAGGAGCATTGGCATTTTGATTCGAACTATGACTTGCATCTAACCCAGAAATCACTACATCACTACCTTCCATTGACCTTTCAGGGGGATTAGGAATGATAACGTGACGATTTTGGTTCAAGGATTTGGATAAATTTCGGGTAACCATTCTTGAACTTGATAGCGCTGCTGATGCAGCAGTTTGCTTTGGAGCCGGCGAGCAGTTGCCGATAACCAATTTTATATTTGCAGGATTTATTTCTGCATTACATTCAGGACATTCTAAATGGTGTTCAAGCCACTGTTCCAAACACAGTTTATGAAAGTTATTCGTACAAGGGGTGCAATAACACGGCTGAGTGTTGTTCATGTCTTGCTGACAAATTCGACATAAGCTTGTAGATTTCTCCATTGACTGACAGTTTAGTGGACTTCGAGAAACTAGAGACATAATTTTATTTCCAAAAAAAAAAAGAAATTATTTTCTTAAGTTCCTTTTGTGACTTATATGTTAACATAAAAACATGATTTTAAAAACAATAAGAAGGGGTTTAAATTGTGCTATTGATACTAAAATGGCTATAGAATTATTATTAGAAAATGTTTGATACGACATAATTATAAAATGAATTATTAATTATAATAAAACCAACGGGTATGACTTGATAGCTTTTATGGATCATTTCGATTGTGGAATCAACATCTTTCCGAGGAACAATCAGTACCGATATTGCAGCTGGGCCAAATATTCAGTATTCTGAAATTGTATCTGACAGATTCACCAACGACAATTAAAATAAATACCACATACTAAAAACCATACGAAAAACAAAAATGAGCATGGGTGTGGAGCATAAAATATCCTTATATAGCTGATGTTAGCGCTATTTTATAATATTATTATTTAATTTTTTCCATTCATTTTTAATTAGTTAAGTGCAGCATTGAAAATTCGGCATGGAATTCTTTCTTAGAATGTCCAGCATCGTTCGCCTGTTAACAGACTTTAACCATTGTATTACTATATGCGGAAGAAAGAACAAATCAATCAATTCAACATCAGCATAAGCATTACAAACAAGTAAGAAAGGCTACAGTCGACCGAGCCGACTATAAAAGATCCTGTACTCTCATAGTAGTGCACATTTGTATTCAATATGTATGTAAAATTATATGTATGCATGTATGTATGTATGTGTGTATTCAGCGCGGCCAGCGTCTGCCGGCAGCGCTGTCGCCACACAAGCATCGAAAACGTTCGAACATGTGTTTGTATGTTTCTGTCTCGCTCTCGCGCGTAAGTGATATTGCAGTTAAATAACAAACTTTGTAACGCAGTAGCTCTTTTGTTAAAAGTAGTATTTTGATGCCACTTTCAGAATAGTTTGATTTTATATGTCTCTATACGAATGTTGAATTACAACACCCTACTATATGAATAAATGCCTTAAACATGGCATTAATGCGTAAACGTTTGGTTAACTCTAATGAGAAAAGGGGGCGTGGCAGCTCAAAATTTTTAATGGCATTGCATTAAGGCTGTCTCTAGCAACCTGTTTACCAGAAATGGTGTTCCTAAGTGCCATAGTTACTGAGTTATTGGCCTAAAACTACATTTTTTTCGAGGTGTGTCTGGTTTTTTGCTCATTGCGGGGGCGGTAAGGCAAAGGCAAAAATTTGAAATAAACTTAACCTGCCTGACTTAATAACAGACTTTTATTATAAATTTTGTGGCTCTAGCGTTTGTAGTTTAAAAGATCCAGGTTTTCATACGGACGGAAAGACAGACGAACAGACGGACATTGCTATATCGACTCGGCTGTTGATGCTGATCAAGAATATATATACTTTATGGGGTCGGCCACGCCTCCTTCTGCCTGTTACGCACATTTCGCTTCTGACAAACCTAATAGACCCCTCTACTCTTTTTTAGAGTACGGGGTCTAAAAACAATGTTCAATATTTGTTGTTATTTATGTACACGTGGTCAGTAAATCTACTTTCTAGACATGTATTACCCGTGTAACATTGGTTCAGATAGCATAGCTAACAAAAAAGTTTTCTATACAAAAACATTCTAGTTTTACCTGTACATTTACCTTTATATGAAAATAAAACGCCCTAAAGTGGGAGTGTCAAAAAAAAAACAAAAACAAACTTGTCCTGCTTGGGTATTGTATAGTACCTTTAATTTGCGACCCCTATCATCTTTGTAGCTCTTATAGTCTCTGAGATCCTTTTTCTTTATATAGACTGACGGACGGACGGACTATCTTAACCAAATTCACGAAAAGAACATGTCCATGAAGTACATGTACTGACCAAGTTTGATCCAAATCGGACTACTATATCGTATAGAACAATCAGTTGAAAATGCATAGTATGGACATTTTCGGTGTCTATTGACCGATTTCAACGAAATTCACATAGAAGGATTTTCTAATTGTCTCCCATCTGTTGACCAAATTTCAAACCGGAATACTATATCATATATTTACCATAGAAATAATTGGTTATTAAAACCAAATTAATACAATATTCATAATTGCAAGGGTATTTACTCTAAAAAAGAGTAGAGGGGTCTATTAGGTTTGTCAGAAGCGAAATGTGCGTAACAGGCAGAAGGAGGCGTGGCCGACCCCATAAAGTGTATATATTCTTGATCAGCATCAACAGCCGAGTCGATATAGCAATGTCCGTCTGTCCGTCCGTCCGTCTGTCCATATGAACACCTAGATCTTTTAAACTACAAAAGCTAGAGACACAAAATTTTGAATGAAAGTCCGTTATCTTCGCGAGCAGATCAAGTTTATTTCAAATTGTTGCCACGCCCCTTACCGCCCCCGCAATGAGCAAAAAACCAGACACACCTCGAAAAAAATATGTAGTTTCTGGTAAGATGGTTGCTAGAGACAGCCTTAATGCAATGCAATTCAAAATTTTGAGCTGCCACGCTCCCTTTTCTCATGAGAGCTAACCAAACTTTTAAACTTCAATAACGTTTTTAAGGCATTTATTCACATAGTACAGTGTTGTAATTCAACATTCGTTTAGAGATATATGAAATCAAACTATTCTGAAAGTGGCATCAAAATCCTACCTTTAACAAAAGAGCTACTACGTTAGAAAGTTTGTTATTTAACTGCAATGTCACTTACGCGCGAGAGCGAGACAGAAACATACAAACACATGTTCGAACGTTCTCGATGCTTATGTGGCGACACCGCAGCCGGCAGACGCTGGCCGCGCCGAATACACACAAACCTACATATACATATGCATACATATAATTTCAAACGAATGTGTGTTTGTATGAATAATATGTAAATGCTGATAATCGGAAAATTGGTGCAACGTGGTGCAACTGGTAGAGTTGCGGCGCGTTGGTCTGAGGTTGTAGGTTCGAATGCTGGCAATGAGAATTGTTAATTTAATTTTTTTTTGAATTTCAATTCAAAATGTACAATTAAAAATAAAATTTTTAAATTTCATATGAAAATTGTAATTTAAATTAAATACAAATGCGGACTACTATGGGAGTACGGGGTCTTTTACAGTTGGCTCGATCGACTGAAGCCTTTCTTATTTGTTAAAATCTAAAACAGTCTGCACCCCTCTTAATACTCTATGCAATTAAATTATCTCGTACGCTGTAAGAACCAATTTAGGCATGATCCTGAAATATCAATATTTTTTTCGAATGCCTTCAATTTCTTTGCAAACTTTTGCAGTCTACGTACGATACGCTTTCGATTCGCTTTCGCGGACGGACGTGTTTTACATCGTTTCTTACCCTTTTCCAGTTTTCCTCGATTAAACACTTCAATTTGTTTGATATTTCTGGCTTAATCCCTTTGCAACATTATGTGATACATCGGTTGTGTTGAAACATTGTTTTTAATAAACTATAAGGTCAATTTTAAATAATTTGTGTTCGAAAGCAACAATAATCCCACAGTCAAACATTCTGTTTACTTATTTCGGCACTTGTTTGTCGCTGTGTAATTGTTCTTGTAATTTTACGCCGTTGCTTGATCTAACATTTCGTTTGTGTAAACATTATCGCCGCGCTATCTTTGTTCTCTCTTTTATATTTACGCTCCTGTCGGGTTCTTATCTGTTCTACCGCGCTCTATTATCTTATTTTTGGTGTTTCCGGTAATTCCGCTTTCTTGTTTTCGGTCGCCGCGCTTTCGCATGATTTGTTTTTGTGCATCACATTTGTTATTGTCGTAAGCAAACATTAGTAGCTTACACATTAACCCTAGCTTGCTTTTAATTTTTATACTCTCTGCAAGAGTATATTGGGTTTGTGCAAAAGTATGTAACAGGCAGAAGGAGGCGTGGCAGACCCCATAAAGTATATATATTCTTGATCAGCATCACAAGCCGAGTCGATATAGCCATGCCCGTCTGTCCGTCCGTCTGTCTGTCTGTCCGTATGAACAAACAGATTTCAGAGATGGTAAGAGCTACAAGTTCGAGCTTGGTGTCAAACGATCACATATTTAGTCAGTCAATACAAAAATCTTTTTTTTTTTTCGATGCCACGCCCCATTCGCCCACAATAAGCAAAAAACTGGACACACCTCGGAAAAAATTGTGTTTTCGGCAAATATCTCAGTAACTATGGCACCTAGGATCACCAATTTGGGTACGGAGGTTCCTAGCGACAGCATAGTTGCATTGCCATTTAAAATTTTGGACTGCCACGCCCACTTTTCCCACATTTGACAAAAAAGTCTGGAACCTTCAATGCCGTTTTTGGCAAACTTGTTTGTATCGTACAGTATTGTAATTATATAATTCGTGTGGAGACTAACTACATTAAACTATACTGAAAGGCGCATTAAAATCGGACTATAAACAAGAAAACTAGAAGCGTTACAATATTGATAATTGAACGCAATATTAACCCATAGGTGCAAGCGAGATAGTAACACACAAGCACATGTTCGAACGTTTTCGCTGCCTGTGTGTCGGCAGCGCTGCCCGCGGTCGCTGGCTGCGCCGAATACACACATACATATTTGCATCATATACATATTGCCAAACGTATGTGTATTCGCATACAAATAAACAGATGTGTGTTTGATTATGCTTAGATTGTTTTTGTTTCAACGTGTTTTAATGCAAGTAATTCACATTGTAATATCTCGAAACCGATTTTAATAATTTAATCGGGACAAATGCAGAGAGTATTATACGGTCGGGCGCGCTCGACTGTACCTTTCTTTCTTGTTTTTTTTTTTAATCGGTCCAATCCACACTGAGGTTGTGAATTAGAATGAAAAATTTATTTGCGATGCTATCTAAATCATATTCACTATTATCATTTCATAAAAATTGTAAATAAATAAAGGGTATCCTAACCAACGGTACCATTCTTTCATGATTTTTATTGATCGGGTCAGGTTTTCTTGGATTTTCAAAATCCTTGCAACAAATGTTGGATCAATTTTTTCATGTTTTCCCAGATGAACTAATTAAATAATATACTTTCTTTTATACATATTTTCAGTCAATTTAAAATGAATATTGTAATATAATCATTAACTTGTCATTTATACATATAAATTAATTAATTTTTTCATATGATTGTAAATAATTAAAAATAATTATTTTTACAATTTGCGAAGCAGTAGTCAGGCTGACAACAATTGGATAAAATTTAGTCCACGTACATTATAGACCAACTTCACTCCAAATTTAGTGGGTCTAGCTTCGAGATCGATATATATATATATATAGGATGATATAGGATATATATATATATATATATATGCCCGTCTGTCCGTATGTCTGTTCGTCTGTTTCTATGCGAACTAGTCTCTCAGTTTTAAAGCTATTTTGATGAAATTTGGTACAGATCTGTATTCTCTCTAAACGCAGTTCATATGTTAAAATCAGCCAGATCGGACCACTATATCATATATGTATAGTATGAACATATTCGGTGTCTATTGACCGATTTCAAAGAAATTCACGCAGAATGAATTTCTAATTGTGTCCCACCTTTTGACCAAATTTCATCCATATCGGACTTCTAAATCATATGACTACCATAGAAATAATTGGTTGTTGAAACCAAATTAATGCAATATTCATGACTGCAAGGGTATTTAATCTTCGGCTTGCCGAAGATAGCCGTTTTTTTTGTTCTTCATAAACTTATAATTAGCGATATCTGCTCCCCATCCCTTTTAGAACGCCTTTATTTTAATATTCCAACCAGGGCAACCAGGTACTACATCCCTTTATTTCTTCCTACATGCACTATATATATATATATATATATATATATATATATATATATATATATATATATATATATATATCATCCTTATAATGTATCCTTATCATGTACATATATATTGTGAAGTCTTCAACTTGCACGCATACACGCGTATATAAAGTAAGTAGGCAGTGGCTCAGTATCCAACTATATGTTTGTTTTTCTTATAATGTTCTATAAGTAAATAAGGACGAATAAATACCTGGATTTTGTAAAATGCTTTTACACGTGGTTGCCGCAGAAATCATGGTGTGGTTACCCATGGGCGTGTAGGTGAAGTTATGTGGTTCGCTTTTTTTTCCGCTTGAAATAATGGATACCTGTACGGTGACTGGTTTTTGCAAGTCTTGATGTAGATATGGAGGTACCGTACAAATTAAATGCGTCTGGTAAAACAAAAAATAAAGATTTTACAATTGTATTAATTCTGAATAAATATTGAAAGATAGTAATTATTAAATCTTATTGGCGACCGAGCAGGGACATTGATCCTTCCTGGAGCTGTTAGTCTTACAGGAAGTATGGATTTAAACCGCCTTAAGTTGCTGATCTCACAGAAATAAATTTGATCTGATGCCCAAAATATAGCCCATGAGTGGCTCTTCTGGTGACGGCACATAGTATATGTACCAGAGACCTGCAACGAGTATAAAAATTTCGAGTATATTCGAACGCTTACTCGTGAACGTTTTGTTTGAACAAATTTGATACTCGATCATTTGTGTGCGTACCGCGGGCATGCTATAGCCAAACAGAAATTTAGGGTTGTCAACATTTTTAAAATATCATATCGATAATATTTTAAGCTTCGAAAAAATATCAATATGATATTTGATATGCCACTTTAAAAATATCGACATTTTTAATATTTTTATATTACTTTTCTTCCATAACAAATTTAAAACACGTCACAAAAAACATGAATAACAAAAAATAATAATAACACAGCAAATTATTTTCAACATTTTTTCATTCATATTTTCAAAAGAATGTTTATATTGTTACGTCACGGCTTGTCTTTCCTGGGGCTACCACGGCTAGCTCATTCGCCTCAGGTCGGGGTTGTTAACCAGAGCCCACCGAGCGTACAATCCACAATCATCGATTGTAGAACCTCTACATCGCTACTACTACACTCTACGAAACAATACCAACCCTACACAACTATCGGCCATCTCTATCGGCCGCCCGATATATTTTGCCCCAACGCACCCACCCTACCTGGGGCGGCAACATTCAAATTGTTCCGTTGCGCCACCCATAATCAAAAGTCTACGCCAGCTCGCTTAATCCATGCTACGCAATCCCCCTCCCATCAACAAATTACTCACACATATTCGTTTCGTTACCAATCAAATTATACATATTTATTTATATTAAATTTTCTAAACATAGTTTTCCTTATAGATATACTTCCCTATCTTATTTAGTTTTTACTTTGCATTTTATTTATATTTTATTTACATTAATTTTATTTCTGTCTTTTCCTTTTCTTTTTTAGTGTCGATAGCCTTAGATTTATTTAGAGGGGGGGGGTCTCGGGGTTCCTGATACTACCTAAGAGCTCTAAGGGGGTATAGGGGGGGCCGGACACTGCCAAAGCAATTTTTTTATTGGCAGTTACTAAATGAACTTGTGATTACCGGCAACTCACAATAAAACACAACGAAGAAAAAGGGGCCGACCAGAAAATTTGGAACAAAACAATTAATTTAAATAAGAGAAAAAAAAAAAAGTTTAAAATCTGCATTACAAAAATTTATAAATATACATATCTGCACAAACTACATAGACTGGGGACAAAACATAACAAAACTATAGCTGTCCGTGTGATACAGCTCACCACGTCCGTCCACTGTGCTAGCGCGCACAGCTGATGCTGCGTGACGTCACTGTTGCTGCCGTCTTCCGGTCGCTGTTGTATTGTTGTTCTCGTTGCCTGTTGTTGTTGTCGTTGTAACTGTTATAGTTGTTGTTATTGTTGTTGTTGCGTATTAACGTTATATTTGTTGTTGCGGCTGTCGCAAATATGTTGTTTGGGTTGTTGTTGCCGTTGTTTTGTTGTTTGTTGTTATTCGTTTAAGCGTCGTTATTTTAAATGTCTTTAAATTTGGCGTTTTGGTTTTTGGTGGTTGCTTGTCGTTGCACCGTGGTTGTCTAACAATTATTGCGTTTGGAATGTTTGTGTAGTTTTGCATGTGTAATGGGTTTGCTATTGTTGCACATAAATGTTGTTGTGTATTTTATTTGATTTGGTCACTTGTCTTAATTGTAGTTAACGTGTTTTACGTTTAAATTTAATTCAATTAAAAGTTTTTTTATACTCTCTGCAAGAGTATATTGGGTTTGTGCAAAGTATGTAACAGGCAGAAGGAGGCGTGGCAGACCCCATAAAGTATATATATTCTTGATCAGCATCACAAGCCGAGTCGATATAGCCATGTCCGTTTGTCTGTCTGTCTGTCTGTCCGTATGAACAAACAGATTTCAGAGATGGTAAGAGCTACAAGTTCGAGCTTGGTGTCAAACGATCAGATATTTAGTCAGTCAATACAAAAATCTTTTTTTTTTCGATGCCACGCCCCATTCGCCTACAATAAGCAAAAAACTGGACACACCTCGTGAAAAATTGGTGTTTTCGGCAAATATCTCAGTAACTATGGCACCTACGATCACCAATTTGGGTACGGAGGTTCCTAGCGACAGCATAGTTGCATTGCCATTTAAAATTTTTGACTGCCACGCCCACTTTTCCCACAGTTTATAAAATAGTTTTCAAGCTTCAGTGCCGTTTTTTCCGTATCGTACAGTATTGTAGTTTATAACTGGTGTGGAGACTAACTATATTAAACTATCCTGAAAGGCCCATTGAAATCGGACTATAAACATGAAAACTAGAAGCATTACAATATTGATAATTGAACGCAATACCAACCCATTGGTGCAAGCGAGATAGAAACACACAAGCACATGTTCGAACGTTTTCGCTGCCTGTGTGTCGGCAGCGCTGCCCGCGGTGGCTGGCTGCGCCGAATACACACATACATACATACATACATATTTGCATCATATACATATTGCCAAACGTATGTGAATTCGAATACAAACAAACAGATGTGTGTTTGATTATGCTTAGATTGTTTTTGTTTCAACGCGTTTTAATGCAAGTAAAACATATAGTAATATGTGGATACCGATTTTATTAATTTAATCGGGACAAATGCAGAGAGTATTATACGGTCGGGCGCGCTCGACTGTACTTTTCTTTCTTGTTTATCGATCCAGTCACGCAACTGCTCGTGCCGATCTCGAAAAGCAACTCCCTCGTTGACTCTAAGGCCCCCTGTTGCTAAGCAAAATTCAAAATTCTCATCCTCCAATTCCCTCTTTCATGCAACGGTTCCCTAGAGTCAACGGCCGCCCCCGCTCAGCCACTATGCTCTCTCTCTCTCTTTTTATTCATCCTACTCTTATAACCTACTTCTTATAACCTAACTCTTATCCTAATATTCCCCCGTCACGCCAAGTATGGCCACCTCCAGATGAGCAGTGTGCGATGAATTCTCAACACTTATCGATATTCCGATTCTGCTCAGCCCCAGATGCAACAATATCTTTAGTATTTCAAACTCAAAGATTATCAAAGTTTTTATTTATTGAAATGTTCAATCGAATTTTTAACTCCAGTATTTGGAGTTTAAAGATGTAAAAGAACGCGTACTGTTATGTTTATATCCGTCATACGACTTCGTGAGTCACAGACAACACACTTAATTGCAGAAGCAAGTCGCTCCAATGTAGAGCTGGCAAACTATCGATATATCGAATATGTACCTGCCAGCGATAGTCTATCGATAGTCTTTTGCCACTATCGATAGTGAAGCGCATTTTTTGTGGTTACACTTCACTAAAATTGGCGCAAAACACAAGACTTCGGTATAAAAATTTGGGTAAGAAAATGCAAACAATTTATAAATATAACAATTTTGTAATAAAAATGCCTTATAGATTAACTTAAATTGGTGTGGGTGGCTCTAAGCATGGATAAATATGTGAAGAATCTGAAAAGAAAGGGTAAGTGTAAAATTGAGCTTTTTTAACAATGTGTAGTGATATTTATACACATATCTTTGTATGTATGTATGCGTAGAAAATAATGTAGAAGATGGCAGCTCAGATGAAGAAAACAACGAAATTAAGAGAACAAGAGTTGGCAAATCAAAAGTGTGTTGCTTTTTTACTAAATCCAATAGTGGTAAGTCGGCGAAGTGTCTTTCCTGCGATAAAGTTTATAAAACGAGCGGAAACACATCAAATCTTTTCGATCATGTGAAGCGTGCGCATCCTACACTGAAAGTTGGAGATGTAGCGACGACACTGCAGACAACAAAGATTGATGCTTTTGTGAAATCTGATATACGCTATGATTCGAATTCAAGTCGAAAAGCTGATCTTGACAGGGCTGTCATGAGGTATATAGCTAAAGTAAAGACATGCGTCCTTTTTCACTTGTGGACGGCGATGGATTTGCCGATATGTTACACGTGTTTGATCCACGCTACAAATTACCATCTCGCGGGACAATGCGAAATGTGCTAATGACAGATCAATACGAGAAGAAAGCCATAAAATTGATGGAAATATTAAATAAAATTGACTTCTGCGCTATAACTACAGATTTTTGGACATCGCAGGCTACTGAAGCATTTATAACAGTGACGTGTACATTTATCTCAAACGATTTTAAGCTGAGAACTGGGGTTTTGTCAACGGACAAGTTGCTTTGTGAAACAAACCACGCAGCACAAAATATTAAAGAGACATTGGAATCCGTTTTTGACAAGTGGGGCATATCGTCGAAAATCGTAGCAATTATGACAGATAATGCGAGTTCCATGATAAAAGCGTGCGATTTATTAAAAAAAAGGAATATACCGTGCTTTGCGCATACTCTGAATTTAGTAGTGCAGAGCTGTCTTAAGCTGGATTGCTTGGTGGCTATACTTAATATATGTAAAAGCAAGGTAACCTATTTCAAAAACAGTTCCATATCATATAAAAAGCTGAAAAACTACCAAGATGGGGGAGAAAAATATAGTCTAAAGCAGGAAGTTCCTACGCGATTGAATAGCACATTTTATATGATGGAGAGAATATTGAAAACACACGAGGCTATCGGCAAAGTTTTTATAAGTACGTCAAAAGCACCACAACCATTTGCTGTGGACGAATTGGACATCCTATCGAATTTATCAAAGTTACTTGCTCCGTTTGATACTGCTACGAAACAAGTATCTTCTAATACATCGATTACAATATCACTATGCATCCCAATTACTTGTGGTCTTTTGCACACTCTGGACTCTACCAAGTCGAGCCTTAAGGCAACCGAAGGCTTAGAAGCCTGCAAATTTCTAACGGAAAGTATAATTTCACGGATGTTCAAATATGAAGAACGGTCGTTGCCACGAATTGCCACTCTCTTAGACCCACGGTTTAAGAAGCAAGGCTTCCGTTCTCCCAACAATGCTCTACTTTCCGAAAAACTGTTGGAAAACGAGATGACCGCCTTGAAAAATTCTATAGAAGATTCCGAAGTCCATGCAGTAGAGCCATCTACACCACTTCAAAATCGCAAAACTCTCTTTCAATTTGTCCAACAAAACATTGAAAATTTGCCAAGAACAAAGAGAGCAAATGGAGGGTAACTATGAGAATTTTCATAAAACATTAGAAAAAATATTTCTTTAATTTCATCATAATCAGTCTAATATGAAGCATCTGGCACCAAAGTTTTTATGTGTTCCTGCAACATCGACAGAGTCGGAGCGAATGTTTAGCAAGGCTGGACTTATTATTAGCAAACGTCGAGCTTCGCTTCATGCGACAAATGTTAACATCCTTTTATTTTTGCAAAAAAAAGATTGGTTTGATTAAAAACTTTGTTTGTTGATTTAAAATAACTTGATCTCTCAAATGTTAAAAAATTTATAGGTAAGCTCAAGTTTATTATTTGAAATGTACTTGTTAAGACTGAAAAAGATATTAAGTTTGAAATTAATGTTAAGCAAAATGAATTCAGAAGCAAAATGAAAAAATATAAATAAAAATCTGATGTTTTCAATTTGCTTTTTATTTTATCATACACAATTTATTTCTACAAATTATCAAACAAATCTCAAATTTATAATAAATACAAAAGTACTGAAATAAAAACGATACTATCGATACTGTTGAATAATTGCCCTCAGAATATCGAATGACACGACTATCGATAGTTTGCCAGCTCTACTCCGAAGGCACTTTTATTATTTTGTTTAAGTTTTTTACAGAATTAAAATTTGACGATTTGTAGAAATCTGCATTACAATGGTATTTTGAAACCCTTTGTAACGCTCAACAGATAAACGTAGATGGGCTGACCTTTTGGAAATTCCCATGTTTGGCTAAAGTATGACTCTCTGGGTTTTGTAAAAAGGGGTATTTTGCATTTAGCGCCATATTTGCAAAAGGTAGAAACTCTTCCGTTTGGGTTTTTGTGTCTTAAAAAAATATAAGCTAAGTGCGTGGTATGTCAAACATATCATTGCTTGCTCGCCCAAATATGTACACACAAATACGGACAAGTCTCGAGATTGTTGCACGTCCCATCAGTATTGCTTTCCGACAGATCTAGCTTTTACTTATGTGTACATTGGAAAATCAATGCACATATATTTCAATTATTTCATTTTTCATGATACACATTATGGTTTTTTAATTTATTAATAATAAAAGAAGGAGAAAAATATATACTCAAACAATTTTCTTATTATTTTTCATAGGAATTTAGCCTTATCGCTTATTTTCCGCCAGAACTATCATATTTGCGAACGTCACCAACGTAAGCGAACCAACGAACTTGAATGTTACTCGAACGTTTTATACTGAAAGGACGGTTAGGGCAGGTTGCGTTCGAATACTCTTTTGACAACTCGAACGATCAGCAAACGATCTATGGGGCTGATCGTTCTGATCGCGACCAAATTGTTTGATATCAAACGATCAGGTTTGAATCATTCAGAAGTTTTTCGGACAGCTCGTTGAATGTCTCGTTACCCGATCGTTTTATATAAAGTTCGAACATACTCGAGTATACTCGTTGCAGGTCTCTGGTATGTACATAACCAAGTTCCGCTCCCCTTGTTGCACATTATAGACATTGCGTTTCGGCACTGATATAAATGTGATTAACTAAAATAAAAAACAACTCGAAACAAAACTGTTACGACTCGGCTTATCCTTCTTGGGGCTGCTGCGGCTCCCCTCACCGCCCCCGCAATGAGCAAAAAACCAGACACACCTCGAAAAAATTTTAGTTTTAGTCGAATATCTCAGTAACTATAGCACTTAGAAGCACCAATTCCTAGAGACAGCCTTAATGAAATGCTATTAGCTGCCACGCCCCCTTTTCTCATAGGAGCTAAAAAACTTTCAAATTTCAATGCCGTTTTTTCAAATAGTACAGTGTTGTAATTGAACATTCGCTTGGAGACATATCAAATCAACCTATCCTGAAAAAGGCATCAAAATCCTACTTTTAACAAAAGAAATATCACATTACAAAGTTTAAGTTATTTAACTGCAATAAACGCGCGGGAGCGAGACAGAAACATAGAAACACAGCGCTGCCGGCAAACGCTGGCCGCGCCGAATACACACATAGATACATATATGCATACATATAATTTCAAACGAATGTGTGTTTGTATGAATAACATGTAAATGCTGATAATCGGAGAATTCTTCAAAGTGGAGCGTGGTGCAACTGGTAGAGTTGCGGCGTGTTGGTCTGAGATTGTAGGTTTGAATGCTGACATTGGGAATTGTTATTTTAATTTTTTCAATTTTAATTCAAAATGTACATAGAAAATTAAAATTTTTAAATTTAATTTAAAATTTTAATTTTAAATTAATTTTAATTTAATCGCGGAGGCCGACCGCGAGTTTTAGGCGAACGTGACACGCGCAAAGTGGCTAACTTAATAACAACCAACCGCGACATTACACCAATAAAAGCCGCTAACATGTTAAATTTAAATGCCAGTGAGTGGACAGTCCATCGCAGTCTCAGCAGATGGTCTTAAGGCCAAAGAAATGAAAAAACAAAAACAATTCTTAGCTAAAAGGCACATTATCTTGCGTAAAAAACTTTCATACAATGCATGAGATGCGTAAGTTACAAATTAAAAATTTAAAGAAAATAAACAACATTTTTTTTCTAGGTTATTTGGTCAGACGAAACTAAAATTAATCGTTTTGAGGCAGACGGACGATCGTGGTATTGGACAAGGGATCCGCAAATACAGTGCGTCAAACTGTTAAGCACGGTGGCGGGTCCATATTTGTAAAAATTGAGTTAGGCCCTTAGTGTTAATCGATGGAATAAAGTGTAATGAGAAATACTTAAAAATTCGTCAAGAAGATTTGGGAGGAATCATTGGCAACATAGGTCTTGCTGCTGAAAGTTGAATTTTTCAGCAAGACAATGACCCAAAGCACACATCCAATTTTGTAAAAAATTGGTTATTGAACCAAAAGTTTCAGACTATGACGTGGCCACCGGACATGAATACAATAGAAAATCCATGGAGCCATGTGAAATCGCAGCTTGCGAAATATGCGGCCCCTCCAAATGGCATGATAGTGAAATGTTGTGACGCTACACGCAAAGTATGACAAACCTTATAAGCAACCTGAAAAAATTAAAAGGGCTGTTGACTCATTATTAACAAGAAAGAAAAGTACAGTCGAGCGCGCCCGACCTTATAATACTCTCTGCATTTGTTCCCGATTAAATTATTAAAATCGGTATCGAGATATTACAATGTAATTTGCTTGCATTAAAACACGTTGAAACAAAAACAATCTAAGCATAATTAAACATACATCTGTTTGTTTGCATGCGAATACACATACATATGTACGTTTGACAATATATGCTGCATATATGTATGTATGTATGTATTCGGCGCGGCCAGCTTCCGCGGGCAGCGCTGCCGACACACACGCAGCGAAAACGTTCGAACATGTGCTTGTGTGTTTCTGTCTCGCTTGAACCTATGGGTTGATATTGCGTTCAATTATCAATATTGTAACGCTTCTAGATTTCTTGTTTATAGTCCGATTTTAATGCGCCTTTCAGAATAGTTTAATATAGTTAATCTCCACAGGAATTATAAATAACAATACTGTATGATAAAAACAAGTTCGCTAAATACGGCATTGAAGATTGAAGACTTTTTTATCAAATGTGGGAAAAGTGGGCGTGGCAGTCCACAATTTTAGATGGCAATGCAACTATGCTGTCGCTAGGAACCTCCTTACCCAAATTGGTGATCCTAAGTGCCATAGTTACTGAGATATTTGCCGAAAACATCGATTTTTCCCGAGGTGTGTCTAGTTTTTTGCTCATTGTGGGCGAATGCGGCGTGGCATCTTGTATTGGCTGACTAACTATGTGATCGATTGACACCAAGCTCGAACCTATAGTTCTTACCATCTCTAAAATCTGTTTGTTCATACGGACAGACGGACATGGCTATATCGATTCGGCTTGTGATGCTGATCAAGAATGTATATACTTAATGGGGTCTGTCAAGCCTCCTTCTGCCTGTTACATCCTTTCCGAAAACACAAATTTTTCCCGAGGTGTGTCCAGTTTTTTGCTTATTGTGGGCGAATGGGGCGTGGCATCGAAAAAAATAAATATAATATCGAAAAAATAGACGGACATGGCTATATCGATTCGGCTTGTGATGCTGATAAAGAATGTATATACTTAATGGGGTCTGTCACGCCTCCTTCTGCCTGTTACATACTTTTGCACAAACCCAATATACTCTTGCAGAGAGTATAACAAATTTAAAGACATTTATTTACGTTCCCACGAACGTATTAAATATCATAAACAATTCGCCAGAATCGCTATTCCCATCATTGGGGTTAAAACTGCTGACGTTACACAAATCCTGGCCGAACTCTCTCAATCTCTTCAAGATCGAGATCTCTCTCTATTTACATAAGAGCCAAAAGCCCAATGAGTCCAAAGTCCAATTAATAAAAGCTCAAAACCGAGGTTTGCTTAACGTCTCCAGAACATAGCATAAGTTAGTCTAGATTTGTATCTCGTACTCCATAGCTATGTAATTATATAAAATAAAGTTTTATATTTTTATACTCTCTGCAAGAGTATATTGGGTTTGTGCAAAAGTATGTAACAGGCAGAAGGAGGCTTGGCCGACTCCATAAAGTATATATATTCTTGATCAGCATCACAAGCCGAGTCGATATAGCCATGTCTGTCTATTTTTTTCGATATTATATTTATTTTTTTCGATGCCACGCCCCATTCGCCCACAATAAGCAAAAAACTGGACACACCTCGGGAAAAATTTGTGTTTTCGGCAAATATCTCAATAACTATGGCACCTAGGATCACCAATTGTGGTACGGGAGGTTCCTAGTGACAGCATAGTTGCATTGTCATTTAAAATTTTAGACTGCCACGCCAACTTTTCCCACATTCTATAGCGCATTAAAATCGGACTATAAGCAAGAAAACTAGAATCGTTACAATATTGATATTTGAACGCAATATCAACCCATTGGTGCAAGCGAGATAGAAGCACACAAGCACATGTTCGAACGTTTTCGCTGCATTTGTGTCGGCAGAGCTGCCCGCAGTCGCTGGCCGCGCCAAATGCACACATACATACATATATGCATCATATATTGTCAAACGTATGTGTATTTGCATACAAACAAACAGATGTGTGTTTGATTATGCATAGATTGTTTTTGTTTCAACATATTTTAATGCAAGTACTACGCATTGTAATATCTGGATACCGATTTTAATAATTTAATCGGGAACAAATGCAGAGAGTATTATTCGGTCGGGCGTGCTCGACTGTACTTTTCTTTCTTGTTTATTATCATAAATACCCAAACTCCTAATAATATATTCTTGTTCAGTATCAACATACGAGTCGATATAGCGATGTCCGTCTGTCCATCCGTTCGTATGAACACTTTGATCTCAGTGACTATAAGAGATAGAGCCACCAAATTTGGAATGAAAGCCTGTCTCCTTCGCGAGCAGATCAACTATATTTTAAATCGGTGTCATTTTTTTTCGGTCAGCCCCCGCCAATTGTAAAAAACTGCTAGCACAGAAAGATAACTTGGAAACTATTATAGCTATTGTGTCCAAATTTACATATTATATGTATGGTTACAAACATTATAACTATCATTATTTAATATCATTCAGATCGAAAAATTATAACCTATAGCCCACATAGAATAAATCGGTTAAAAATTTAGAAAAAATTGCACTAGAATGAGTACGGGATCTTTTGCAGTCGGCTCGCTTGATTGTTGCCTTTTTTACTTGTTACCACCGGATAAACTGGTATTTTTTTGGACAGAATTGTATTTTCAATTTTAAAAACTGTCATTCATTACCTGGTGTAAATACTCCTTGTCAGGTACAACACGCTTTTCCCAGAGTGTGGGTGATCCATCAATTAACTTTTGCCGAACGTCAATTTCCAATGCCAAATCACCGGAATTTACACTGTCGCATGTCTCCTGGAATACAACATGAGTGTCCTTTAAAAAGTTTTTGCCAATAATAAACATTTCCAACCCTCCTTTCATAGGACATGAATATAGCGACTTTTTGCATATCTCTGGAACTCCGGGTGGTTGGGCTATTTAAAAAAAATAAAATTTGATAAATGGCATGCCAAGTTCAAAGAATTGAGATGGTAGCTGGTATGCAAACTTCGTGAAGCACTTGGTATAATATATTAAATGATGAATATAATATTACTCTATTAAAAAAGGCTATCAAATTATATTTTAGTAATATTCAATGAAACACGATTTGGTCCAAACCGTTTGAAATTGATGTATAAAAGAAACAAGAAAGAATGCTATAGTCGCCTCGCGCTTAGGGATACCCGTTACTCAGTTTCAATATGTTTTTAATACTGGGGTATGATATTAATATTAGTGCAATAGATTAGTTTATAAATAAGATAGCTTGGCAAACACAGAAAATTTTCATACAAATTCATGTTTAGAGCATATTTTTGACCGATCGTTCCTATGGGAGCTTTACGATATAGTACTCCGATTTGGATCAAACTTGGTCAGTATGTATATATTGATGGCAAATGTATTCTGTGTGAGTTTAATTAATTTAGCTTAGTAAACCCAAAAGTTTTTCATACTAATTCATATTTGGGCGTATTTTTGACCGATCGGCCCTATGGGAGCTATACGATATAGTAAAGTATCCAAAACGGACAACTATATCGTATAGCTCCCATAGGAACGACCGGTCAAAAATATGCTCTAAACTTCAATTTGTAGCTGAGCAACGTAATTTTTAAGGCATTTGTTCTAATCGTACTGTATTGTAATTTATTATTCGTGGTGAGACCAACTATATCAAACTATCCTGAAAGGTGCACACAAATCGGACAATAAACAAGAAAAATAAAAGCGTTACAATATTGATAATTGAACGCAATATCAACGCATTGGTGCAAGCGAGACAGAAACATACAAGCACGTGTTCGAACGTATTCTCTGCAAGTGTAATGGCAGTGCTGCCTGCAGTCGCTGGCTGCGCCGAATACACACATACATGCATATATGCATCATATATTGTCAAACGTATGTGTATTTGCATACAAACAAACATATGTATGTTTGATTATGCTTAGATTGTTATTGTTTTAACGTGTTCTAATACAAGTACTATTCATTGTAATACCTGGATACCGATTTAGTTAATTTAATCGCGAATAAAAGTGAGTATTACAAAGGCGGGCGTGCTTCACTGTACTTTTCTTTCTTGTAAGGACGTACGTACTTATGTTAAGCAGATCAAATTTATTTCAAATTGTTTCCACGACTCCGCAAATTGTAAAAACTATTGTCTCCTCAGCAAATACTATTTTCAACAAGAAAGAACAGTACAGTCGAGCGCGCCCGACCGTATAATACTCTCTGCATTTGTTCCGGATTAAATTACATCTGGCAGCGCTGCCGCCACACAGGCAGAGAAAACTTTCGAACATGTGCGTGTGTGTTTCTATCTCGCTTGGGTTGATATTGCGTTCAATTACCAATATTGTAACGCTTCTAGTTTTCTTGTTTATAGTCCTATTTTAATGCACCTTTCGGGATAGTTTGATATAGTTAGTCTCCACACGAATTATTAACTACAATACTGTACGATATGATATTAAATAAAAAATCCGCACTACTATGGGAGTCCGTGGTCGTCCACAGTAGACTCGATCGACTGTAGCCTTTCATACTTGCAGTGCAACTAGGATGGTTACGGTATGTCCTATCAAGCGGAATATAGTCCAAGTAGTAGAAATATCTGTCATCATTTTTCGTACTTGTATGGTCTGCGGTTCAAATCCCGGCACTGACAGACATTTTATTAATGTTTTGTATAGCGTTCGAAAAAGTAGACTGCAGTAAATGCAACTAGGATGGTTACGGGATGTCCTAGATATATTATTTTTTAATTCCATTTTAAAAATTAAATTTTACAGTAATATTTAAAAATTCATTTCGAATTATAATACACTGTTTATTTCTACGCAAAACATGTTATTAAATTAAGACATATAATAAAACTTATATGTGAGTTTTTAAATATGAATCACTCTGCTTCTTATAAATTTATATCGTATATACCGTCGGCTCGCTCGACTGTAGTCTTTCTTACTTGCTATTAAAGAGATCACTGGTTCCCATGTAAATGTAAATATTTTTCCTAAATCATATATCAGGCGTTGAAATCAACTTGACTTGAACTTGACATAGAAGATCTATGTTGACGAAAGCTGATCTTGTGGTCTACCACCCTGATTGATGCATTGACTCTAAATCTCGGTGCGCTCAGAACTACTCCATTGGATCTGCATTCAAAGTTAGTGGCAGTCAAGTTCGCTAAATGACTAACAACACTAGACAGTATTTCACTGTAAGGCTATGGTCACACCACTATATCCCAAAACTGTCAAGAGGTTCAAGCTAAGGCATACTTTGGGTTCGAAGACTGGAAAGCATGCCCAAGCCGTCCAAAAGGACAGCCTAGTATTTAAGTATTCATTTAAGCTTACAGAAGATCGTAGTATTTTCCAGCGAGAAGTTTGGACAACAGCGGAGATCGCAATACACTTAGACGCAGAGTGACATAGTTTTAGCATAAAGTTTGACAGTCAAGTATCCAGAGCCGAAGAGGAAGATGCTTTAGAAAAGAAAGGTGTCTTTCTACCAGACAGACCAGATATCCCAGGACATCGGGCTCAACCTTACCTAACCCACGGCATCCACCGCTCAACAATCTCTATGCAACGGGGAGTCAACATGGTCCGTACAACAGCAATAGCTCTCTAAGGACCGTATCTCTAGTTTGAGGACACAAAGCCATAAGCAGCTGAGGTGACAGGTAAAGCACGTTCTTGTATGTTCTATGTCAGCAATGGGGACAATACCACAGGAACTTTCTACTCCTAACTAAATTAATTAGTAATAAGGGTAATGAGCTGACTTTTATCTATAAGAATAGGCAAGTGGCACCAGATCGCACTCTTGTATCCAGCTTTCTAGAGACACGCATTGCGTCATGGAGAGTTTTAACGGAACACTACTTCCCTGACAATAGATACGTTGTGACCCTTGTATCACTCTAGATCCCACAAGTTGTGTTTAGAGACCTGAAAAGGACATATTGGAATACTTATTATTATCATATCATACGCATATCGAGCGAACGATCCCCGTGGTACAGCTTATGCCTCAAGATGTGAGTTGGACATACCATACAGAGTGTCTCGTGTCCTCGTTCACATATTCGACAAATCGGGCTACGCATAAAGCATGTCCAATTAGCAGAAACTTTGGTCGCTCCAATCCTCCGTGTCGGATTCGCATGCTACACGAGTTTTATAAGACAGCCATAAGGCTCTTTAACCAAATAAAATATATAAGCTTAGCCGAGGCATGCTGCAGCTATAATAGCATTCTTTCCTCATATAACCATGAATTACACAGAGCCAAATGCAACTCTTGGCTTAATTTTTTGCACAAGTGCATAGAATACCCCTGAGGCGCAAAGGCTTAGGAAAATACTCTCTCATACTATTCCCTCTCTAGGCTTCCACAATTGCAGCGACAAGTCCTTTCACAAACGCAGGACTTTAACTAGGAGGAGCGAAGAGGCGCTCGAACTGCTGTTGAACACTCATTTTTCGGGCTTGTCTGATAGCCCTTCCTCACCCTCCAATACAGTTACAGGGGTTGGGGCCGGCCTGGCTCAGTCACTCATCAGCAAGGAAAAAATCTATTGAGCAATAAAAAGCTTTAAAATTTTCTGGTGCAGATGGTATTATCCCTGCCCATATTATACATGTTGGGGATCAGGAAATCCAGGGAACCTTGGCTTCGCTTTAAAGTAGAATTGGTTCCAAAAGCAGGAAAACCTACCACTGTAGCACAAAAGACTACAGACTTATAAGTCTACCTTAGAAGGACTCCAGGTACGAGAAAGAGCTAGAATCTTCTAGACAAAATTCCAATAAAAAACTTGTCGGTCCCACAGTGGCAGATCCATTGTTCACTCTCAAGGAATAAACTCTCATGGCATTCCTTGATATCGAGGGCGGTTTTTTTTAATTTTTATTTGGACGTTAATAAACTAACGGGACTATACATTCAAGTGGCCCAGCAACACCAAGCAACGTGCTTGTTAGCACGTGCAAGCCTGCAAATAATGCAGCCACCTCCCATTTAACCGACCGAGGGGCACACCGCATAACGTACGGCTAACGATCAATGCGAAACGAATTTATTTATTAAAATAACTAAAAACGAAATACAATTATTATTAAATTATTAGACCAAGTTAATTAAGACCTAGACAGGTGACAGAGGAGAGAAGTTGTAGTTAAGGGGGTCGAAGTAGAACTACCTACAACTCGAGAAAGTTTGTTGTAATTACTACATAGGACTCGGAAAGGATTATGGATGGCAAAGTTGGTAGAACAAGGTTGGAGAGAGAGTGGAAGAAAGTTTCTAGTTGGTCCCCTGTAGAATGTAACAGTCTTCTCCGCACACTGGATAGCGGAGGATGCCGCCTAATCGGATTTACTACATTAATGTCATGCCAGATGCGGTAGGTGCTTCTAAAATAGAGCTTGAAATTTTATAAGAATCTCTCGTAGTTTATTTTATTGAAAATTATGAGTACCCAGTGGACTTCGCGAATTTTCGTTTTAGGTTGTAGGTTCGAATGCTGACAATGAGAATTGTTAATTTAATTATTTTTAAATTTCAATTCAAAATCTACATATAAAACAAGAAAGAATGCTATAGTAGCCTCGCGACTTTAGGATACCCGTTACTCATGATATTAATATTAGTGCAATAGTTTAGTTTATAAGTAAGATAGCTTGGCAAACACAGAAAATTTTCATACAAATTCATGTTTAGAGCGATCGTTCCTATGGGAGCTATACGATATGGTAGTCCGATTTGGATCAAACTTGGTCAGTATGTATATATTGATGGCAGATGTATTCTGTGTGAGTTTGAATTATTTAGCTTAGTAAACCCAAAATTTCTTTATACTAATTATACCCGTTACTCGTAGAGTAAAAGGGTATATTGTAATCGTTGGAATGTATGTAACAGGCAGAAGGAAGCGTGGCAGACCCCATAAAGTATATATATTCTTGATCAGCATCAACAGACGAGTCGATATAGCCATGTCCGTCTGTCCGTCTGTCCGTCCGTCCGTCCGTCCGTCTGTGTGAACAAAAGGATCTCAGAGACTATAAGAGCTAGAAAAATTATAGTGGTCGCAAATGAAAGGTACAATACCCTTTCTCTTACTCTTTCTTGTTCATATTTGGAGCGTATTTTTGACCGATCGGTCCTATGGGAGCCATACGATATAGTTGTGCGATTTGAGTCAAACTTGGTAAGTACATGTATGTTCATAGACATGTACTATTCGTGTAAATTTGGTCCAGATTGCATAGTTAACAAAAATGTACCACGCATCCTTCTCCCTGTTACATACATTCCAACGATTACAATATACCCTTTTACTTTACGAGTAACGGGTATAACAAAATTTTTATATTTCAATTGCAAGTTTTAGTTCAAATGAGTCGGCTCGATCGACTGTAGCCTTTCTTACCTTTTTCTTTTTGATGCCACGCCTTATTCGCCCACAATAAGCAAAAAACTGGACACACCTCGGGAAAAATTGGTGTTTTCGGTAAATATCTCAGTAACTATGGCACCTAGGATCACTAATTTGGGTACGGAGGTTCCTAGCGAAACTAATTATCTAACTTCGATGCCATTTTTAACGTATTTGTTCTTATCGTACTGTATTGTAATTTATTATTTGTGTGGAGACTAAACTATCCTGAAAGGTGCACACAAATCGGACTATAAACAAGAAAACTAGAAGCGTTACAACGCATTTTCAACCCATTGAACGCATTTTTAACCCATTGGTGCAAGCGAGATAGAAACACACAAGCACATGTTCGAATGTTTTCGCTGCCTGTGTGCCGGCAGCGCTCCCCGCGGAAGCTAGCTGTGCCGAATACACACATATATACACACGTATAATGTCAAACCTATGTGTATTCGCACGCAAACAAACAGATGTATGTTTGATTATAATTGTTTTTTTTTTGTTTCAACGCGTTTTGATGCAAGTACTATACATTGTAATATCTCGATACCGATTTTAATAATTTAATCGAGAAGAAGTGCAGAGAGTATTATACGGTCGGGCGTGCTAAGAGCTAAAGATAAGAAGTTAAATAATCGATAAGCTATATTGCTCGGCATTTTATTTAGTAGTTCTGTGTTCGTGGATGATATTTTTACTAGTTTGTTTCATTGACATAAGTTCATTCATTTGATCTGCGCTTGAACGGTTACAAAAACAACGATTTACCACAGTTTTTATTCTGTGGGGTGGAGGCCCTATCGCTTTGGGGGCCCTGACCCCACTGGACCCTATGTAAATCCGCCCCTGAACGTTGGCATCATATATTCTGGTAAATACCCACAGGCTGCGTCGCTCTTTTTTCGTGCAGAAGGACTATAAGAAGTAAGGTGGCTTGCTCTTAATTTGAGAACTTTCATGGCCTAGGTCAACAAAATTCAACACATAAAACAGTGGATCCGCTTGTATAGTGAAAATACAGTAATAAAAACTTCTCTAATAATTTTAATAAATATTTAAAATACTTAACGAAAAGAGTGAGCAGATCAGGACACTATATCATATAGCTGTCATATGTAGGAACAATAGCTGGGAATTTCTTAGTAGGAAAAACTTCTGTGCTTCTTTATCAAACTCAACCAAACTTAGGATATGCATGTGATGATAATCAAGAATATATATACTTTATGGGGTCTGCCACGCCTCCTCCTGCCTGTTGCATACTTTGCACAAACATTGGGCACAAACATTGTGGTTTGTCTTTCAGAGAGTATAAAAAGGGTCACGTTGGGTGCGTGTAGCTGGTGTTGATCTCAGTTTGGGTTTCCCTCTAGCGGTCTGCGTGTCTCTCGTTACGTAGTGGCCTGTTTCGCCACTTAACATGCTTCCGACCGTTGATCTACTGTTGCGTAGTGGCTAGTGTGTCAACTAACAGATAGTTTGATTTGACATGTCTCCAAACGAATGTTAAACAAGAAAGAATGCTATAGTCGCCTCGCGACTTTAGGATACCCGTTACTCAGTTTCAATATGTTATTAACACTGGGATATGATATTAATATTAGTGCAATACAATAGTTTATTAGATAGCTTGGCAAAAGATAGAAAATTTTCATACAAATTCATGTTTAGAGCATATTTTTGACCGATCGTTCCTATGGAAGCTATACGATATAGTTGTCCGATTTGTATCAAACTTGGTCAGTATATATATATTATTGGCAGATGTATTTTGTGTGAGTTTGATTAATATATATTAGTTAACGCAAAAGTTTTCCATACTAACTCATATTTAGAGCGTATTTTTCACCGATCGGTCCTATGGGAGCTATACGATATAGTAGTCCGATTTGGATCAAACTTGGTCAGTACATGAACTTCCCAGATATGTATGTAGAACATATTTTCGACCGATCGGCCCTATGGGAGCTATACGATATGGTAGTCCGATTTGGATCAAACTTGGTCAGTATATATATATTATTGGCAGATGTATTCTGTGTGAGTTTGATTAATATAGCTTAGGTAACGCAAAAGTTTTCCATACTAACTCATATTTAGAGCGTATTTTTGACCGATCGGCCCTATGGGAGCTATACGATATAGTTGTCCGATTTGGATCAAACTTAATTACTACATGTACTTCATAGACATGTACTTTCCCTGTAATTTCTGTTCAGATAGCATAGCAAATACTATACTAAAACACTCTACTTGTACCTGTACATTTACCTTTATATGCAAATAAAACGCCCTAAAGTGGGCGTGTCAAAAAACAAAAACGAACTTGTACTGCTTGGGTATTGTACCTTTCATTTGCAACCCATATTATCTTTCTAGCTCTTATAGTCTCTGAGATCCTTTTGTTCATACAGACGGACGGACGGACGGACAGACGGACATGGCTATTCGCCTGCCACGCCTCCTTCTGCCTGTTACGCACATTTCGCTTCTGACAAACTTAATAGACACCTCTACTCTTTTTTAGAGTACGGGGTCTAAAAAGACGTTTACAAAACACAACAAATATTTTTAACAAGTAAGAAAGGCTACAGTTGATCGGGCCGACTGTAAAAGACCCCGTACTCCCATAGTAGTGCGCATTTGTATTCAATTTGAATTCAAATTTTCGAATGAAACTTAAAAGTTTTAATTTTATATGTACATTTAGAATTGAAATTTAAAGAAAATTAAATTAACAATTCTCATTGCCAGTATTCGAACCTACAACCTCTTTTATACTTTCTTTTTATACTCTCTGCAAGAGTATATTGGGTTTGTGCAAATGTATGTAACAGGCAGAAGGAGGCGTGGCAGACCCCATAAAGTATATATATTCTTGATCAGCATCACAAGCCGAGTCGATATAGCCATATCCGTCTGTCCGTCTGTCTGTCTGTCTGTCTGTCCGTATGAACAAACAGATTTCAGAGATGGTAAGAGCTACAAGTTCGAGCTTGGTGTCAAACGATCACATATTTAGTCAGTCAATACAAGAATCTTTTTTTTTTCGATGACACGCCCCATTCCCCCACAATAAGCAAAAAACTGGACACACCTCGGAAAAAATTGGTGTTTTCGGCAAATATCTCAGTAACTATGGCATCTAGGATCACCAATTCTGGTACCGGAGTTCCTAGCGACAGCATAGTTGCATTGCCATTTAAAATTCTGAACTGCCACGCCCACTTTTCCCACAATCGATAAAATAGTTTTCAAACTTGAATGCCTTCAATGCGTATCGTACAGTATTGTAATTATATAATTCGTGTGCAGAGTAACTATATTAAACTATCCTGAAAGGCGCATTAAAATCGGCGCATTAAATTGAACGCAATATCAACCCATTGGTGCAAGCGAGATAGAAACACACAAGCACATGTTCGAACGTTTTCGCTGCGTGTGTGTCGGCAGCGCTGCGCCGAATACACACATACATACATACATATTTGCATCATATACATATTGTCAAACGTATGTGAGATGCAGTGAGTGTTATACGGTCGGGCGTGCTCGACTGTACTTTTCTTTCTTGTTTTTGATAAACAAAGTTGTGAACAACATTATTGGCGCAGACGGTAGGATATCAGTAATAAATATCCTCGTAATAGTAATCGTCGTTTTTTCAATCCATTGAAAAGAAATCCTTGTGCGACCAAGGAATTTCTAGGATTCGAGCACGAAAATTTGCCGCGGCAAGGAAACGGTTAAAACATTACAATTTTGGAAAAAAAATATTATCTTGATATCCGCCAAAGAACTTAAGCGTGTGTGACTTAAAACCCAATTATCAGTCGTGGCGCATATTTAAATGTGCGACCGACACCAAAGATAATTGCTATTACAAAGAAAACTGCGCAAACACCAAACAGTGTTCAACCAAAAAATAGATCCTCTGGACTATTTGAACACCTGTAAATAAGGAGCTTATTTCTGGGCTTTACAAATCATTTAATTGATCCCTGTAAACGTAAATCTCTTACAATTCAACAAAAGTGACAATTAAAACAAAAACCTGAAGTGACAACTGCCAACAAAATAAAAATAAAATCTACAACACCATGGCAACCAATGGAACTATCCGAAATGCATCTAAAGCAAGCGCTTGGACAAATTCGACAAGTGCCAGTATTCGACGGAAAAACCGTGGAACTAACTGCGTTCATAAGGAGGATCGATTTTATAATGCAGTTATACCCAACACAGGATGTGAGACAACATAGTGTCTTATTTGGAGCAATCGAGATGCAGACCTCCGGATCCGCACAACGAGTGTCGCAGCTGACAGCAGCCACAACCTGGGGAGAGTTAAGGAGCGCTCTCATCGACGAATTTAAAACCCAAACTCCGTATGAAGAACTTCTACGACGTCTCTACAATACCAACTATAATAATAGTATCCGTAAGTTTGTTGAAGACCTAGAATATAAGTCTTTCTTAATTTCCAATAAATTAATGTTAGAAAATCAGGCCCATAACACCATATTGTATACTAATGCTATGAATAACACAATTAAAGACGTTATTACAAAACAAGAAAGAAAAGTACAGTCGAGCGCGCCCGACCGTATAATACTCTCTGCATTTGTCCCGATTAAATTATTAAAATCGGTATCCAGATATTACAATGTGAATTACTTGCATTAAAACACGTTGAAACAAAAACCATCTAAGCATAATTCAACGTACATCTGTTTGTTTGTATGCGAATACACATACGTTTGACAATATATGATGCTTGTGTGTTTCTGTCTCGCTTGCACCAATGGGTTGATATTGCGTTCAATTATCAATATTGTAACGCTTCTAGTTTTCTTGTTTATAGTCCGATTTTAATGCGCCTTTCAGGATAGTTTAATATAGTTAGTCTCCAAACGAAATATAAATAACCATACGAACAAAATCGCTAAAAAAGGCATTGCAGTTGGAAAACTATTTTATCAAATGTGGGAAAAGTGGGCGTGGCACTCCAAATTTATAGATGGCAATGCAACTATGCTGTCGCTAGGAACTCCCGTACCAGAATTGGTGATCCTAGGTGCCATAGTTACTGAGATATTTGCCGAAAACACCAATTTTTACCGAGGTGTGTCCAGTTTTTTGCTTTTTGTGGGCGAATGGGGCGTGGCATCGAAAAAAAAAAGATTCTTGTATTGACTGACTAAATATCTGATCGTTTAACACCTAGCTCGAACTTGAAGCTCTTACCATCTCTGAAATCTGTTTGTTCATACGGACAGACAGACAGACAGCCGGACAGATGGACATGGCTATATCGACTCGGCTTGTGATGCTGATCAAGAATATATATACTTGATGGGGTCTGCCACGCCTCCTTCTGCCTGTTACATACTTTTGCACAAACCCAATATACTCTTGCAGAGAGTATAAAAAACAAGTAGCTCAACGCGAAGGAATGTACGAAAATGGTTATAACGAACGTAATAACCAAAACAATGACAATTCCAAAACTAATAAAACCCAAAGCAATTCAAGCAATCAAAACCGTGGAAAGGGAAATAGTCAGAATTATTACCCCAGTCCAAATTACTCAATTAACTCTAATCCAAATCATAAACCAAAAAGAAAATGCTGAAAATAAACAAGCATTACAAAAAAGAATTCAAACAAAATCTTGATCAAGCCAGATCTCAAAACCCAATGAATTACCAAACTCAAAGTCAAAGACCCACAAATCCCCCTTTTAAAAGACAGAGAGAAAGTACCAGTGGCCACTCTAAGATGGAAACATCTGAAAATTTTCATCAAGGAGCCTCGGACAACGAAGAACCAATCCCTTCATCAGATTAGTTATGAATGAACAAAATTTTAACTGTGTAATTGACACAGGTTCATCCATAAATCTAATGAAACAAAACTTTTTAAAATTTCCTATAAAACCTTGCCAATTGAACGTACAAACAATAAATGGTATTGTTCAATTAAAGTATTGTGTATCTTTTGCCCCTAGTAAACTCTGCCCTACCCATCAAATATTTTACTTACACAACTTTTCTGACAATTACGATATCTTACAAGGTAGAGAATATCTAGAATCCTGTGAAGCAAAAATTGACTACAAACAAAAAACAGTTATTCTAAACGATCATCTATTTTCAATGTATCTCATTGACCGAGAGAATTCTGTCAAGGACAAGACCGCATTTCAATGCCTTGATCCGCCCCAAACAAACGACATAGCAGTAAATTACGCTATCAATAATGAATTAAATGAAACAAATCAATTCCGATGAGAACATCTAAACGATGAAGAAAAATGCAAACTGACCAAAATTCTTTTCGAGTTTAGTGACATTCAGTACAAAGAAAGTGAAAATTTGAAATTTTACCAGTACAATGAAGCATGTCATCCAAACTAAACACGAAGACCCAATCCAAAAGCGTCCATACAAGTATGCGCAAACATTCGACGAAGAAGTCGAAAAACAAATCAAAGAAATGATTGAACAAGGTATAATACGTAAATCAAAATCACCTTATTGCTCACCAATTTGGATTGTGCCAAAGAAACGTGACGCATCAGGTAAAGAAAAATTCCGCATAGTTATTGACTATCGAAACTTAAATGAAATTACAATCGATGATAAATATCATATCCCAGTCATGGATGATATACTAGACAAACTTGGAAAATGTCAGTATTTTACCACAATTGATTTAGCGAAAGGATTTCATCAGATACAAATGGACCCACAAAGTATACCAAAAACAGCTTTTTCAAGTAAAAATGGACATTACGAATACACTCGAATGCCTTTTGGATTGAAAAACGCCCCAGCAACATTTCAACGTTGTATGAACAATCTATTAGAAGATCTAATTTACAAAGATTGTTTAGTATACATGGATGATATAATAGTGTATTCCACTTCATTGGAAGAACATTTATTATCATTACAAAGGGTATTTACAAAACTGCGCGAAGCCAATCTAAAATTGCAATTAGATAAATGCGAATTCATGAAAAAGGAAACTGAATTCTAGGACACATAATAACAACATAAGGAATAAAACCAAACCCAACTAAAATCTCTGCCATACAACATTTTCCAATACCAAAAACACCCAAAGAAATAAAATCGTTTTTAGGTCTTTGTGGTTATTACAGAAAATTCATTCCTAATTTTGCACACGTTGTAAAACCAATGTCTTTAAAATTAAAAAAAAGGTGCAACTATATATATAAAAGAACCAAATTACATTTCTGCTTTTGAAAAATTAAAAGTACTTATAACATCCGATCCGATCCGAAGATAACCAATATTACATTTCACTCACAGAAAGACCCATCAATTATTTTAAAAGACAAATAGAATTTGTAAAAAGTAACTCAAATAACGCAAACGTCATTAATTATTTTCATAAAACAAAAATCTTAATAAATTATGTCGAAATGACACACAACCATGCAAAAGAATTAATTAAAGAATACTTATGTTCAAAGAAAAGTGTTATATACTTCAGCAACGAAGCCGATTTTCTTACATTTCAGAATGCTTTCGTTGAAATAATTATTCCCAATAACATTACAAAAGTAATGAGATCAACTAAAAAACTAATAGACCTCCAGACATATGCCGAATTCAAAGAATTTATTATTAATACACAGGAAAAGTTATTAAATCCAGGAATAGAGAAAATGACACTATTATTTAAAGAAAATTATTATTGCCCAGACTACCAAAACTTAATACAAAATATAATTAACGAATGCAAAGTTTGTAATATAGCGAAAACAGAACATAGAAACACTAAATTAGCCTTCGAATTAACTCCAGAAATTCATAATCCAAGAGAAAAATATGTCATTGATTTTTATATGGTAGACAATAAACAATTTCTATCTTGTATAGACTTATATTCCAAATATGCAACATTAATCGAAGTAAATGGTCGAGATTGGTTAGAAGCCAAAAGAGCTCTTTTAAAAGTATTAAATAACATGGATAAACCAATACAAATAAAAGCAGATAAAGACTTAGCTTTCTTGTGCCCCGCACTACAAATGTGGTTAAAGTCAGAAGACGTAAATATATCCATCACAACTAGCAAAAGCGGTATTTCCGATATATAAAGATAAAACAGTAAATGAAAAATTAGGAATTGTTAATTCTGACACTAACCATGAAAACAAATTAACTAGATTTGAAGTAATACTTTACACTTATAACCATAAAACCAAACATAATTCAACTGGTAGAACACCAGCAGACATTTTCATTTACGCAGGAACACCTGAGTATGATACCCAGCTAAATAAGAAAAGACAAATAGAAAGACTTAATGAAAAAAGAACCGAATTCGAAATAGATACTAGAATCACCTTTAGTAAGATCTAAAGCCACAAACCCATTTAAACAAACAGAAAATATAACACAAATAGATGAAAAACATTATGAAGAAGTAAACAGAGGTAGAAAAAAAATAACACACCATAAATCAAAATATAAAAGAAAGCTGTTAACAAAGGGATAGAAGTAATGAACAGCCTAAGTATCACACATGAGGCAGAGCAACGACTCGAATTACTAATTTTCAACCTACAAGAATTCACAGAGTATGTCGAAGACATTGAGTTAGGTATGCAATTAACCAGTCTTGGTATATTCAACCCTAAATTAATAAAATATAACTAACTAAAACATTTAAACGCTGAAAAAATATTAAATATTAAAACATCAACTTGGCTAAAAACAACTACTAACGAAATTTTAATTATTTCCCATATTCAACGCAAAATTATAAATACTGCACTATACGACATTATTCCATACCCTGACGAAAACAAAGACATTTTGACCGAAACCATACATGACACTTACTACTTACAGAACAATAAAGCATTCACAGCAACCAATAAAAATCTAGTTATGAACAAATGTATTACTGGAATATTAAAGCAAGATAAAACGGAATGTATATTGATGCGAGAAGACGAAACACGAAAACCGATGTGTTCTGTTCAAACGTTTATTTGCGACTAAATCAAATAGCATAATTCTGTTAGTTAACATGCGTACCAAATTCTGTTATGTACACACAAACATATGATAATGTAATGTTAAACAATTGCATGAGTGCATTGATATTTTCAACACCCTTCCTCAATGCGATCATGCTTACAAATTCAATTCAAATTCAATTTTTCTGTTAGTTTTGAATGCTTCTGTTTGGACAGACTCTTGGTTAGAATGTCCGCCGTCATTTCATCCGTCGGAGTATACTTCAGAATGATGTGGCCATCTGTCACCGCTTGCCGAAGAAAATGATATCGTATATCAATGTGTTTTGTCCTTGAATGATGCACTGGGTTCTTCGCTAGTTCCAGAGCTCCACGATTATCCCCGTTCAGCACGGTAGGTGAGTCTTCAGTGCCGCATCCAAGCTCGATGATAAGCCTGCGCATACAAATTGCCTCTTTGCATGCTGTTGCCATCGCCATATATTCAGCCTCGGTGCTACTGAGGGCAACACTCCGCTGCTTTTCCGATTTCCAAGAAATCGGACCACCTGCTAGAAAATATACATAACCAGTATACGATTTGCGGTCGACCTTGTCGCCGCCCCAATCAGCGTCAACGAATCCTTCGTATGGCCCGCCGTCCTTCCTATAATGAATCTTAGCATCCACACTGGACGACAGATACCGCAGGATGTGCATCACACCTGCAAAATGCTCACTATGAGGATCTTTACTGGCTTGCGCCAATTTTGCCACTGAGTGCAAAATGTCCGGTCTGGTCGTCAAAGCAATCCACATCAGCTCTCCCACGGCTGACTGGTACTTGGTCACATTGACCCTTTTGCAAACGCTGCTGTTGCAAGTGACCTGCTGCCCAGCGTCTAAAGGTGTTGCGGCTGGTCGACAATCTTGCATCCCATGCTGTCGCAGAAGATCCTTGATGTACTGCGAGTTACTCAAACTGATTTCGCTCAGATCAGCTTTACGTTCGATTTCCATTCCTAGAAATAGTTTAGCTGGCCCTTTGTCAACGCAATCAAATGAATTTGAGATGGCTGCCTTGATGTTGACTAAATCCTGCCCAGATTGACAAGCTATGAGGAGATCATCTACATACACTAGTATTAGTGCTATGCCGGCTCTGTCAATGGATTTATATAAACAAGGCTCGTTGTCACAAGGAGTAAAGCCAAGCTTTCTTAATACACCATCCAGTCTCGAATTCCATTCCCTTCCTGATTACTTTAAACCGTATATGGCTTTTTTCAACAACAATCCTTTGGTTTGCTGACCCTTTTCGGCATATCCCTGTGGTTGCATCATATAAACAGTGTCTCGTAGATCGCTGTTTAAATAAGCTGTGCCGACATCCATCTGGTGCAAATGTAGCTGCAAGTGTGCCGATAGCGCCAATATAAATCGTACGCTCTCCAGACGACAAACAGGCGATACTGTTGCGAACAGCCTTTCGCAACTAAACGTGCCTTAAAGCGCTCAATACGGCCATTGTCATCCTGCTTTAGGCTATATACCCATTTGCAGCCAATTGCGCGCTGCCCTTTGGGTACGTCCACTAGTTGCCAGGTTTGATTTCTGATCAGCGCTTCATACTCGCTGTCCATTGCTGCACGCCACTCTGTTGCTTGCGCACTACCCATTGCTTCCTCATAGGATGTTGGTACAGCTACCTCTCTAGTAACAATAGCACGCAGTACATTATATTGCTTCCTTGGACGACCGGGAGCACCAGTCCTTATTAGCCTTGGCCTGCCAGGTCCAATACGCACGCATGGCTCGTCCATACTTGGTTCGTCATCTGGCGCGCTGACATAGGAATCATCAGTAATATCTTCCTTGGAGTCGACACTACTATTGCTCAAACCACTCTCATCATCAGATACGTCATTCTTTGGATTATCTGACGATTGCTCTCTGCAAGTCAGATCATATGTAACGGCCTCTCCGTTTGCCAGCTGTGTGTTGATCTGCTCGTCAAACACAAAAACTTTTAGGTGACTGATATTTGGCTTCTTACCAGTCCACGCTTCCATTGATGTCATGTCTGTCAGTGCCCTAGTGGGTGCTCGATTCCGTAAATATACTGCCGTATTAATTGCTTCGGCCCAGAAAGACTGATCTAATCCAGACTGCGCTAGAAGACATCTTGCTGCCTCCACCAGCGTCTTATTAGCACGTTCTGCCACACCATTTTGCTGTGGTGTGTATGCCACAGACAACTGCCGCGTAATTCCTTCTTGCCTTAAGTAGTCATCAAACGCCCTGTTGATATACTCGCGACCATTGTCGCTCCGAATAGCTTTTAGCTTCTTTCCTGTTTGCTTCTCTACCAGCTGTTTGTATTCCTTAAATTTTTCAAAGACCTCATTCTTGCCTTTGAGAAAGTAAACAAACATTCTCCTGGATTTGTCATCGATAAACGTCAGGAAGTATCGAGAGCCCCCTAAAGACTTCGTAGCGAAAGGCCCGCAAACATCACTGTGCACTAGTTCCAGCAGTTCCTGCGATCGATTTTCGGATGCATTTGGAAATGGCTGTACGTGGACCTTGCTAACCATACATGTCTTACATGCATTACTTGGCCAATTCGTGGTCTTTTCCAATCCGCGCACCAATTGTTTCTTTGCAAGTTCCTGCAAACTCGCGAAATTCAAATGGCCATATCTGTTATGCCATAACATTCCATCGGAGTTAACAGAAGCAAAACAGCTGTTACGTTGACTTTCAAACGTAAACAAACCTCCAGTGTTGAGAACTTCCAATATGCACTTCCCGCGCATATTGATTTTTGCAGACTTTCTGGTAAATCCCACGGCGCAATCGTTCTCCACTGCCCGGCTCACCAAAATGAAGTTGCACGTTAGCTCTGGTACAAACAGCACATTTGTTAATGTCAATGGTCCATCCTTCGTGTTTAGTGCCACTATGCCCTTGCCGGCTGCTTGCATAGTTCGTGAATCCGCCAAACTGATCTTTTCGGTGTGGCTTTCCAAACTGGTAAACATTTGTTTATCACAGCACATATGGCTTGTTGCTCCACTATCCAAACACCTTTTGGACTTACCAAAACTGTTTGAATTAAGCGCATTAAGCAATTCAAAGTGATTTTGCTCGTTGACCATACTTAGCACGTTGCTAGCATTTTCCTGTTGTCTTTCAACATTGCTTCGACAATTTGCTTTAATGTGCCCTTCTTTCCCGCACTTGAAACAACGTCGCTTTTACCGCTATTTTTCTTTTGCCTTGCCGAAAATGCCTGTACGCCGTTATCGCAATTTTCTGCATTCCCTTTTCGCTCTCCTTCTTCTTTCAGCTTGATACATAAAATTTCGTACTCTGGCAAACTGTCGCGCGTCTCAATGGCGACAACGAAATTATCGTATGTTTCTGGAAGGCTCGACAGCAAAATTATGACCTTGAGCTCATCATTTATTTCTATTGAGACTACCGCCAATTTATCCACCAGATCCATGAACTGGTTCAGGTAGCTTGTTATGCTTTGTCCCTCTGTCATTCGCAGATTAAGCAGCTTCTTGTACAGTGAAACTTTCCGCACGGGACCACTTGGCTGATGGACCTCTTGTAGTTTTGTCCACGCTGCATTTGCCGTATTGCAGCTCTTTATGTAGCCCAACTGCGTGACTTTCACGCTCAATGTAATCGTCGCTAGTGCCTTTCGATCCAAAGCACTCCAGTTAACGCCTTCTCCGACATTTGTCTCCACCAAATCCCCCGACATAACTTCCCATAGCTCCGAATGCACCAACACGCTTCTCATTTGGACGCTCCAAGAATCATAATTTTTTTCATCCAACTTATCGATGTGATAAAGAGAATTCATTGTACCCGTGGTATAATGACCGTCGCAAATATCTAAAACCGCAAATGTCTCTAGGCTCGTAGCACTACCATTTATAAAAACGCAAAAACTCCAGATCCTCGTGATCTGGGCCCATAACCTATTGATGCGAGAAGACGAAACACGAAAACCGATGTGTTCTGTTCAAACGTTTATTTGCGACTAAATCAAATAGCATAATTCTGTCAGTTAACATGCGTACCAAATTCTGTTATGTACACACAAACATATGATAAAGTAATGTTAAACAATTACATGAGTGCATTGATATTTTCAACAATGTAGATATTCAAAATCCCATAAAAATTATGAAATCAAGTATGTAGAACCAAACATTATGTTAACATGGAACTTACCGAAAACTGTACTAAACCAAAATTGTATCAATAGAGAAATTATTATCGAAGGAAACAATATGATAAAACCTATAAATTGTTCAATCCAATTAGATGAAATTCAAATAACTAACTATGCTAGATTACACACAAACATAAATACATAAATAATAATATAACCAAACTAGAACCATTGTCATATATCCAAACTAAAGAAATTATCCAACAACAAACAAAATTGTACAACACATTACAAATTATAACTATAACAACTTTTACAATTATTTTAATCATACTTATATTATACATTATCTTTAAATATAAAAATATTCCACAAAAAATTATTGCTAATTATAAGAACAAAAAAGAATCAACCCCAAACATACAATCAAATATTCAAAATGATACACAAACTAAAACAGAATTATATCCAAATGTAACTGAAAACGATATCGAAGAAATTGTAATAGATCCAACACTATATCCAAAATTAACCGCCTGAGGTCAGGCTCATTTCTTAAGGATGGGGAAGTAACATATGTAGATACATACGTACCCATACACCACATACACTATACACCACACTTATTATTTATGTTAAAGATTTGTTTCCCACAAAAAACTAATATAAACACTATCGAAAAATCAAATGGTGACAATAACAATTCTGGCTTCCCACGAACGTATTAAATATCATAAACAATTCGCCAGAATCGCTATTCCCATCATTGGGGTTAAAACTGCTGACGTTACACAAATTCGGCCGAACTCTCTCAATCTCTTCAAGATCGAGATCTCTCTCTATTTACATAAGAGCCAAAAGCCCAATGAGTCCAAAGTCCAATTGATAAAAGCTCAAAACCGAGGTTTGCTTAACGTCTCTAGAATATAGCATAAGTTAGTTTAGATTTGTATCTCGTACTCCATAGCTTTGTAATTATATAAAATAAAGTTTTATATTTTTTTTGATAAACAAAGTTGTGAACAACATTATTATATGTATGTGTCGCCACACAAGCATCGAGAACATTCGAACATGTGTTTGTATGTTTCTGTCTCGCTCTCGCGCGTAAGTGATATTGCAGATAAAAAATACACTTTGTAACGTGATGGCTCTTTTGTTAAACGTAGGATTTTGATGCCACTTTTAGAATAGTTTTATATATCTCTATACGAATGTTGAATTACAACACTCTACTATATGAATAAATGCCTTAAAAACGGCATTGAAGTTTAAAAGTTTTTTAGCTCTTATGAGAAAAGGGGGCGTGGCAGCTCAAATTTTTTAATGGCATTGCATTAAGGCTGTCTCTAGTAAGCTGCACACCAGAAATTGTGTTCCTACGTGTGCCATAGTTACTGAGTTATTGGCCTAAACCTACATTTTTTTCGAGGTGTGTCTGGTTTTTTGCTCATTGCGGGGGCGGTAAGGGGCGTGGCAACAATTTGAAATAAACTTGATCTGCTCGCGAAGATAACGGACTTTCATTCCAAATTTTGTGTCTCTAACTTTTGTAGTTTAAAAGATCCAGGTGTTCCTACGGACGGACGGACGGACAGACGGACATGGCTATATCAACTCGGCTGTTGATGCTGATCTTGAATATATATACTTTTTGGGGTCGGCCACGCCTCCTTCTGCCTGTTACGCACATTTCGCTTCAGACAAACTTAATAGACCCCTCTACTATTTTTTAGACTACGAGGTCTAAAAAGTCCCGTTACGTATCCGAAAAAAAAACAGTTTTCACTCAAGAAATTTAAGTAATTTAGAAAAAATTGGAGTCCACTGTGCATGGTAGGAGGAGGTCGTTGATGCCATTCTCTACTTCCTCCCATTAGACATTATGGGTATGAAAACAGCTACCCTCTTTGTCAGATTGAGAAAAGCTAACATCTGGAACTCATATAGGATTCTGTCTAAGTTTCCATTTGACCGACTATTGTATCCCAAAAGAACACACTTGTACCCCTTTTAAGGTGGTCATTTCTGCTAAGGAGGATTGGATGTCTATATATCCCCACATTAAATTCTATATACTTTTCTACACGGACGGTCCACGAAAGGTCCAACAGGCGAAGTCTTCTATTGCTCAGAATTAGGTATTGCCAGATCTTTTAAAATTCCAAACCACACAGATGTTTTTAGGCAGAAATATTTGCCATTAAAGAAGCGCTCAACACTGTGAAACGACCTATATCCTTTAGATGTAGGATTTGCATCCTCTTAGACAGTCAGGCGGCTCACTGATGTCTGTCTCCTCTAATTCCCATATAGTAAACGAATGATGCAGATCTCTTATGGAGATGGCTGTACAAAGCGATATTTATATATGGGTCCATGGACATAGTGACATTGAGGGCAAATGCGCTGCAGACGAGCTCGCTAGGCTGGGCGTAGCCTCCACTCTTGAAATTGAGAAGCTACTTGCAGACTAAATATTAAAAAACACATTGAACACCTATTAACCTTAGGTGGGAAACCACTCATCTGGTCAACCCGATCTCAAGGCCGACCTACCTAACTATGAAGGTTGACTGGGACAAACAGCCCCGGTGTCTCCCGCCCATTCAAAGGTCACGGTCTGCAAACTTCCACTTCTGCCGAAACTGCAGAAACGAGAAGAAGAAAATCTGGCTTACTTTTATTGCCACTGCCCAGCTCACAGCCATTACAGATATGGCCATCTCGGTGCCTATCTCTTCAACGACCTTTTCAAACTGTCGGATATCAAACCACAACAATTTGTTCGCTTCATCCTAGCCATTGGATGGGGTACAGTAGATCTAGACACCAGAAAACCGCTGGTCCCTTTTCTCCTTTTTGTTGTCGTCCCCCGTTATAACAGCGGGCCGACTCGCGGCCCATGTGTGCTGGTGTTCTCGACACCAACAACTACATAATCAAACCTAGGGGTCATATGAGAGCGTTTCGTTTTTAAAGAAGACAAAAAATAATGGGGATAGAAAACATAGTTTTTTTTTTAAAGCCGCCATTTTATTTAAAAGTTTTTTAGACCCCTTATTAAGTTTGTTACAAGCACGCAGAAGGAGGCTTTCCAGACCCCATAAAGTATATATATATTTTTTGATCAACATCAATAGCCGAGTCGATATAGCCATGTCCGTCCGTCTGTATGAACTAAAGGATCTCAGAGACTATAGGAGCTAGAAAGATGAAAGGGGTCGCAAACGAATGATGGTACAATACCCAAGCAGTTCAAGTTTGTTTTTGTTTTTTGGCACGCTTACTTTAGGGCGTTTTATTTGCATATAAAGGTAAATGTACAGGTAAACGTAGAATGTTTTAGTATAGAAAACTTTTTGTTAGCTATGCTATCTGATTTACACGCATAATACATGTCTATGAAGTACACGTACTGACCAAGTTTGATTCAAATCGAACAACTATATCGTATAGCTCCCATAGGGCCGATCGGTCAAAAGTACGCTCCAAATATGAATTAGTATGAAAAACTTTTGCATTAACTAAGCTATATTAATCAAACTCACACAGAATACATCTCCCAATAATATACATATATACTGACCAAGTTTGATCCAAATCGGACAACTATATCGTATAGCTCCCATAGGGCAGATCGGTCAAAAATACGCTCCAAATATGAATTAGTAAGCATTGCATTAACTATGCATTAACCAAACTATATTAATAAAGCTCACACAGAATACATTTGCCATCAATATATACATACTGAGCAAGTTTGATCCAAATCGGACTACTATATCGTATAGGAACGATCGGTTGAAAATATGCTCTAAGCATGAATTTGTATGAAAATATTCTGTGTTTGCCAAGCTATTATATCCATCACCATTGTTAATAACAAATTGAAACTGAGTAACGGGTATCCTAAAGTCGCGAGGCGACTATAGCATTCTTTCTTGTTAATACTCTGTATTTGCTTGCATATTCATTTTTTTATGCTTTAAAAACCCAATATACTCTTGCAGAGAGTATAAAAATGAAGGGCACAAGCGATACTCATTTCAACAAGAACGAAAAGTACAGTCGAGCACGGCCGACGTATAATACTCTCTGCATTTTTCCCGATTAAATTATTAAAATCAGTATCCAGATATTACTATGTGTAGTATTCCATTAAAACACGTTGAAACAAAAACAGTCAAACATACATCTGTTTGTTAGTTTGCGAATACAAATAAGTTTGACAATATATGATGCATATATGTATGTATGTGTATACTCGGCGCGGCCAGCGACCGCGGGCAGCGCTGACACCACGCAGGCAGCGAAAAAGTTCGAACATGTGCTTGTGTGTTTCTATCTCGCTTGCACCAATGGATTGCGTTCAATTATCAATATTGTAACGCTTCTAGTTTTCTTGTTTATTGTCCGATTTGTATGCGCCTTTCGGGATAGTTTGATATAGTTAGTCCCCACACGAATTATAAATAACACTACTGTACGACACGAACAAGTTTGCTGAAAACGGCATTGAAGTTTGAAAATTATTTTATCAATTGTGGGAAAAGTGGGCGTGGCAGTCCAGAATTTTAAATGGCAATGCAACTTTGCTGCCGCTAGGAGCCTCCGAACCCAAATCGGTGATTCTAGGTGGCATAGTTACTGAGATATTTTTGCCGAAAACAACAATTTTCCCGAGGTGTGTCCAGTTGTTTGCTCATTGTGGGCGAATGGGACGTGGCATCGAAAAAAAAAAAGATCTCTTGACTGACTAAATATGTGATCGTTTGACACCAAGCTCGAACTTGTAGCTCTTACCATCTCTGAAATCTGTTTGTTCATACGGACGGACAGACGATCATAGCTATATCGACTCGGCTTGTGATGCTGATCAAGAATATATATACTTTATGGGGTCTGCCACGCCTCCTTCTGCCTGTTACATACTTTTGCACAAACCCAATATACTCTTGCAGAGAGTATAAAAAGTGTATTGACGATACTCGTATTTCGGGTACGAGTAAAAAAAATACTAGAGTAATTTCGCTTCAAGTAAAAAAAAAATTTGACTAACGACTGTCTTAAAAAAGGCATTGAAGTTCGAAAGTTTTTTAGTTCTTGTGAGAAAAGGAGGCGTGGCAGCTAACATTTATGTGACAACAATTTGAAATAAATATAATTTGCTAGCCAAAATATATGGACTTTCATTGGCTGGTTCGAGCTCTTCTAGTCTGTGGGATTTGGGTGTTCAAATGGATGGACAGCAAGATGGGCATCGCTATATCGACATGGCTGTCAATGTTGAGCAAGTAGTATATACATACACATGCATATGATTTATGGAGTCGGCCACACCTCCTTTTGTCTGTTATGCACATTTCACTTCTAAAAAATTTAAAAGACCTTTTTACTCTTATTGAGTACGGGGGGTCTACAAACTATAAGATTGAAGCTTGAAAATATTTTTTTTTAGAGATAATTGGTACTTACTGCAAATAATAGGATACGAGCAGACTTGCAGCATTTCAGTACATCCATCATTTTGCGTAAGTTGGGTTCGAAACACCATGCGACATCGTGTTGACTTTTTCTTGTTCTTTCGCATAAGATGCTCTGGAAAACGAAGTTCTACGTCAACATTGCGTTCCTGTAATAATATTTTTTTTTTTATCGCTTTTGAACAATAAATTAATATTTTTTCACTTAAATAAAAAGAGTCCTAATCTTAATCAACCTTAGACATCAGTTAAAAGCTGTTGTACGAACATATCAATGGATTTTGTGGTCAGCTTATTTAAGTTTCGTGCGCAAATTGTTTCGTAAAGTGATATTTTTGCTAGTTTCGGCTATTATAATCATTATTGGGGAAAACAGTCCTATTTGGTTTGCTTTAAATCCTAAAACTCCATTTGCGGCAAACATGGCCAATTTCTACATACTGTTTTTGCACACAGAACGAAAAATTAATTTTTCATAAAGCTTCTCTTTTTGTATAATATTTTCACAGACACAGATATGTACTAAAGTTCTCAAAAAATGAAATAAAAATTTAGCTCTTATCAAAACTTGTATTTTTACAATACGTATACATGGGTGTGCAGATCTGCAAACAAACAGTAGATTTTAACAGATGTCTAAGGTTAAGTAAGTTGCTTGTACGAATGGAAACTCTATACTCGAACAGATGATTTGCCTCAAAATTTTTAATGGCATTGCATTAAGGATGTCTCTAGCAACCTGTTTACCAGAAATGGTGTTCCTAAGTGCCATAGTTACTGAGTTATTGGCCTAAAACTAAATTTTTTTTCGAGGTGTGTCTGGTTTTTTGCTCATTGCAGGGGCGTGGCAAAAATTTGAAATAAACTTAACCTGCCTGGGTTAATAACGGACTTTCATTATAAATTTGGTGGCTCTAGCTTTTGTAGTTTAAAAGATCCAGGTGTTCATACGGACGGACAGACAGACGGACAGACAGACAGACGGACAGACGGACATTGCTATATCGACTCGGCTGTTGATGCTGATCTAGAATATATATACTTTATGGGGTCGGCCACGCCTCCTTCTGCCTGTTACGCACATTTCGCTTCTGACAAACCTAATAGACCCCTATACTCTTTTTTAGAGTACGGGGTCTAATAATTTAACAATTCGAATTGCCAGCATTCGAACCTATAACCTCAGACAAACTCTATCAGTTGCACCACGCGCCACTTTCAAGAATTCTCCGAATATCAGCATTTACATGTTATTCATACAAACACACATTCGTTTGAAATTGTATGTATGCATGTATGTATGTATGTGTGTATTCGGCGCGGCCAGCGTCTGCCGGCAGCGCTGTCGCCACAGCGTCTGCCGGCAGCGCTGTCGCCACACAAGCATCGAAAACGTTCGAACATGTGTTTGTATATTTCTGTCTCGCTCTCGCCCGTAAGTGATATTGCAGTTAAATAACAAACTTTGTAACGCAGTAGCTCTTTTGTTAAAGGTAGTATGTTGATGCCGCTTTCAGAATAGTTTGATTTTATATGTCTCTATACGAATGTTGAATTACAACACTCTACTATATGAATAAATGCCTTAAAAACGGCATTAAAGCGTAAAAGTTTTTTTTAGCTGATGTGGGGGAAAGGGGGCGTGGCAGCTCAAAATTTTTAATGGCATTGCTTTAAGGATGTCTCTAGCAACCTGTTTACCAGAAATGGTGTTCCTAAGTGCCATAGTTACTGAGTTATTGGCCTAAAACTAAATTTTTTTTCGAGGTGTGTCTGGTTTTTTGCTCATTGCGGGGGCGGTAAGGGGCGTGGCAAAAATTTGAAATAAACTTAACCTGCCTGGGTTAATAACGGACTTTCATTATAAATTTGGTGGCTCTAGCTTTTTGTAGTTTAAAAGATCCAGGTGTTCATACGGACGGACAGACAGACGGACAGACAGACAGACGGACAGACGGACATTGCTATATCGACTCGGCTGTTGATGCTGATCTAGAATATATATACTTTATGGGGTCGGCCACGCCTCCTTCTGCCTGTTACGCACATTTCGCTTCTGACAAACCTAATAGGACCCCTATACTCTTTTTTAGAGTACGGGGTCTAAAAATAAAATTAAGCAAAAAGAAATAAATGATAAGAAAGTATTAGATTTTAAAATAGAAATAGGAGACTAAGTTTATTTAAAGAACGAAACAGGTCATAAATTAGAATCCTCTTATATAGGACCATTTGAGGTCATCAGTAGAGAGAAAAATAATAATGTAACTATAAAAAATAAGAAAAATAGGGAACAAAAAGTTCATAAGGATAGACTAAAATGGATTTATAAAAAAAAAAAAAAAAAAATATATATATAGAGATATCTTTCAAAAAATTAAAAAAGAAATAAATAAACAAAAATAATTTTTTTATACATCTTTTAAAAAAAAAATAATTTTTTATATATCTTTAAAAAAAAATAAAATTTTTAAGAAAAAATTGAAAAATATTTTTTTTCCCTATACAACATAATATATATATATATAACATAATATATATAAAATATATAAAAATAATACTAATAATTTTTATATTAAATAACTTCAATTTATTACGTTAATTTTAAAAAGGGGGTGTAGTATGTTGTATGGCAAATGAGCATATGCCCACTGTATTCTAGAGTATACAATATTACAAGTGGTAATATGCCCAACTTTAAAGTAAGAGTAATAACATAAAACATAACGACAATTTGTTGCTATGTTTATACAATAAAATATATATATAAGTGCAGTAATAGGATCCGCCGCTTATGCGGAGTGGCCGCAGCGTGAGCACTGCTTGAGTATGTACCGTCTGTACATACATATACAAATACATATGGCATGCTATATACTCCCGTTCTGCCGCTGCTTTGAGCGACAGAACTCCAAACATTATTATGTACAAAAGGCAGCGCTGCCACTAAGAACCGCGCCGCTTTAGGATTAATTAGTCCTAATTTGTAAAGACAAGATCGAATAAAGCATTCAAGCGACAACAGTCGCTCTGAATTCGAAAATTAAAGCAATTGGAATTTACTTACATACTTCAACATACTTCAATTATGCTTAGATTGTTTCTGTTTCAACGTGTTTTAATGCAAGTACTACACATTGAAATATCTCGATACCGATTATAATAATTTAACCGCGAAAAAATGCAGAGTGTATTATACGGTCGGGCGTGCTCGACTGTACTTTTCTTTGATGTTTGTACTTGAATATAAGCCAAACGTCTACGGTTCGAATCTCGGCACAGACAGCCTTCTTAAAAGTGTGGCGTGGTGCAAGTGGTAGATTTGCAACGCATTCTGGAACCTTCGTCTGGGGTCGCAGGTTCGAATGCTGACAATGAGGATTAATAATTTTTTTTTTTTTTTCAATTTAAATTCAAAATGTAAATATAATATTTTAATTTTTTAATTTCATTTTAATTTAAATTAAATACAAATGCTGACTACTATGGGAGTACGGGGGTCTTTTACAGTCGGCTGGATCGACTGTAGCCTTTTTTACTTGTTTTTTTTTTTCGTTTTTGTCGAGCGGTAGGAAAATAAACTTAATCTGGTGGCTCTAGCTCTTATATTCTCTGTTAAGTATCACAGATCCACAAAATCTGTCATACGGATAAACGGATATCGCTTAATTGACTCGGCGATTAGTGCTGATCAAAATTATGAATTCTACATGAGGTCGGATACTTCTCTTTCTTCCTGTTACATGCATACATATATACATTACATTACATAACCTTTAATTTGTTATATTTCGCAATTAAAAATCTTACCTTAAGTATACCAACACAATCGCAAGTAATGCTCATTTCTGCTTCTGGCTTTAAGTCTATTTCAATGACCATTGTGCCATCAACCTTCCTCTCAGTGCATTGGGTGGAGTTTTTACCAGCAACCTTACATGCTTGATAAAACATATGAGGAGCTACGCGTCCGATGTCTGTGCCAATAAACACCTGTAGCACAGCAGCCTTATTATATCCAGTAAGCCGGACAATGGGAAATCCATTACCACTACGATCCTTGACGGCACCACGGCTGCCTTCGGTCTGGTATCGAGCTCGATGCTGTTGTTCTGGTTGCGAGACTATTTCTAACTGCACGTGACCATCATTGGAACGAGCAACACTGTGCAATGGCGTTGTTGGCTGTCTCTTGTTTGCCACACGAGTAGAGGTGCGCGTCCCAAAAAATCTAATAAAAAATATAGATTGCGCATTTTATTTCAATTCCAAATAAATATGAATGACAAAATCCAGAAACTGATAAAAGTTGGTTCTGTGAAGAACCCTTCTTCACATGGATTGGAACTGGGCATGGAGCCCTCAATTCAATTTAAGTATTTTTATACCCGTTACTCGTAGAGTAAAAGGGTATATTGTAATCGTTGGAATGTATGTAACAGGCAGAAGGAGGCGTGGCAGACCCCATAAAGTATATATATTCTTGATCAGCATCAATAGCCGAGTCGATATAGCCATGTCTGTCTGTCCGTCCGTCCGTCCGTCTGTGTGAACAAAAGGATCTCAGAGACTATAAGAGCTAGAAAAATGATAGTGGTCGCAAATGAAAGGTACAATACCCAAGCAGAACGAATTTGTTTTTGTTTTTTGACACGCTTACTTTAGGGCTATTTATCTTCATATAAAGGTAAATGTACAGGTAAAACTAGAATGTTTTAGTACAGAAAACTTTTTTGTTAGCTATGCTATCTGAACCATTTACACGGATAGTACATATCTATGAAGTACATGTACTGACCAAGTTTGATTCAAATCGGACAACTATATCGTATAGCTCCCATAGGGCCGCTCGGTCAAAAATACGCTCCAAATATGAATTAGTATGAAAAACTTTTGCGTTAACTAAGCTATATTAATCAAACTCACACAGAATACATCTGCCAATAATATATATATACTGACCAAGTTTGAAACAAATCGGACTACTATATCGTATAACTTCCATAGGAACGATCGGTCGAAAATATGCTCTAAACATGAATTTCTATGAAAATGTCCTGTGTTTGCCAAGCTATTATATCCATCACCATTGTTAATAACAAATTGAAACTGAGTAACGGGTATCCTAAAGTCGCGAGGCAACTATAGCATTCTTTCTTTTTATTGTTATGATTTGATATTTCAGTTAATTACTATGATTATTATTATTTGTATTATTTTTATTAATTTAGTATACGTAGCATGGAGCTACTCTCTACTACATTAAATAGGTAGGGTATAAAACGGCAACCCGCGAACAACAAGCGTGGAACAAGAACAATCAGCAGCAAAGAGAATAACAAGCAACGGTGAACAACTACACACACAACGAACCCCAAGAGAGATCACCGACGCTACACAGTAGAAAACAACGACGAAAAACAGCGAAAGAGAGCGAGTGAACATAAAACAGACATAACATTGCGACGCCACAAAGCAAACTACTGCGTTTTTACGCGGATCTTTTCCCATACAGTAGACAGTGGAATCTAGCATGTTTTACGTGGGGATAGCCAACGACAACGTACAGTGGGACCGGTAGGCAAATTACTGCGGACAGTGGGACACACACGTTTTACGTAGACCAATGCAATGTACAGGGGATTCCGTGGGTGTACCAAATCAAACTCTTTTCCACTCATTTATAATTTGCCCTATAATATTCGCTAAGTACATCACAGCGTCTATTATTCCCGCTCCATGGTTCCAGGTTTTTATAAATTTCTTATAAAGAGTACTCAGGTAGACTGAGAAATACCCCAGCCTTAGAACTTCTTTACAGTTCAAATCGTTCAGCATATGCCAAAGACCGATTCTGCCGAAAAATCAAGAAGAAAGAATGCTATTGTCGCCTCGCGACTTTAGGATACCCGTTGCTCAGTTTCAATATGTTATTAACACTGGGGTATGATATTAATATTAGTGCAATAGATTAGTTTATAACTAAGATAGCTTGGCAAACACTAAACATTTTCATACAAATTTATGTTTAGAACATATTTTTGGCCGATCGTTCCGATGGGGGCTATACGATATAGTAGTCCAATTTCGATCAAACTTGGTCAGTATGTATATATTGATAACAAATGTATTCTGTGTGAGTTTGATTAACTTAGCTTAGTAAACCCAAAAGTTTTTCATACTAATTCATATTTGGAGCGTATTTTTGACCGAGCGGCCCAATGGGAGCTATACGATATAGTTGTCCGATTTGAATCAAACTTGGTACATGTACTTCCTAGATACGTACTTTCCTTGTAAATTTGGTTCAGATAGCATAGCTAACAAAAAAGTTTTCTGTACTACAACATTCTACATACCTGTACATTTACATTTATATGCAAATATAACGCCTTAAAGTGGGCGTGTCAAAAAACAAAAACAAACTTGTACTGCGTGGGTATTGTACCTTTCATTTGCGACCACTATCATTTTTATACCCTTGCAGAGGGTAAATTGTTTTTGTCACGATGTTTGTAACGCATTGAAGGAAGCGTTTCCGACCACATAAAGTATATATATTCTTGATCAGCATCAACAGCCGAGTCGATATAGCCATGTCCGTCTGTCCGGACGGACGGACAGATTTGATATTTCTCAAAACGAATGTTAAATTATAACACAATACTGTATGAACAAATGCAACGGCATTGAAGTATGAAAGTTTTTTAGCTCATATGAGAAAAGTGAGTTTGGCAGCTCAACATTTTTAATAACATTGAATTTGGGCTGTCTCTAGAAACCTGCATACCAATTGATGCTCCTAAGTGCAATAGTTACAGAGATATTAACTTAAAACATAAAGTTTTTCGAGGTGTGTCTGGTTTTTTGCTCATTGCGTGGCGTGGCAACAATTTGAAATTAATTTGATCTGCCTGACATAAAGACGGACTTTCATCCTGAATTTGATGGTTCTAGCTCTAGTAGTTTAAAAGATCTAGGTGTTCATTCGGACAGACATTGCTATATCGACTCGGCTGTTGATGCTGATCAAGAATATATATACTCTATGGGGTCGGCCTCCACGCCTCCTTCTGCCTGGATTCCTTCTGGAATCTTCAATGCCGTTTTTGGTGAACTTGTTCTTATCGTACAGTATTGTAGATTATAATTCGTGTGGAGAATAACTATATTAAACTATACTGAAAGGCGCATTAAAATCGGACTATAAACAAGAAAACTAGAAGCGTTACAATATTGATAATTGAACGCAATATCAACCCATAGGTGCAAGCGAGATAGAAACACACAAGCACATGTTCGAACGTTTTCGCTGCCTGTGTGTCGGCAGCGCTGCCCGTGGTCGCTGGCTGCGCCGAATACACACATACATACATACATATTTGCATCATTTACATATTGTCAAACGTATATGTATTCGAATTCAAACAAACAGATGTATGTATGTTTGATTATGCTTAGATTGTTTTTGTTTCAACGTGTTTTAATGGAAGTACTACACATTGTATTATCTGGATACCGATTTTAATAATTTAATCGGGAAAAATGCAGAGAGTATTATACGGTTGGGCGTGCTCGACTGTACTTTTCTTTCATGTTATCTTAGGCTTCGTTACCAAGCATGGAAACGGGTCGCAAGCATAGATAGACAAATATATTCTTAGATTAGGAATTTTGGGTTTACATAGTTTCTTAAAATAATCGCTCCAGTGTTATAGTTTCATTGCTTAATATGTTCATGATTGAAAATTCTGCCAGGGGCCACAAAAAAGGTGGTAATTTAACTACAATGACAATGACCTATCAGCCTTAGAGTTAAAACATTTTTTTTTATACGTGAGGAAACGTGATAGTTTGTAGTCTTCTTGTTACATTTATTTTTCGTATTATATATACAATTATTAATAACAATATTATCAAACAGATTCCTAAAGATAATTGACCGGATACATGATGAAAGTTAAGTGGTTTTAATTCGAAATTATGATTTTTAATGTCATTTAGCTCATTTTTTAATTGATCTATATCTACTGTGTGGTTAATAATTGGATATCTTAATGGATCCCATATAATTTTCGGTATACCACTTATATTACTTATATAATACGGCGACAATTTTTCGTAACTTTCTGAGTGAATTACATAATTTGCAACTAGTATCTTATCGACTGTTCTAGCCGTACAATCTGACTTAATTGTTAATACATATTGTTCCGGTAAGTCAATAATTTCTTGATGAGTATGGCTACACTGAATATTTGATCTAGTGTTAATTGGTACTTTGAAAAGCCAACTACCCTCTCTATTTAATTCAACCCAAAAGTTTGAGGAAGTTGACATCATTTTATAGACACAATTTGATGGTCTATTCGGCTTAAAAGGTGAGACCTCGAAAAGAGATGGGATGAATGTCTATTGAATAAAGGTTGTTTGCCATTTATTATTATTATACTCTCTGCAAGAGTATATTGGGTTTGTGCAAAAGTATGTAACAGGCAGAAGGAGGCGTGCAGACCCCATAAAGTATATATATTCTTGATCAGCGTCACAAGCCGAGTCGATATAGCCATGTCCGTCTGTCCGTCTGTCTGTCTGTCTGTCTGTCCGTCCGTATGAACAAACAGATTTCAGAGATGGTAAGAGCTACAAGTTCGAGCTTGGTGTCAAACGATCACATATTTAGTCAGTCAATACAAGAATCTTTTTTTTTTTCGATGCCACGCCCCATTCGCCCACAATGAGCAAAAAACTAGACACACCTCCGGAACAATCGATGTTTTCGGAAAATATCTCAGGAACTATAGCGCCTAGGATCACCAATTTGGGTACGGAGGTTCTTAGCGACAGCATAATTGCATTGCCATTTAAGATTTTGGACTGCCACGTCCCCTTTTCCCACACTTGAAAAACTTCAAATGCCGTTTTTTGCGAACTTGTTCTTATCGTACAGAATTGTAGTGTATAATTCGTGTGGGGACTATCTATATTAAACTATCCTGAAAGGCGCATTAAAATCGGACTATAAACAAGAAAACTAGAAGCGTTACAATATTGATAATTGAACGCAATATCAACCCATTGGTGCAAGCGAGATAGAAACACACAAGCACATGTTCGAACGTTTTCGCTGCTTGTGTGTCGGCAGCGCTGCCCGCAGTCGCTGGCCGCGCCGAATACACACATACATACACACGTACATACATGCATCATACATTGTCAAATGTACATATGTATGTGTATTCGCATGCAAACAAACAGATGTGTGTTTGATTATGCTTAGATTGTTTTTGTTTCAACATATTTTAATTCAAGTACTACGCATTGTAATATCTGGATACCGATTTTAATAATTTAATCGGGAACAAATGCAGAGAGTATTATACGGTCGGGCGTGCTCGACTGTACTTTTCTTTCTTGTTTTTGATTTTTTCAGGATTGGGTTTTATTCCGTCCTTAGTTATGATATGTCCAAGAAAAGTAGTTTCTTGTTTAAGAAACTCGCATTTATCAAGTTGAAGTTTAAGATTAGCTTTAGAAAGCTTTTCGAAAACTAGTTGTAGTGAATGTAAGTGTTCTTCTAGGGATGTGGAAAAAACGATAATATGGTCTAAATACACCAAACAATGCTTGCAACGTTGAATAGTTGCAGGAGCATTTTTTAAACCAAATTGCATACGAAGATATTCATAATGACCATTTTTGGTTGAAAAAGCTGTTTTATGTATTGCATCTGGATGCATTTCCAGCTGAATTTGTCCAAAACGGTTTTGGTCAAAGACATTTTGACGAAAATTTTGTCGAGGTGGAAATTGTACTGGTCTTGTCGGATTTGGTACGGGTGGTAATGGTCGAGGTAAGTAGTGGTTAATATGAGGCATATTGTAATGTTGTTGTAATGGATGAAATGGTTGTTGATAATATGGTGGATGATTTGGATATGAAACATATGGTGTATTGTTTGGTTGGAGAAATATTGGAAATTTATGAAAATTGGAATTGGTTGGGAGTGGCTTTAATTCTTTTTTCTTGTTTTGTTTTAGTGGAATTAAAATTTTGGCAAGGTTCATCATAAAGATTTTTTTCTTGCAAATAATTTATAAGCGATCTTAAATCGGGAATTTCGCAATTTATAATTCTAATGCAGATGTTAGTAGGTAACTTTTGGATAAAATCGTCAATACTAGATTTAATTAACCGCGAGTACAGTGTTTTTTCATCGATATTATTCTCTAGTTCTAGCTTACTCATTAAAGTACGCCTGCGTTGTTCAGCTTCCTCCAGAAATTCGCGAACGTTCCCCTTAAAAGGTGTGTTCCTGAAGTCCTCCAGAAGGATGTGATTGATCGTCTGGGTTTTACAGTTGAGTACCAATTGCTTCCGAAGATCTGTCCAGGTGTTGAGATTATTTATGCCAAGGGATAGCATAACATCAGCACTGATGCAACGTTCCACAAGTCCAAAAATAATCTATTGTTGCCGTTTATCATTAGTCGTGTACAGGGCCAATATGTAGTCGATACGGTTAACAAAAATGTACAGGGTATTTTTGTCTCCATTGAATTTCTCGACGTCTTTCAATTGATTGATTACTTGTGACATGCTGGCGTCAGAAAGGGTTGTGGCTGCTGCGGCTCCTCCTTCCATTTTGTAATATTTTTGTTACGGTTGGTTGTTGTTTTGATTATTATTTTTTTTATATTTTTTTTTTTTTTTCACTTAACCAATATTTTATTTAAAAAAAAGTTTCACTTAGTTTAGTTTCTTAGTTTTACTTATAATTCACTTTACTGGCTTAATTACGATTGAGTTTGTTTTTTTTTGTTTGCACAGATAGCTATTTCGAATTTTATTGAGATAACCAGGTATGTCTGGAATTATGTTCTCTCCGAATTCTATCGCGTCTTCTTGAATTAATTTCAAGTTGTAAACATCCGTGGTTTCTGGCAAAAATGCGAATTGTTGGTTTACACGTCACTGTCGAGGTTTTTCTTATAAAACTTGACGCGATATTTACCGTCGCTTGGGTTGCCTTCGCGTTGGTTGTTTTTTGGATAACAACAAAAAGGATTAGAATTGCTTCAGGATCTATTTATTGTTATCCTACCGGCTGCGCCAATTGAATATTTAATGTGTTAATCGAATCGAATAAATGTCGCGACACACTCTAACGACAACGTTGATGTAAAAAGAATAGACGAAGCGAGATTTTTTAGATTCACGACTTGTTTTATTCATTATCAACTTAAGACTTACAGATATTGGTTTAATAAATGATAAAGAAAGCTCTACTGAATGTTTACATTATGGAGGGCACCGCTGGTTGCTGGGAACCAAGCGTTGCTCGTTATCTCGGCTTAAGCTGGGAACAAAAATTATGCTGACTATGTGATTTGCAATCGATGCTGATCGATTGGGGGAGATGCGCCGGCTAGACGGCTCTTTGTTTATAATTGTTGAATTTATTCTCAAGTGAGGCTTGGGAATGTTTATAATTGGGGGTTGGATTCATTCTCAAAAAAAGCTTGGGAATGTTTATAATTGGGGATATGGAACTCTGTAGACATAATCGGGATGAATATGTCACTATATATTATTGATCAGCGTCACAAGCCGAGTCGATATAGCCATGTCCGTCTGTCTGTCTGTCCGTATGAACAAACAGATTTCAGAGATGGTAAGAGCTACAAGTTCGAGCTGTGTGTCAAACGATCACATATTTAGTCAGTCAATACATGAATCTTTTTTTTTCGATGCCACGCACCATTCGCCCACAATGAGCAAAAAACTAGACACACTTCGGAAAAAATCGGTGTTTTCGGCGAATATCTTAGTAACTATGGATCCTAGGATAACAAGTTTTAGTACGGACGTTCCTAGCGATAGCATAATTGTATTGACATTTAAAGTTTTGAGCTGCCACGCCCACTTTTCCCACAATTAAAATAATTTACAAATTTTAATGCCGTTTTTAGCGAACTTGTTCGTGTCGCACAGTACTGTTATTTATATTTCATGTGGAGACTAACTATATTAAACTATCCTGAAAGGTGCATTAAGATCGGAGTATAAACAAAAAAACTAGAATCGTTACAATATTGATAATTTAACGCAATATCAACCCATTGGTGCAAGCGAGATAGAAACACACAAGTAAATGCTCGAAAGTTTTCTCTGCTTGCGTGCCGGCAGCGCTGCCAGCGGAAATACTACATGTCCAAATACAAATTTTTTGTTTTTTGACGATTTGTCCTATGGGAGCTATAGGTTATAGTTGTCCGATCTTGATAAAACTTGGTGAGGATAGTTACAGTGGTACCATACACCTACTGTGCAAATTTGACTTTGCTAGTTTCAAAGCTGTAGTGTAATGAAACCCGTTTTTTACAATTTGTGGGGGCGGTAGGAGGTGTGCCAAAAATTTGAAATAAACTTAACCTGCCTTACATATAGACGGACTTTCATTTCAAATTTGGTGGCTCTAGCTCTTGTAGTTTAAACGATCTAGGTTTTCATTCGGACAGCAGACAGACAGACAGACGGACATTGCTATATCGACTCGGCTGTTGATGCTGATCAATAATATATACTTTATGGGGCCGGCCACTGCTCCTTCTGCCTGTTACGCACATTTCGCTTCTGACAAAGCTAATAGACCCCTCGACTCTTTTTTATAGTATGGGGTCTATGAATATATATGATGAAAAATATATTCATATTCAATTGTGTAATTATTAAATAATTTTAAATTAAGAATTTTTAAAAGGTAAAGCCTAATTTTGCCAGTCAAAACAAAAAAAAATTAACAAAATTTTACTCTAGAAAAGTATTCGTCTCTTCAGCAAAACACTTATATTTTTTGGTATTTTTTAGAAAAAATCCTATTTTTTTCAACGATCAAAAGCATTATTTCCCGACGAAAAGCTCGTCCGCCGACGCGCTTTTCCTAATCGCCGAATATGGGCACACAATTGTGCCCAACCCCAGATGCAACACAATTTTGTTTTGTAAACTTAACAAATAAAGCGACAAATTTCAAGAGGGTTTTTGTCCCGATCCGTTGAGTTTCCAGAAAAATTTGTTTTGCCAGGACACTATGGTCCAAAAGTCTTTGCATGCAGTTTCTACAATTGGTCGAAACAAAAATTTTTTTGCTGTCTTAACCAGCGGATATGCATTCAGTACTAAATTCTATGTGCAAACCAAATTTCATCTAGATAAGACCAAAATATCATGGGTTTTACTGTCATAGGAAAAATCGGTTTAATGCAATTTGTGTTTAATAATTGAAACAAAACTAGCTAAATATGCATGACTGCAAGGATATTTAATTTTTGGGAGACCAAGATAACCGTTTTTTCGTGTTAACTTCTTTTGTTTTGCTGCTATTATTTTATTTATTTAAGAATTCAGAGGTGGTTATTTATTAATTTATTTATTTATTGTCTGACTATTAACAGTCGACACCAAAAGAACAAGAAAGAATGCTATAGTCGTCTCGGGACTTTAGGATACCCGTTACTCAGTTTCAATTTGTAATTAACAATGGTGATGGATATAATAACTTGACAAACACAGAACATTTTCATACAAATTCATGTTTAGAGCATATTTTTGACCGATCGTTCCTATGGGAGCTATACGATATAGTAGTCCGATTTGGATCAAACTTGGTCAGTATATATATATATTATTGGCAGATATATTCTGTGTGAGTTTGATTAATATAGCTTAGCTAACGCAAAAGTTTTCCATACTAACTCATATTTAGAGCATATTTTCGACCGATCGGCCCTATGGGAGCTATACGATATAGTTGTCCGATTTGGATCAAACTTGGTCAATATATATATATTATTGTCAGATGTATTCTGTGTGAGTTTGATTAATATAGCTTAGTTAACGCAAAAGTTTTCCATTCTACTTCATATTTAGAGCGTATTTTTGACCGATCGGCCCTATGGGAGCTATACGATATAGTTGTCCGATTTGGATCAAACTTGGTCAATATATATATATATTATTGTCAGATGTATTCTATGTGAGTTTGATTAATATAGCTTAGTTAACGCAAAAGTTTTCCATACTAACTCATGTTTAGAGCGTATTTTTGACCGATCGGCCCTATGGGAGCTATACGATATAGTTGTCCGATTTAGATCAAACTTGGTACTTCCTAGATATGTACATTCTGTGGAAATTTGGTTCAGATAGCATAGCTAACAAAAAAGTTTTCTGTACTACAACATTCCACGTACCTGTACATTTACTTTTATATGCAAATAAAACGCCTTAAAGTGGGCGTGTCAAAAAACAAAAACAAACTTGTACTGCGTGGGTATTGTACCTTTCATTTGCGACCACTATCATGTTTCTAGCTCTTATAGTCTCTGAGATCCTTTTGTTCATAAAGACGGACGGACGGACGGACAGACGGACATGGCTATATCGACTCGGCTATTGATGCTGATCAACAATATATATTTATGGGGTCTACCACGCCTCCTTCGGCCTGTTACATACATTCCAACGATTACAATATACCCTTTTACTCTACGAGTAACAGGTATAAAAAAGGTTTGAAATTGACATTATAATTAAATTTAAGTTTAATTAATGAACTTAACTTACTGGGGAAGTATTAAAAAAATTAAAAACAATTAAGAAGCGTTGGTCCAACATTCGTTGCAAGGGTTAGGAAAACCCCAGAAAAACACTAACCAGACCAACCAAATAAAATTAAATAAAATTTAAGTCAAATGTTAGTAACGAGTTGATCAACGGTAAGGCACGCGATTAGATATGTAGGAGAGAAGTGATATTCTAAGTGTTGATAAAGAAGTGGCTCCACACACTGCATGAGAAAAACTATTATAGTTAGTACATAGGATACGAAACGGATTATGTAAAGCATAATTCGTGGTACAACGTTGAAGGGACAAAGGAAGAAAGTTTCTAGTATTTCGCATCGGAACAGCAAATCTATTTTGGCTAATTAGATACGAGGAATCTATCTGACCATTAATTAGTTTATGTAAGAAAACTACACCAAGCATGGTTCTACGATCCGAAAGGGAAGGAAGGTTAATCAATAAAAGTCTACTACGATACGAAGGTAGTCTAATATTAGTATTCCAGCTGAGGCCCCTAAGGGCAAATATAAGAAATTGTTTTTGTACAGATTCTAATCTGTCCTGATGAATCATGTATTGGGGAGACCATACACATGATCCATATTCAAGAATAGGGCGTACAAGTGAAGTATAAAGAGTTTTTGTTACGTAGGGCTCGTCGAATTCCTTAGACCACCGCTTTATGAAACCCAGTTATTATAAGTTGGAATTCGCCTACTATAAATAGGACATTACGTTACATTTACTAAAATTAAGATGTAGTAAGTTAACTATACACCAGGCTTGAAGTGTGTCGAGATCGCTTTGTACACCGTGACTCAGGCAAGAGTCAGTTCGTGACAAACAAAGTTTTACATCATCGGCATATATCAGAACCCGGGAACTAGAAATCGCTGAAAGCGGATCATTAATGAATAGTGAAAAAAGTAAAGGCCCAAGATGGCTTCCTTGAGGAACCCCCGAGGTAACACGCACGGGCTTGGATAACGTGCCATTAAAATTAACTTTTTGAGTTCTAGAACATAAATAGTTCGCAATCCAAAGAATTAATTTATCTGTAAATCCAAGCAAATTAAGTTTATGTATTAAAAGACAATGATTAACGGTATCAAAAGCCTTGCTAAAATCAGTGTAAATGACATCTGTTTGCAATTTATTTTGAAACCCCTGTATAACAATGGAAGTAAATTCTAATAAGTTAGTGGTAGTAGATCTATATTTCATAAACCCGTGCTGGCAAGGTGAAACAATAGATCTACAAAGATGTTGCAATTGAAAAGTTATTAATTTCTCAAAAGTTTTAGGAATTGCAGACAACTTTGAGATACCCCTATAGTTACAAGTGTCAGATTTAGTACCCTTTTTATGAAGGGGATAAAAAAAAGATGCTTTCAGATGTCAGGAAAGCAGCAGGACTCAACAGACAAATTAAATAATGTATACAAAGGTTTCAAGAGTTGGTCGGCACAGTTTCTGAGCACGCAACCAGGAACTCCATCCGGGCCCGGGGAAAGAGCAGGTTTCACAGCCTTTAGATCACTCAAAAGCGATTCTTCAGTGATCAATGGCCTAAAATTACAATTAGAAGCATTTACACAGTAAGGATAAGGCAAGTTCTGATTATTTTGATGAATGCAATAAGTTGATTGGAAAAATCAGCAAATAAATCGGCTATAGCCTGATCAGAGTTAGCAGTGTTATTTTCAAAGACCATTGAGGAAGGAAGTGTTGATGATTTACGCTTCGCATTAACGAAGTTATAAAAAAGTTTAGGATTACTTCGAAACTGCTGACCACAGCTTCTGAGGTAATTCCGATAGCACAGGCTGTTCAATGCAGAGAAATCAGATCGAGCAATTACATATCGAGAGAGATCCAGGGAAGAGCCAGATTCCCTGAATTTCTTATAAAATTTAGATTTAATGTTTTTTAAACGTGTCAATTCACGTGTAAACCAAATCGGGTTTTTAAAGATACTAGGAACACAAGATGGAACACAAAGTTCAAATAAATTATTTAGAGTAAGGTAAAAAAATGCAACTGCTTCATCCATATCCCTGCACTTCAACAGCCATGACCAGTCAGTCTGGGATAAAAGCTGATTTAACTTATTAAAATCACCCTTCCGAAACTGGCGAATACGCTTGCTGGATCTCGAGCTGGACTTACCCATTTGGGTAGGCAAATCCATTAACAATTCCAAAGTCGGGTGATATGGATCTTCAGGAATAGAAAGGGGAGCTTTACGGGAAACAGATAGAAATGATGGGTCTAATACAAAAACAAGAAAGTACAGTCGAGCGCGCCCGACCGTATAATACTCTCTGCATTTGTCCCGATTAAATTATTAAAATCGGTATCGAGATATTACAATGTGAATTACTTGCATTAAAACACGTTGAAACAAAAACAATCTAAGCATAATCAAACACACATCTGTTTGTTTGTATGCGAATACGCATACGTTTGGCAATATGTATATGATGCAAATATGTATGTATGTATGTGTGTATTCGGCGCAGCCAGTGACCTCGGGCAGCGCTGCCGACACACAGGCAGCGAAAACGATTCTTGTATTGACTGACTAAATATGTGATCGTTTGACACCAAGCTCGAACTTGTAGCTCTTACCATCTCTGAAATCTGTTTGTTCATACGGACAGACAGACAGACGGACATGGCTATATCGACTCGGCTTGTGATGCTGATCAAGAATATATATACTTTATGGGGTCTGCCACGCCTACTTCTGCCTACAAACCCAATATACTCTTGCAGAGAGTATAAAAAAGCTTTTGAAAAACTTTTCGATAACAATTTTTGTTGTCTAATATATTTATAATTATAAAATAAATTAAATTTAAAGTTATAGAAACATAAAAAAATCGATTTTATGCTAAACAGCGACTGCGGGCAGCGCTGCCGACACACAGGCAGCGAAAACGTTCGAACATGTGCTTGTGTGTTTCTATCTCGCTTGCACCAATGGGTTGATATTGCGTTCAATTATCAAAACGTTTCTAGTTTTCTTGTTTATAGTCCGATTTTAATGCGCCTTTCAGTATAGTTTAATATAGTTAGTCTCCACACGAATTATATAATTACAATACTGTACGATACGAACAAGTTCGCCAAAAACGGCATTGAAGGTTCCAGACTTTTTTGTCAAATGTGGGAAAAGGGGGCGTGGCAGCCCAAAATTTTAAATGGCAATGCAACTATGCTGTCGCTAGGAACACCCGTACCAGAATTGGTGATCCTAGGTGCCATAGTTATTGAGATATTTGCCGAAAACACCAATTTTTCATGAGGTGTGTCCAGTTTTTTGCTTATTGTGGGCGAATGGGGCGTGGCATCGAAAAAAAAAAAGATTCTTGTATTGACTGACTAAATATCTGATCGTTTGACACCAAGCTCGAACTTGTAGCTCTTACCATCTCTGAAATCTGTTTGTTCATACGGACAGACAGACAGACGGACAGACGGACATGGCTATATCGACTCGGCTTGTGATGCTGATCAAGAATATATATACTTTATGGGGTCTGCCACGCCTCCTTCTGCCTGTTACATACTTTTGCACAAACCCAATATACTCTTGCAGAGAGTATAAAAATCTGAATTTTACACGATAGTGCAATGATGGAATCATTTGTGTAAATGGCAAGATCCAGAAATCAGGTTGTATATTTTGATAAAAAATACTCCTATTCTATTACCCTACAATAATAAAATTTTAAAAATCCTTTTACGGGAATTACAAGAGAGTAATATGTCAAGTCAAAACTAAATTATTCCACAAATAAAGGAATAAGGCTGGCAATGGCCACTGCATCGTCCTTCTCACCTCATGCAATGTACACTTAGATCAAGTGCAAACATAGCAGATAGAGAGGTCCTCGGAACACATCCTTCTCAGACAAAACACACATAACACTTAAAAAAAAAAAAAACTTATACAGGAACCCCCGAAAGGCAAACTGGGAATAGTTCCATAAGCAAGTGAACGCTAGTAATAGAATCATCTCTTTCAACCAATAGGAAGACTCTCCAAGAATCCAATAAGAAAAGGAGATCGAGACCACCCTAGTGAAACTCTATGTTAGCTAAGCAATCCTAGGAGGAACGTGTGTACTATGAGTACGAGGAAAAATTCATGGACGAACTTTTGTTTCACCCTGGAATGGGTGCCCGAAACAGTAAGGCTTAGAAGACTGCTATCTTAGCAGCCCTCCGTCCGAAGTTCGCTGAATCTTAACAATGCCGAATAGACAGAGAGCAGTGAAGAAACTCCAAAATCTCTTATGTTCGACCACTTCCCCGAATCGTTGGAGCTACTATGTAGTGAATACCAACTCCTCTCGGAAATATTCACAACACAAACGTTACGGGCCAAGAGTCCTAGCTCGACGGTATCATTTCAGAAATGCTACAGACCACGAAATATGTGTTCCCTCCACGGCTGCTCAGGATAATCAAAGCCTTCCTCCACATAAGACATATTAACTGTGAGAGTTGCATTCCCACCCAAAGTGGACAAATGTTGTCACAGCAGGCCAAAATGACTACATACAGGCCAAAATGCTTTACATCATTCTTGATAAAATCAATAGAGAAAGGGCTGGTTCTCCACATTATAACTATTCTAGGAAGGTTCGCAACCAACCAGCATACATATACAAAGGAGTTTTCATTAACAATAGCACTACATACGCTGTCGAAAGCGCGTGTCTTCTTCAGGAATACGCACAAGGTGTCTTCGTAGACATTTCAGGCGCGTTTAATAATAAAAGCACAGAGGCCATCATCGATCGGCTAGTGTCAATGGAATCCCACTCAACTACCACATACTGGAGTCACAATCTCCTAAGCTCCAGGAGAGTTCAATTAGATTGGCGAGCGGCCACAGTGGCCAAAGGTAATGAATAGGGACTTCCCCCATTGGAGTCCTACTCCCTTTTCTATGGAACTTGGTGGAAGACGACTTAATTAAGAAAATTGATAGGAAGACCAGAATAGCTGTATACGAGTGGACCAAGCTCCTAAGACATAGCTGGAATCGAAGAGAAGAGAAATTGTAGCTAAGTCCTCAAAGAGACTGGAAAATATATCGCATTGACCTCCAACAATCTCAATGAGCTCGAAATATAATCAAAGAAAAAACACCAGTAGCAAGGGAGAATCACACTTTTTTTAACGCTTCGAAAAAGGCATATACAGCTGCAGACTACATCAACCGACATACAAGGACAATACATTAATCGTCCGCATAATATGTGCGAAGCCCAAAAGTAGCACCATTGGCAAGGCAATCATTACCACATCTGTACACTACCTCATGTGTAAGAAAATATCTATACATAGAGATCATTTGCACTCCTGTGTAGTGATGGACAGTTTCCAGAATTGTTCTTTTGATTGCACCCAACTTGGTGGGCGTCAGTGTGATCCTTGTCACTACCTTCACGCGGTTTCACCAGGATTTGAACTTAGCATCCTCCGAGTTATAAATCAAAGGCTGACATTACAGCTATTCAGGAAACGAGATTTAAAGGACGGGACTGCATAAGGAAAAGAAATCGTGACATATACTACAGCTGTCAAACATATAGGCAGGAGTTTAGTTGTGGATTCGTCATATGTAGGAAGCAACGGCATTGCGTCTCACAGTTAACACAAGTGAGAGAATTTGCGACGATCCGAGAAGCTACCAAATTCATCAGGAGAAGGACGATGCTGCCATGGTTGCTTTCTATACAGAACTCGACTAAACATATAGTCGATGATCGTCACATGACTTTTACATCCTACAGTAAGATTGTCGAACGCCACCAATGCTTCTGCTATGGAATCACTTGGATTCCGAAAAATTTGCGTGTGAGGAGTTGGAGAGTGCGGGTATAATGCCCGTGATTTTTATAGGCGGTTCAATCGCATGACTTAAGGGTATAAGTCTGGATCGCGGGGCAGAGATCAGAGATGCAGATATCGTACTGAGGTTTTCGAGTAATCACTTTGCAAGTCTTTTGGATAGATACAACCAAGAATCTGGTGAAGAATATTCAGTAGCCCAAATCAGAGATTATGGTTTTGAAGTTCCCATTCCAAGCTATACACAAGTCGAAGTAACCATTCAACGACTTAAGAATCAGCTAGAGCTGGTTTTGCAGTAAATGTGGGTAAAACAAAGTAGTAACTGGGAGTCACGGCGTATTGACTTTTATCTTATTGCTGGAGACTAAACCTTTGAGTCGGTCTATTTATGATCTGAAGGGACCAGCAACAATGATGTCAGATTAGAGACAAAGTGGAGGATCACACCTGCCAATAGAATATACTTTGGATATAGTCAAGCAAAGCAGCATTTAGTGCTGTCGCTAGCACATTGTTGTTGGTTTAGAACATATGAAGAAACTCAAATCCATGACACCAATTCTGGATAATACACTATGGTCTTAAAGTCCACTTTTTAATCATAAAGTTTAATTTTTTAGGTTTCCATAACTCAAAATGTAATTTATTTTATAATTATAAATATAAGTGTGATAAAAGGGTGTTCGAGCATAATATCATAATTTTGATGAGTAAGCGAAAACAATTTGGAACTCCGGATAAAAGATATAATAAACTTACCTTGGAACAGATATTGTACGCATTGAATGATGATGCGATGGGTGTATGATTTGTTGCTGTTGTTGGTTAACATAAATTTGCTGCGGTGAATTGTTTGCAATAGCGCCAGCCGTAACTGTGTCTACAGTAGTAGTTTCCACAAAATGCGGGCTCTTTTCTCTTTCTGGAGAAGAATTTCTGCTGTTACCGCAGCTGGTTCGGGCATCGGTCGACCCAACACCATGACCACCACTGTCATTGGAAGTGTCTCCTGATAGAGGGTGTAGTCGTTGAAGAATTCGCTTTCCGGGAATCGTTTTGGCTGACCCTGTCTAATTTTTTAAACGTGTGTAATGCCAAAAAATTTTTAAATTGAGCACTAAAGCCCTTACTTACCCTAACAATTGAATGCAACTTTCCTGACAGACCCTTGCCTTGCTGCCTTTTGGACGGTATACGAAAGCCTTTGCGATGTATCCGAGGAATCATATTTAAGTTTGTGGACAAGGTCATACGCCCTACAAGTGAACAAAAAAATAAACGGGTTGAAATATATTATTTATTCAAGTAGGATATGCTACAGTCCAAAGACTCGAATGTAACAGAACCCCTAATCTATCAAGTCTTCCATATTATTATATCGTCAAGAGGTATCCTAATTATTAAGTGCCTCTATTTAAGCCTTGTACACGAAGTCTGTGATGAGCTAAGATATCTTATGCTTTTCATACTTGTCGCAGATCAGAGAACTGTCATATTTTGTTGGACCCCGTACTCTAAAAAAGAGTAGAGGGGTCTATTAAGTTTGTCTGAAGCGAAATGTGCGTAACAGGCAGAAGGAGGCTTCGCAGACCCCATAAAGTATATATATTATTGATCAGCATCGAAAGACGAATCGGTATAGCCATGTCCGTCTGTCCGTATGAACACATGGATCTTTTAAACCACAAAAGCTAGAAACACCAAATATAGAACGAAAGTCCGTTATTATGTCAGGCAGAACAAGTTTATTTCAAATTGTTGCCACCCGCTTACCACCCCGCAATGAGCAAAAAACCAGACACACCTCGAAAAAAAAATGTAGTTTTAGGCTAATAACTCAGTAACTTTGGCACTTAGGAACACCATGCAGGTTCCTAGAGACAGCCTTAATGCAATGCCATTAAACATTTTGAGCTGCCACGCCCCCTTTTCTTATAAGAGCTAACCAAACTTTTAAACTTCAATGCCGTTTTTAAGGCATTTATTTACATAGTACAGTGTTGTAATTCAACATTCTTATTGAGACATATCAAATCAAACTATTCTGAAAGTGGCATCAAAATCCTACGTTTAACAAAAGAGCCTTCACGTTCTAAATTTTGTTTTTTAATTGCAATATCACTTACGCGCGAGAGCGAGACAGAAACATACAAACACATGTTCGAACGTTCTCAATGCTTGTGTGGCGACAGCGCTGCCGGCAGACGCCGGCCGCGCCGAATACACACATACAAACATACATACGTATATGCATACATATAAATTCAAACGAATGTGTGTTTGTATGAATAATATGTAAATGCTGATAATCGGAGAATTCTTGAAAGTGGCGCGTGGTGCAACTGATAGAGTTTGTCTGAGGTTGTAGGTTCGAATGCTGGCAATGCGAATTGTTAAATTATTTTTTTTAAATTTATATATAAATTTATATATATATATTATAAATTATAGTCTCTGAGATCCTTTTGTTCACACAGACGGACGGACGGACGGACATGGCTATATCGACTCGGCTTGTGACGCTGATCAAGAATATATATACTTTATGGGGTCTGCCACGCCTCCTTCTGCCTGTTACATACTTTGCACAAACCCAATATACTCTTGCAGAGATAAACAAACCCAATATACTCTTGCAGAGAGTATAAAAAACGGTGTCGCTTGGGAGCTGAATTTGTTGAAGAATCAGTAAAGATGCGGGCAAACAAAAAGTGGAAGACTGCATACTGTGTCTGTAAATACCAAACCCGTATTTTAGTTAACATTGTTAATTGCTTGAAAGCAGCTTCATATCAAACTAAAAGCTAACATGAAAAATAAATTATAACAAAGCTTAAAGCCAACTTCAGTGCGTTGACTGTTGTGTCTTCACCACGTATATGGGGCCAAAATGAAAAAAAGGATCCAGAAAATATTTTTGAAATCAGCTAAAAAATCGGTGTAGACACATTTTCTGAAATGTATGATATTGTAAAAAGTATAAATTATAATTTTGTGCGGACTAATCGATCAATATTAAAATTGTTTTTTTTTTTTTCAAGTATATTTGTTCATAAAAAAAGAAAATATGAATTTAATTTTCACTTATTACTTGTTTGTCCCAAAATATATTAAATACGAGAAGGAATGCTATAGGCGCCTCGAGACTTAAGGCTACCCATTGCTCAGCATATTAAAATTTTATTTATTTGGCCTTAGGAACCATGGATTGCGTCTGGCAACACGGTGCAGGGGCTAAGGTTCAACAACTACACTGCATTTCAAATTTCGACGGTAAGCAGAATAGGAAACGCCGTACTTGTACGGAAGCGCCTACATGCTTATCTTATGCCTAATTACAGCCCTGAAGATCTAACTGCAGTCAGGCTGGAGAACGATGGGGTGCATCTCACAGTAGCATCATGCTACATGGCGCACAACCTTCCAGCCCCACCTGCAGAACTGGTTTACCTGCGGAGAAAGCTAACCAACTCATTGTCGGAACAGACGCGTACGCCCACCACTGCGTATGGGGATCAGCCGATGTTAACACCAGGGCTGAGTCACTTTTAGATTTTATTATAACAACAAACTTAAGTATTGCTAACACGGGGTAAGTGCATTCGTACGTAGTGCCAACGTCCTCTAATGTCCTTGATCTTACAATTGCGAGAGGTATAGTCATACATTCAATTCGAATATAACTTTGACAACACCCTAAAAGAAGACAGATCTAGAAACCCACAGAATGCCAATTGTGCCGAATTTGAGACACGTATGTCTACGGTACTAGGTCAGCCTGGCGCTATCGAGTCGGCGAGTGACATTGAGCAGTCACTCTCGCTATTGAACACCACCCTCCTAGACGCCTATAATGTGTCGTGTCAACTATCAAGGCGGAAAGTAAGGCACAAGCTACTCTGATGGAATGTCGCACTTTCCGTACTGAGAAATGACGCTAAGGTTCTGTTCAAGCTAGCTAAATAGACCGAATTGCAACTGATTTTCAAAGAATACAAGTCCAAGACGAGCTCCTGGAAGAGTTTTTGCTCCAATCTGGACTCAGTGCCCGAAACCGCAAGGCTGAGGAGGCTGCTGTCAAAACAGCCGACTATCCATAGCCAACTGAAACTACACGATGAATCATGGACGAATAGTAGTGAGGAAACTCTAGAAGCTCTAATGTCCATCCACACAGAAGAGCCGCTGCAGTGTTCCTGCGTCACAATCTCCCATTCCCAAGAGAACTAGTCACGCTGTACAGCAGTCTTAAGAAAATCACCAAAAAGCTAATAAACCAAAGGTGGCGGAACACCACCTCTTGCAGAATAGCCAATATAATGTGTAACGAGTTCGATGCACAACTTAGCCGAATCCTAATGCATCTCTCTCGGAAAGATTGTAGGATGCTTATCGGAGTACTCACTGGTCACTGTCTGTTTTATTAAGGTTCTTGAATTGAAAATTACTAAAGACAGGTAAAACACTTAGAAAGCTACATTTTTTAAGTGTTACTGCAAATGTCAGGTATAAGTTACAATAAGATATTACAAACATTTTTTTGGAGTGTACCGAACGAAAAACCATCTCGTTTATTCTACTGATTATACACGGGCGATCTGAAAATTCTATTACTGTTACTTCTGTTGATAGTTATTTGAAAACGCCATTACTCAGTGTTATGTAGTAAAAATGCGTTAATGAAATTTATATAGTTGCCTTCGTTCTTCTCCTTCTATACCCCGCTTGTAAGTGACGAGATCTCGTTTATTTTATGGCTCTTTTAACAATCACTGCAACTCAAGATCAACTTTATTTCAAATTTTTGCCACACCCACTGCCGCCCACGCAAATTTTAAAAAACTGTTTTCATTACACTATAACTATGAAAGCTATCGTAACCAAATTTACACAGTAGGTGTATGGTACCACTATACAACTATAGCCTATAGCTCCCATAGGACAAATTGGATCAAAAACAAAAAATTCAGGATTGCAGCTATTAGCACCTCGAACACTATGGAGAAGTATATTTTCTTGGACACCTCCGACAACTCCTCAAATTCTCCAGTCATAAAGTCATGCACATATTCCAATATGTAGATTGTCATTATGTGGGTTGTTGAGAAGCTGCTGACGTTTCTGTTCCCGACTGTGACGGTTTCGTTTGCGTATTGTATAACGAATGACCCCTTCAGATCGTGCTCGCCCAAAGCTCCGCGAATAGGGCCGTTGAAATTGGATAACGAGATTGCTCCATCGTTTACCAATTCCACTATCTCCCGATCGTTCTTTAAGTAGTCGTTAGTTAATATCCTGGGGATTCAACCGTGTTCTGGTAGCTTCTGTAAGTCCTCCTCCTAACAGACTGTGGTGTTTCCAATAGATAAGCACCCAGCACCGCGTAAGTTTCCTGGGCTCACGGCACGCTTTTTATATTCCAAGACAACTTGCATACCCTTGTTGACTACTGGGTAGAGCAGCATCAGTCGGTACCTCTTTTGCATCACTTTAGGCATTGTCAGCACGAAGGCTTACCATTTCTTCGAGCAGAAGTTTCACTTCTTATCCGTCGAGCAAGTTGGTGTTTATTCCAAAAGTTTCTTGCTAGCTGGAATGCCCTGGTTTTCTCATCGAACTGGTTGGCCAAATTTTCGATTTATGCGGTACCGTTGTTGTCGTGTGAGTTTCTCTATCAATAGCATTTATCCTTGACCTCGTTGAGCTTTTGTAGTGACTCTTTGGTCGCGTCGAACAACCTGGTTTTGATATGCTGGTTGCTATTACTCTTCACGTCGTCCTGTGACTGAAGAATGGCATTTTAGTCTGAAGCGTCCTGTAAACGAATTTCGCAGTCTTCTCGATGTTCCACTGAAACTGCTCCAAGTCAATGACATGAGCGAGTTTAAATATTTCTTTTATGCGCCGATAAGGCTCACGTTGCGTAAGACATTCAAAATGACGATTGGCCGGAAATAAGCGCGATACTTGCGCATTATTCGACTCTGGGTCGCAAGTCAACTTTGTTTCTGAAAGGGTGATTAAGCGACTATCACTAAAAACTACAGATTCATTATTGCGCATAGAAGGAATTGGAGGCCAACCTAAAACCAGCCGACAGATGATTTCATTATTTCCACACATCGTTGCTGATCAACCTACACAGCACATAAAAGGATCCCGGTTGAAATTGCCCAAAAATATAGGTTTGGCAGATCCTAATTTTAACAAACCAGGCAAAATCGACATCTTCCTCGGCGCGAAACATTATAAATAGATTTTAAAGCCAGAAATGCAAAAGTTAAAGACGGGAATTCCGAGGATGCATAACACTGAACATGGATGGGTCATAACAGGAAAAATTAGGGCACCATCTCATTGTTTATTCACATGCGCTGTTGCAACGTCAAAGGAAGCGGTTGACAAGGCCATCGAAACATTTTGGCAACTGGATGAAGTTAAGCTAAGCAATCCCATGAACAAGAGAGATGTGAGAAACATTTTCTCCAGAATATACAGACATCAGAAGACAACCGATTCATAGTTGGATAAGCCGTCTCAGAACAGAATACTGCACGATGGTCCCACAGTACAAAGCGATTTAATAGCCATTTTGCTACGCTTTCGGACTCACAAATACACATTCACCGCAGACATCGAGAAAATGTATCGGCAAGTTTGGATCAATACCAAGAACTAGTTTCACCAGATGATTATTTAAAGTATTATCGCTTAAAAACTGTTATGTAAGGTTCAACCTCAGCACCATCTATGGCAACAAAATGGTTTGAGTATTAGCAAAACTACGTAAATGACTGATTGACTGGTGCTGGCGGGAATGGCAAACGTACAAGGAGGATCTTCAACTTCTCAACGAAATAAAGATCCCCAGACATGTACATAATAGCCAGGAAATCCACACGTTTGTTGATGCGTCAGAAAAGACTTATTGAGCAGCCGGGTATGTGTGAGCAGTACACAGAAATATGGCCAACTTTTATGTGCTAAATTAAGAATAGCTCCCATTAATCTTTCTATAATTCCGACTAGAACGACTAGAACTACGCGTAGATTTAGTTGGAGCTGAGCATGCGGAAAAGGTGAAACTCGAACTCAACCTAGATGTTGCAACACCAATTTATTATTGGAGTGACTCAAAGGTGGTTTTATTCTGGATAAAGGCTCCGTCCACCACGACAAGCAACCAAAATCCCGCAGAGGATATCGGCAGCCCAACCACCCGAACCCAATCACTTTGGTTTTACGGTCCAAAATTTTTATCCCGGCCATCATCCCAATGGCCAACCCAAACTCCTTCGATTCCATTGTCTACCTTGGAATCAAATTTGGAAGGAAATGAAAACTTGACTGTTGCAATAGGACATGACTTGTACAACATGAAGCACAGCAACTCATTCCGCAAGTTTCAACGCATCATTGCATAAACGCGTCGTTTCAGATATGCAGTAATGACGCAAGAACAAAATGCATTTCCAGAATATTATAACATGGTCGAGAAGGGAACTATCACTAAGGCCTGCCCATTCGTGAGTCTACACCCCATTATAAAGGATTTACTTAGTGTATTTGGAGGACGCTTGAAAAATTCTCGACTTCCTGAGACAGCAGAACACCAACACCTCAGCCAGAGTAACTTGATGAAAACCATTTTAACACAGATCCACCATAAGGTCAGACGAAAGAAACCTGATAAGGCATATATAGCCGTATTTGTCTGTTTTGACTCAAACGCAGTACATCTAGAGTTGTTTTGACAACAGCTGCATTTACACGGGCACTTAAGGGGACCCGGTCGTCTAGGATTTTCGAAAAATCGATTTTTTTACATATTTCGAAAGTATAGTATTTCAAAAATATACTGTTAAATATTGGTGACAAAATTCCGAGTATTTCTATATTTAAAACCCATATATAGTTACTTAAAACTTTAAACGCGTTTATCTCGAAACTACTTTTTTGGTCTACTGTAGCTTAAAAAAAAAACGGTACGGCCGATTCGTCTGAAATTTTAACAGGTCATTCTAAATAATACTGGCTCTCGTCGGGACTAGAAAAAATATTTTCTGTTGAATATTTCTATTTTTTTATTAACAAACATTGCAAAAAAAAGAGTCGTTTTCAGACTCGCACTTTGAATTACGCGCCATTTTGTCAATTTTTTTTTTATTCTAGTCCCCGCCATAACTATACGTATACTGATTAAAAATCGGTCTTATTTTTTAATCTCAGATCAAAGGGAGAGATAAAACCTCCTTCAGCAGCCAGGTCCTTTTTTTTTAGATGGGAACTTCAGCGCCACTTTTGGAATTTAAAAAAAAACATTTTTGTGTTTACAATTTTTGTATTGTTAATAAGTAATAAAATAACACTAAAAAAATTTAAAAACCTTAGTCATTATTGACATATCAAAAAAAAATTTTAAAAATAGCCTAAATTTTATGCCGGTAGTCCACCGGGTCCCCTTAAGAGTTTTATTGTGCAAGTTTGCAATCGGTTGCGGGAACTGAATGAAACCATCTAATCCAGAAAGACAAGGGATGAGAGTTGAAATCAACTTCAGTTTTATTCCACAACGTGCTCCTCACTTCGGAGGATTATGGGAAACAGCAGTTAAATTAGCGAAAAACATTTTAAAAAGAAATGTGGGAACACTCACGTTCGAAGAATTGAACACGGTGATCGCGGAAGTGGAAGCCATATTGAACTTAAGACCATTGACACCCCTACAATAGATCCCAACGATCTAAAGGCGATCACACCAGGAGATATTCCAAGAACCCTCTGAACCAAAAAATACCAAAATTCGTCAACAATGGGACTATTCGTCAAAACTCCGACACAATTTTTGTGCGCGATAATCCTCAGAATATCTAAGTGGACTACAATGGTGACATAACTTTTGTACCGTTTTTAAGTCATTTGTTCATATAGTACGGTGTTGTAATTTAACATTCATTTGGAGACGTATGAAATCAAACTATCCTGAAAGCTGCATAAAAATCCTTCTATAAACAAGAGAGTTATCACGTAACAAAGTTTATGTTATTTAACTGCAATATCACTCTATGCACGCAAGCAAGACACATATAAACACATGTTCGAACGTTTTCTCTACAAGTGTGGCGGAAGACCTGCCCGAGGACGCTGGCCGCGCCGAATACACACATACATACATATATGCATCATATACGTGCTGAGTGCGAATCGGGAGCTTGGTGGTGAGTGCTTTTCGCCATCTTCGTGAGCGTTTTCTCACTCAGGCTTCGCTTTTGGCGGTTTTTTGCCGCCTTTCTTCCCACTCTGCAAGGGAGAATTTTCTGAAAACTGCATCTGTCATCTTACGGTGTTAGAAAGTACTGCACAACACGATCAGCTGACTTGCGTTCATACAACCCTGATCGCTGTTACCACGGACCAAGTGGTAGGTCACCGAGCTTGTGTCAGTGAGCAAACTGCTTTCCGCCTTTTCTAGCCGTTAAACCGAGTTTTAATTTAATTTTGAATTTTTTTAATTTTGAATTTAATTTTAAATTTAATTTCTCGTGACATAAACGGGAGTACTTCGGGAATAAAGTCAGCGGGCAAAAAAAAACAAAGGTCACGGATCCGACTATCGACGGATCACCGCGCGGGCGGTGCCTAAGAAGAAAGGGGCCTTTGGAGACCAAGCCAGGCCGGTTTAACCCAATAACCCAAAAAGCGAAGCAGAAGGTCGAGGGAAAACTCTTGCCAGCGTCAAACTTTTAGCCGTTTTTCTTCAGTCATTTCGTTGTGGAGAATTAGCGCAATTGTATGGAAACGCTAGAGCTGACTGAAGCTGAACTCCTCTCCAAGTTTCACCTCCGTCCGAGGATGGCTAGGACCCCTCCAGGTGGTGGCCCTGCCTCGGCTCCACCAAAGATCGTTTGACCAACCTTCCAATTCGAGGCGCCTGCGGATAGCGAAACTCCCAAGAGAGGTAGGGAGACGCACAACCCTGGAGGCTTTCCCTCAGTTGAGAGGAAAAAGTAGAAGACGCAAAAGAGCTTGCTGGAGCTGACGAGGAGATGATCTACCTATTCAGGCCTAACGCTAAAAGGCACATTACGAAGGCGAATAGGGACTCCATCATCCAGATGAAGAAGCTGCAAGCTGAAATTAGCGCTAGGCTACAAGCAAAGGGAGTACCTGAGCTCGAGCCCAGCATGTCTACTCTCAGAGGGATCATTATTATCCGGAAACGGAGTATGCCTGCAAGATTCGGCTACTCAGACCTCACCGCCTATAATGCGCGTTGAGCACGCTCAATAGACAAAACGCCCTGTAGCATGTCCTCAGGCCGAGTCGCTGATCGTCCCATCACCAGCTGCAGCAGGAGACTACATTAGAAATACGGGATATTGACTGCCTGGCCACCAAGGAGGACATTCTGGCAGCCCCCACACCCTTTCTGAAGTCATCGTCCGATGCGACTTCGATCAAGGCACTAAGACCTTCCGTTAAATGCAGCGAGTAGTGTGCTCAAGGAGGGTAAATTAAAAATCGGGTGGACTAAATGTTGAGTGAGAGAGAGAGAGCGCAAAAGAAGAGATACTACGGGTAACATGGCAAATGCCTGTAAAAACAGCATAAACCGTACAGGATGTTGCCTTAAATGCGGCCAACCAGGGCACAAAGCTGCGGACTGCTTAAATGAGGCAAACTGCAACGCGTGGGCGGAGGAATGGGGCAGCATGCGCACCAACTCAAGAGGTCAATCGGTCCTAGAAGCCATAGCGACACTAGAAGTCACGTTGTTGAATAGCGGATGTCAGCATACGTTTGCTAGAGCAGGAGTGGGAGCTGCCAATGACCCCACATTCGTTAGCTGCTCGCTCTGGAATCATGATGCCTGGAAAATAAGCGATGTATATACCGCAAGTGACCATAATGCAATCATGGTTGACATTCACCATCACTAGCTGCGTAGTCCTTCCTTCGTACTCGATGGTAAAATGTATAAGGTGAACACTTTTTCGGCATCCGCATTCTTAGCGTCCCTCACTGTTCCAGCCCAATTCGCTCATGCAGAACAAAGCGCATCGGACCTAATGCACTCCATAACAACAGCCTGCGATGCAAGCATGCAGACGAGAAGAGGCTTCAATGGCCGCCAGGAGTCGGTTTACTGGTGGACAGAGGAGATTGCCGATGCCAGACGCAACTGCATCTCAGCCCGACGTGCACTATATCGTTCACTGGGAAGAGACAGTTTTGACGCAAATAGACTGGCTTACTAAGCTAGGCGTCGCGAACTTAAATAGGCGATTAAAAAGAGCAAGTCCGACCGGTTCCTTGAACTCTGTGACGACGCTGAAAATGACATATGGAGTCTGGCCTACAAAGTCGTGCTAAAAAATTGAAGGTGACAAAGTATGGTCCCCCAAAGGTCGAAGCAAGGATTCTGGAAATTGTCAAAGTTCTCTCTCCAGCTGAGCCCTCGGAACAGCTAGCGCACACAGCGCCACCGCCGGCTAAACTGTTCCTGGACGCGCCAGAGGTCACGACCGAGGAGGTAATGAGAGCTGCAAACTCCATTCGTGATGCTGAAGCGAATTCCCAATAGGGCTCTTAAACTGGCCCTATTGGAGCATCCGGACATTTTTGCAAAGGTATTCAGCCTATGCATTAAGAACGGTGTGTTTCCCAGTAATTGGACGACATAGAACCTAGTCCTCATCCCGAAGCCTAACAAGTCAACTGACGTACACTCGGCAGAGGGCACCTACTTCGGTACAGAAGGTGTCCCCCAGGGCTCAGTTCTCGGCCCGCTGCTGTGGAATGCCATGTATGACGCAGTCCTCAGGCTCCAGCTCCCAGGCGGCACTACCAAAGTTGGTTTTGCGGACGACATTGCAGTGGAAGCAACTGCTAAACACTTGCATAAGGCAGAGGCGTTATGAAGTGTCTCCATTGCTGCCGTAAGGGACTGGTTAGCCAATAGAAAACAAGAAAGAAAAGTACAATCGAGCGCGCCCGACCGTATAATACTCTCTGCATTTGTCCCGATTAAATTATTAAAATCAGTATCGAGATATTACAATGTGAATTACTTGCATTAAAACACGTTGAAACAAAAACAATCTAAACATAATCAAACACACATCTGTTTGTTTGTATTCGAATACACATACGTTTGGCAATATGTATATGATGCAAATATGTATGTATGTATGTGTGTATTTGGCGCGGCCAGCGTCCGCGGGCAGCGCTGCCGCCACGAAGGCAGCGAAAACTTTCGAACATGTGCTTGTGTGTTTCTATCTCGCTTGCACCAATGGGTTGATATTGCGTTCAATTATCAATATTGTAACGCTTCTAGTTTTCTTGTTTATAGTCCGATTTTAATGCGCCTTTCAGTATAGTTTAATATAGTTAGTCTCCACACGAATTATATAATTACAATACTGTACGATACGAACAAGTTCGCCAGAAACGGCATTGAAGGTTCCAGACTTTATTATCAAATGTGGGAAAAGTGGGCGTGGCAGTCCAAAATTTTAAATGGCAATGCAACTATGCTGTCGCTAGGAACCTCCGTACCAGAATTGGTGATCCTAGGTGCCATAGTTACTGAGATATTTGCCGAAAACACCAATTTTTCCGAGGTGTGTCCAGTTTTTTACTTATTGTGGGCGAATGGGGCGTGGCATCGAAAAAAAAAAAAAGATTCTTGTATTGACTGACTAAATATCTGATCGTTTGACACCAAGCTCGAACTTGTAGCTCTTACCATCTCTGAAATCTGTTTGTTCATACGGACGGACAGACAGACAGACGGATAGACGGACAGACGGACATGGCTATATCGACTCAGCTTGTGATGCTGATCAAGAATATATATACTTTATGGGGTCTGCCACGCCTCCTTCTGCCTGTTACATACTTTTGCACAAACCCAATATACTCTTGCAGAGAGTATAAAAAAGGCGACAACAGTAGCTCAGGCATTAAACCGGATCATGCTGAACACACGGGAACCAAGACAGGGCCGCAGAGTGCTTCTCCAAAATGTTGTCAAGGCGTCGATGCTATATGGAGCTCCAATCTGTTCGAAGGCAATGCAGATAAAGAGCTACAAAAAGGGATTGCTCTCCACATACAGGCTATTGGTACTTAGGGTCTGCTGCAGTTTTCGCACCTTTTCTGAGAACGCAGCATTGGAGATTGCAAGCATGGTCCTCTCGGCATTCTTGCAGAGGAGAGAGCTAGGTTCCATGAAGAGCTCCAGTCCGGCCTTTCAGTTAACTGGCGGGAGAGTATCATAACAGCCAAGGAGGCAAGCCTGCTCCTGTGGCAAACAAAATGGGATACCTCGACAAAAGGTCGATGGACGCACCTGCTTATCCCTGACCTAAACATCTGGTCAAAAAGGAAATTCGGCTTCGTTAATTTCCATCTGACGCAACTCCTCAGTGGGCATGGCTGCTTTCGTTGCTATCTGTTCAGATTCGGACATGACGACGATCCCCACTGCCCACGGTGTTATCCACAGACTGAGAAAACGGCGGAGCATGTAATGTTCCACTGCGTTAGGTTCACAGCGGAGAGAAACGACCTAAGGACGGTACTCGGCCCCAATCTATCGGCCGAAAACCTAACACAAAGGATGCTTGTGAGTCAGCAATGCTGGTCGGCCAAGTGCGTTTTCGCTGAGTAGGAGCCCACCTAGGAACCGGCTAAGCAATACCCCACAGTAGTACCGCGGGCCTCCCCTCCTCTTTACCCATAGTTACTGTCCCCCTACTTTGTTGCACTGTATTTACTGTTTTACTTTGCAAGAATACAAAAAAATGCATCATATAATGTCAAACGTATGTATGTAGCTCTTACTATCTCTGAAATCTGTTTGTTCATACAGACAGACAGACAGACGGACATCACTATATCGACTCGGCTTGTGATGCTGATCAAGAATACAAATACTTTATGGGGTCTGCCACGCCTCCTTCTGCCTGTCACATACTTTTGCACAAACCCAATATACTCTTGCAGAGAGTATAAAAATAATAATATAATATAATACATATAATATAATGTAATCTAATATAATATAATATATATAATATAATATAATATATCAGAAGCCAAGACCAAAATAGAGGAAACTTTTGATATAGAGAAAATTCCAAAAATGTCAGAGTAACCCAAAGTATTTTGGAAAACTGCCAGGCACCTCCAGATACTGAGAGTTAAGCAATAAAATATATACCAGTTAACCAGTTAACATCCAAGTCAACGAACGGCCTTCAAAATATGTTAGTCGAGAAACCAGCGCTGTAACAATGTTGCAGTATTCGATAACATATGCAACGTAATCAAAATAATGTAGGTCGAAGCAACAGCCAGCCGTTTCAGTTGTGTCGCAACCGTTGAGTTCTTATCGGAAATATGCTGAGTCGGTTTTGCTGACCCCAAACAAATGGCATGATCTTTTATGTACTTCCTATATATTTAGGTTTAGATTCTTATTTCCATTTTATGTACTTAGACTTAGTCTTTTGTCTATTCCATTCTAACAAACAGTTTATGTCAGACAATTGAAAAATAAAGTGCAATTCGTATTTACTACGGCACGTTGCCGTTAAATATTTGAAGACAAGTCCTCCGACCAAAACTTCATAAAGCTAGTTATCTTCAAGTGCTAGTTAACAGACAACCGCCGCTGGACCGGAGACGTCATCACTGCCATCAAAAGAAAGGTTGAAACATATTTATTTTTTTATTTGGACGTTGATGTACTAACGGGACTGTACATTAAAGTGGCCTAGCAACACCAAGCAACGTGCTTGTTAGCACGCGGAACCCTGCAAATAATGCTGCCACCTCCAGTCTAACCGACCAAGGGGCACACTGCATAAAGTACGACTAATAATAAACGCGAATCGAATTTATTTGTTAAGACATAAATAACTAAAAACGAGATGCAATACATCTTAAAATTTTAAACCAAGATAATTAAGATCTAGACGGGTGACAGAGAAGAGAAGTTCTAATTAAGGGGGTCGAAGAAGTACTACCTACAACTCGAGAAAGTTTGTTGTAGTTACTACATAGGACTCGGAAAGGATTATGGATGGCAAAGTTGGTAGAACCAGGTTGGAGAGAGAGTGGAAGAAAGTTTCTAGTTGGTCTAATCGGAACAGCAAAACTAATCTGGCTGAGTAATTCGGAAGAATCAATATTACTAGTGATTAGTTTGTGTAAGAAAATTACACCGAGCACTGTCCTACGATCAGACAAAGAAGGAAGATTAATTAGTACAATACTACTATGAAGGATGGTAAGCGTATGTTAGTATTCCAGTTGAGAGCCATTAGTGCAAAAAGAAGAAATTGTTTTTGTACGGATTCTATTCTATCCTGATGAATGCAGTATTGGGGTGACCAAATACAAGATCCATATTCATGAAAAGGCTGTACCAAGGCAGAAATAATGTTATTGTTAAGTAGGGATCTTTTAATTTCTTTCGATCAGCGCTTTATGAAGCCCAGGACACTTAAAGCACGATTAGTAATTGACAATACATGCTTATTAAACTTGAGCTTGAGATCCATAGAGATACTCAAATCAGTGACCGACTCAATTCTTTTAAGAGAGTTGCCATTCAGAATATAATTGTTTAGAAAGGGGAGGCGCATACTGAAGGACATTACGTTACACTTACTAAAGTTAAGATTTAATAAATTATCTTGACACCAGGTTTGAAAACTACATAGATCAGATTGTAACCTGATCCCAAGAAGACCCTCAGCAGCCAAAACACAGAGTTAACGTCGTCAGTATATATGAGCACACGAGTGTAACTGATCGCAGGTTGCAGATCATTTATGAACAATATAAATAACAAGTGACCGAGATGACTTCCTTATGAAACACCCTGAACAGATTTAGACAAAGTGTCTTTAAAATAAACCTGTTGTATTCTGGAACTTAAGTAATTTGAAATCCAAAGAGGAAAAGACCCAAAAGATTGATCTTATGTATGAATAGGGTGTGATTAGAAAGCCTTGAAAGCCTTGACAGCCTTGAAAGCCTTGAAAGCCTTGCTGAAATCTGTGTAGATGACGTCAGTTTTCAATTTTCTTTCAAAGCCCTTCAGTGCAAATGATGTAAATTGTAACAGTTTAGTGGTAATGGATCTATATTTCACAAACCCATGCTGGCAGGGTGAAATCCTGGATCTTCAGAAATAAATTACATAAAAGGGAACTTTCGGTGATGACTGGTGTTAAATTACAATTGATAGAATTTAAATGATAAGGGTAGGGTGAGTCACATTTATAATCGTTCATACTATAAGTCGTTTGGAAAAAATCGACAAATATGTCGGCGATAGGCTTTTCCGAATTAGCAGATTCAAAGACCATACTAGATGGAAGCCTTGATGATTTACGCTTCGAATTAACGAAGTTATAAAACCGTCTCGGATTCGTTCGTATTCCTTATAACAACGGTCACTCAAAACATAGAAATCAGATTGAGCAGTCAGATATCTAGAGAGGTACAAGGAAGGGCCAGTTTCCCTGAATCTCTTATAGAATTTCGACTTTCTATTTTTAAGCAATGTTAATTTACCGGTAAATCAAACAGGTTTGTTAGACCTGGTTTGAACACAAAGCAGAACACAGACCACAAGGAATTCAAGGAATTCAAGGTATAATAAAAAGTTGTGATTGCACTATCCATATCGCTACACATGAACAGCCGGGACCAGTCAGTCTGGGATAACACTACATTTAACTTGATAAAGTCCGAAACTGACGAGATCGCCTAGTAGATTTACTACTAGTACGGGTCACCCGGGCAGGTAAATCAATCAACACTTCCAAAGGTGCGGGAAATAGAGAAACAGGATGGATCCAAAACAAAAATCAAATCAAGCATTCTATTTAAAGAGTTTGGAATAGCATTGATCAGAAGCAATGAAATTCCAGACAGATCGTCAAGAAAATCGTGCTGAGCCCCAGGGGTCAACACGGCAAAGACGCGATTCGAAATCCACGTAGTACCTTCAATATTAAAATTGCAAAAAATTACAAGAATCACGATCGGATAACATAGAGGAAACTAATTGAACAGCAGAAAAGTGTAATGTATAAAGAGAAGAGTCAGAAGAAAGGGGAATATAGGAGCAAGTAATGAAAACTCGAATGTTATTTAGGCATAACTTAATAGCAACAAATTCAATATCCACAGATCCATCGATTGTTACTTCTTCCGAGTATAAGTTAACATCGACGGCAATAAGCACACCACCACCTCGGCGAGATATACGACCTTTTCTATAGATAGCGATTGGATTTAAGAGTCCAGAACATCAGACCTTAATCATGTTTCAGAAAAGGCCACAATAAGAAATGGAAAAGACAGACTATTTAAATACATATTGCTAAGCTTACTAAGAAGACCTCTTACATTTTGATAGGCAAACGAGAGGGAGGAAGTTAGTTTTTTTCCAGAATCAGAGGCCGGGACAGGGTTAGAAGGCAGAGCAACCGGAGTCCGATTTCTTTTCATGGCTGTATACACCTTTATTATTAAATGGTCCAGCCAAATTCTTTACAGAAAATTTTACTATAAACATTTGGCAGGAACACTTACTTTAAATGAGGAAATTTCCCGATGATAAGAGAACTTAAATTTTTCCACCGGAAAGTTGGCTTCTCATTTAGCCTGAATAAAGGCCTTGACATCATCTGATGTGGTATCAGGGACAAGCCTGTAAACAAATAATTGTTTCTTTGGTGGAACATCTACAAGAGTCTTTTTATCAGGCACTGTAATTATTCGTAGAAGCACCAGCTCTGATAGCCTTTTGCTAGATTTGTCAACAGTACTGGTACTTAACGAATCTGAAACTATTACTTCGGGAATCGTGGGGACAACTTCTGTGGGTAAAATAAAGTTGTCATTATACTAACAATTATATTTGGTGATGGGGATGAACAATTTATTAAAGAAGGTGCGGATGTTGTGGGTATGAGGGACTGAAAGTTCGTTAGGGCCAATCGAAAAATTGGCCTTTTACGCTTTGGAGATTCATTTATTTATTTATTTATTAACGCAGACTAAGAACAGTCGCGAGTATTAAGCAAAAATAAGTTTATAAATATAATTAAAATTAATATTAATAATTTTTACAAGGTAAAAATATAAAAAGAAAAAAAATTTTATTTTAAACTGAAAAGGCTTAAAAAAAAAAAAAAAAAATGTAGTAGTTTAGATTGATAAATTAATTAATAGTTAAAGTTAAAGTTAATCTGGGGATAAAAAGTATTGAAATTGATCCAACATATGTTGCGAGGATTGGGAAAACCCAGAAAAACCCAACCAGATCAATAAAAATGTGTGCCAAAACTAACACGAAAGATCTCTGATTTAAAGGGACGCATGAATGGAAGGGATTCCAAACATACTGCCCATGGAAATCAGAGATTTAACGGAGTTGGCTGAAAAGTAAAGCTTTAAGTTGTAAAAGAGAGAGAGATGTATCAATTAATCTATAGTAATGATTATAATTAGCGCATAATACCCGAAAACGATTGTGCAAAGCGTAGTCAGTAGTGCATGTAGGAAGAAATAAAGGGATGTAGTACCTGGTTGCCCTGGCTGGAATGTTAAAATTTAGACGTTCTAAGAGGGATGGGGAGCAGATATCGCCAATTATAAGTTTATGAAGAAAAATGACTCCAAGAACTCTCCTGCGATTAATAAGGGACGGAAGATCGAGGAGTAAGAGCCTGTTGGTGTAGGATGGAAGACGAAGGTTAGGGTCCCAATTGAGTCCGCGAAGTGCAAAGAGTAAAAACTGCTTTTGCACCGACTCAATTAAATCTTGAGTATGTGCATGTTGGGGGAGACCAGACACATGAACAATATTCAAGAATGGGCCGGACAAGGGATGTATAAAGAAGTTTAGTGACGAAGGGATCATTAAATTCCTTAGACCAGCGTTTAATAAATCCAAGAGTGCCCTTGGCTTTATTAACAATTGTGGAGATATGATGTGTGAAACTTAATTTATTATCAAAGAGAACACCAAGATCTTCAACTAATAGTATGCGTTTTAAGGGTACATTATCGATATAGTAATTGGCTATGTAAGGAGTAACCCTGTTAAAAGTCATAAACAGGCATTTAGAGAAATTGAGGTGCAAGTGATTTGTTATGCACCAGTTATGCATTGTGTTTAAATCATCTTGTAATAACGCATGATCCGAAGGGTTCTTATAAGATAATAATAGTTTCACATCATCTGCATACATAAGTATGCGACAATGGGATAGCGAACAGGGAAGGTCGTTTATAAAAAGATTAAAGAGTAAGGGTCCTAGGTGACTACCCTGGGGAACTCCAGAAGTAACAAAAACTGATTTAGAGATGGCTGATCTAAGCATAACCCTTTGTGTCCTACCTGTTAGATATGAAGATATCCACAGAAGAATGGAAGGTGGGAAGCCTAAAATACTAAGTTTTTTGTAAAAGGACGTTATGATTCACAGAGTCAAATGCTTTACTAAAGTCGGTATAAATGACATCAGTTTGCATTCTATTAAGGAATGCCTCATTTATAAAAGAGGTAAATTCCAATAGATTGGTCGAAGTCGACCGACTCTTAACGAATCCGTGTTGGGCAGGGGAGATAATTGACTTACAAAGATGTTATTATCTTGTAATTATCTTTTCGAAGAGCTTAGGGATTGCGGACAACTTCGCAATTCCCCTGTAGTTGGATATATCCGACTTACATCCTTTTTATGCAGTGGGATAATGTAAGATTCTTTCCATAAATTAGGAAAAACAGAGGATTCTAAAGAAAGTTTAAAAAATTAGAATTAGGAGGTTTTATTATGGAAAAACAGCACTCCTTGAGCACACAACTTGGAATGCTGTCAGGCCCAGGAGAGAAGGAAGACTTTAGGGTGTTAATTGAGGAAAGCATGCAATTATCAGTAATGTGAGGTAAGAAAACAGAGTTAGTGGATGGGAGATTATAGGGGTAAGAGAAGTTAGTAGGCAAACTGGAGGTGTATGTTGATTGAAAAAAGGTAGCAAAGAGATCGGAAGCAGCCGAATCATCGATTACTTTACAGGAATTGAAAAAGAAGGAATTGGGTAAGGTACTAGATTTACGTTTAGAATTAACAAAATTAAGGAATTGTTTAGGATCACGCGCAAATTGATTCTTGCAGCGAACGAGATAACTTTCATAGCATTGAGAATTGAGAAGGGTAAAGGCAGCTTTTAATTTAGAATAATTTAAAACGTCTAAGATAGAACCTGTCTGCTTAAACTTTTTAAAATATTTAGATTTTTTATTTTTTAAATTGGATAGTCTTGGTGAAAACCAAGGTGGTTTACGTGAAACGGACTTTACAACACAAAATGGAATGCAGACATCGAAGATTGAGTTTAAAATGTTGTAAAAATACTCGACAGCTATGTTAATATCATTCGTGCTGTATAGTATAGACCAGTCGGTAGCAAGAATCAGTTGATTTAGCAAGGGATAATTTCCTTTGCGGAAGCAACGGCGAGACTTGGAAGAGAAAGAAGGAGCTAAATGGGTTAAGTTAGGAATAGTCAAGGATAGTTCAAGAGTGGGATGAAAAAGAATCTTCAGGCACAACTACAGGAGAAGATCTAGTGACAACGGCACTGGATGAATCATTTACAAAGATGAGATCCAGCATTCTGTTTAGACGATTATATATATGATTGACTTGAAAAAGAGGAAGATCAATCAAACCATCTAAAAAGTCATTATTAGGTATGGGAATGTAATTAAACTTGTCAAAACACGTCCAGGAAACGTTTGGCAAGTTAAAATCACCAAGTGTCACAAAGAAATCATGATCACGAATGTGACTAAGTGTTTCTTTAATGATATTGAAATGTTGCAAATAAATCGACATTTCAGACGATGGAGGAATATAGGAACAAGTTACATAAAGCGCAAATGACGAAAAAAGAAACCTTAACGGCAACAATTTCAATTTCATCTAATGGTGAAACATCTATTATTTCAGCATTAAGGCTGGATTTCACTGAAATAAGGACTCCACCACCACGTCGATTAGGACGATCGCGTCTAAATATATTAAATTTTGATGACATTATTTCATTATCAGCTATACTAGAGTTAAGCCAAGTCTCTGAAAATGCAACAATGTCAGAATCAAAAGAGAAACTATTCTTATGTAATTGTTTTAATTTTGACCCCAAACCCCTTACATTCTGATATAGAATGAAAAGTTGGTCAGAGTCTAGTTTTTTGAGACTATTGCTGGGGCCGATTGAGATGGGCCACTAGTCGGAAGGGAGATAGGAGTTGCACGAGTTCTAATCTTCTGTTTAAACTCGTGAACAATCATATGAGGAGGCCAAAACTTTGGATCACATATGGCAGGAAACATTTCAGGGGATACACTAATCTTAAATGAGGAGAGATCTCTAGGCTCAGCGAAATTAAATTTAGATATACTAACGCTGCCAGGAGTTTTGGAAGCGATAAATGCAGCCACAGACTCGATAGTCGTGTCAGCGGAAAGCCTAGATATAAATATATGCTTGCGTGGAGCCACGACGGTAAGCAGAGGCGGCTGAACAATTATGGGAGTTGCAACATTTGCAACATTAGGGGTAATGCCAGGTACCACATTTATATTAGGGGGTGAAGGGGCGACTGCGGGGGTGGCAGTAGATCGACTGTTACTTCGGTTAGGGGGACTTTTAGTTTTTTACTCTTAGCCGCAACTCCATTAACAGCCACTGATTTTATTGTAGTGGGTGATGGATCGGTTACAGGGGGGACAGGCAGTGCTGGGAAAGGAACATTGGCACCTGTGGGTTGATCAGGTACAGGAGATGTTACAGGAGGAATATGGGAAGGAGGGGGTGAAGAGTTACTGGGAGAGGGAGAAAAGGATAAAAGGGGAGGCCCATTATGCAGAGGTGAGGTGAGGAGTGAACCAGGCGGAACAGGCAAAGTAAGTTGTTGCTGAGAACAGGTGGGATCAGGTGGGGTCTCAAACTTATAATTGCTAAGCAAGTCGGCACTAATATCAAAATCAGTGTTAAGCTTCTTAGCAAGTGAGCGCAACTTAAGAAATTGATTTTTCACAGTATTATACATACGTGAAAAATCACATTGCAGCTCAATACAAACTGGACATGACCATCGTAATCCACCACTGCCTACTTTGGCTGAGGATATGAATTTTTCGAATTCACGCCCAGTAAGACCAGCACATTTTATATGCATAATGTTGTCACACAACCAACAGTGCACATAATTTGGTTGGTCACTGTCACGAGATGGACCATAATTGCAATTGTTTTTGCAGCATGCCATTTCACTCAAAAAATAACTCAGCAAATAGAGTGACTAGGAGAAAAAAAAAGAAGAGTACACAAAATACCTTAGATGTAAACAAATAAGCTCGAAAACAGAATTCGCAAGAATGCAAAAACAAATGTTAACGAGAAACAGTTAAACAACAAAGGCAAACCGTGGATGCAAGCGCAAGTGAGAAATTGTGTGCAAGCGAACAAACACACAAACTTATATATTGCTCAGCAGAGCAACGAAAAGGGAGCAAAGGTCACAGCAAAAACGGGCACAAACAAAAACACAGCTGAGATGCTGTATTAATAAAAATATGTTAATATTTCGTAATAATGCACACCAAATAAAACTTTGCACAAACCAGATTTTGGGAATACTTAGCACAAATTAAATTTTCAACAATTTGAAATTCAAAATACACAAATTAAGGCGGAAATAATCAAAATAGACAGAGCGCAAAAAAACACGACCGGCACAGCTGATAATCTCTTTCTCTCTTTGAGACTTTTAGGTCTTTAAACTCCTTATCCAAAGCTGCGAAACTATCGGATAGACTTTTAAATCTGCCAAATAGGTCACCAAAGCCTCTTTTAATGTGTCGCATGAAGCACATAATGTCTCTTTCGACATCCCTACAAGCTTCACATGTCCACTTTAAACCTGATTTATACTCAATCAGGTCAATAATTACCTGAGGCCTGCACATTTTTCATGTGAAACATTTTCATATAGCCAGCAGCAAACAAAACTCACCTTAACGTTTGTTCGCACCTGGCCATTTTGGTTATAGCAGCCGTACATAGTGGAGGTTATTAATATAAGCAATGCATATAATAAAATAGAATATATAGAAGCTAATAAGCACTGTTGAAATAATAAATAAGTTGAAAAAATAAGAAGTCAAGCTAGGGTTAATGTGCAAGCTACTGATGTTTACTTACGACAATAACAAATGTAATGCACAAAACAAATTATGCGACCGAAAACAAGAAAAACGGAATTACCGGCCAACACCAGAAATAAGATAATAGAGCGCGGTAGAACAGAAGAGAGCGCGACGGGAGCGTACATATAGAAGAGAGCACGGAGAGAGCACAAAGATAGCGCCGCGATAATGTTTACACAAACAAAATGTTAGTACAAGCAACGGATTAAAATTACAAGAACAATTACACAGCGACAAACAAAAGCAGAAATAGCTGTGGAATTGTTGTTGCTTTGAACACAAAATTATTAAAATTGGCTTTAAAGTTTTTTTAAAAAATGTGTATCAACACAACCGATGTAGCACACAATGTTGCAAAGGAATTAAGAGAGAAATATGATACAAATTATAGCGTTTAAGCGAGAAGAACTTGGAAAGAGATAGAAGCGACGTAAAACACGTCCGTCAGCGAAAGCTAATCGAAGCGAATTGGAGTTCACTGGCGCACAACTTCGTAAATGATTCTTCTCGTGCCGGTGTCACTAGATCTGCACCTGTAGTTGTACCTGAAGATTCTTTTCATCCTACTCTTGAAATATCCTTGTCTATTCCCAACTTAACCCATTTAGCTCTTTCTTTCTCTTCCAAGTCGCGCCGTAGCTTCCGCAAATTAAATTATTCTTTGCTAAATCAACTGATTCTTGCTACCGACTGGTCTATACTATACAGCACGAATGATATTAACATAGCTGTCGAGTATTTTGACAACATTTTAAACTCAATCTTTGATGTCTGCATTCCATATTGTGTTGTGAAGTCCGTTTCATGTAAACCACCTTGGTTTTCACCAAGACTATCCAACTAAAACAAGAAAGAAAAATACAGTCGAGCACGCCCGACCGTATAATACTCTCTGCACTTTTTCCGATTAAATTATTAAAATCGGTATCCAGATATTACAATGTGTAGTACTTGCATTAGAACACGTTGAAACAGAAACAATCTAAGCATAATCAACAAGAAAGAAAAGTACAGTCGAGCGCGCCCGACCGTATAATACTCTCTGCATTTGTCCCGATTAAATTATTAAAATCAGTATCGAGATATTACAATGTGAATTACTTGCATTAAAACACGTTGAAACAAAAACAATGTAAGCATAATCAAACACACATCTGTTTGTTTGTATGCGAATACGCATACGTTTGGCAATATGTATATGATGCAAATATGAATGTATGTATGTGTGTATTCGGCGCTGCCAGCGACCGCGGGCAGCGCTGCCGACACACAGGCAGCGAAAAACGTTCGAACATGTGCTTGTGTGTTTCTATCTCGCTTGCACCTATGGGTTGGTATTGCGTTCAATTATCAATATTGTAACGCTTCTAGTTTTCTTGTTTATAGTCCGATTTTAATGCGCCTTTCAGTATAGTTTAATATAGTTAGTCTCCACACGAATTATATAATTACAATACTGTACGATACGAACAAGTTCGCCAGAAACGGCATTGAAGGTTCCAGATATTGTGGGCGAATGGGGCGTGGCATCGAAAAAAAAAATGATTCTTGTATTGACTGACTAAATATCTGATCGTTTGACACCAAGCTCGAACTTGTAGCTCTTACCATCTCTGAAATCTGTTTGTTCATACGGACGGACAGACAGACAAGCAGACAGACAGACAGACATAAAGTCGAATTTGTTTTACGTGGCGTGTACCACCTTTAGGGGTTTACAACCACGGTACCCAGTTGCGTCACATATGTGGCGCATAGTACAACGGGTGAATTTGAGCGTCCACCAACGCCCCCAAAAGTTTAACCTTTCAGGTACCAATCGAATGCATGCTGTCGGGCATAACATTCATCCTTGGTGAGGAGCGAGGCCTTTCTAAAACCTCTGTTGGTCTGTGGGTACAATACCCGGTTGTTTAACGCAACTCCACGCCGAGCTCAACACTCTTCCCGCATTTGGGTACAACCAACAGCTACCACGATACTCCCACAAAGGGGGCCAACCTCATTTGGGCTGGCCTTGGCCACCAGCCCATCCCGTGGTACCAAATTGACAGCTTTGGATCGGCTGTGCGCAATCAAAGACTGCTTCCCATACTGGTTTCCGACAACCGGGCACTGGGTGGGCGCCCATTCGCCGCTCGTATTTGCTGCTAATACAGAGTTACGCTGATTTTAGCACCCGGAGGACACCACGGGGAGGCCACATCTACAGTGGGACAAAATTTGTCTACGAGTCGACAATCGTAGGTGCCATAGTTACTGAGATATTTGCCGAATACACCAATTTTTTCTGGGGTGTGTCCCGTTTTTTGCTTATTGCGGGCGAATGGGGAGTGGCATCGAAAAAAAAAAAGATTCTTGTATTGACTGACTAAATATGTGATCGTTTGACACCAAGCTCGAACTTGTAGCTCTTACTTACGGACATGGCTATATCGACTCGGCTTGTGATGCTGATTCTTGATCAGCATCACATATATATACTTTATGGGGTCTGTATATATGTATATGATGCAAATTTTTATGTATGTGTGTATTTGGCGCGGCCAGCGTCCGCGGGCAGCGCTGCCGCCACGAAGGCAGCAAAAACTTTCGAACATGTGCTTGTGTGTTTCTATCTCGCTTGCACCAATGGGTTGATATTGTGTTCAATTATCAATATTGTAACGCTTCTAGTTTTCTTGTTTATAGTCCGATTTTAATGCGCCTTTCAGTATAGTTTAATATAGTTAGTCTCCACACGAATTATATAATTACAATACTGTACGATACGAACAAGTTCGCCAGAAACGGCATTGAAGGTTCCAGATATTGTGGGCGAATGGGGCGTGGCATCGAAAAAAAAATGATTCTTGTATTGACTGACTAAATATCTGATCGTTTGACACCAAGCTCGACCTTGTAGCTCTTACCATCTCTGAAATCTGTTTGTTCATACGGACAGACGGACAGACAGACAGACGGACATGGCTACATCGACTCGGCTTGTGATGCTGATCAAGAATATATATACTTTATGGAATCTGTCATGCCTCCTTCTGCCTGTTACATACTTTGTACAAACCCAATATACTCTTACAGAGAGTATAAAAAGATAAAGGTGATTTATTAAAGCGCACCACATGTCCCACCTACAAGCAAATAAATAAATTTAAAAAAAAATTTAAAAATTAAATTCTATAAAATTTAAGCAAAAAATTATAAGTATTATTACAAATATTTATAATGTGTCCTCTAATAAGTTATATACAGAGTCAAATAAATTTGACTTATCTTTTTTGGGGACATTTCTCTGACCGGTTATAAATGTGTCGGACCGTAAAAGGAGTTAATGTATGATGTCAGTGTTTGTAATAACGCGTGATATTTTCCGGCTGTGATTAAGTCTACATTTTTTTAATTCTTTCTTATTCGATTCTGCAGCTTCCTCCGAAAGCTTTCCAATAGAAACAATTGCGTCTTCTATTATTTTTGTTTTTCGGTTTTAGTAACTACATATTTTGTGCACCATAAATGAAATACATGTAGGCGTGTAATCACACAGTGATACGTATCGCCTTTCACAATAAAAAATTGAAAACATAAATTCAAAAATAATTAGAATTATTTAAAAATAATTAGAGATATAAATTAAATGACCATTGAAAATAAAAAACACAATAGATGTAACAAAACAATAACAAGACGACACAGAGGCTATGCTGGGCAAATTTGACCTTGAAAAACAAGACGACAATGAGTTAGTATTTTAAAGATTGCAAGCACATCCGCAAATTTCCGCAAGCAACTTTAACATTTTTATTATCTTAAAACACAGATAAATAATGTGACATAGAAAACTCTTTGGGGAAAAGAGGGGAACACAACTAAAAGTTTAGGTGAACATAAAAAACATGAACAAAAACGGTACAAACATATTGGTTTATTAATACATTAATTATACTGGATTAAAAGGAAAAAATTCAGTATTATTAATTTTTGGGGAAAAGTAAAAGTAGCTTGAACTTCAAAATCCATTTTAAATAATTAATATATGTGCACAAAATCGATTATCAGACAAATTGCAAGTTGACTATGATATAGATTAATGTCGTTAAGCGTGCAGCTGTGCGTAAAATATAAACACGTGTTAAAGCTTTTGGTTCTATTTTTAGAATTTTAAGCAAAATCGGTTTGCACTTTTTAAGAATGGACATTTGTAAGATACATTTCTAGTTTTGGACTATAGGTGCAACCACTGTGCAATGGGAGCTATACAATACAGTTGTTCGATTCGGATCAAACTTGGTCAGTACACGTACTTTATGTTCCATTCGTGTAATTTTGGATCAAGTAGCATGGCTAACAAAAAAATTGTCTATACTAAAACATTCTAGTTTTACCTTTATGTAAAGATAGAACGCCCTTAAGTGTTCGTGTCAAAAAAACAAATACAAATTGTACGGCTTGGATATTGTACCTTTCATTTGCGGCCCCTTTTACCTTATAGTCTCTTAGATCCTTTTGTTCATACAAACGGACGGACGGACATGGCTATATCAACTCTATTGATGCTGATCAAAAATACATATACATACAGTATACCCCTTTACTCTACGAGTAACGGGTATAATAATTAAATAAAATAAACAAAACTGCGAATTGATCAAGTGAATTAGAATCTGTGGTTAATTAATTTTCTTATTTTGATTCGCTATCATTAAAAATAATCCAATACAGTGACAGTTAATTTACATAAATTATGTGGAGAGATAATAATAAAGTACGACACTTTGACAGTGACGAAGAAATAGCTCATCCAATAAAAGCGATACAGGTAATAATAAACAAGATTAGATTATGAAAATAGATATAGAATATCAAAAGTTTAAAGTGAACCCAGAAATTAGATGCGACGAGTCTCTAGATTTGGTTAAGTCCCTGCCGGAATTTGATGACCTGCAAAATGAATATGTTGCCTGGTGAACATCAGCAACATCTGCCTCTGAGGTTTATGAACCTTATGTAGATAGTTCACGCTGTTTGTATTATCAGAAACAAGATCAGAGGCACGGCCAGCGCAAAACTGTCATCTTTTAATACTGGGTTAAATAACAAAGCTATCATAGCTAGACTCGATTTTATATATGCGTATAAGACACCTGTACGCTTTATTTTGCAAAAACTTTGTACACTCAGACAAGCTGAGCTTACTCTTTTAGAATATTACGACGAAGTTGAAAAGTATTTGACTCTTTTCACCAATAAAACAAACATGACCCATGAAACTGCGGCAGCAGTTACTCTAAATGAACAATTCAGAAAAGATGATCTCCACTCGTTCGTTGCTGGGTTTAAAAAGTCTCTTAAAGGTATGAGGGAACTAATGACTCGTGTAACTTTTTAGGAGATCTACCCACAGCGTCAGCGCCAGCTCATGAAGCTGAGATTTGCAACGAATATTCGCAATTCCATGCAAGTTTCACGAAAACGAACGATGATAGAAATTAACAAGAAAGAAAAGTACAGTCGAGCGCGCCCGACCGTATAACACTCTCTGCATTTGTCCCGATTCAATTATTAAAATCGGTATCGAGATATTACAATGTGAATTACTTGCATTAAAACACGTTGCAACAAAAACAATCTAAGCATAATCAAACACACATCTGTTTGTTTGTATGCGAATACACATACGTTTGACAATATGTATATGATGCAAATATGTATGCATGTATGTGTGTATTCGGCGCAGCCAGCGACCGCGGGCAGCGCTGCCGACATACAGGCAGCGAAAACGTTCGAACATGTGCTTGTGTGTTTCTATCTCGCTTGCACCTATGGGTTGGTATTGCGTTCAATTATCAATGTTGTAACGCTTCTAGTTTTCTTGTTTATAGTCCGATTTTAATGCGCCTTTCAGTATAGTTTAATATAGTTAGTCTCCACACGAATGATATAATTACAATACTATACGATACGAACAAGTTCGCCAAACCCGGCATTGAAGGTTCCAGCCTTTTTTATCAAATGTGGGAAAAGTGGGCGTGGCAGTCCAAAATTTTAAATGGCAATGCAACTATGGCGTCGCTACGAACCTCCTGTTCCAGAATTGGTGATCCTAGGTGCCATAGTTACTGAGATATTTGCCGAAAACACCAATTTTTTCCGAGGTGTGTCCAGTTTTTTGCTTATTGTGGGCGAATGGGGCGTGGCATCGAAAAAAAAAAAAGATTCTTGTATTGACTGACTAAATATCTGATCGTTTGACACCAAGCTCGAACTTGTAGCTCTTACCATCTCTGAAATCTGTTTGTTCATACGGACAGACAGACAGACAGACAGACGGACAGACGGACAGACGGACATGGCTATATCGACTCGGCTTGTGATGCTGATCAAGAATATATATACTTTATGGGGTCTGCCACGCCTCCTTCTGCCTGTTACATACTTTTGCACAAACCCAATATACTCTTGCAGAGAGTATAAAAATCGTTTTCTCAACGTCACCCGCGTTACCAGAATAATGATGCTCACAGCAATCACGGAAAATTATTCTCAGATTAACAGACCTCAATTCAGTTATAACAACATAGCAAATGGCCAACTAAAATCGCAAACAGGCCCCCACGAAGGCGCACAACATAAATGCTTTAAGCAATGGTTCCAGCCTCGAGAGCAATATCAGCCGCAAGAACACATGAACATTGATCCATCCATGCCACGTTTTCGACAACCAACCAACTTTAATACTTCTCTGCTCAAGAGCAAGACACTGATGGTAATTATTATCGGTCCTTAGCTGAAGAGAACTGTCAAACATATGAGCATGATGGAACCAACTATTCGTGTAATTTTTGTTGGAATAGGTCCACTCTCCCGTACATTAAGAGGATGTAGAGAACGGGCTAGCTATCCAATTGCTAATTGATACTGGAGCATCCAAAAACTACATAAAGCCTTTGTCCGATTTAAGAAACGTGACTCGTGTTAAAAATCCTTTCCAGGTTAAATACATTCACGGAGGCACGCAAATTTTACAATAATATCCGATTAAATTGTATAACCAAACAGTGTTTTTTTCTTGCTCCCAACGTTAAATAATATTGATGGTATAGTGGGATTAGATTTACTTATGCAAGTCGATGCTCAAATTTATGTAAATACCGGTACAATTAAATCCAATGGCGACACACAGTCGCTTATATTCAAACCATGTCCTCAAGGCAACTTAAGTTGACTATTCTGATGTTCCTACATCAAAAAGAGAATCTTTCAATGCAATGATTAATAACAGATCAAAAGCCTTTGAAAGCGAGTCTCTACCCTACAATATCAACACTGTGGCCACATTCAGAACAGATAAAGAGCCAGTGTACTCAAAACTATACCATGACCCAATGGGTGTGGCTGACTTTGTAAATTCTGAAGTTCAACAACTTCTCGAAAATGGCATCATTCATACATCATGATCACCTAACAACAACCATATTCGGTGTGGTGTAAGGGTGTTATGAGCTTGGTCATAAAAAAAAATCAAAAAAAACTTTGAATTACAAATACCCTATAACCGAAATCTCGACAATACTGTTAAACAAGGCCCACTTTTTCACAACATTAGAACTAAAGTCTGAATTCCACCAAATCAATTTATCGGAAAAGGACAGAGAAAAAACGGCTTTCTTCGTAGATAATGGCAAATATGAATTCTGCCGACTCCCTATCGGCTTGAAAAACGCTCCAAGTATATTTCAGAGAGCTATGGAAGATGTATTGAGCGAACAAATAAGGCAAACTTGTTACAACTACGTTGACGACGTAATAATTGCCTCCAAAAGTAAAGAGGACAATTGACTGCGTCTTAAGAAAACTCAAAGTTTTTAAGGAAAAATGAGGAATACTTGTGTTTTGTCGTAACTAGAAGCCGTGTTAAAACATCTCCCGAAAAAGTACAGGCAATTTCAAAATTCAAGCCACCTTCAACCTTGTTTGATCTTAGGTCGTTCCTAGGGTTATTATCGGTGTTTCATAAACAATTACGCCGCAATAGCAAACCCGTTAACCGAAATCTTGACTTAACAGCTAAATAGCTGCAAACTTTCGATAGACTGAAAAACATCCTGATGTCCAAGGGTGAGATGGTAACTGGATTTCAAAAAGGCTATGACTTCACCGTTCTTTGTCAAGAAGGTCGCCCGATAAAAATGATTTTAAGAACAATGTGTGATAAAGAGGCAGATTTCACTACAAATGAGCGAGAACTGTTGCCAATAGTTTGGACACTCCTAATCTCGGGAATTACCTGAACGGAGTTAGAGACCTAAACATATTTACCGACTATCATCATTTGACATTGCGGTATCTAATTATCCAATTTACTCAAGAGCTATTGTTGATATCAAAACTCCACTTCTACAACATGTAAACCTCTTTCCTAATATTCATACCATTTATAGTAATAATGAAAGATCTATAAATTCAAAAATAGTTAAGTCCATTTTGTCAAACTTTAATATTCAACTTGCGAATGCACCTGCTACCAACAGTGTCTCGAAAGGTCAGGTCGAACGGTTCCATCTCAACTTAGCTGAAATTGCGCGCTGTATCAAACTAGATAAACAAATTAGGGACACCGGCGATCTGATTCTTCTTTCCACTATAGAAAACAATAGAACTATTCATTTGGTAACTCAAACGAAACCGATTGATATCATTCACTCAACCAATATAGAAACGGAGATAAAGATAACAGAAAGACTCCAAAAAGCACAGCAAAGTCGAGAAAGAAAAGTACAGTCGAGCACGCCCGACCGTACAATACTCTCTGCATTTTTTCCCGATTAAATTATTCAAATCGGTATCGAGATATTAGAATGTGTAGTACTTGCATTAAAATAAATTAAAACAAAAACAATCTAAGCATAATCAGACATACATCTGTTTGTTTGTATGAGAATACACATACGTTTGACAATATTTGATGCATATATGTGTGTATTCAGGATAGTATGATACTATAAATTGCACGAATTCTAAATTGCAATATTGTACGATAAGAACGAATGTCTTAAAACCGTATTAAAGTTTGAACATTATTTCATTTCTTGTGGAAAAAGGGGGCGTGTCAGCTCAAAAATTTTAATGCCATTGAAATTATGCTGTCGCTAGGACAAACAAGCGAAGAAACGTAGAAAAACTATTATAAAACAGAAACATACTAGAGGCGTAGCTCAAAAAGAAAAGCATTTGCTCTGCTCTGATCTCGCTCTCTGTTTTCTGCTACTGCTACGGCTACGCGTAACATATCGTTTATTTTTTTGCTACTTGCTACAGCGGTAGTTTATTGTGTTGCTGAGCTGAGAGCATAGTAGAGCACATATTTTCGATCGATAGGCTACGGGTCTGATACGGCTCTCGACAAAACTCAGCTTTAGCGGAGCATTTTTAAACACTGAGTAACACTTCTAATGACCATTTCGACCGCAACCGTTAAACTCACAAACTACATACAGTCGGACTACATACCTGTGACGCTGTTAGACGCTGTTGACGCTGCCGACGAGCCATCAGTGTGTTCAATCTGTAACAACAGTAGTTCGGAGATAGTTTATACGGAGACTTGGTGCAAGCATAAGTTTCACATAAGTTAGGAAATAATACCATATGTCCAACTTATAAACAGACATGCAGTCTCGGTCCAATTTTGGGAAATCCAGCAAGCGTTAGTAACTCTATTCTGGACAAACGATGAGTAGTCCCCGAGGTGCATCAAAAAGTACAGGAGCTATTCCCGAAACTCGTCTAACAACCAGAGCACAACAACGAAGTTTCCAAATCAGTCATCAAACTACTTATGACCAACCCAGAAATGATTCAGGTAGAAGTGTTTCAGATAATACTGAAGATTGAATTCAACGCTTGTTCATTTGCGAGTTACAGAACGAAGCTTTATGAGGCCGTTTTAGACCAGATCACTTCTGCGCTACGTGATTTAAATCTATCCGCCTTGCAAAGAGAATCCCAGGAAAACTTACAGCTTGAATGGGAGAATGAGCTACCTACAAGAGTATCGGTAGCACGCAATGAGGATAGTCGCTGTTGTCCTTCAATAGATCGCATCAGCAACGATTCTGCTAATAATCGACTTGATCGAGTTTCAAACATTATTTCTAACTGGAAGTTGAAATTTTCAGGTTCACCTAATGAATTGCCGATAGAAGATTTTATATATCGAGTTAACTGCCTTACAGCGCTATATCTTAACAACAATTTTGAGTAGTTTCATCAGTTTGCGAATTTATTTTTATACTCTCTGCAAGAGTATATTGGGTTTGTGCAAAAGTATGTAACAGGCAGAAGGAGGCGTGGCAGACCCCATAAAGTATATATATTCTTGATCAGCATCACAAGCCGAGTCGATCACATATTTAGTCAGTCAATACAAGAATCTTTTTTTTTCGATGCCACGCCCCATTCGCCCACAATGAGCAAAAAACTGGACACACCTCGGAAAAAATTTGTGTTTTCGGCAAATATCTCAGTAACTATGGCACCTAGGATCACCAATTTGGGTACGGAGGTTCCTAGCGACAGCATAGTTGCATTGCCATTTAAAATTTTGGACTGCCACGCCCCCTTTTCCCACACTTGAAAAAAAACTTCAAATACCGTTTTTTGCGAACTTGTTCGTATCATACAGTATTGTTATCTATAACTCGTGTGGAGATTAACTATATTAAACTATCCTGAAAGGCGCATTAAAATCGGACTATAAACAAGAAAACTAGAAGCGTTACAATATTGATAATTGAACGCAATATCAACCTATAGGTGCAAGCGAGATAGAAACACACAAGCACATGTTCGAACGTTTTCGCTGCTTGTGTGGCGGCGCTGAAGCTGGCTGCGCCGAATACACACATACATGCATATATGCAGCATATATTGCCAAACGTACATATGTATGTGTATTCGCATGCAAACAAACAGATGTGTGTTTGATTATGCTTAGATTGTTTTTGTTTAAACGTGTTTTAATGAAAGTGCTACACATTGTAATATCTGGATACCGATTTTAATAATTTAATCGGGAAAAGTGCAGAGAGTATTATATAGTCGGGCGTGCTCGACTGTACTTTTCTTTCTTGTTTTTTTTGGATCAGTGTTATCTTTCTTTTGGAGAGTTCATAAAACTGTAGGTCACAGGAATTGGGATGATTAATGCAAAAAGTTACGCGAGCGATACCAGGATCAACGTACTGATCGAGATATAAAGCATACAATGAGACACCGTAAGCAAAGGAATAAAGAATCCTTTGACGACTTTCTGGACGCTTTGCGAGAGTATCAATCGCGAAGAGCTGCCATTTTTAATGCAGATGGTCTAACTCTTCGGAAGTCCCGTTCGACAATAAGAGCCCGAAAATATTGGAATAATTTTCGCCGCAATCGGCGCTTCATTTGGCCCTTTTAGATAGCGGAGCCAACAAAAGCGTAATTAGATCTCATTTAGCTGAACGAATCATTTTAAAACAATCGAGTTTTAAGAAACAAACGCCGTTGTTCAAGCAGCTGACGGTATAAAACAAGATGTCGCCGGTACTGTAAACATAAAATTTTAAATTTTGGATAGTTCCATCCTTTAAACAAAGCGTAATTTGTGGGATGGACTTTTAGAATGCCTTTGGAATTTCAATCGAGACCTTTTTATACTCTCTGCAAGAGTATATTGGGTTTGTGCAAAGTATGTAACAGGCAGAAGGAGGCGTGGCAGACCCCATAAAGTATATATATTCTTGATCAGCATCACAAGCCGAGTCGATATAGCCATGTCCGTCTGTCCGTCTGTCTGTCCGTCTGTCTGTCTGTCTGTCCGTATGAACAAACAGATTTCAGAGATGGTAAGAGCTATAAGTTCGAGCTTGGTGTCAAACGATCAGATATTTAGTCAGTCAATACAAGAATCTTTTTTTTTTTCGATGCCACGCCCCATTCGCCCACAAAAAGCAAAAAACTGGACACACCTCGGTAAAAATTGGTGTTTTCGGCAAATATCTCAGTAACTATGGCACCTAGGGTCACCAATTCTGGTACGGGAGTTCCTAGCGACAGCATAGTTGCATTGCCATCTATAAATTTGGATTGCCACGCCCCCTTTTCCCACATTTGATAAAATAGTTTTCCAACTGCAATGCCTTTTTTAGCGATTTTGTTCGTATGGTTATTTATATTTCGTGTGGAGACTAACTATATTAAACTATCCTGAAAGGCGCATTAAAATCGGACTATAAACAAGAAAACTAGAAGCGTTATAATATTGATAATTGAACGCAATATCAACCCATTGGTGCAAGCGAGATAGAAACACACAAGCACATGTTCGAACGTTTTCGCTGCTTGTGTGTCGGCAGCGCTGCCCGCTGAAGCTGGCTGCGCCGAATACACACATACATACATGCATATTTGCATCATATACATATTGCCAAACGTATGTGTATTCGAATACAAACAAACAGATGTTTGTTTGTTTATGCTTAGATTGTTTTTGTTTCAACGTGTTTTAATGCAAGTAAAACACATAGTAATATGTGGATACCGATTTTAATAATTTAATCGGGAAAATGCAGAGAGTATTATACGGTCGGGCGCGCTCGACTGTACTTTTCTTTCTTGTTTTCGATTATCTTAGTAGTCGACGAGCCAAAGAATGATTCTCCTGAACTTAATTTGTCGGTAGATCGAAATCGAAATTAAAAGCAGTAATCGAATATTTTCCCTCTTCCGAACCCGATGGTCTAGGAGAAACATCTCTCGTGGAGCACAATATCGATACAGCAGATACAAACCCAATAAAGCAAATGCTTTACTCTTTGTTTCCGGTCAAGCAGAAATTCCTACAGTATGTCAAAGAATTGTTTGAAAAAGAAAAATTGAAACAAAAATGAATTTTTAAATGTTTTTTTAAGTCTTATATAGTTATATAGTTATATAGTTTTTTTAAAAATTTTATATTAACTTAAAGCGCTAAATACGGAAAAATATTCATCCCGGACAGCGAGGAAGAAGCCACTCTTATCAGCACTAAATATCGAAACACGGCTGAATTACGCAATTGGGAACGTTAACAATCCGCCGGAGTACTGGGACGATGTTATCTTCAGTGACGAGACGAAGATAATGATGTACTACCATGATGGACCAGCTAAAGTTTGGAGGAAGCCCAACACAGCACTGCAACAGAAGAACATAGTGCCAACAGTGAAGTTTGGAAAATTGTCCGTCATGGTGTGGGGTTGCATTTCATCCAAGGGTGTTGGTGTGCTCCGGATTTTTAATGAAAATATGAACAAGGAGTTCTACTTGGACATTCTAAACAAGTAAGAAAGGCTACAGTCGATCGAGCCGACTATAAAAGACCCCGTACTCTCATAGTAGTGCACATTTGTATTCAGTTTGAATTCAAATTTTCGAATGAAATTTAAAAATTTTAATTTTATATGTACATTTAGAATTGAAATTAAAAAAAAATTAAATTAACAATTCGCATTGCCGAATCTATCAGTTGCACCACGCGCCACTTTCAAGAATTCTCCGAATATCAGCATTTACATATTATTCATACAAACACACATTCGTTTGAAATTATATGTATGCATGTATGTATGTATGTGTGTATTCGGCGCGGCCAGCGTCTGCCGGCAGCGCTGTCGCCACAGCGTCTGCCGGCAGCGCTGTCAACACACAAGCATCGAAAACGTTCGAACATGTGTTTCTATGTTTCTGTCTCGCTCTCGCGCGTAAGTGATATTGCAGTTAAATAACAAACTTTCTAACGCAGTAGCTCTTTTGTTAAAGGTAGTATGTTGATGCCACTTTCAGAATAGTTTGATTTTATATGTCTCTATACGAATGTTGAATTACAACACTCTACTATATGAATAAATGCCTTAAAAACGGCATTAAACGGCGTAAAACGGCGTAAAAGTTTTTTAGCTGATGTGGGGAAAAGGGGCGTGGCAGGTCAACATTTTTAATGACATTGCATTAAAGCTGTCTCTAGCAACCTGCATACCAGAAATGGTGTTCCTAAGTGCCACAGTTACTGAGTTATTGGCCTAAAAGTACATTTTTTTCGAGGTGTGTCTGGTTTTTTGCTCATTGCCGGGGCGGTAAGGGGCGTGGCAACAATTTGAAATAAACTTGATCTGCTCGCGAAGATAACGGACTTTCATTCAAAATTTTGTGTCTCTAGCTTTTGTAGTTTAAAAGATCCAGGTGCCGTGCTGGAACAAGTCAATGAGTCTGGATGTGATAGACCTATTGCATATATGTATGTCCAAGAAACTGAATAAATAAACTGAAACTGAAAAGGAATTACACAGTTACAGAAATGAAATGTTTAGCAGATGTTTTTGCGATTCAAAAGTTCAAATTGTAAGTAAGAATCAGAAGCCTTTAAATCAACTGATTATAGCAAACTCAAAAACATTTATCAGTCCCCAGCTTTACCAGCCGTTCGAATAGTCGATCAATTTATTTATCGCCGTTGTAATTTCGGATTTGATGAATGCTGAAAATTGTTTGTTCCAGACGAGTTACGTCTGGCAATCATCAAAGCTGCTCATGATTAACCAACTTTTAGTCGCTGCTAAATGTCGTGAAAGAATCACACGGAACTTGTACTGGCCAAATATGGTAGTAGACGTCCGAGACTTAATTAATAATTGCATTAAAACCACCAATGGGAAAACAATTCACAAGTGACCGAACGTTTCAAAGATGGTATATTGATTTTATAGGTCCATTTCCTCGCACCAATCAAGGTAGGTAACATAGGTATTTTAATCGTGCTTGAAAAATTTTTCAAAATTTACTTTTTTTAAAACAGTCAAGAAGTTAAATTTTCAGGTCGTTATAAATGATTTAAAATTTCATATTGCCACTTGCTTTGGAGTTCGAGAAAAAATAGTTAGTGATAGTGACACTCAGTTTAAAAGCCATGAGTTTGCTAACTTTATTATACTCTCTGCAAGAGTATATTGGGTTTGTGCAAAGTATGTAACAGGCAGAAGGAGGCGTGGCAGACCCCATAAAGTATATATATTCTTGATCAGCACCACAAGCCGAGTCGATATAGCCATGTCCGTCTGTCTGTCCGTCTGTCTGTCTGTCCGTATGAACAAACAGATTTCAGAGATGGTAAGAGCTACAAGTTCGAGCTTGGTGTCAAACGATCAGATATTTAGTCAGTCAATACAAGAATCTTTTTTTTTCGATGCCACGCCCCATTCGCCCACAAATAGCAAAAAAACTGGACACACCTCGGAAAAAATTGGTGTTTTCGGCAAATATCTCAGTATCTATGGCACCTAGGATCACAAATTTGGGTACGGACGTTCCTAGCGACAGCATAGTTGCGTTGCCATTTAAAATTTTGGACTGCCACGCCCCCTTTTCCCACACTTGAAAAAACTTCAAATGCCGTTTTTTGCGAACTTGTTCGTATTATACAGTATTTTTATTTATAATTCGTGTAGAGATTAACTATATTAAACTATCCTGAAAGGCGCATTAAAATCGGACTATAAACAAGAAAACTAGAAGCGTTACAATATTGATAATTGAACACAATATCAACCCATAGGTGCAAGCGAGATAGAAACACACAAGCACATGTTCGAACGTTTTCGCTGCCTGTGTGGCGGCAGCGCTGCCCGCGGTCGCTGGCTGCGCCGAATACACACATACATACATACATATTTGCATCATATACATATTGCCAAACGTATGTGTATTCGAATACAAACAAACAGATGTGTGTTTGATTATGCTTAGATTGTTTTTGTTTCAACGTGTTTTAATGCAAGTAATTCACATTGTAATATCTCGATACCGATTTTAATAATTTAATCGGGATAAATGCAGAGAGTATTATACGGTCGGGCGCGCTCGACTGTACTTTTCTTTCTTGTTTTGAAATATGGCATAGAGCACATACGTACAAGAGCGTATGCTCCCCAGTCCAACACTGCTGAATGAGTGAATCGTTCAATAAATTGTGAGCCTATATTCGTAGGGATCAACGTCTAGCGGATATTTTTCTACCAAGAATAAATTCTGGTTCAAGAAATTCCTTACATCAGTCCATAGCAATATCACCATATCTGGACAACATATGATAACACATGGAAAGGAGTATAAGTTATTAAGAAAATTGAAAATGCTCAGCGACGATACTGAAGGTTTATGCAAAACTGATGAAAATCCGTGCCGATATTGAAAAACATCTTAAAAACGCTTATGCAATCAAAGCATTGAGATTTGACAAAAAGTGGGCAAACGCAATTTTGCTTTAAGCAATGCAGCGACAAATTTTAATGCAAAGGTAGCACCTGTTGGTATAGAAGTTCGTATCAAAATGAAGTTAGCAAATTCAATTTATCCTTTAGAAGACTTTAAAGTAAAGAATTATGGACATTTCATGCTAAAGATCTCTGGTAATTAATGGATAACCCTGTTTCAGCTTTCACCTTTGCCGTAAAGACTAAGATCGAACCTATGGTGTAGGGGTGCGACTTATCAAATTTAATATAACATATAAAAGTTGTTTGTTGTGTATGCATTATTTTAGACGCCACTGCTTCACGATAGCAACAGCTGTAATGCTAACGCAATGTTAACTATCGATCGGTTAACATAACTTTCCCGATACGATGCGATTAACCGATAAGGTATGAAAATGACCTTCGGGCACACGATATTTCGAGAATGTGTCGATTTCAGCGATCGGCCTTTTTCCTGTTTGACCATTGGACAAGTGAAACACGAAAATTGTTAAAAATTAATCTTTTCTTATAAATTTTCTATATTAGTACCGCATTATAAGTGCATAAATCTTGTGTGATGTGTGATCGCACACATAAAAAGGTATGTTAATTGACCAGTGTCAGACTTCCGTCTTATAATCCCTTTTTGTGTAGGATTAAATGTATATGTAAAAATAAAGTTATTAGCGACGAGTCCGATCCTGCGCTTGCAAAGAATCTTAGGCAAATACGACACAAGTACTGTCGCAGTATTAACATTGTGTGTGGCACATCTGGGTCGGCGACGAACGTTGCGTGCGCGCCGTTTCTAGTTGGCAAGACTGCTGGCGCACAAGCACGTGCTACCAACGAGCAGTCAACAACGCCGTAGTAAACATTCTGTGAAACCAATTTCTTGCGTGATCTCTGCAAGCTGAATTAAGCACATTAAGCGGCTCTTTCCTGCGATCCGCAATTGATCATTATTGATAAACACATCGTCAGATAGAAAATGTATTAAAGACATCATTCAGTCAAACATAACCCTGATTTGTCTTGCCTTGTCTGCCGATCGAAAACTGAATATCTTAATTAACACCTTCGGCCGGAGTTTCTTTTTGGATTTAATATGCTACTATCTTTATCTTTTCTTTTTAGACCCCGTATTCTAAAAAAGAGTGGAGGGGTCTATTAAGTTTGTCTGAAGCGAAATGTGCGTAACAGGCAGAAGGAGGCGTGGCCGACCCCATAAAGTATATACATTCTTGATCAGCATCAACAGCCGAGTCGATATAGCCATGTTCGTCTGTCTGCCTGGAGACACCAAATTTGGAATGAAAGTCCGTTATCTTCGCGAGCAGATCAAGTTTATTTCAAATTGTTGCCACGCGCCTTACCGTCCCCGCAATGAGCAAAAAACCAGACACACCTCGAAAAAATTTTGTTTTAGGCGAATATATCAGTAACTATGGCAGTTAGGAACACCATTTCTGGTATGCAGGTTTCTAGAGACAGCCTTAATGCAATGCCATTACAAATTTTTAAAAAAAACTTTTAAACTTCAATGCCGTTTTTAAGGCATTTATTCACATAGTACAGTATTGTAATTCGACATTCGTTTAGGCATATGAAATCAAACTATTCTGAAAGTGGCATCAAAATCCTACCTTTAACAAAAGAGCAACTAAGTTAGAAAGTTTGTTTTTTAACTGCAATATCACTTACGCACGAGAACGAGACATAAACATACAAGCACATGTTCGAACGTTCTCGATGCTTGTGTGGCGACAGCGCTGCCGGCAGACGCTGGCGACGCCGAATACACACATACATACATATATGCATACATATAATTTTAAACGAATGTATGTTTGTATGAATAATATGTAAGTTAACACATCCGGTCAGACAAAGTCAACGACTGCAGTTCTGCACGATCAGCAAACCTGCAATAATGCCTAATGCCAATTATGCCAACATTCCATGCGCCGTCGCGACGTTGAAACATAATCCATTCAGCATAATCGCTGACACAGCGATTATAGGTCAGGCCTAGCTTATGTTAAGAATATTTTGTCATTTATATTTCAGTACGGATTTGACCAATAAACGAACAAGTAATAATTCTATTTCGCTGATTAAACTTCGTGCAGAGATCACAAGTAAACAGTCTGAGTATATTAATTATTAACTGGCGCCCAACTGCCAGAACCTGCTCATCAAAGAAATCTCAAGCAAGGAGGCAATATCGTTGGATCGACATCGTTGGACTTGCAGACGGGATAAACAGACGGAAAAGGAGATTTACAATAACATATAAAAACCATAGTTTTAAAAGAAATGTGAGTAGAGTGCTTATTTAAAGTAAATAAATACAAAAATTTAAACAAAAAGTGTTTGTAAAGTGTCTTTGCGACGGAAAATTTTTGAATTAAATTGAAAATCTTATGAGTAAAGAAGAAGTATATGACTTAGAACTAGAAGAACTAATAAAAGATATAAAAAACAAACTAGTGCCGGAACAAACAAAAAATAAAATGGCAGTGAGTGAAGAAAATTTGAAAGCGCTGCCCGAGTATGCAGTAAACATTGCATTAGAAAATCAAGCGCAATTATTTGAAAGAAAAATGGAGGAAATGAGAAACGAGTTTAGAAATGCAACAGTGTCCGTACCCGAGGTTGAAGTATTTAAAGATGCAGAAATTATTGTAGGTATTAAATGTGACGAAACACTGGACATAATAAAATCAGTACCAGACTTTGAGGGAAAAATCGAGACTTATGTTTCGTGGCGGAAAGCCGCACACACTGCATATAAAATCTTTGAAAATTATGTAGGAAGCTCAAAGCATTATCAGGCGCTGGGTATAATTAGGAATAAAATCAAAGGCCCTGCTGATATGGTATTGTCGTCATACGACACTCCACTAAATTTTAAAGCAATTATCAATAGACTTGACTTTACATACGCCGATAAACGCCCTATCTATATAATCGAGCAAGAGTTGTCCATTCTACGTCAGGGAACCCTGACAATAACCCAATATTATGAGGAAATTGAAAAGAAATTAACACTTCTCATAAACAAAACAATTATGACTTACGATTCTACTTTGGTTCCTTCTCTAAACGAAAAATACAGAGCAGATGCATTGAGAGTCTTCATTTCAGGCACAAAGAATTCTCTCAGTGACATTCTATTTTCAGCAAGGCCAAAAGATTTGCCATCAGCACTGGCACTTGCACAGGAAGTTGAATCTAATCATGAACGCTTCCAATTCGCTAGTAGTTTTGCTAGGAATAATGAAGAAAGAGCTCAGCGTCAGGAACAGAGACAGCAAAGACAGCCCACTGTAGAAAGTACCCCAAACCAAGTAAAAACTCCATTTTACAAACAAAAAACCCAAAATAATAGCCCGAATATAAAACAAGAACCACCACAACCTATGGACGTTGACACTTCATCTCGGTTTAGGCAAACAACTCAATACACAAACCAAGGTGGTTCCTACCAAAATCAGGTGCCAAAAAGAGCAAGTAGTGGAACAGCTAGAACTACAGGTCCCAAACAACAGAGAATTAATCATCTCTCACAAGATGAAAATTCTGAAGGTCAATCGGAGCAGGAGTACCAAGCAGTAGCGGAGGCTGAGGTATCAGATTTAGAAGATGAGGATCAGATTCAAGAGGTCAATTTTTTAGAAATTGTTCCCTGTTACCGTTTGTAGAGCGAACGATAGCAGGTAGACAGATTAAATTACTTATAGACACAGGCGCTTCAAAAAACTATATAAAACCAAGCCCGGAACTTAAAAATGTAACTAAAGTTAAAGAAAAATTTTTAGTTGTCACTTCATGGCTTTAACGCCGTTCAAGAGAAATGTCTTATGCACCTTTTTAATACAACAACCACATTTTTTTACTCCCTAGCTTATCAAGCTTTGATTGAATAATAGGACTTGATTTTTAAAAAAAAATTAACGCAAATCTAGATTTGAAAAATAACGTCTTAAAAACAAAAATGGATCTGAAATAATTCAATATAAAAAAAAGCCCAAATGTTAACTTTACCGAAGTAGAAAATATAAAAGTTCCGCAAGAAATTGAAAAAAAAGAATTTAAGAAAATGTTACAAGAAAAAATAAATGTTTTCGCTGACCCTAACGAATCTCTTCCCTACAACACAAATATTGTCGCTACAATTCGAACAGAAGACGAAAAAGCAGCGTTCTCTAGACTTTACCCATACCCATTAGGAGTATCAGAGTTTGTCAATAACGAAACTAATGACATGCTGAGAAACAATATTATCAGACCATCTAATTCACCGTATAATAATCCGGTGTGGGTAGTAGATAAAAAGGGTCTAGACGAACAAGGAAATAGGAAAAACCGCTTGTAATTGACTTTAGGAAACTTAATTCAAAAACTGTTGATGACAAATACCCTATACCGAACATTGTAGCTATTCTCTCAAACCTTGGTAAAGCTAAATATTTCACGACACTCGATCTGAAATCAGGATTTCATCAAATACTTCTTGCAGAATAAGATTGAGAAAAAACTGCATTTTCTGTAGGAAATTGGAAGTATGAACTTTGCAGACTTCCCTTTGGTTTGAAGAATGCCCCCGGAATTTTCCAACGAGCAATTGACGACGTACTTAGAGAACAGATTGGGAAGTCATGCTTCGTCTACGTGGATGACGTGATCATATTCTCTGAAAATATGCAAAAATCATGTTCACCACATCGCCTGGGTACTAGATAAATTGTATAACGCTAACATGAGGGTATCACGGGAAAAATCTCACTTTTTTAAAGAAAAGGTCGAGTATCTTGGATTTGTGGTCTCCCGTGGCGGTATAACAACTAATCCCAGCAAAGTTGAAGCACTTAGCAAATTTCAACAGCCTTCCAACTTGTTCCAAGTTAGATCATTCCTTGGTCTAGCGAGCTATTACAGATGAACTTTATAAAAAATTTTGCATCTATAGCCAAACCATTGACAGATATACTAAAGGGTGATAATAGTAAAACAAGTGCAGGACAATCGAAAAAAATTCCTGTTAACCTTGATAAAAAGCAGATAGCCACCTTCGAGAAATTAAAGAATATCTTAAGCTCCGAAGATGTAATGCTCCTATACCCTGATTACCAGAAGCCATTCGATTTGACGACAGATGCTTCGTCCTCTGGCTTAGGCGCCGTTTTGTCACAAAACAAGAAGCCGATAACCATGATTTCAGGACTTTAAGAGACAACGAATTAAATTTCCCTAAGAAACTATTTGTACGGTGTAAAAAAATTTAAGTATTTATACCGATCATCAGCCACTAACATTTGCAGTCTCAGACAAAAACACTAATGCAAAAAATAAGAGATGGAAATCCTTTATCGATGAGCACAATGCTCAAATTTTCTACAAGCCCGGTAAAGAAAATTTTGTCGCCGATGCTCTATCAAGACAAAACCTTTACGCTCTCAAAGAAGATGCTCCATCAGACTTAGCCACTATACATAGTGAGTTATCATTGACATACACTATCGAGTCTACTGAAAAACCGATTAATTGTTTCAGGAACCAAATAATTATTGAAGAAAGCAAAATCTGAAAAAATTATTATTATGTTCGGACAAAAAACAAGACATATCATACACTTTTCGAATAGAGAAAACTTAATAGAAAATGTGTGCGATGCGGTTAAAAAAGAAGTAGTGAATGCAATCAAATGCGACCTGCCGATACTAGCATTTATACAAAATAAGCTAGTTGAGACTTTCCCTTCAACCAAATTTTGTCATTCAAATAAATTGGTCATCGATGTTCATGATAGGAATGAGCAAAAAGAAATCATAGTCACAGAACATGGCAGAGCCCATAGAGCAGCGCAAGAGAATATAAAACAAATTCTCCAAGACTATTTTTTCCCAAAATGACCCGTCTAGCAAACGAAGTAGTTGCAAATTGTAAGACTTGCAGCAAAGGAAAATATGACCGACACCCACAAAAACAGTACATTGGCGAAACGCCAGTACCTAATCAAGTAGGGGAAATTCTCCATATTGACATTTTTTCTACAGATAAAAATTATTTTCTAACCTGTATTGATAAATTTTCTAAATTTACCATTGTTCAGCCCATAGCTTCCAGAACGATAATAGATATCGAGTCCCCCATCTTGCAGCTCATGAATTTCTACCCTAATACTAAAATTATCTTCTGCGATAACGAACCATCACTGAATTCAGAAACAATAAGGTCTCTTTTTTAAAAACGTTTTAATGTTGATATTGTAAATTCGCCAACATTACATAGTACTTCAAATGGACAGGTAGAAAGATTTCACAGTACTCTTGCAGAAATTGCCAGATGCTTGAAATTAGAAAAACAATTAAATGACACTACCGATATTATACTTCAGGCAACAATAGAATACAATAAATCAATTCACTCAGTCGTTAATAAAAAACCAATCGACATAATTCATGCATCCCCACCAGAATTTGAAGCAGAAATAAGAGAAAAAATATCTAAAGCGCAAGATCTGCTACTGAAAAGACAAAACGCGGACAGAAGAAATAGAACCTTTCAAATAGGCGACAAGGTACTTATGAAATTAAATAAAAGACTTGGTAACAAGCTAACTCCTTTGTTTGAGGAAGTCATTGTGGAAGCCGATTTGGGGTCAACGGTTCTTATAAAGGGGTTCTTTACTAGGGTTTGGATTCTTCGCCTTCTACTTCTAGTAGCAACAGCAGCTGGAGAGATTATCAATTACTCGAACTCGGACTATATTCCCATCATGGACGGAAACGTAGTTATTTGGGAAAATTTTAAAATTTTAGGACATTCTTCTAATCTCACAATGTACTCGGAAATTGCCGAGGAAACTAATTCACTTATGAATTCACAATTCCCACAGTCTCATATGAGACAAATTCTTGAATCAGATTTAGGTCATATTAGGACACTGCTAGAAACAGTTATCATTCACCATAGGCAAGCTAGAGTATAAATATTTTAGGAACAGCTTTAAAGATAGTAGCAGGAACTCCTGACTTTGATGACTTCGAAAATCTGAAATTTCACCAGAAAAAACTAACTGACTCAATTGAACAGCAGGCAGTTATAAATACAAAAGTACAAGAAAAAATTAATAACTTAACAGAATCCGCAAATAAAATAATTAGATTTGCAAAAGAGACACAGATCGATACAAGAAACCTCTATCAAGCATTACTCACAAGAAATAGAATTATAATCTCTGAACTCGAAACATTAATGTTGTCTATTACGCTCGCAAAGATTCAAATTATAAAACCAACAATTCCTGACTTTAATGACCTAAGTCAAATTTTAAATGAGCACTCTACAAATTTAACTATAACAGATTTAATTGAAATAGCCTATGTAAAAGTCTTTTTAGATCATAATTTTGTACACTTTCTTATCAAGTACCCAAATCCTAGCGTAATATGTAAGAAAATAACCATATTCCCCGTTCGACATAATGGAACAATACTTGACCTCGAAGAAAATAACAACGTCGCAGATTGTGGTAACAATATCTTAGCAATCGGAAACTGCACCGCTACTCTCACCTCTACATTCTGCAAACAGCTGAAATCAGCAACTTGTGCGCAACAACTACATTCTGGAGGTATAGCACACTGTAAGACTCGTCCCAGCCATCTGCAGCCGCTGATGGTAATTGACGATGGTATCATCGTTATCAACGAAGCTACAGCTACAATACAGAATAGCAACACTGATAGAGTCATTCACGGCACACACCTGCTGACGTTTGATGAGGAAATCTACGTGAATGGGTCTCTCTTTGAAAATACCAAAAACATACTCAAGCGTCATCCAGGCCCAGCAATATCGACAATCCTAAAACATAACTGGCCACCGAGAGATTTTAAGCATGCCCTATCTTCAGAGGCTGAACTTTGAGAATCTTCAACATATTGGAAACATCGAAAAAACACTGTCAATATGGCCTATGATGCTTGCAGCATCCCGTGTCACTTTGATCATCGGTCTCGTCGTCTTCAAGGTTCATCAAAAATGCAAAGAGAATAAACAACAAATCTCGATACGAGCTGTCATCGACACTTTGAGGAAAACCGAGGACGGCCTTCAAACTAGTGAGGGAGGAGTTAACACATCCGGTCAGACAAAGTCACCGACTGCAGTTCTGCACGATCAGCAAAGCTGCAATAATGCCTAATGCCAATTATGCCAAACTCCACAATACGTTGCCGTCAACATTCCATGCGCCGTCGCGACGTTGAAACATAATCCATTCAGCATAATCGCTGACACAGCGATTATAGGTCAGGCCTAGCTTATGTTAAGAATATTTTGTCATTTATATTTCAGTACGGATTTGACCAATAAACGAACAAGTAATAATTCTATTTCGCTGATTTAACTTCGTGCAGAGATCACAAGTAAACAGTCTGAGTATATTAATTATTTACTTGTACATACTGATAATCGGTGCAACTGATAAAGTTGCGGTGCGTTGGTCTGAGGTTGTAGGTTCGAATGCTGGCAATGCGAATTGATAACTTAATTTTTTAAATTTCAATTCAAAATGTACATAAAAAATTAGAATTTTTAAATTTCATTTGAAAATTTGAGTTAAAATTGAATACAAATGCGCACTACTATGGGGGTACGGGGTCTTTTACAGTCGGCTCGATCGAGTGTAGCCTTTCTTGTTATAATTAGTATGACTACTTAAAGTCAGAATTTAATATTAAAGTCCATTATCCAAGTAAGAATTTTGCTATATTTCTTGGTATAGTATGTTTAATAATGTCAAATATTGGCTGTTATATATCCAAATCAGTTTGAAATTTACACTGCACATCCTTCGTCTTTAGGACTGCTGACTACATATGTAATAACGGCTAAGCCACAACACCAAGAGTAAGTTAAAATAATCTATTATATATGACAACTAGTTAAAAGGTAATTATTAGTGAAGAAAATATACATATCCAGCCAAAACAAACCAAAAGCAAACATACATTGCAGTACATTTTTATACTCTCTGCAAGAGTATATTGGGTTTGTGCAAAGTATGTAACAGGCAGAAGGAGGCGTGGCAGACCCCATAAAGTATATATATTCTTGATCAGCATCACAAGCCGAGTCGATATAGCCATGTCCGTCTGTCCGTCTGTCCGTCTGTCTGTCTGTCTGTCTGTCCGTCTGTCCGTATGAACAAACAGATTTCAGAGATGGTAAGAGCTACAAGTTCGAGCTTGGTGTCAAACGACCAGATATTTAGTCAGTCAATACAAGAATCTTTTTTTTTTTCGATGCCACGCCCCATTCGCCCACAATGAGCAAAAAACTAAACACACTTCGGGAAAAATCGATGTTTTCGGCAAATATCTCAGTAACTATGGCACCTAGGATCACCAATTTTGGTACGGAGGTTCCTAGCGACAGCATAGTTGCATTGCCATTTAAAAGTTTGAACTGCCACGCCCCCTTTTTCCCACACTTGAAAAAAAACTTCAAATGCCGTTTTTTGCGAACTTGTTCGTATTATACAGTATTTTTATTTATAATTCGTGTGGAGATTAACAATATTAAACTATCCTGAAAGGCGCATTAAAATCGGACTATAAACAAGAAAACTAGAAGCGTTACAATATTGATAATTGAACGCAATACCAACCCATAGGTGCAAGCGAGATAGAAACACACAAGCACATGTTCGAACGTTTTCGCTACCTGTGTGTCGGCAGCGCTGCCCGCAGTCGCTGGCTGCGCCGAATACACACATACATGCATACATATTTGCATCATATACATATTGCCAAACGTATGTGTATTCGAATACAAACAAACAGATGTGTGTTTGATTATGCTTACATTGTTTTTGTTTCAACGTGTTTTAATGCAAGTAATTCACATAGTAATATGTGGATACCGATTTTAATCATTTAATCGGGACAAATGCAGAGAGTATTATACGGTCGGGCGCGCTCGACTGTACTTTTCTTTCTTGTTACGATTAAATTTGTAGTTCATCCAGCATGTTTGTTCACTTGTATAATCGTAATGTCAATAATAAGCTGATCTATATATTATTTTATAACGACAGTTTATTCTTAAAATGAATATTAAAACCAACCAATGGTACCTTTAAATTGTATATTCCAAAAATAGTTATAAAGTAAATTATTTAGTGTAATGGGCACCTTATATAAATATTGTTGCATCGATTGCAGTTTACAACAAGAAAGAAAAGTACAGTCGAGCGCGCCCGACCGTGTAATACTCTCTGCATTTGTCCCGATTAAATTATTTAAATCGGTATCGAGATATTACAATGTGAATTACTTGCATTAAAACACTTTGAAACAAAAACAATCTAAGCATAATCAAACGTACATCTGTTTGTTTATATGCGAATACACATACGTTTGGCAATATGTATATGATGCAAATATGTATGTATATATGTGTGTATTCGGCGCAGCCAGCGACTGCGGGCAGCGCTGCCGACACACAGGCAGCGAAAACGTTCGAACATGTGCTTGTGTGTTTCTATCTCGCTTGCACCTATGGGTTGATATTGCGTTCAATTATCAATATTGTAACGCTTCTAGTTTTCTTGTTTATAGTCCGATTTTAATGCGCCTTTCAGTATAGTTTAATATAGTTAGTCTCCACACGAATTATATAATTACAATACTGTACGATACGAACAAGTTCGCCATAACCGGCATTGAAGGTTCCACACTTTTTTATCAAATGTGGGAAAAGGGGGCGTGGCAGTCCAAATTTATAGATGGCAATGAAACTATACTGTCGCTAGGAACTCCCGTACCAGAATGAGATATTTGCCGTAAACATCGATTTTTACCGAGGTGTGTACAGATTTTTGCTTTTTGTGGGCGAATGGTGCGTGGCATCGAAAAAAAAAAGATTCTTGTATTGACTGACTAAATATCTGATCGTTTGACACCAAGCTCGAACTTGTAGCTCTTACCATCTCTGAAATCTGTTTGTTCATACGGACAGACAGACAGACAGACGGCCGGACAGACGGACATGGCTATATCGACTCGGCTTGTGATGCTGATCAAGAATATATATACTTTATGGGGTCTGCCACGCCTCCTTCTGCCTGTTACATACTTTGCACAAACCCAATATACTCTTGCAGAGAGTATAAAAATTAGTATAACAGACGTATAAGAAACAAGTAAGAAAGGCTACAGTCGATCGAGCCGACTGTAAAAGACCCCGTACTCCCATAGAAGTGCGCAATTGTATTCAATTTAAATTCAAATTTTCGAATGAAATTTAAAAATTTTAATTTTATATGTACATTTGGAATTGAAATTTAAAAAAAATTAAATTAACAATTCGCATTGCCGCAACTCTATCAGTTGCACCACGCGCCACTTTCAAGAATTATCCGATAATCAGCATTTACATATTATTCATACAAACACACATTCGTTTGAAATTATATGTATGCATATACGGATGTATGCATGTATGTATGTATGTGTGTATTCGGCGCGGCCAGCGTCTGCCGGCAGCGCTGTCGCCACACAAGCATGGAAAACGTTCGAACATGTGTTTGTATGTTTCTGTCTCGCTCTCGCGCGTAAGTGATATTGCAGTTAAATAACAAACTTTCTAACGCAGTAGCTCTTTTGTTAAAGGTAGTATGTTGATGCCGCTTTCAGAATAGTTTGATTGCGTCTCTATACGAATGTTGAATTACAACACTCTACTATATGAATAAATTCCTTAAAAACGGCATTCAAGCGTAAAAGTTTTTTAGCTGATGTGGGGAAAAGGGGCGTGGCAGCTCAAAATTGTTAATGGCATTGCATTAAGGCTGTCTCTAGCAACGTGCTTACCAGAAATGGTGTTCCTAAGTGCCATAGTTACTGAGTTATTGGCCTAAAAGTAAATTTTTTTCGAGGTGTGTCTGGTTTTTTGCTCATTGCCGGAGCGGTAAGGGGCGTGGCAACAATTTGAAATAAACTTGATCTGCTCGCGAAGATAACGGACTTTCATTCAAAATTTTGTGTCTCTAGCTTTTGTAGTTTAAAAGATCCAGGTGTTCATATGGACAGACGGACGGGCGGACAGACGGACATTGCTATATCGACTCGGCTGTTGATGCTGATCAAGAATATATATACTTTATGGGGTCTGCCACGCCTCCTTCGTCCTGTTACATACATTCCAACGATTACAAAATACCCTTTTACTCTACGAGTAACGGGTATAAAAATCAGTTTAATTGAGGAAAACAAACTACAAATCAGTTTGTTATAAACTATAAATCAGTTCCCAATAAAATAAGTTGTTGAGTGCAAGCGAACACAGAAAAACAAAAGGGTAATAAACTGGCATTAAGAAGAAACCACCGTAAACAAGAACACGATTCTAGAAGGATCTCATTGGGAGTTCGCCAACTGGAGAAATTTCAGACAGCTTACCTGCAGTTGCAACAAAACAATAGCTCAGGTCATATTGACAGGACGATGAAGAACATCAGGCATTTACCTACCTTTACCGGCACAGGAGATATAACCATCAACTCATTCTTCAGCAGTGTGAAACACTTGCTAGAGAAGATAGTGGCTCTCCAATTTAAGAAGGAAGCGACCAGATCAATCTATTACAAGACTATTCAAGAACAAGCGAAGGATGTCTTTGCCTGGACAATTGGGATATGATCAAGGCAACATTAAAACTACGTTATAGACCAGACACGGAGCCGCATCAAATGTACCGAAGGATTTGCGACCTAAAAGTATATCATAGGAATGATAATTTTATAGTTTAGGTAATGTTTTTGTTTTTTTTATGAGACAGAAAGAAAATTTATTTGCTTTTCATTTTACAAAAAAAAACTTTGAAACACAACTACGACTTATCTGTGACTGTGTTTGTGATTATGAGAGTATTGTGCGCTCTGGAAGTTGTTTCCGGAACATTTTTTTTAAGCGATGCTGGCGTGTAGAATTTACATCAAAATGAAGTTGGTTAACAAATGCATTTGTATGACAATAGTTTCATATGTTTTGTTTTGTAGAATTAATATTAAGGTAGTCAGCAACCGTATTGATTTTCAGATCCCTCCGAATATCATTATTCCTACCAAAAGGAAAATCCCCAGCTAGACGTCTAATAATTTTGTTCTCCTTAGATTGGATTTTTTTCAGATGAGATGTTGCAGCTTTTCCAAAAACAGAAATTCTGTATTTCTATATTGGTTGGATCATATCTTTATGGAGTATTACTTTGTATTTCAGTTGGAGTTTAGAGCTGGGTTTTAGAAGCCAATCCATTTTTTTAAATCGTGTATTCATTGATCCAATGAGTTGCCGTATATGTAACTTCCATGACAGCCTTGTGTCAAGTGTAAGGCCAAGATATTTGTCGCTGGTGACATGTTTGAGGGGATTTGCAGGAATTGTTTTGTGTCTTAATGTAAAGGACATTTGTACCGATTTTTTCTTGGAGATAGAAATATTCCAATCCCTTGCCTAATTTTCAAAACGATTTACAAAATCTTGCAGACGAAGGGAAGCTCTTCTGGGCGACGAGCTAAAGCACAAAGCCGCTGTGTCATCAGCGTAGGTAGCAAGAATGTCTTTTCTGTTCCAAAGAGTCGGCATATCATGTGTATAGATTTTAAATAGTGTAGGACTCAGTACACTTCCCTGAAGAATGTCCGGAGCAATATGTCTGATTGTAGAAGAGTGATCATTCACCTGCACATAAAAACTTCTATCGCATAATTATGATTTAAGGACTTCAAACAATGGCACCATGAGAATTATTTTCAGTTTGAGTTACTGGCCTTTATGCCAGACTCTGTCAAATGCTTGCTGAATGTCAAAGAACATTGCTGCTCCATATTATTTATCTTCGAATCCAACGAAAGTCTATTAGTAAATACTGCAAAGGAAATAACGCAGAGAACCTTATTAGATAAAAAGAAGAAAAAGAATTAGGCAACATAATAAAAATAATGACACGCAGGAGATTTTAAAATAGTCAGGTATCAAAATAAGAAGAATAGAGTAAACCGTACTCCACAGGAGAATAATCAACCAGGTAAACTAAATCAGGGTCAGGCAAATAATAATTATAATTACAATAGGAATAATTTCCAACAACAAAATAATAATTACAGTCAACAGAACCAACAAAATCAAAACAATATGCCTCAGAAGTATCAAGAGACACCAAGACAACAAAATCCTTTCAGTGGTAATCAAACAGGATAGTAGACGGAATAACAATTATCACCAAAACAACAATAACCAACAGACGCAGAACCAAAGACCTGGTTCCGGACAGAGTAAAACTTTTAGATCAAATCAGATAGTACCGATGGAAATAGACAATGCAGAGACACATAACAACAGATACGAAAATAATCAATTCGGGCGAACCGTTTCAGAATATAGTTATGAACAAAACCAACATTCGAACAATGACTATGAACAAACTAGACCTCACAATGGTGAGGTTCACCGAAGTGTAACATGCTGTTATTTTTATCAAAGAGCCTCGGAACACTTACCAAAAATAACAAGTTTCAATATGTTATTAGCAATGGTTATGGATAAGACAGCTTGACAAACAGAACATTTTCATACAAATTCATATTTAGAGCATATTTTTGACCGATCGTTCCTATGGAATCTATACGATATAGTAGTCCGATTTGGATCAAACTTGGTCAGTATGTATATATTATTGGAATATGTATTCTGTGTGAGTTTGATTAACTTAGCTTAGTAAATCCAAAAGTTTTTCATACTAATTAAAATTTGGAGCGTGTTTTTGACCGATCGGACCTATGGGAGCTATACGATATAGTTGCCGATTTGGATCAAACTTAGTACATATACTTCCTAGACATCTGTGTAAATTTGGTTCAGAGAGCATAGCTAACAAAAAAGTTTTCTATACTAAAACATTCTACTTTTACTTGTACATTTACCTTTATATGCAAATAAAACGCCCTAAAGTGGGCGTGTCAAAAACAAAAAAAAAATTGTACTGCTTGGGTATTGTACCTTTGATTTGCGACATCTATCATCTTTCTAGATCTTAAAGTCTCTGAGATCCTTTTTTTCATACAGACGGACGGACGGACGGACAGACGGACATGGCTATATCGACTCGGCTATTGATGCTGATCAAGAATATATATACTTTATGGGGTCTGCCACGACTCCTTCTCCCTGTTACATACATTCCAACGATTACAATATACCCTTTAACTCTACGAGTAACGAGTATAAAAATAACAATAAACAATATGACATATTTAGCTTTGATAGATACAGGTGCGACCTTCAGTTTAGCAAACGAACACCTTGATTCTTTTAAACGAATAAAACTTAACGACCCGATACCATATAGCACCATAACAGCCAGAGAAGTAATTAATTATAAAATACATACCACAGCACCAAGGGAGTTTAATCTACCTAAAGATGCTAGAATTGAATGGAAGATATCACTATTGAAAGGTACACATATATTAATTTAGAACAAAAATTAATAATACTTAATCAAAAAGGAACCTATTTTATTAATAATCCGTACGTATATGAAGAAATAGGTTCATTAGAACATACAGACACGACGCACAATGGGGCAGCCGGCCGAAAAACGTGGCAAAAATAATTTTTGTGATGGTAGCGTACGCCAAAAAGAAAAATTGCGTTTGGTTAAAAAATGATCACGGTTGAAAATTGTGGGTTCTAGAGCCCCTCAAAGTTGACCTATTTCCTGAAATGTGCCAAAATGCATAAATTTTTTCGCGCAAAGTATCAACTTTGAAATTGAATTTTGGGAGAAATAATCGATCAATCTTAAAGTTGTTATTTTTTTATTCAAATATAATTAATTTTTTATAAAATTCACTCAAAAATTTTCGTTTCATAACTGAATATTCCAAAAAGTTTAAAAAATATACTATTTTTGGGCAGTTTTTATAATTTAACATGGACATAACTTCTAATGTTCACCGATGTTCACGAGAAAACTATATACATATTATAGAATGAACCTTCTTCTAATATGCTTATGTAATTTCCCTTGCCCTAGTTTGTCCGTTTAGAATTTAAAGTCATAAAACGACAACCTCGTGCTAAAAATGTATGGAAGAAGAAGAACCCATGAAAATATGGGTATTTCCTGAGTTGGTTACATATAACAAATATTATTTTTTATGCGTTTTACCAGTCTTGAGACATTTTGGGTACAGGTAACTAAATAAATTGTTCTTTTATGGTACAAAAAAATATTTTCGTGTTTGGATGATTCCATGAGGGAGAAACACTTCAATGAGATTTTATAACTGCATTGTAAATATAAGTACACCGAGTTTTTTTGTTGAAGCGAGCTTATTCGATTGATTTTGAATTAATTTAATAAGATTAGTTTTAGAAAGAATGTATACTTCCTTAGCATTTAAGCAGCATCTTCAGATGCACGTATTTCCAAATAATTTTAAAGATAATAGTTACATTTCCAAAATATCAAGTTTATTATATATTACAACAAATGTTTGAACTCATTTTAATGAAAATTGGCCGCAAAAAAAAAATTTGAAATATAACCTTAAAATAATTCAACGAAAAATGTTAGTAACAAAATTAAGTAAATTAGTAAAGAAAACTAATTAAAACATATTGACATGTTATGTTTAAGTTAAAACAATATTAAAAATATTACTTTGTGATAAAAAAAAAATATTTTTAATTTTCATTTTATACGTTTAATATGGGCAGAAACATTAAAGAACTTTGACTTTAAATTTTGAAGCACGCTGTTGACGGATCACCCTGTTCACCCCTGGTTCAAAAGATATGATTTTTGCAAAATTTTTCGGGCCGCTGCCCCACTGTGCGACGTTCGAAATTTTAAACTGGGACATCTAAATACGGAAGAAAGAAAAGGAATACAAACAATACTCAAAATTATTTTGTAGAGAGAGTGGCAACCTTACCAGTACGACAGAAATAGAACACGAGATTCAAACAACTACCGAAGAACAGTTAAATTCCAAACTATATAGATACCCCCAAAACATGAGGACGATTTTAGGAAACAAATCAAAGAAGTGGAGAAACAAGGAATAATCAGGAATAGTAATTCTCGTTATTCAAGCCCTCTTATAGTAATCCCAAAGAAAGTAGATCATTCGGGAACGAAAAAATTCAGAATAGTAATATATTAAAGAAAATTAAACGAAATAACAATATGTGACAAATTTCCGTAGCCAAATATTGATTCTCTATTTGACAAGTTAGGAGAAGCCCAATATTTTAATCATTGGACTTAGCCAAAGGTTACCATCAGATATTGGTAAAGGGAGAAGATAAAAAGAAAACAGCATTTGTGACACCCAATGGGTTGTACGAATTTATCAGAATCGTCGTATATTTAGATGACATCCTCATCTTTAGCACACCGTTGCCGGAACATTTACATCAGAGAACTGCAGCGATATACCGCATGTAAAAATACCCAAAACACACACAGAGTATTTTACGTCTCGAATCATTTTTTACCGTACTCAAAAAGTATGAGATATTTTTTACTTCTTTTCGTTTGAGTATTTCATGAAAAGATATTTTTTACCCACTCATTTTTGTACCAACTCATTTTGTACTTGTGAAGTATAATTCAATTTTTACTCGAGTGTTTTTCTATTTGCAATTCTGGGCTTGATAAATGTTATGGAATTAATAAATGCTAGTTTAAGTATGAAGTAAAGCAGATTACATTAGTAAATTGTTTTCATCAACATTTTGCGTAAATTTGTAGTTTTGAATATTCAACTTATTTAGAATCGAGATAAGCAACAGATTACTGTTTGATTATGGTACACCTGATTTATTATTTGTTGCCTGAATACTCAAGTCACAATTTCCCGACGGCAAACCGTAGCTCAAATACACACATATTAAGTGTAAGTATTTATACCCGTTACTCGTAGAGTAAAATGGTATATTGTAATCGTTGGAATGTATGTAACAGGGAAAAGGAGGCGTGGCAGACCCCATAAAGTATATATATTCTTGATCAGCATCACAAGCCAAGTCGATATAGCCATGACCGTCTGACCGTCTGACCGTCTGTCTGTCTGTCCGTATGAACAAACAGATTTCAGAGATGGTAAGAGCTACAAGTTCGAGCTTGGTGTCAAACGATCACATATTTAGTCAGTCAATACAAGAATCTTTTTTCTCGGGAAAAATTGGTGTTTTCAGCAAATATCTCAGTAACTATGGCACCTAGGATCACCAATTTTGGAGGTTCCTAGCGACAGCATAACTGCATTGCCAAAATTCTGTACTGCCACGCCCACTTTTCCCACAGTTGATAAAATAGTTTTCAAACTTCAATGCCGTTTTTATCGAACTTGTTCTTATCGTACAGTATTGTAGTTTATAATTCGTGTGGAGACTAACTATATTAAACTATCCTGAAAGGCGCATTAAAATCGGACTATAAACAAGAAAACTAGAAGCATTACAATATTGATAATTGAACGCAATATCAACCAATTGGTGCAAGCGAGATAGAAACACACAAGCACATGTTCGAACGTTTTCGCTGCCTGTGGCGGCAGCGCTGCCCGCGTCTAATACACACATACTTACATACATATTTGCATCATATACATATTGTCAAACGTATGTGTATTCGGATACAAACAACCAGATGTAAGTTTGATTATGCTTAGATTGTTTTTGTTTCAACAAGTTTTAATGCAAGTACTACACATTGTAATATCTGGATACCGATTTTAATAATTTAATCGGGAAAAATGCAGAGAGTATTATACGGTCGGGCGCGCTCGGCTGTACTTTTCTTTCTTGTTTGTATTGCCTTATCGCAAGTTTCAATCAGTTTTGTACAAGCGTCTCAAGCAGATGAACGAAAGTGAGTTTTGCTAAATTTCAAATTTAATTTGCTCTACTAAAAAGCACTGAAAAGTATTTTTATTTTTAAATAATATAAAGTTTTCTTTTATAAAAATTAATAATTTGAGTATAGGTAAGCATAACAAGTACTAATTTGGGCAAAAAAAAGCCGAAGCCATATATGGCTCTACATGCAGTAACGCGTGCATGATTTATTCAATGTATACATGAAATTTCTTTTCAGAAATGAATGCACAATCATTTTACGGTATTTTGCAATACGTGGATGATATCGACAAACCGCTTCCAAGTGAAGAGGACAACACAGCAGATTCCAAAGACGAAGTTGTTGAAAATAAAAAATTCCTAGAGGAAGATGTTTATATTTCGGAGACCGATGAGAGTAGTTCCGATTACAGCTGTGAAAGGCCGTGCACTTCGAAAGCAAAGCCAATGCCAATGCCAAAAAAGTCAAGAGCACCGATATTAAAAACTGGTCACTTGCCACCGTATTCGGATGAGAACTTTCCATTTGAAGGAAATATCAATCTTCCAACTTGTATCAGTGAACTAGAGACACCGGCAGACTTTTTTAATTTTTTGTTAAAAACGATCTGATGAATTTCTTGGTTGATCAGTCAAATTTATATGCACTCCAAGTTGATATAAATAGGCCTACTAATATTACTCGAAATGAAGTAGAGAAATTTATCGGCATGGTCGTTAGTGCAATTACCATCTTCAAGACTCTATTGGAATACGAGTCTTGGTCATGAATTTATACACGGCACCATGAGTTGCAATAGATGGGAAACTATAAAACGTTTTCTTCACTTCAACAATAATGACGATATGAAGTTGGCAGACAAGCTATTCAAGACTCAACCGGTGCTAGACAAAATCCGTAATCAATTACTGCTCGTACTTTAGGAAGAACATTTGGTGGTTGATGAGCAAATTATTCCTACGAAGTGCTGTCACCACTTAAAACAGTAAAATCCAGCAAAGCTTCACAAATGGTGCTTCAAAAATTTTTTTTTGAGTGTAGTATCTGGCTTTGGCTACGATTTTGATATATTTGCGGGAGCCCAAAGTGATACATATCCGGAAGGGGCCCCTAATTTGGGAGTAAGTGGAAATGTTGTATCAATATTATCGGCAATCACACCAAAAGGAAAAAACTACAATAATTTTTGACAATTGGTTCACTAGTCCCAAACTTCAAGTCTATCTTATGAAAAATGGCATATTGGCTTTGGGTACGGTAAAGATTAATCGAGTACCTAATTCAAAGATGGCAACTGAAAAAGAAGGGACGTGGAAGCATGGTCGAAAAAGTTACTAATATCGATGTAGTTCAGCTTGGTCTTGTCTCTTGGTTTGACAATAAGGTAGTCAACATTCCTTCTACTTACGTGGGAAGTAATCCTGTTTCATTGAAAAACCGATTCAGTAAGAAAGACAAAAAGTATTTAGACATCAACTCTGGGTGGCGTTGACTTACTGGATTCTTTACTAGAACTTTATAGAATTCAATGGCGTTCAAGAAAGTGGTATAAAAAAATTTTTTTTCATATGATTGATATGTGTGTGGTTTATTCATGGATTTTATGGCGTCGTAAGTCAGATCAATACATGGGACTCTTCGGCTTCGAGCTTTTAATAGCTGACCACCTGTTTAAGGCAGGAAAAACAAAGAAGCGCAGACGTTCTGCGATGACTCCAACTTCATCTCCGGCTGGAAAAAGCAAAGGCAACTCTGTCAAAATATTTCTTTCCACTCATACACTTTTTGTGAGAAATGCAATGTATTTCTATGCTATCATGACAAAAGAAACTGTTTTACCAACATTCACCTAATTGCATAGAAAGCCATATATGGCAATCTATAAAAAGCGCTAAATGCAAAGAAAGCCATATATGGCTTAATTTTTTTTCCCTTGCATTAAAACACGTTGAAACAAAAGCAATCTAAGCATAATCAAACATACATCTGTTTGTTTGTTTGTATGCGAATACACATACGTTTGACATTATACGTGTGTATATATGTATGTATGTGTGTATTCGGCGCAGCCAGCGACCGCGGGCAGCGCTGCCGACACACAAGCAGCGAAAACGTTCGAACATGTACTTGTGTGTTTCTATCTCGCTTGCACCTATGGGTTGATATTGTGTTCAATTATCAATATTGTAACGCTTCTAGTTTTCTTGTTTATAGTCCGATTTTAATGCGCCTTTCAGGTTAGTGTAATATAGTTAGTCTCCACACCAGTTATAAACTACAATACTGTACGATACGGAAAAAACGGCATTGAAGCTTGAAAACTATTTTATAAATTGTGGCAAAAGTGGGCGTGGCAGTCCAAAATTTTAAATGGCAATGCAACTATGCTCTCGCTAGGAACACCCGTACCAGAATTGGTTATTCTAGGTGCCACAGTTACTGAGATATTTGCCGAAAACACCAATTTTTCACGAGTTGTGTCCAGTTTTTTTTGCTTATTGTGGGCGAATGGGGCGTGGCATCGAAAAAAAAAAAAGATTCTTGTATTGACTGACTAAATATCTGATCGTTTGACACCAAGCTCGAACTTGTAGCTCTTACCATCTCTGAAATCTGTTTGTTCATACGGACAGACAGACAGACAGACAGACAGACAGACAGACAGACGGACAGACGGACATGGCTATATCGACTCGGCTTGTGATGCTGATCAAGAATATATATACTTTATGGGGTCTGCCACGCCTCCTTCTGCCTGTTACATACTTTTGCACAAACCCAATATACTCTTGCAGAGAGTATAAAAATGTTTTCTTTATTCTTCTTTCTTTGGTCATGCAATAGAGGGTTAATTTCATTTTAAAATTTTAATTTAAATATTAATTTCGAATTATAATACAAGTATTATTTCTACGCAGAACCTTTTAAAAAACTAGGCATGTAAGAAAATCTAAATATGTAAATATTTATTTACTAACATACATATAGTGACATATTTAGATACATACCAGAGACCTGCAACGAGTATAAAAATTTCGAGTATACTCGAACGCTTACTCGTGATCGTTTTGTTCGAACAAATTTGATACCCGATCGTTTGGTGTGCGTACCGCGGGCATGTTTATACTCGTTTTACTCGAGTATATACTCGAGTATTTTGCCGTTATACAACATGTTTTAAGCAGGCCAAACAGAAACTTATAATATTTTGCATGAAATATTCTCAGCGGTGGTACTAGACTAAATGATTTGACGGCTTTAAAGAATGTAATTTAAATACATTGACATTTAATAATAAATGAAATTCTGTTTTTAATATTTTGATCATAAGTTTTTTATAGAATTTAAATGTGACAATTTATAGAAATCAGCATAACAATGGTAATTTGGAAACCCTTTGTAACGCTCAACAGATAAACGTAGATGGGCTGACCTTTTGGAAATTCCCTTGTTTGGCCAGAGTATGACTCTCTGAGTTTTGTAAAAGGGGTTGTTTTGCATTTAGCGCAATATTTGCAGCAGGTAGAAACTCTTCCTTTTGGGTTTTTGTGTCTTAAAAAATATAAGCGAAATGCGTGGTATGTCAAACATATCAATACTTGCTCGCACTAATACACACAAACAAAGGCAAGTCTCGATATTGTTGCGAGTGCCATCAGTGTTGCTCTCTAAATTGTTTTCCGCCAGATCTAGCTTTTACTTATGTGTACATGGGAAAATCAATGCACATATATTATAATTATTTCTTTTTTTTATATTATGCACTGTGGGTTTTAATTTTATTAATAATAAAAAAAAGAAGAAAAATATATGTTTAAACATTTTTCTTATTATTTTTCATTGAAATTTAGCCATTTTGCTTTTTTTCCGCTAGAACTAGCATATTTTCATTTTATAAATGACAACACTGCGAACGTCACGCAACGCAAGCGAACCAACGAACTTGCTTGTTACTCAAACGTTTGTACTGAAAAAACGATCAGAACAGGTTGCGTTCGTATACTCGTTGGAATACTCGTTTGCCAATCGAACGATCAGCCAACGATCAGCAAACGATCTATGGGGCTGATCGTTTGAAGGTTTGAAAACGGACAACTGATCGTTGTGATTCGAACCATTTTCGGACAGCCCGTTGTATTACTCGTTACCCGATCGTTTGATGAAAAGTTCGAACGTACTCGAGTATACTCGTTGCAGGTCTCTGATACATACGTACCTAAACCCATACACCACATACACCATACACCACACTTATTATTTATGTTAAAGATTTCTTTCGCACAAAAGACTAATGTAAACACTATCAAAAAATCAAATGGTGACAATAACACCACAAAAAACCTAATGTAAACACTATCAAAAAATCAAATGGTGACAATAACAATTCTGGCTTCCCACGAATGCATTAAATATCATAAACAATTCGCCAGAATCGTTATTCCCATCATTGGGGTTAAAACTGCTGACGTTAAACAAATCCTAGCCGAACTCTCTCAATCTCTTCAAGATCGAGATCTTTCTCTATTTACATAAGAGCTAAAAGCTCAATGAGTCCAAAGTCCAATTAATGAAAGCTCAAAACCGAGGTTTGCTTAACGTCATCAGAACATAGGATAAGCAGTCTAGTTTTGTACTCCGTAGTTTCGAGTTTATTGAATAAAGTTTTATATTTTTTTTGATAAGCTAAGTGTCGAAACATCTTATTGGCGCAGCCGGTAGGATATTGATAATAAATATCCTCGTAATAAGTAATCGTCCTTTTTTTCAATCCATTGAAAAGAAATTCTTGTACGACCAAGGAATTTCTAGGATTCAAGCACGCGAATTTTCCGCGGCAAGGAAACGGTTAAAACATTACAATTTTGGAAAAAATATTATCTTGATATCCGCCAAAGAACCTAAGCGTGTGTGACTCAAAACCTAATTATCAGTCGTGGCCCATATTTAAATGTGCGACCGCCACCAAAGATAATTGCTATTACAAAGAAAAACCGCGCAAAACACCAAACAGTGTTCAACCAAAAAATAGATCCTCTGGACTATTTGAACAACTGTAAATAAAGAGCTTATTTCTGGGCTTTACACATCAATTTATTGATCCCTGTAAACGTAAGTCTCTTATAATTCAACTAAAAGTGACAATTAAAATAAAAACCTGAAGTGACAATTGCCAACAAAATAAATAAAATCTACAACAACACCATGGCAACCAACCCACCAATGGAACTATCGGAAATACATCTAAAACAAGCGCTTGGACAAATTCGACAAGTGCCAGTATTCGACGGAAAAACCGTGGAACTAACTGCATTCATAAGGAGGATTGATTTTATTATGCAGTTATATCCAACACACGATGTGAGACAACATAGTGTCCTATTCGGAGCAATCGAGATGCAGACCACCGGATCCGCACAACGAGTGTCGCAGCTGACAGCAGCCACAACCTGGGGAGAGTTAAGGAGCGCCCTCATCGACGAATTTAAAACACAAACTCCGTATGAAGAACTTCTACGACGTCTCTATAATACCAACTTTAATAATAGTATCCGTAAGTTTTGTTGAAGATCTAGAGTATAAATCTTTTGTAATATCCAATAAGTTAATGTTAGAAAATCAGGTCCAGAACACTCTATTGTATACTAATACAATGAATAATACTATTAAAGACGTTATTACAAAAAAATTACCGGACAGAATTTTTATGACATTAGCACGATATGACATTACAACAGTTTCAAAATTAAAACAAGTAGCTCAACGCGAAGGATTGTACGAAAATGGTTACAACGAACGTAATAACCAAAACAATGACAATTCCAAAACGAATAAAACACAAAGCAATTCAAGCACTGAAAACCGTGGAAAGGGAAGTAACCAGAATTATTACCCTACTCCAAATTACTCAAATAACGTTAACCCAAATCATAAACCAAAAGAAAGTGCTGAAGCATTACAAAAGGAATTCAAACAAAATCTCGATCAAGCTAGATCACAAAACCCAATGAATTACCAAACTCAGAGTCAAAGATCTCCCAATCCCACTCATAAAAGACAGAGAGAAACTTGTGGCCACTCTAAGATGGAAACATCAGAAAATTTTCATCAAGAAGCCTCGGACAACGAAGAACCAATCCCTTCATCAGATTAGTTATGAATGGACAAAATTTTAACTGTGTAATTGACACAGGTTCATCCATAAATCTAATGAAAGAAAACTTTTTAAAATTCCCTATAAAACCTTGCCAAACGTACAAACAATAAATGGTATTGTTCAATTAAAGTATTGTGTATCTTTTGCCCCTAGTAAACTCTGCCCTACCCATCAAATATTTTACTTACACAACTTTTCTGACAATTACGATATCTTACAAGGTAGAGAATATCTAGAATCCGATGAAGCAAAAATTGACTACAAACAAAAAACAGTTATTTTAAACGATCATCTATTTTCAATAAGATATGACCGTGAGAATTCTGCCAAGGACAAGACCGCATTTCAATGCCTTGATCCGCCCCAAACAAACGACATAGCAGTAAATTACGCTATCAATAATGAATTAAATGAAACAAATCAATTCCGATTAGAACATCTAAACGATGAAGAAAAAATGCAAACTGACCAAAATTCTTTTTTCGAGTTTAGTGACATTCAGTACAAAGAAAGTGAAAATTTGACTTTTACCAGTACAATTAAGCATGTCATCCAAACTAAACACGAAGACCCAATCCAAAAGCGTCCATACAAGTATGCGCAAACATTCGACGAAGAAGTCGAAAAACAAATCAAAGAAATGATTGAACAAGGTATAATACGTAAATCAAAATCACCTTATTGCTCACCAATTTGGATTGTGCCAAAGAAACGTGACGCATCAGGTAAAGAAAAATTCCGCATAGTTATTGACTATCGAAATTTAAATGAAATAACAATCGATGATAAATATCGTATTCCAGTCATGGATGATATACTAGACAAACTTGGAAAATGTCAGTATTTTACCACAATTGGCTTAGCGAAAGGATTTCATCAGATACAAATGGACCCACAAAGTATACCAAAAACAGCTTTTTCAACTAAAAATGGACATTACGAATACACTCGAATGCCTTTTGGATTGAAAAACGCCCCAGCAACATTTCAACGTTGTATAAACAATCTATTAGAAGATCTAATTTACAATGATTGTTTAGTATAGATGGATGATATAATAGTGTATTCCACTTCATTGGAAGAACATTTATTATCATTGAAAAGGGTATTTACAAAACTGCGCGAAGCCAATCTAAAATTGCAATTAGATAAATGCGAATTCATGAAAAAGGAAACTGAATTCCTAGGACACATAATAACAACAGAAGGAATAAAACCAAACCCAACTAAAATCTCTGCTATACAACATTTTCCAATACCAAAAACACCCAAAGAAATAAAATCGTTTTAGGTCTTTGTGGTTATTACAGAAAATTCATTCCTAATTTTGCACACGTTGTAAAGCCAATGACTTCAAAATTAAAGAAAGGTGCAACTATAAATATAAAAGAACCAAATTACATTTCTGCTTTTGAAAAATTAAAAGTACTTATAACATCCGATCCAATATTAGTTTATCTGAATTTCGAAAAACCATTTTGTCTTACAACTGATGCCAGTAACATAGCTATTGGAGCTGTTCTGTCTCAAAATCAAAAACCAATTTGTTTCGCAAGTAGAACCCTAAACGAACATGAAATTAACTATGCAGCAATTGAAAAGGAACTTTTAGCCATCGTTTGGGCAACCAAATATTTTCGATCTTATCTCTACGGTAGAAAATTCGAGATTCTCAGTGACCACAAACCACTCGTTTGGCTTAATAATATTAAAGAACCAAATATGAAATTACAACGCTGGAAAATAAAATTAAATGAATTTGATTATCACATTAAATATGTACCAGGTAAAGAAAACTATGTTGCAGATGCTTTGTCTAGAATTAAAATTGAAGAAAACTTGTTAGGAGAGAACCTTCCGATGTAACAGTAGCAACAATCCACAGCGCTCAAGAAGATAACCAATATTACATTTCACTCACAGAAAGACCAATCAATTATTTTAAAAGACAAATAGAATTTATAAAAAGTAACTCAAATAACACAAACGTCATTAATTATTTTCATAAAACAAAAATCTTAATAAATTATGTCGAAATGACACACAACCATGCAAAAGAATTAATTAAAGAATACTTATGTTCAAAGAATAGCGTTATATACTTCAGCAACGAAGCCGATTTTCTTACATTTCAGAATGCTTTCGTTGAAATAATTAGTCCCAATAACATTACAAAAGTAATGAGATCAACTAAAAAACTAATAGACCTCCAGACATATACCGAATTCAAAGAATTTATTATTAATACACACGAAAAGTTATTACATCCAGGAATAGAGAAAATGACACTATTATTTAAAGAAAAATATTATTACCCAGATTATCAAAACTTAATACAAAACATAATTAACGAATGCAAAGTTTGTAATATAGCAAAAACAGAACATAGAAACACTAAGTTAGCTTTCGAATTAACTCCAGAAATCCATAATCCAAGAGAAAAATAAGTCATTGATTTTTATATGGTAGACAATAAACAATTTCTATCTTGTATAGACTTATATTCCAAATACGCAACTTTAATAGAAGTAAATGGTCGAGATTGGTTAGAAGCCAAAAGAGCTCTTTTAAAAGTATTTAATGACATGGGTAAACCAATAGAAATAAAAGCAGATAAAGACTCAGCTTTCTTGTGCTCCGCACTACAAATGTGGTTAAAGTCAGAAGATGTAAATATATCCATCACAACTAGCAAAAACGGTATTTCCGACATAGAAAGATTCCATAAAACAGTAAATGAAAAATTAAGAATTGTTAATTCTGACACTAACCATGAAAACAAATTAACCAGATTTGAAGTAATACTTTACACTTATAACCATAAAACCAAACATAATTCAACTGGTAGAACACCATCAGATATTTTCATTTACGCAGGAACACCTGAGTATGATACACAGCTAAATAAGAAAAGACAAATAGAAAGACTTAATGAAAAAAGAACCGAATTCGAAATAGATACTAGATATAGGGAATCACCTTTAGTAAGATCTAAATCCACAAACCCATTTAAACAAACAGGAAATATAACACAAATAGATGAAAAACATTATGAAGAAGTAAATAGAGGTAGAAAAATAACACACTATAAATCAAAATATAAAAGAAAGAAAGTAACTAATGAAAGTAAATATGATAATTCCAGATCAACTAATAACCCGAATCAAGATGATAACCCCTCATAATTTAACAACTATAATTATAACACTCATGCTACTCAACTTTGTATGGCCAATAAAATGTCAAAATTTGGAAATCAACCCAATTAACTCCAAAAACGGATATCTTATATTTCAAACAGGAACAATCAATTTACCTATAAAATACGAATACCACTATTTAACTATTAATATAACAAAAACTGAAGAAACTTATAATAATTTAATGAAACAAACAAAAGAATTTGAACCATTAGTAAAAATACAGTACTTAACAGAAAAACTGGACAGAGAAATGAACGGCTTAAGACTAGTAAAACGAAATAAAAGAGGACTTGTAAATTTCATGGGCACATTTTATAAATACCTTTTCGGAACTTTAGATCAAGAAGACAAAGAAGAATTACAATCAAAAATAGATAACCTTTCAGAAAATAGTGTTCAAGCCAATGAACTAAATGAAGTAATAAAAGCTGTTAACAAAGGAATAGAAGTAATGAACAGCCTAAGTATCACACATAAGGTAGAGCAACGACTCGAATTACTAATTTTCAACCTACAGGAATTCATAGAGTATGTCGAAGACATTGAGTTAGGTATGCAATTAACCAGGCTTGGTATATTCAACCCTAAATTACTAAAATATTACTCACTAAAACATTTAAACGTTGAAAAAATAATAAATATTAAAACATCAACTTGGCTAAAAACAACTACTAACGAAATTTTAATTATTTCCCATATTCCACGCGAAATTATAAATACTGCACTATACGACATTATTCCATACCCTGACGAAAACAAAAACATTTTGACCGAAACTATACATGACACTTACTACTTACAGAACAACAAAGCATTCACAGCAACCAATAAAAATCTAGTTATGAACAAATGTATTACTGGAATATTAAAGCAAGATAAAACAGACTGTTGATATTCAAAATCCCATAAAAATTATGAAATCAAGTATGTAGAACCAAACATTATGTTAACATGGAACTTACCGAAAACTGTACTAAACCAAAATTGTATCAACCGAGAAATTATTATCGAAGGAAACAATATGATAAAAGCTATAAATTGTTCAATCCAATTAGATGAAATTCAAATAACTAATACTATGCTAGATTACACACAAACAGTCTACATAAATAATAATATAACCAAACTAGAACCATTGTCATATGTCCAAACTAAAGAAATTATCCAACAACAAACAAAATTGTACAACACATTCCAAATTATAACTATAACAACTTTAACAATTATTTTAATCATACTTATATTATACATTATCTTTAAATATAAAAATATTCCACAAAAAATTATTGTTAATTATAAGAACAAAAAAAAAGAATCAACCCCAAACATACAATCAAATATTCAAAATAATACAGAATTATATCCAAATGTAACTGAAAACGATATCGAAGAAATTGTAATAGATCCAACACTATATCCAAAATTAACCGCCTGAGGACAGGCTCATTTCTTAAGGATGGGGAAGTGACATATGTAGATACATACGTACCTAAACCCATACACCACATACACCACATACACCATACACCACACTTATTATTTATGTTAAAGATTTCTTTCCCACAAAAAACTAATGTAAACACTATCAAAAAATCAAATGGTGACAATAACACCACAAAAAACTAATGTAAACACTATCAAAAAATCAAATGGTGACAATAACAATTCTGGCTTCCCACGAATGCATTAAATATCATAAACAATTCGCCAGAATCGTTATTCCCATCATTGGGGTTAAAACTGCTGACGTTAAACAAATCCTAGCCGAACTCTCTCAATCTCTTCAAGATCGAGATCTTTCTCTATTTACATAAGAGCCAAAAGCTCAATGAGTCCAAAGTCCAATTAATGAAAGCTCAAAACCGAGGTTTGCTTAACGTCATCAGAACATAGGATAAGTAGTCTAGATTTGTACTCCATAGCTTCATGTTTATTGAATAAAGTATTGTATTTTTTTTTGATAAACCAAGTGTCGAAACATCTTATTATATTATTGACATTTGTATGCGTGTGAGTTTGATTAATTTAGCTTTGTAATCCCAAAAGTTTTTCATTGTTGTCCGATTGGATTACATGTACATGTATTCATAGACATGTACTATCCGTATAAATTATCATAGCTAACAAAAAAGTTTTCTATACTAAAACATTCTAGTTTTACCTGTACATTTACCTTTATATGAAGAAAGAACGCCCTAATGTGGGCGTGTAAAAAAAAAAACAAACTTGTACCCCTATTATCTTTCTAGCTCTTATTGTATCTGAGATCCTTTTGTTCATACAGACGGATAGTACATGTCTAGGAAGTATATGTACTGACCAAGTCTGATCCAGATCTGGCAACTATATCGTATAGCTCCCATAGGTCCGATCGGTCAAAAATACGCTCCAAATATCAATTAGTATGAAGAACTTTTGAGTTTACTAAGCTAAATAATTCAAACTCACACAGAATACATCTGCCAATAATATATATATACTGACCAAGTTTGATCCAAATCGGACTACTATATCGTATAGCTCCCATAGGGCCGATCGGTCAAAAATATGCTCCAAATATGAATTAGTATGAAAAACTTTTAGGTTAACTATACTATATTAATCGGAATACATCTGCCAATAATATATACATATATACTGACCAAATTTGATCCAATCGGACTACTATAGCTCCAATAGGAACAATCGGTCGAAAATATGCTCTAAACATGAATTTGTATGAAAATGCTCTGTGTTTGCCAAGCTATAATATCCATCACCATTGTTAATAACAAATTGAAACTGAGTAGCCGGTATCCTAAAGTCGCGAGGTGACTATAGCATTCTTTCTTGTTATACTCTCTGCAAGAGTATATTGGGTTTGTGCAAAAGTATGTAACAGGCAGAAGGAGGCGTGGCAGACCCCATAAAGTATATATATTCTTGATCAGCATCACAAGCCGAGTCGATATAGCCATGTCCGTCTGTCTGTCTGTCCGTATGAACAAACAGATTTCAGAGATGTTAAGAGCTACAAGTTCGAGCTTGGTGTTAAACAATCACATATTTAGTCAGTCAATACAAGATGACACGCCCCATTCGCCCACAATAAGCAAAAAACTGGACACACCTCAGGAATAATATGTGTTTTCGCCAAATATCTCAGTAACTATGGCACCTAGGATCACCAATTTGGGTAGTGAGGTTCCTACCGAAAGCATAGTTGCATTGCCATTTAAAATTTTGGACTGCCACGCCCACTTTTCCCACATTTGATAAAATAGTCTTCAAACTTCAATGCCGTTTTTAGCGAACTTGTTCTTATCGTACAGTATTGTAGTTTATAATTCGTGTGGAGACTAACTATATTAAATTATCCTGAAAGGTGCATTAAAATCGGACTATAAACAAGAAAACTAGAAGCGTTACAATATTGATAATTGAACGCAATATCAACCCATTGGTGCAAGCGAAATAAAAACACACAAGCACATGTTCGAACGTTTTCGCTGCCTGTGCACGTTTGATGCACGTACTACACATTGTAATATTTGAATACCGATTTTAATCATTTAATCAGGAAAAAATGCAGAGAGTGTTATACAGTCGGGCGTGCTCGACTGTACTTTTCTTTTTGTTAAAAAATTTGAATATATTTTAAAACGAAGAACTTAATAAAAAAAAATTGTATAACAAATTAAACAAGTATGAAAGGCTACAGTCGACCGAGCCGACTATAAAAGACCCCGTACTCTCATAGTAGTGCACATTTGTATTCAATTTGAATTGAAATTTATAAAAAAAATAATTTAACAATTCGCATTGCCAGCTTTCGAACCTACAACCTCAGTCAAACTCTATCAGTTGCACCACGCGCCACTTTTAAGAATTCTCCGATTATCAGCATTTACATGTTATTTATATATACACACACACATTCGTTTGAAATTATATGTATGCATATATGTATGTGTGTATTCGGCGCGGCCAGACGCAACACAAGCATCGAGAACGTTCAAACATGTGTTTGTATCAGAGACCTGCAACGAGTATACTCGAGTACGTTCAAACTTTTCATCAAACGATCGGGTAACGAGTAATTCAACGGGCTGTCCGAAAAATGTTCGAATCACAACGATCAGTTGTCCGTTTTCAAACCTTCAAACGATCAGCCCCATAGATCGTTTGCTGATCGTTCGAGTTGTCAAACGAGTATTCGAACGAGTATACGAACGCAACCTGTACTGATCGTTTTTTCAGTACAAACGTTCGAGTAACAAGCAAGTTCGTTGGTTCGCTTGCGTTGCGTGACGTTCGCAGTGTTGTTATTTATTAAGATGAAAATATGCTAGTTCTAGCGGAAAAAAAGCGAAAAGGCTAAATTCCAATAAAAAATAATAAGAAAATTGTTTAAATATATATTTCTCTTTCTTTTATTAATAATAAATTCAAAAACCATAATGTGTAACATAAAAAATGAAATAATTGTAATATATGTGCATTGATTTTCCCATGTACACATAAGTAAAAAGTTAGATCTGGCGGAAAACAATTTAGAGAGCAACACTGATGGCACGCGCAACAATTTCGAGACTTGTCTTTGTTTTTGTGTATTTGGGCGAGCAAGTATTGATATGTTTGGCATACCACGCATTTCGCTTATATTTTTTTGTAAGACAGAAAACCCCAAACGGAAGAGTTTCCACCTGCTGCAAATATTGCGCTAAATGCAAAACAACCCTTTTACAAAATTCAGAGAGGCCAAACAAGGGAATTTTCCCATCGACGTTTATCTGTTGAGCGTTACAAAGGGTTTCCAAATTACCATTGTAATGCTGATTTCTACAAATTGTCACATTTTAATTCTGTAAAAAACTTATCAACAAAATAATAAAAACAGAATTTCATTTATTATTAAATGTCAATGTATTTAAAGTACATTCTTTATAGCCGTCAAATTATTTAGTCTAGTATCACCTCAGCAGTGGCTCAAAATATTATAAGTTTCTGTTTGGCTTGCTACAACATGTTGTATAACGGCAAAATACTCGAGTATATACTCGAGTAAAACGAGTATAAGCATGCCCGCGGTACGCACACCAAACGATCGGGTATCAAATTTGTTCGAACAAAACGATCACGAGTAAGCGTTCGAGTATACTCGAAATTTTTATACTCGTTGCAGGTCTCTGGTTTGTATGTTTCTGTCTCGCTCTTGCGCATTGGGTGATACTGCAGTTATATAAAAACTTTGTAACGTCATTACTTTTTTGTTAAAAGTAGTATTTTGATGCCACTTTCAGGATAGTTTGATTTGATATGTTTTTAAACGAATGTTGAATTACAACACTGTACTATATGAATAAATGCCTTAAAAACGGCATTAAAGATTAAAAGTTTTTTAGCACTTATGAGAAAAGGGGGCGTGGCAGCTCAAAATTGCCATTAATGCCATTGTATTAAGGCTGTCTCTAAAAACCTCATTGCGGGGGCGGTAAGGGGCGTGGCAACAATTTGAAATAAACTTGATCTGCTTGCGAAGATAACGGACTTTCATTCCAAATTTGGTGTCTCCAGACAGACAGACGAACATGGCTATATCGACTCGCCTGTTGATGCTGATCAAGAATATATATACTTTATGGGGTCGGCCACGCCTCCTTCTGCCTGTTACGCACATTTCGCTTCTGACACACTTAATAGACCCCTCTACTCTTTTTTAGAGCACGGGGTCTACAAAAATCGTCATTTGCGTGTACGAATGTTGAGAAAGAGGTTAAACCATATGATTGGAAATTAAAGGGGTTCGCAGAATAGCCAGTTGACTAAAGATTTAATTTCGTAAAATCCAGTCAACTCTGCATAAATTGCTTGCATTCCGGGCACAGAGTGTCTGACTGGCCTGCGTCAAAGTGTAAAGTATGTTCTCGTCCCCACAACACTCTCCTGCACAAATACACACCCACAGTACCACAAGTGTCAGCTAATTGTTTGGCGTGAAATTACATAGAATAAGCTTCAAGTTTACCAATTGAGCAAGGTTACTTGGAACTGGGCCCGCACTGTTTTTGGCATTCCGATTTTTTCCAGTTTCGAGTTTCATTGATAGCTTTACCAAGTCCCACCAAGCGCAACATATTGTCAGTTGCTGCACGCAAGTTTGACCCACTTGGTTTATTGAGCCTTGTTAGCATAAGTGCAAGAATTTTACTCCAAGGGCTGTGTCGCATGCGGTTGCCGTGGGATGATACAATGCCGATGGAAATGCATTTCAGATAGAATAAATTCAAGGAGAATCATCTTGAACTAGTCCCCAGATACACTCACGCCAGCTCCGATACAAGAATACAATAGCATACTGGTGCATCTACATTCGGACAAACGACGGTATCAAAATCGTCTGCCAATTGCTAACAGCAAAGGCAAATGCGCTCCATTTAAAACAATGTCTATACCCAGACTCAGCGTATATGTTGGCTCAACTGTGGTCCTCCATAAAGAATATGCTGGACTGATTCAAAAATCACAATAGATTGGTTAAATACTTCCCCTTCATTATTAGCAACATTCGTAGCCAATATAGTTGCTGGAATCCAAGAGACGAAACCTAATGTAGCTTGGAGACATGTAACAACATCAAGTAATTCAGCTGATTTGGCGTCCAAAAGGTGTGATGTTCAGAAACTCTTATAGTCAATTTGGTTTGAAGGCGCACCATTTCTCTGCAATGCACAGTGTTATTTTTATACTCTCTGCAAGGGTATATTGGGTTTATTTATTTATTGTCTGACCATTAGCAGTCGACACAAAAAGAAAAAAAATTAAATTAATGTAATAAAGTATAAGAAAATAATTAAAATTAAGATTTACATTAAATTTAAAAACAAACAAGAAAGAATGCTTTAGTCGCCTCGCGACTTTAGGATACCCGTTACTCAGTTTCAATTTGTTATTAACAATGGTGATGGATATAATAGCTTGGCAAACACAGAACATTTTCATAGAAATTCATGTTTAGAGCATATTTTCGACCGATCGGCCCTATGGGAGCTATACGATATAGTTGTCCGATTTGGATCAAACTTGGTCTGTATATATATATTATTGTCAGATGTATTCTGTGTGAGTTTGATTAATATAGCTTAGTTAACGCAAAAGTTTTCCATACTTATTCATATTTAGAGCGTATTTTTCACCGATCGGCCCTATGGGAGCTCTACGATATAGTTGTCCGATTCGGATCAAACTTGGTCAATACATGTACTTCCTAGATATGTACATTCCGTGTAAATTTGGTTCAGATAGCATAGCTAACAAAAAAATTTTCTATACTAAAACATTCTACGTTTACCTGTACATTTACCTTTATATGCAAATAAAACGCCCTAAAGTGGGCGTGTCAAAAAACAAAAACAAACTTGTACTGCTTGGGTATTGTACCTTTCATTTGCGACCACTATCATTTTTCTAGCTCTTATAGTCTCTGAGATCCTTTTGTTCATACAGACGGACGGACGGACAGACGGACAGACGGACATGGCTATATCGACTCGGCTATTGATGCTGATCAAGAATATATATACTTTATGGGGTCTGCCACGCCTCCTTCTGCCTGTTACATACATTCCAACGATTACAATATACCCTTTTACTCTACGAGTAACGGGTATAAATAGAAACAAGAAAGAAATGTACAGTCGAGCGCGCCCGACCGTATAATACTCTCTGCATTTGTCCCGATTAAATTATTAAAATCGGTATCGAGATATTACAATGTGAATTACTTGCATTAAAACACGTTGAAACAAAAACAATCTAAGCATAATCAAACACACATATGTTTGTTTGAATGCGAATACACATACGTTTGACAATATGTATATGATGCAAATATGTATGTATGTATGTGTGTATTCGGCGCAGCCAGCGACCGCGGGCAGCGCTGCCGGCATACAGGCAGCGAAAACGTTCGAACATGTGCTTGTGTGTTTCTATCTCGCTTGCACCTATGGGTTGATATTGCGTTCAATTATCAATATTGTAACGCTTCTAGTTTTCTTGTTTATAGTCCGATTTTAATGCGCCTTTTTAGTATAGTTTAATATAGTTAGTCTCCACACGAATTATATAATTACTGTAAGGCGGGGCCCTTAATCCCACCATACATAGTTTATAAGAATAAGTATAATTAGTCGAGAATTATTTAGATGTAAGCAAATGAATTGTTAGCTTTAATTCCATGAAGAAAATTATTATTTAAGTTATCGAATAGTTAGTCGATAGGAGTTTAGGATGCTGGCAGTGCCCTCTGTCGAGAGCGCGGAGAGCGGTCGGGTGCAACCCTGCACGAAAGCTCTGTGGTGAAGAGAGCAACTGTGAGCAAGAAAAACAGTTAGGGCCAGTGCGACATAAAGAAAGAGAAGGAATAAAAGAAAAGGAAAAGAGAAACCAAGCAGCGTGTTGTTTCCCGCGAATTGCAGATTAGGTTTCATCCACCACATCCCTACTCCCACTCGCTTCCGTTTCGTTAGAGGATAGTCGCGACTCTACGGTGCCCCTAGAGTCGCACTCAATTCTCACGAACCAACGCCGTCTTTCGCTGAGAACCATCGTAGCCTCTTGGTACCCTTGAGCCACGATTGGAAACTCGCAAGACGCTCTCTTACCCTGTACCCAACGACTCGCTGAGATCAACGGCGGCGCTCCCCGTTTAGATCTCGCGTTCGCATCGTCCCAATGCTAATAGCGCTCCTCGCCTGAGAACAGCGGCGGCCGCCAGAGTACCTCGGCGCTCCGTTTCGATCTCGCGGAGCGGTGCGTGACATTGCTGAGAACAACGGCGGCGCTCCCCGTTTAGATCTCGCGTCTCGCTGGCGCCCTAGCAGGGACCCTGGAGACGTAGGGGAGTGTAGCACCATTGCGACTTAAAACCCGCAAGTGCGCACACGAAAGCCGTTTGAGAATTTTTCTGCTTTCATTAGCATGGTCGAATAGGCGGAATTTTTTTTTTTTTAAATAATTTGGAAAACAATAGAGCGTGTAATAGCCTAGTCGGACATACCCCTTAACACCCCTAACCTTAGTTTCATAGCGGTGCATTGGGCACATGGAATCAAAGTGTAGGCGAGGGGTATCCAAAACGGGCGGGTGATCTTCGGTCGCAAAGTCAGCGCAATTTGCCAATGCACGTGCACTAGAGCCAAGCAGTAACGGAATTTGGCATAGCAAAGACGGAATTTGGCACAGCGACAGACGCCGATTAGGCAACAGTTCGGTGGCAAGCGCGGCGACCCGTCCCCGCGGAAAAAAAAAGGAACAGCAGCGAGAATCGGGAAAACAAGTGCATGCGTGTGACGTCACCGCGTGCAAAACTACAGAGGGCCAGAGGCCGCATAAAAGTGGACAGAATTACAGTGGGCCAGAGGCCGCATTAAAGTGGACAAAACTACAGTGGGCCGAAGGCCACGGAAAATAGGACAAAAAAAAATTACAGTGGGCCGGAGGCCAGATAGACACGGTCAAGAGCATATAATTCATAAAGAGGGAGGGAAAATTCATCGGGGAATTTCCGCCGAGCTTTCCTCAAGGAACTCACCGAGGAGTTATCAACTGCTTTCCTCGAGGAATTCACCAAGGAATTTTCGGATAGCGTCGTTAAGGAGTTCACCGAGGAATTCACCAAGGAATTGTCGTGTAGTGTCCTCAAGGAGTTCATCGAGGAATTTTCGACTGGTTTCCTCAAGGAATTCATCGACGAATTCAGAAGTCGAGAAGGGAAAAAAAGAACACGGAGTTCCTTCTTTGGCGCTATTTTCGAGCGAAGCCAGAAGCCCGCGCAGAGCGGACACTTTGCGAGGGAATGTCCGAATGCGCGGGTAACTTTCTGCCGAGTTTGCGACAAACAAGGAAGGAGCAGCCGGGAATGCTGCGAACAAGAGAGTTCGGGAAACGAAACAAGGCGCCCCTCAGGCCAGGAGGAGGGCGGCGCCTACAGCACGAGTTCCAGGCAATTGATGCAACAACAGGAATGAAAGGGGCAAAGAATATGGCCGATAAGACGTTGGCTGGCCACGAGACGACGGAGACGTGGGATCTCCACGAGGACCGCACGAATCTTGAGGGCAAGAGAACGCCAACGGGAGACATCCCGCCCGCCGATGAGAAGTCAAAATCTCGGCGGCGCCGGAATAGGGCGAGGAAGCGCGTACACATAGGAAAAGGGAAGCGTGAAGAGAGCACCCCTGCGGGTGAGTTAAAACAGAAAGCAAGAAGCGGAGCAAACGGGGCACAAGGGATGAGGGCTGAGGTCCCCCCAAAGGCGCAAATAAGCGAGATGAATGAAGCGGTGTCGACCAGGAAACGAGAGCACAGGAGCACACCTATACGGGAGCAAACGGTGACGACCGATAAACGAGAGCACAAGAACACGGGAATCAAGAAACGAGATGTACCAGATGGAGTGACAGGGGCGCGGGCGCAGGTCCACCAAGGGGCTCAGATGGCCGGCATGAAAGGAAGGGAAGAAGAATCCCTGCTGATCACGGTGGAGCGGTTGAATGATCGGAAAGCTTTCCAACAACCGGCCCCAGCGAGACCACCGCGTAAATGGATAGAGGTGGAACCAACAGATCGGGTCAGAGCGGATACAGTGGGATACGCGGTGATGGACACCGAAAATACCGACTATATTGGATTCCCCTGCAGACCGCGAGCTCGGAAAGGCGGGGTGACGCAGGCCCAGGAGGAAAATGGGGTATATAATAACATTGTAATAGGAAACGATAAAAAAAATTGTAATTAGAGTTTAAGACTGCCCGGTCATAAGTCGCACTGGTAGGGACATTGAAGATAGTATAACTATAGTAAGTAAGTAAGTATAGTAGTACAACAATGGAAGATGAAGCAATCGTCACAAGTCCCCTACGTGGAGGAGGTGGCCAGTGACGCCACAGAGACGTTCCCGAGGATGTCACCAGCGTCTATATACCCAGACTCAGCGTATATGTTGGCTCAACTGTGGTCCTCCATAAAGAATATGCTGGACTGATTCAAAAATCACAATAGATTGGTTAAATACTTCCCCTTCATTATTAGCAACATTCGTAGCCAATATAGTTGCTGGAATCCAAGAGACGAAACCTAATGTAGCTTGGAGACATGTAACAACATCAAGTAATTCAGCTGATTTGGCGTCCAAAAGGTGTGATGTTCAGAAACTCTTATAGTCAATTTGGTTTGAAGGCGCACCATTTCTCTGCAATGCACAGTGTTATTTTTATACTCTCTGCAAGGGTATATTGGGTTTATTTATTTATTGTCTGACCATTAGCAGTCGACACAAAAAGAAAAAATAATTAAATTAATGTAATAAAGTATAAGAAAATAATTAAAATTAAGATTTACATTAAATTTAAAAACAAACAAGAAAGAATGCTATAGTCGCCTCGCGACTTTAGGATACCCGTTACTCAGTTTCAATTTGTTATTAACAATGGTGATGGATATAATAGCTTGGCAAACACAGAACATTTTCATAGAAATTCATGTTTAGAGCATATTTTCGACCGATCGGCCCTATGGGAGCTATACGATATAGTTGTCCGATTTGGATCAAACTTGGTCTGTATATATATATTATTGTCAGATGTATTCTGTGTGAGTTTGATTAATAGCTTAGTTAACGCAAAAAGTTTTCCATACTTATTCATATTTAGAGCGTATTTTTCACCGATCGGCCCTATGGGAGCTCTACGATATAGTTGTCCGATTCGGATCAAACTTGGTCAATACATGTACTTCCTAGATATGTACATTCCGTGTAAATTTGGTTCAGATAGCATAGCTAACAAAAAAAATTTTCTATACTAAAACATTCTACGTTTACCTGTACATTTACCTTTATATGCAAATAAAACGCCCTAAAGTGGGCGTGTCAAAAAACAAAAACAAACTTGTACTGCTTGGGTATTGTACCTTTCATTTGCGACCACTATCATTTTTCTAGCTCTTATAGTCTCTGAGATCCTTTTGTTCATACAGACGGACGGACGGACGGACGGACAGACGGACAGACGGACATGGCTATATCGACTCGGCTATTGATTCTGATCAAGAATATATATACTTTATGGGGTCTGCCACGCCTCCTTCTGCCTGTTACATACATTCCAACGATTACAATATACCCTTTTACTCTACGAGTAACGGGTATAAATAGAAACAAGAAAGAAATGTACAGTCGAGCGCGCCCGACCGTATAATACTCTCTGCATTTGTCCCGATTAAATTATTAAAATCGGTATCGAGATATTACAATGTGAATTACTTGCATTAAAACACGTTGAAACAAAAACAATCTAAGCATAATCAAACACACATATGTTTGTTTGAATGCGAATACACATACGTTTGACAATATGTATATGATGCAAATATGTATGTATGTATGTGTGTGTATTCGGCGCAGCCAGCGACCGCGGGCAGCGCTGCCGGCATACAGGCAGCGAAAACGTTCGAACATGTGCTTGTGTGTTTCTATCTCGCTTGCACCTATGGGTTGATATTGCGTTCAATTATCAATATTGTAACGCTTCTAGTTTTCTTGTTTATAGTCCGATTTTAATGCGCCTTTTTAGTATAGTTTAATATAGTTAGTCTCCACACGAATTATATAATTACTGTAAGGCAGGGGCCCTTAATCCCACCATACATAGTTTATAAGTATAAGTATAATTAGTCGAGAATTATTTAGATGTAAGCAAATGAATTGTTAGCTTTAATTCCATGAAGAAAATTATTATTTAAGTTATCGAATAGTTAGTCGATAGGAGTTTAGGATGCTGGCAGTGCCCTCTGTCGAGAGCGCGGAGAGCGGTCGGGTGCAACCCTGCACGAAAGCTCTGTGGTGAAGAGAGCAACTGTGAGCAAGAAAAACAGTTAGGGCCAGTGCGACATAAAGAAAGAGAAGGAATAAAAGAAAAGGAAAGAGAAACCAAGCAGCGTGTTGTTTCCCGCGAATTGCAGATTAGGTTTCATCCACCACATCCCTACTCCCACTCGCTTCCGTTTCGTTAGAGGATAGTCGCGACTCTACGGTGCCCCTAGAGTCGCACTCAATTCTCACGAACCAACGCCGTCTTTCGCTGAGAACCATCGTAGCCTCTTGGTACCCTTTGAGCCACGATTGGAAACTCGCAAGACGCTCTCTTACCCTGTACCCAACGACTCGCTGAGATCAACGGCGGCGCTCCCCGTTTAGATCTCGCGTTCGCATCGTCCCAATGCTAATAGCGCTCCTCGCCTGAGAACAGCGGCGGCCGCCAGAGTACCTCGGCGCTCCGTTTCGATCTCGCGGAGCGGTGCGTGACATTGCTGAGAACAACGGCGGCGCTCCCCGTTTAGATCTCGCGTCTCGCTGGCGCCCTAGCAGGGACCCTGGAGACGTAGGGGGAGTGTAGCACCATTGCGACTTAAAACCCGCAAGTGCGCACACGAAAGCCGTTTGAGAATTTTTCTGCTTTCATTAGCATGGTCGAATAGGCGGAATTTTTTTTTTTTAAATAATTTGGAAAACAATAGAGCGTGTAATAGCCTAGTCGGACATACCCCTTAACACCCCTAACCTTAGTTTCATAGCGGTGCATTGGGCACATGGAATCAAAGTGTAGGCGAGGGGTATCCAAAACGGGCGGGTGATCTTCGGTCGCAAAGTCAGCGCAATTTGCCAATGCACGTGCACTAGAGCCAAGCAGTAACGGAATTTGGCATAGCAAAGACGGAATTTGGCACAGCGACAGACGCCGATTAGGCAACAGTTCGGTGGCAAGCGCGGCGACCCGTCCCCGCGGAAAAAAAAAAAGGAACAGCGAGAATCGGGAAAACAAGTGCATGCGTGTGACGTCACCGCGTGCAAAACTACAGAGGGCCAGAGGCCGCATAAAAGTGGACAGAATTACAGTGGGCCAGAGGCCGCATTAAAGTGGACAAAACTACAGTGGGCCGAAGGCCACGGAAAGTAGGACAAAAAAAAAATTACAGTGGGCCGGAGGCCAGATAGACACGGTCAAGAGCATATAATTCATAAAGAGGGAGGGAAAATTCATCGGGGAATTTCCGCCGAGCTTTCCTCAAGGAACTCACCGAGGAGTTATCAACTGCTTTCCTCGAGGAATTCACCAAGGAATTTTCGGATAGCGTCGTTAAGGAGTTCACCGAGGAATTCACCAAGGAATTGTCGTGTAGTGTCCTCAAGGAGTTCATCGAGGAATTTTCGACTGGTTTCCTCAAGGAATTCATCGACGAATTCAGAAGTCGAGAAGGGAAAAGAACACGGAGTTCCTTCTTTGGCGCTATTTTCGAGCGAAGCCAGAAGCCCGCGCAGAGCGGACACTTTGCGAGGGAATGTCCGAATGCGCGGGTAACTTTCTGCCGAGTTTGCGACAAACAAGGAAGGAGCAGCCGGGAATGCTGCGAACAAGAGAGTTCGGGAAACGAAACAAGGCGCCCCTCAGGCCAGGAGGAGGGCGGCGCCTACAGCACGAGTTCCAGGCAATTGATGCAACAACAGGAATGAAAGGGGCAAAGAATATGGCCGATAAGACGTTGGCTGGCCACGAGACGACGGAGACGTGGGATCTCAACGAGGACCGCACGCCTCTTGAGGGCAAGAGAACGCCAACGGGAGACATCCCGCCCCCCGATGAGAAGCCAAAATCTCGGCGGCGTCGGAAGAGGGCGAGGAAGCGCGTACACACAGGAAAAGGGAAGCGTGAAGAGAGCACTCCTGCGGGTGAGTTAGAGCAGAAAGCAAGAAGCGGAGCAAACGGGGCGCAAGGGATGAGGGCTGAGGTCCCCCCAAAGGCGCAAACGAGCGAGATGAATGAAGCGGTGTCGACCAGGAAACGAGAGCACAGGAGCACACCTATACGGGAGCAAACGGTGACGACCGATAAACGAGAGCACAAGAACACGGGAATCAAGAAACGAGAGGTACCAGATGGAGTGCCAGGGGCGCGGGCGCAGGTCCCCCCAGGGGCTCAGATGGCCGGCATGAAAGGAAGGGAAGAAGAATCCCTGCTGATCACGGCGGAGCGGTTGAATGATCGGAAAGCTTTCCAACAACCGGCCCCAGCGAGACCACCGCGTAAATGGATAGAGGTGGAACCAACAGATCGGATCAGAGCGGATACAGTGGGATACGCGGTGATGGACACCGAAAACACCGACGATATTGGATTCCCCTGCAGGCCGCGAGCTCGGAAAGGCGGGGTGACGCAGGCCCAGGAGGAAAATGGGGTATACAATAACATAGTAATAGGAAACGATAAAAAAAAAATTGTAATTAGAGTTTAAGACTGCCCGATCATAAGTCGCACTGGTAGGGACATTGAAGATAGGATAAATATAGTAAGTAAGTAAGTATAGTAGTACAACAATGGAAGATGAAGCAATCGTCACAAGTCCCCTACGTGGAGGAGGTGGCCAGTGACGCCACAGAGACGTTCCCTAGGATGTCGCCAGCGGGAGAAAGGCGTTCAAAGGGCCATATCTCGGCCTATGGGGCCGTGATAGTGACCCGGTCGGAGAAAGGGGGGGGTGTAAGGCGGGGCCCTTAATCCCACCATACATAGTTTATAAGTATAAGTATAATTAGTCGAGAATTATTTAGATGTAAGCAAATGAATTGTTAGCTTTAATTCCATGAAGAAAATTATTATTTAAGTTATCGAATAGTTAGTCGATAGGAGTTTAGGATGCTGGCAGCCCCCCCTCTGTCGGGAGCGCGGAGAGCGGTCGGGTGCAACCCTGCACTCTACGGTGCCCCTAGAGTCGCACTCAATTCTCACGAACCAACGCCGTCTTTCGCTGAGAACCATCGTAGCCTCTTGGTACCCTTGAGCCACGATTGGAAACTCGTTCTCTTACCCTGTACCCAACGACTCGCTGAGATCAACGGCGGCGCTCCCCGTTTAGATCTCGCGTTCGCATCGTCCCAATCCTAATAGCGCTCCTCGTCTGAGAACAGCGGCGGCCGCCAGAGTACCTCGGCGCTCCGTTTCGATCTCGCGGAGCGGTGCGTGACATTGCTGAGAACAATGGCGGCGCTCCCCGTTTAGATCTCGCTTCCCCCTCCCCTCCTCACGCAGTGCTCTCCCGCATGAGAACAGCGCTGGCTGCCAGAGCACCTCGGCACCACGCTTCGATCTCGCAGAGCATTGCATCGACATTGCTGAGAACAACGGCGGCGCTCCCCGTTTAGATCTCGCATCTCGCTTCCCGCCCCCTCCTCACGCAATGCTCTCCGCATGAGAACAGCGCCGGCTGCCAGAGCACCTCGGCTCCACGCTTCGATCTCGCAGAGCATCGCATCGGCTCGCTGAGAACGACGGCAGCGTCCCTGCCTCGATCTCGCGTCCCGCTCCCCCCCTTTCTCATACCAATACCCACCCCCAGATCGACCATTTTTCCCCGTCTGCAGCGTCTCCGCGAATGTTACAAATTTCTTGTAAGATTCGAGCCCTGGACAGACTGAGATTTGTACCCCGGCTAGAACGCTTCTTTACATTACAATACTGTACGATAAGAACAAGTTAGCCAACAACGGCATTAAAGGTTCCAGACTTTTTTATCAAATGTGGGAAAAGTGGGCGTGGCAGTCCAACATTTTAAATGGCAATGCAACTATGCCGTCGCTACGAACCTCCCGTTCCAGAATTGGTGATCCTAGGTGCCATAGTTACTGAGATATTTGCCGAAAACACAAATTTTTTCCGAGGTGTGTCCAGTTTTTTGCTTATTGTGGGCGAATGGGGCGTGGCATCGAATGAAAAAAGATTCTTGTATTGACTGACTAAATATGTGATTGTTTGACACCAAGCTCGAACTTGTAGCTCTTACCATCTCTGAAATCTGTTTGTTCATACGGACAGACAGACAGACGGACAGACGGACATGGCTATATCGACTCGGCTTGTGATGCTGATCAAGAATACATATATATACTTTATGGGGTCTGCCACGCCTCCTTCTGCCTGTTACATACTTGTGCACAAACCCAATATACTCTTGCAGAGAGTATAAAAAGTAAAGGCCCAAGATGGCTTCCTTGAGGAACCCCCGAGTTAACACGCACGGGCTTGGATAACGTGCCATTAAAATTAACTTTTTGAGTTCTAGAACATAAATAGTTCGCAATCGAAAGAATTAATTTATCTGGAAATCCAAGCAAATTAAGTTTATATATTAAAAGACAATGATTAACGGTATCAAAACCCTTGCTAAAATCAGTGTAAATGACATCTGTTTGCAATTTATTTTGAAACCCTGTATAACAATGGAAGTAAATTCTAATAAGTTAGTGGTAGTAGATCTATATTTCATAAACCCGTGCTGGCAAGGTGAAACAATAGATCTACAAAGATGTTGCAATTGAAAAGTTATTAATTTCTCAAAAGTTTTAGGAATTGCAGACAACTTTGAGATACCCCTATAGTTACAAGTGTCAGATTTAGTACCCTTTTTATGAAGGGGAATAAAAAAAGATGCTTTCCAGATGTCAGGAAAGCAGCAGGACTCAACAGACAAATTAAATAATGTATACAAAGGTTTCAAGAGTTGGTCGGCACAGTTTCTGAGCACGCAACCAGGAACTCCATCAGGGCCCGGGGAAAGAGCAGGTTTCACAGCCTTTAGATCACTCAAAAGCGATTCTTCAGTGATCAATGGCCTTAAATTACAATTAGAAGCATTTACACGGTAAGGATAAGGCAAGTTTAGATTATTTTGATGAATGCAATAAGTTGATTGGAAAAAATCAGCAAATAAATCGGCTGATCAGAGTTAGCAGTCTTATTTTCAAAGACCATTGAGGAAGGAAGTGTTGATGATTTACGCTTCGCATTAACGAAGTTATAAAAAAGTTTAGGATTACTTCGAAACTGCTGACCACAGCTTCTGAGGTAATTCCGATAGCACAGGCTGTTCAATGCAGAGAAATCAGATCGAGCAATTACATATCGAGAGAAATCCAGGGAAGAGCCAGATTCCCTGAATTTCTTATAAAATTTAAATTTAATGTTTTTAAACGTGTCAATTCACGTGTAAACCAAATCGGGTTTTTAGAGATACTAGGAACACAAGATGGAACACAAAGTTCAAATAAATTATTTAGAGTAAGTTAAAAAAATGCAACTGCTTCATCCATATCCCTGCACTTGAAGAGCCATGACCAGTCAGTCTGGGATAAAAGCTGATTTAACTTATTAAAATCAGCCTTCCGAAACTGGCGAATACGCTTGCTGGGTCTCGAGCTGGACTTACCCATTTGGGTAGGCAAATCCATCAACAATTCCAAAGTCGGGTGATATGGATCTTCAGGAATAGAAAGGGGAGCAATACGAGAAACAAATGGAAATTATGGGTCTAATACAAAAATAAGATCAAGCATCTTATTTAAAGAATTGGGAATGCCATTTATTTGAGATAGAGAAATCCCAAATAAATGATCAAGGAAATCACTCTGAGTCGTGGGAGTCAATACAGCAGAGCCTGGAGTGGATAACCAAGTAGTTCCTGCAATGTTAAAATCACCCAGAACCACGAGGATATCCCGATCGGAAATTAGGGAAGAAACAGATTTGATAGCTAGGAAATGTTCAAAATAAACAGAACTATCAGAAGAAGGAGGAATATAAGAGCAAGTAATAAAAATGGAAACATTGAAAATATGAATCTTTATCGCAATAAATTCTAAATCCGTAGACATACTAAGATTAACTTCTTCAGAGGAAAGATCAGCATTAACAGCAATCAGAACACAACCACCACGACGAGAAGTGCGATCCTTTCTATAAAGGGAAAAGTTATCGCAGAATATCTCAGTATTAAGAATGTCAGGCCTTAACCAAGTTTCAGTAAAGGCAATGACATGAAAATGAAAAAGAAACACTAGATAAGTAAAGGTTACTAAGCTTGCTACAAAGACCTCTTACATTCTGATAGGCAAGCGAGAGGGAGGAGTTTAGTTGGTTAGACGAAGATAATGCAGATAGTTCAATCGGAGTCCGATTTCCTTTTTTTTGGCAGTATATTCTTTCACCACTTATTGGTCCGGCCAGAACTCTTTGCAGCATATTTTGTTAAATTGTTCGGCCGGAACACTTATTTTAAATGAAGAAATCTCCCGAGCATACGTAAATTTGAATTTTTCAATCGTAATGTTGGCTATAGATTTGGCTTGTATAAATGCCTTAACATCATCATATGTAGTATCAGGGGCAAGCTTTGAAACAAAGATTTGTTTTTTCGGTGGAATACCTATGAGAGTCAAGTTATTATCTACCACTGTCATAAAGTCTTTTGAACTAACAACACTGATAGATTGACTAGTAGACCCAGTCGGAATGTCATCACTGGTATGCTGGTCAACAACAACTGTATTGACAGCGACTGAATCAGGGACTGGCTCGGTGTCCGTACGAGTAACTTCTGTGGGGGAAGTAAAATTATCATTCCTACTGACAATACTAGTTGGAGATGGGGAAGAAAGATTTATTAGAGACGGATCTGAATTAATGGAGATATGAGGAGGAACCAAAAGTTCATTTGGACCAATTGACAACCTTAAATTGGCCTTTTCCGCTTTGGAGAATCATTCAAAAGATTCATACTTTTGAAATCTTTATCCAACGAGGTGAAACTATCGAACAGGTTCTTAAATCTGCCCAATAGTTCACCAAAGCCTCTTTTAGTTTGCCTCATGAAGCCCATCATGTCCTTTTCAACATCCCTGCACGACTCACATGTCCATTTTATACCCGTATTATCGACATGATAAGCTCTAATCATGTCGATAATACGGCCATTAAGGCCAGCACATTTTTCGTGTGATACATTAAAACCACTTTAACGTTGTTTCGTACCTGGCAATTTTACTATAGCAGACATTCATAATTGCAAAATTAAAATTTAACAACAACGAAAAGAAAAGATTATACTGCAAAAATATACAAATCTAATAAAAAAGAACAAGAAAAAAAAGTACAGTCGAGCGCGCCCGACCGTATAGTACTCTCTGCATTTTCCCGATTAAATTATTAAAATCGGTATTCAGATATTACAATGAATAGTACTTGCATAAAAACACGTTGAAACAAAAACGATCTAAGCATAATCAAACGTACATATGTTTGTTTGTATGAGAATACACATACGTTTGACAATATATGATGCATGCATGTATGTATGTGTGCATTCGGCGCGGCCAGCGTCCGAAGGCAGCGCTGCCGCCACACAGGCAGCAAAAATGTTCGAACATGCGCTTGTGTGTTTCTGTCCTGCTTGCACCAATGGGTTGGTATTGCGTTCAATTATCAATATTGTAACGCTTCTAGTTTTCTTGTTTATAGTCCGATTTTAATGCGCCTTTCAGTATAGTTTAATATAGTTAGTCTCCACACGAATTATATAATTACAGTACTGTACGATACGAACAAGTTCGCCAAACCGGCGTTGAAGGTTCCAGACTTTTTTATCAAATGTGGGAAAAGTGGGCGTGGCAGTCCAAATTTTTAAATGGCAACGCAACTATGCCGTCGGTACCAGAATTGGTGATCCTAGGTGCCATAGTTACTGAGATATTTGCCGAAAACACCAACTTTTTCCGAGGTGTGTCCAGTTTTTTGCTTATTGTGGGCGAATGGGGCGTGGCATCAAAAAAAAAAAAAAAATTCTTGTATTGACTGACTAAATATGTGATCGTTTGACACCAAGCTCGAACTTGTAGCTCTTACCATCTCTGAAATCTGTTTGTTCATACGGACAGACAGACAGACGGACAGACGGACATGGCTATATCGACTCGGCTTGTGATGCTGATCAAGAATATATATACTTTATGGGGTCTGCCACGCCTCCTTCTGCCTGTTACATACTTTGCACAAACCCAATATACTCTTGCAGAGAGTATAAAAGAAAAAAAATATAACAAATTTAAAATTTGTATAGAGTGTTAAAAAGTATGACAGATATGCACAAGGGTTAAGTAAACAGAATGCTAAGCTAAAGCAGAAATACAGCGTACTTACAAAAACAAAATTGTTTGCGCGCCAAACGAAAATTTTACCAACCAAGGTAGCCAACCAAGGTAGCCAGCACCAACAACACGTAGATCGCGGGATAGCATAGGGGTGATTCAAAGCGCAGCTTACAAAGAGCAGAGAGAGAGATGACGCGAGAGAGTAAAAATCTATTTATAGATTGCGCTCGCGACTGAAACGTTCTAGGCAGAGAGTAGCAAACAAGCAAAAACTGCAAGTTACAAAAACAAAGCTAGTTGGGAGACAACAAAGCAAGTGCACAAACAAACAAACAACTTGCTTTGGCTAAGCTTTGTTTTAGTAAATATTGCAAAGAAATTATTAAATTTGTTAGTTAGTGTATTTAAACCTTGCGTTTACACAGCCGGTGTATGACACAAAGTATAGATAATGATAAAATTGACTTGAATTGATTTATAAAGTGAAATAAAGCGACGAAAAGTGACTTTTAAACGAGGAAGAAAAAAAAACACGTCCGTTTGCAAAGCAAGTGCGAAGCGAATTAAAATTAAAAGTAACTTCACCAAATTTGGTCCAAATCGGACAACTGCAACATGTGAAACAAATTGGTCAAAAATGTTAAAATTGTAATTTATGTACGTGTTTGAAGGAAAGTGGTAAATCATTTTTTATCAACTTTAGCCGTCCTGGTTGTCAACAGTGCTGTGGTCCAAGTGATGTGACATGCATTAGAGAAACATGAGGTCTGCGGTTCGAACCCCAGCACAGACAGACATTTGTTTTCTTTTTCTTTTTCTATAACAAAACATTATTATATGTAAATGCAGATAATCAGCAGTACCTGCAAATTGAGGTGTGGTGCATATGGTAGAGTGGCGACATGTGAGAATCCTGTGTCTGATACCGCGGGTTCGATTGCAGCTAGCGCATAACTTTTTTTTACTCTTTTAAATTTTAATTTAAACTATTATCTATTTTTTAAATTTGTATTTTAAAATATTAATCAGTCTACTGCTTCTTCTTTTAAGTTTGTAAGTATTTTTGTATGGGCACTACAAGGAGTACGGGGTCTTATACAGTCGGCACGTCGACTGTAGCCTTTCTTACTTGTTTAATTTTTATACCCGTTACTTGTAGAGTAAAAGGGTATATTGTAATCGTTGGAATGTATGTAACAGCCATGTCCGTCTGTCCGTCCATCCATCAGTATGAACAAAAGGATCTCAGAGACTATAATACCTAGAAAGGTGAAAGGGGTCGCAAATGAAAAGTACAATACCCAAGCAGTACAAGTTTGTTTTTGTTTTTTTGATACGCCTACTGTAGGGAGTTCTATCTTCATATAAAAGTAAATATACATGTAAAACTAGAGTGTTTTAGTATAGAACATTTTTTTTTTTAGCTATGCTATCTGAACAAAATTTTCACGGATAGTACATGTCTAGGAAGTACATGTACTGACCAAGTTTGATCCAAGCCATACAACTATACGTACATATATAATGGGTACCCTAAAGTCGAGAGTCGATTATAGTATTTTTCCTTGTTTAAATTTTTTTTAATACTCTATGCAAGAGTATATTGGGTTTGTGCAAAGTATGTAACAGGCAGAAGGAGGCGTGGCAGATCAGCATCACAAGCCGAGTCGATATAGCCATGTCCGTCTGTCCGTCTGTCTGTCTGTCTGTCCGTATAAACAAACAGATTTCAGAGATGGTAAGAGCTACAAGTTCGAGCTTGGTGTCAAACGATCACATTTTTAGTCAGTCAATACAAGAATCTTTTTTTTTTCGATGCCACTCCCCATTCGCCCACAATAAGCAAAAAACTGGACACACCTCGGAAAAAATTTGTGTTTTCGGCAAATATCTCAGTAACTATGGCACCTAGGATCACCAATTCTGGAACGGGAGGTTCCTAGCGACGGCATTGCCATTTATAATTTTGGACTGCCACGCCCACTTTTCCCACATTTGATAAAAAAGTCTGGAACCTTCAATGCCGTTTTTGGCGAACTTGTTCGTATCGTACAGTATTGTAATTATATAATATATTAAACTATACTGAAAGGCGCATTAAAATCGGACTATAAACAAGAAAACTAGAAGCGTTACAATATTGATAATTGAACGCAATATCAACCCATAGGTGCAAGCGAGATAGAAACACACAAGCACATGTTCGAACGTTTTCGCTGCCTGTGTGTCTCAGCGCTGCCCGCGGTCGCTGGCTGCGCCGAATACACACATACATACATACATATTTGCATCATATACATATTGCCAAACGTATGTGTATTCGAATACAAACAAACAGATGTGTGTTTGATTATGCTTAGATTGTTTTTGTTTCAACGTGTTTTAATGCAAGTAATTCACATTGTAATATCTCGATACCGATTTAAATAATTTAATCGGGACAAATGCAGAGAGTATTATACGGTCGGGCGCGCTCGACTGTACTTTTCTTTCTTGTTTTTTAATTTTAATTTAAATTAAATACAAATGCGCACTACTGTGTGTACGGGGTCTTTTACAGTCGGCTCTCTCGACTGTAGCCTTTCTTACATGTTCTTTATATAATATAAAACAAAAACTTAATGATTAAATTAAAAATTAGGTTTTAAAAATTCAAAGTAGGTAAAAATATAAAAAACAAGTATGAAAAGATATAGTCAAACGAGACGACGAGCATGTCTTCATACAAATGAGCAATTTTAACCGATTTATCCTCTGAGAGCTATTGCCGTCCTATCCGGATAAAACTTGGTGAGGATAGTTATGATACTATACACATAATGTATGCTTTTTTCTAGCGTGAGCACCTTGGCGAATTCTGCATTTTTATTGATTGTCATTTGTTATATGTACTTACCTTTATGTGTGCATTATAATTATATCATGTTGGTGAACAGCATACCCACAGCAATTTTTTAACAAATGTCAATGAATGAAAATTCACTTAATTTAATTAAAATGTTCAAAATATTATTTGATAGCTGCTAAGGTCACTTATTTAAAGTTTGCAGGAAAAAAAAAGAAGCAAAAACAAAAAACTATTATCTACGAATCGCCGATAATTTACTCATGCATATTGCGTTAATTTGGTTTCAATTCTTAAAAACACAAGTTATTCATACCATGTATTTCGACCAAACATATGTTTCTGTTTGATTAACTAGTCCGATCTGGACGAAAATTGATTGGCTCATTTCATAAATTTTGCCAAAAATCGATTAATAGAGAACGACTATTTTCATACTAAACCTTTTTTAGCCGATTATTCCAATGAGAGCTATATGATATTGTCATGCTATCCGGCCAATTCATATGAAGCTTTTGCAGGCAGAATACACACCCGTGTAATTTCATTAAGATATGTTTAAAACTGAGAGATTAGTTTGCATAGAAAATGATGGAAATGGCTAAATCGATTTGGCTATTAATGTTGATAATGAATTTATATACTTTGTGGGGTCTGTCACATCTCTTTTGTATCGGCGCAAACTTCGTAAGAAAAAACTATAAACTATCTGCAAATTGTCACATTAAATCGTAACGCTATGCTTATGAGTTAAAAATTAAATTCCAAACAAAAAACTTTTGACAACTTTTAACAAGCCACGAATTAGATTCAGGATAGTTTTTTAAAATCTAAGACAAAATTATTCAAAATCCGTTTAAATTCAGTTTCCATTTGAGACCTTCCGATGTTCATGCAAAGGTAACACAGGTAAAAATGGCATGTTGTAGTGAAAACTTGTTAGTAGAAAACTTGTTTGTTAGCTATGCTATGTGAACTAAATACATGTCCAGTAAGTAAATGCAAATTCAAATTTTATCCAAATCGGGAAACTATATTTATACCTTATTTTTACCTTAAAACGGTTGAAAATAGGGTCGAAATATTATTTAGTATAAAAACTTTTGTGTGTACTAAGCACTTTAATCACTCAAAAGGGTGGTATATCTCTTAATTCTTACTGATACAATTTTAGCCTTGCGTTGACCTGTCATTGGTATATGTATGTGTTGGTCTTACAATTGCTATATGATTTGTTGTATACAAATAATCAATTCTCTCCCGATTTGGCATATGGAAGCTTTATGTAATAGTTGTTCGACACATGTGTGAAATTGGTAGAGATGAAACCCAATTTCCGAAGGCTGCATCAGATGTGATTTTTGGTTCATGGAAAGTTTTTGTGTTTGCGGACCGATTTTCTTGATTTTATAAGAATATTTATTTCATTATTTGGAAGAGTATAGGATAGTCCGATCATTAGACCATAATCACTTTATTATATGATTCGTCCAAAGGTTCGCCAACGATGTCATAATTAATATTCGTTCTTTGAATCGTTGGCAGAAAACAAATCAACTTTATTAACAGGACTCTTGATCTGTTGTTTGTGTTAGACACCCATGTACCTTCAAAATGTGTGGGAAAAAACATGCTGGCTTGGCTCATCGAATTTCAAACATATGATGCGCACAATAAATTAAATTAAACAGTCATCTTTATTAAGCATTGAAGAGTTGTTAAGAAATTATCAAGTAGAAATATTCCAAATGGCTGTCGTACCAAAATTTGGTACATAAAATTGTTTTGGTCATGTCATATAAGACATTATAGTTTTTGACAACAAATTAATGTTTTATATCTTATTTTAACATTAATATCTCACATTTTAAAATGATTTAGGTACATTTTAAAACTAGATTACCGATAATATTTAGGTGCATTACTTTTAAGGCTTTGTTTATATATATATATACTTTTTTTGAGCCAAGTTTCTTTAAAATAATGACCAACGTTTGTTGGAATGTCTAATGGATATAACATTTCGGAACTATAACTACTGTTTTTCAAATCATTTTGGTATCGCACGTGTGTATACTGTAAAATTCGTCGATCGGAAAATGCTACAAGCATGTTAACCAAGTGTTCATTCTAACTAAACTAATACGTAAAAACTCGCATAACTGAAGTTTTTATAGCCTTTGTTTTTACATTCCTATGCTTCTTCGAACAGCTTTTTTTCCATGATCCAAAATACTGTTTACTGTTGGAATCAGTATTTTAAGATGAATTCAGCTGTTTTTGACGCGTATTTAGAAAATTTTCTTCCATTTATCAGTTCTTTGCAATTAATGACATTAAGAATAACTGTCAATCTTTGAATTATCTCATATAAAACACCTGTTATTTGGATTATCGATTCATTATTTTCAAAAAATTATCTGGATGTGTTTGCATCATTCGTCATCATATTTCCTTATCCGTGCTTCTACCAGACATCTTTTAATCCAATATTCCTTGAAAATTTAGCTTGTATAATCTCCATCCAGCTTTGCATGTCCTCGCGAGGATATATTCCTGTTGGGTCTTACTTGGCCTTAGAAGCGAATATGCTGCCTTCAAAATGAATTCCATACACTTAATTCTACAATGCAGTGGAGAAATCCAATACTCGTAGCAGTGTTCCTTACTCATCGAATTATCCAAATTTTGGATCTTATTTTTGAACGAGCACGATCTGGCAGCCAAACTTATATACATAAATTAGAGTAATGTTCCTCTATATCCTGTATATAGTCTCCTCGTGATCTTATTTACGAAGTTCTATTTCACTAAAGTTTAAAAAAGTAAATTTTTAAATCAAAACAAAGGTAAATAAGTAAAAATGCGAAGAAAAAAATATATATTGCATTTTATACAAATTAGTATACTTTAAATAAAAGGCAAATATTTTAATATTGGTCGATTACGTCGCCTAAAATTAAATTTAAAAGTCGATTTTTGCATTTCGAAACTTTTAAAAATAGTGGCATTCTTAAGGTAGCACCCACAATCTTCCTTCGATATTAAATATTTTGATCCATTATCTTTGAAGATTTCTGTATAAAATGCATGTTTTCTTTTTTTGCCAAACGTTTTTCCAAAAAAAAATTGATTTATGCCATGGCGCCTGTGGGTGACGGCAGACGAGAGAAAATATTTGGTTTAAATAGTCGATTCATTAATTTGTACGATTTTTTGAAAAACTTAGTTTCGAGAAAAATTGTTGAAAGGTTTGCCGTTCCGTACGCAATGCGGAGCGCTTGTGTACTTTCTGAAGTTTCAATATAAAAAAAACTTTGGTCGGCTATAAAACCTATTGTATAGGGTCTGGGTCAGGCAGCTGTATTAGAATAAGACCCGTTTATATTAATATGGGTCTTTCGTCGTATGCAGCATCTTGGCCTCGAAAAAGTGTTCAATGACTTATTTAAGACGCAGCCCAGTAGTCACATACCCAAAAAATTTTATTGAAACCACTTGCCACTTATTTCTTTAAAAATTCGGCAAACAACCTAAAAGAGAACCAATTAAAAAAAAAAAAAATTATGCAAGAAATACTGGTTTTATAGTAATTCTTTTGCGTTCACTATTACTTTGTGTATTCAGCAAATTAAAAAATTCTACATGAGTAATGTTTAAAACCAATTTAATTGCGAATGAAAAAGAGCCAAGAAGCCAATTGGAAAAAGCCAGTTTTGTCTACAATCACCAAGTTTAGCAACCGTGATTGAAAACCCAAATATAATCAAACTTGTTTGTAATTATAGCCCTAAAAAAAACAGCCGGGCTCACCCGACCAAAGGATACCCTATAAGAGTAGAGGGATTTGGTTGGATTTGTTATTAAATGTCGATCGGATCAGCTTACATGCATTCACTTTTAGTTGTTATTAAAATATTAAAAAAAAAAAAAATAGGTTAGAAAATTGTATCCTGACCAAGACTGCTTTCTAATTTACTACACTTAGTTCTTATTAGTTATAATTAGTGACAAATGCTACAGTCGACCAACTCGCCTTTAATAGACCATGCACTCGTTCTAGTGAACATTTTTAAACCCCTTTTTTAAAAAAAGAACATATGAAGGCATATGAAGAATATAAACTGACGAGCAAAACTGTAACACGAATTCAATGTCAATTCAGCGGTCTGTATTTTCGTTTCTAATTTTTGCATGGTATAGATCTTATTCTTGTTTTGTTGGTACAATATTTATCTCTCGTATCTAGAAATGTAAAATCATTCAGCTAGGTGGAAAAGGAATGCAGTGGCAAAGAGATTGAAGAGTCAAATGTTACAGTTATGCATTCTCAATGCAAAAACTGATTTTTTGCGATTTATAGCATTTTTTTCCATTAAATTTTATTTGTTTTGATAAAGGCCAAAGAATTAAGAAAGAAACACATTACTTTGCGTAATAGCTTGACTGTAACTCATGAAAATTGGACTGTAGCTAATTGGGATGCTGTAGTTCACTGAGAAATAGCTTCAACAATTTCTAAAATATATTTTCAAAGGTTATATTGTTGGATGAATTCAAAATCAACAGTTTCAAGTCAGATGGACGATCCTGGTACTGGACTAAAGATTCTACAATTCAGTCACAAAGTACTGTACGGCAAACTGTTAAGCAACGTGGCGGTTTCATTATGGTTTGGGGAGCATAACCAAAAATGGAGTTTGCCCGTAGGTTTTGGTCGATGGGATAATGAGTAAGAGCAATACCTCAGCATTCTGTAAAATAATTTGAGGGACGTTCGTGAAAATATGGGTCTTGTAGCTGAAAAATGTATTTTTTAGCAAGGCAATGACCTGAAGCAAAATATGCGGTTTCTCCAAGAGGAATGATGAAGTTGTGGAAGAGAACTAAGGACGCTATTCCTCCCGAAATGGTGCGACGATACACACAATAAATGCCAAATTGGATTATAGAATTAAACAAATTAAAAGGCTATGAACTGTAACATTTGACGTTTTGCACATTTTACTTTCGTCTTTTTCTTTTACCTAGCCGAATGATTTTAAATTTCTAGATAAGATATTTAAATATAGCACTAAAAAAAAAAGACTTAGATCTTAACAATCCATAAATTAGAAACGAAAATACAGACCATTGAAGTGACAACATTGAACTCGAGTTACGGTTTTGCTCGTCAGTGTATATTCTTGATCAGCATAAACAGTCAAGACGTTATAGCGATGTCCGTCAGCCAGTCTAGATCATAGAGACTATAAGAGCTTGAGCCAAAAAATTTAGAATGATAGTTTGTACATAAAAAAGAATTTATTTCAAATTGTTGAAACGCCCCGAACTGCCACCGCAAATTGTAGACAACCTTTTTCATAACATCATAACTACTACCTAACTACATATGACTAAATTTACCATTTCTGGTCTGAATCGGAAAACTATATCCTTGAGCTCCCACAGGCGTATCTCAACTAACTCGTATAGTAGGTGTGTGTTATAATTACATATACATTATTATTCTCCCCAAATTGGGCTCAGATCGCAAAATTATATCCTATAGCTCCAATACGTCAAATGATGCCTTTCGTACCAGATTCGAGATAGATTACTTCAATGATTTTCGAACATCATGATCTATGGAAACTAAAGGCTATCAGGACCAAATTCGGTGAGGATAAAAAGGCTCATGGTATACACATATTGTGCGAATTTGGTTGACATAGCTCAATTAACACAACATTTTTAATTACATCAGCTATTTTTGACCCGCAAGGTCTAATTGTCCGATCTGGATCACAATTTTTAAGGAACCTTTCTACAGTACCGTTCGTACCAAAAACAATTGCAACATATTCTCAAAGGGTATAGAAAGTTATATTTTTCCATTTAAAAGTGGTATTATAAATAACAAACCTGTTCCTCCATCGCGTACAGCGTACGATGTGGTTGCTTGCATGGATGATGAACTAGAATCCAAAACCTCGCCGTCGTCTTTATTAGTTTTTGCAAATTTCAAGAGCATTATGTTGATCAGTTGTTATTACTGTTAATGATTTTTGTGTGACCGCGTATGCTTCAAAGATACAGAATCAAACCAAAATAAGAAAATTGCGTCCAATGATTGAAGTTCGCTTTTAACTTAATTAGTGTTCAATGTGATAAATATGAAAAATCGCCACATGACATGCGATGATATCAGGTATTACTTAAATTTTTTCAAGATGAACAAGGAATATTTCGTGACGATTGACGCAGCTCTATAACAAACAAAGTGCTTTGATTTCCGTTCTTCTTTAATTGACGTAGATTAGAGTTTTGTTCTTATTATCCTTATTTCTAATATTATTGCTTTTTTTAAACAAAAATCCTTAATCGACGAAAAATGTATTGCATACATTCGCTGTAATTTAAGCCATTGTATTTTTATGTATGTGTTGCACGGCGAAAGTGTTGGGCTAAACCGCGAGTCAGGAGATTTAATTGAAGTCTGAATTAGGCTTGCGTGCCAAGTATTCTTTGTAGCGATTTCATGGCTATATCGACTCGGCTGTTGATACTGATCAAGAATATATATTACTTTATGGGGTCTGCCACGCCTTCTTCTGCCTGTTACATACTATGCACAAACCCAATATACTCTTGCAGAGAGTATAAAAAGATGTATGTTTGAATATACTGTTTTTTTTGTTTTGTTTCAACGTGTTCTAATACAAGTACTAAACACTGTAATATCTCCATACGGATTTTAATAATTTATTCGGGAATAAAATGCAGATAATATTATACGGACGAGCGTGTTCGACTGTACTTTTCTTTCATGTTTTGCTTGTGTTTTTCACTAATGTTGCTTATTTTGCCTATAAGAAATAGCAGCACTGGACGCTAGAGTTGATCATTTCTTTATTCAGTGAACAATTATAGCATCACCGGTTCACTCTATTGAGTTTGTTCAATATACCTTCCAACATACTGCTCAAAAACTCGTTTTATTTTATAGTTAAACAATATTCTATTTGGACTTGCCGCTAGAGCTGGAGAACTATCGATGGTAGGCACCATCGATAGTAGACTATAGTAAATTTTAAACCATCGATAGTGGTCGATAGTGCCCAAAAAACAAATTTATTTCCTACATATATAGGTAAATTGTGCTTTATTTTAGCCAATAGTTACGATTGAGAAAGAGCAGAATGTTTACATATTTTTTTGAGTCGGGTTCGCCTCTCCGAAACAATTTGGGCCGCCTTGCTGAAGGCCTTTTCAGACTCTACGGACGTAGCGGGAACGCAGACGTACTTTCCGAAAAGGCTTTTGATGGAGGGAAAATCAGTTTGATTAACCTGGAAAAAAATTAGTATATTTAATTATATAGAACTTCTAATATGGTTTTAGGCATACCTTTATCCATAGCAAAGGGTCCGTATCTTGGTTGGCAATTGCCCTCTCCAGATATTGCCTTTTCGTTATAATAGCGTCCACTCGTGAATTTGCAGCTTTGTTTGTAGGACGCTCACCCAAAAAATCAAACAACGGAACTTGTATCCGGTGCGACGCAAATTAGTTAATGATTCTTTGTCGGGGAAATTTGCAAACTCATTTTCTAAAAATGTTGATGCGTGCAAATGCCTGTGAGTTTGGTTGCGATCGCTTCGCCAAAACTACATGTCTTTATACAAATTTTTTGTTTTTGACCGATTTATCCTATGGGATCTATGGGCTATAGTTGTCCGATCTTGTTGAAAATTGGTGAGGATAGTTATAGTGATACCATGCATCTGTGGCGTCTCAAAATGGCATTGGATTAGGGCTGTCTCAAGGAACCTGCATACCAGAAATGGTGTTATTAAGTGCCATAGTTACTGAGATATTCGCCTAAATTTTTTCGAGGTGTGTCTTGTTTTTTGCTCATTGCAGGGGCGGTAAGGGGCGTGGCAACCATTTGAAATAAACTTGATCTGCTCGCAATAGATAACGGTAGATAAAAAGATAACGGACTTTCTTTCCAAATTTGGAGTCTCTTCTTCGCCTTCAACACGAACTAAAAATCCCAAAACTTGTTTATCGAAATCATCCCTCGAATCCAAAAGTGCAGGATCGATAAATTGCTAGTGTTGTGAGTTGTTAATTCAAAGTTTGAATTCATAACATTCCGCCCACCGTAAAACTACGAGGGAGTTTTACCAATTACATCCAGTACGGCTAGCTTGGATACGGGTCGTTTCAGTACTCCAGTTGCTGTTTTGACTTCCGCTATGCGAATGTGTCCATCTTTGGCTGGAAAAGTGCAGACATCTTTCTTAAAACTTCCTCTTGGCTAATTGTCATCACATATGATGACGACATCTCCTATTTGTACTGGACTCCTTTTGACGTTTCATTTCGTTCGTCTTGTTAATATTGGCAAGTATTCACGCATCCAATGTTTCCAGAAGTTGTCTTTCAATTGTTGTAAAAAACGATATTTTTTCTGATACTGAAACTCACCACCCTCTCCAGGCGTCTGTCTGCTATTCGTTGTACCCAGCAGAAAATGATTCGGCGTCAGCGGCTGCGGATCATTTTTATGTATTGCTACATGTGTAAGTGGTTTGCTGTTTATAATATTTTCTGCTTCAATAAGCAAGCTTCTCAATTCTCTCCAATACACGTTTTGCCGACTGAACTAAACGATCCCAGCAACCTCCGGAACTTGGATTAGCTGGACAATTAAATTCCTTTAACGGCCAATTCTGACTGAATGTTCTCGAAGTCAAATATGTCTTTAACTTTTCGTATTTCGTTATCAGCTCCTACGAAGTTTGTTCCCATATCCGTACTGGGGTACCTCTTCTATTTACAAAGTTTCGTATGCATAAAATACAAGCGTCCGTGGAGAGGTTCGCTGCTAATTCCATATGAATTGCACGCACTGTCAAACACGTGAACAGCGCGACCCATCGCTTCTCATGACAACGTCCTATCGTTACCATAACTGGTCCAAAGTAATTCAGACCCGTAAACGAAAACGGTCGCATGTAGGGAGTAACGCGATCACTTGGCAGCTGTCCCATTAGCGGTGCTGCTGGCTTTGCATACATATTTTTACAATATTGGCAGTTTTTCTTTGCACGTCGTACTGCGCAAGCATGTAATCCAAAACTTTTTTCTAATCTCTGCAATGATAAGTTCGTTGTTTTGATGATGGTACCTCTTATGACATCACAAACACGGTCTTACGGCGTTCCGTTTTATCATTGTTCATGTAATATTTCTTCTGTGTTGGCCATAGTGATTCATCTTCTTGAAGAAATTCGGGACCAGTTGTCCACAATCCATTGGGTACGCTGTCGAAACATCGCTGTGCTCTTGTTGCTATGTCAGCAACATTCAAGATCGTAGGTACCCACCGCCAATTTTTTTCCTCCGTTGATTCCAGAATTTTGCTTATCCGGTGTGCGACAAACGGCTTATATTGTCTTTGATCAGAGCTAATCCAGGACAGAACTGTTTTAGAGTCAGTCTACAATATTGAACGGCGTATGTCAATGTCGTTACACTCCACTATGGAACTTCTTAGTCGAGCACCTAGCACAGCAGCTTGCAATTCGAGTCGGGGTACTGATAATTGCTTTAAAGGGGCACATCTCGATTTGCCTGCAATAAAAACGACGTTAGTTTGATCTTTTACAACTATCCGCCAGTAACCGACTGCAGCAAAGGCCTGTTCACTTGCATCCTCAAATACATATAGCTCCTGATTTATTTCTTTCTTTAAAAAAACCGGTAAGTAGCATCAGCTTATTTTAAAATTTTTTACGTTTCTGATTTGAAGCATCCATTGCTTAAATTTGGCAAAAAGTTCATCAGGCAATAAATTATTCCAATTCATACCAAGTCGCCATACTGCTTGCATCAATTTTTTTCCATATATCGTTAGATCTGCTAACATTCCAAAGGGATCATACACTGACATCACTAATCTAAGAGCTGTCGTTTAGATGGACACTTGGTTCCTTTAACTATGTCTTTATCGACCTTGCATGCCTCCCAATGCATGCGTAATATCTTGTCGATGACTTCAAGGACCATTTTGATAGTAAATCCATTCAGGTAACGCTCATCATTGTTTTTTAGCTCTACTTGTACATTCCATGAATTTGACACAACACCTCTAAGTTCGAAATGTGCTATTTTATGAACAAGACGAACTTCATTGCTAATGTCATACGCTTGCTTTTCTGTTTGAAAACTGGCAACAATATCGTCAAGATAATGTTTCGAAAGTATTGCGTCTATGAGTTCTTCTCTGTAATTAACAGCATTATACGCGTTCAAATTCTTGACATGTTGGCGCAGCATGGGGAATATGAAGCACCAAAGATCACTACTTGTATTTTGTAAGTCTCAATCTTTCCCTTTGAACAGTGACTTTTCCATAAAAACCTTAACGAATCCTGATCTTATTCGCGTACTGCCACTTAATGAAATATTTCTTTTATATCGGCACATACACCAATCTTGCCTTGACGAAACTTGAACAAAATTTTTGTTAACGGTGGGTTCTCATCAGGTTCTTTTAGCAGTTTGGAATTCAATGACACTCCGTTCACCATTGCTGCAGCATCGAAAAGACAAAGAGATTATCAGCTGTGCTGGTCGTGTTTTTCTTGCGCTCCGTCTATTTTACTTATTTCTGTCTTAATTTGTGTATTTTAAATTCAAATTGTTGAATATTTAATTTGTGCTAAGTGTTACCCTAAATCTGGTTTGTGCAAATTTGTATTTGGTGTGCATTGTAGTCAAATATAACATATTATTATTAATACTGTATCTCAGCTGTGTTTTTGTTTGTGCTCATTTTTGCTCCCTTTTCGTTTTTGCTCCCTTTTCTGCAGAGCACTTATAAGTTTGTGTGTTTGTTCGCTTGCACACAATTTCTAATTTGCGCTTGCATCCACGGTTTGCCTTTGTTGTTTAACTGTTTTCGTTAACATTTGTTTTGCATTTTTGCGAATTCTGTTTTCGAGCTTATTTGTTAACATCGAAGGTATCTTGTGCACTCTTATTTTTTTCTTGTTGTCACTCTATTTGCAAGAGTTATTTTTGAGTGAAATGGCATTCTGCAAAAACAATGGCAATTATGGTCCATCTCGGGACAGTGACCAACCAAACTATGTGCACTGTTGGCTGTGTGACAACATTATGAATATACAAAAATACATTTTCTCTCAAATTAGGCAGTGGTGGATTACGATGGTCATGCCCAGTTTGTATTAAGCTGCAATGTGATTTCTCACGTATGTATAATACTGTGAAAAAAACAGTTCCTTAAATTACGCTCACTCTATCTGTAAGATCGTCAATTAAAGGGCGACAAACATTTAGAACAAAACTGATGAATTTATTCAAATTTAATATTAGTGTGAGAGACGGGGGTTTCAAATTTGTGTCTTGTCGGCGTCAGTATTGTTCTCGAACTGTCCATTTTCAACTAGTCCAAGTTTTTTGCATCTTTTGGTGCTGCCAACTTCGTATTTTAAATAACATAGGAGCTTAACATATTCAGTGTTGTTAATTTACATAAATACGTTAATATTCAAATTAAGAAATAATCCGTTGATATTCAAATTAATACTTATATTAATAACACTCCCCCTCACAGTGAATCTCAGCAAGATTCACCACTTAACTTGAGCACAATTAGTTTGTTGGCGGGACGACGTAAGATCGACTGGTTAGTCTGGACATCGGCGGAGCGTATTTGTCCGTCTTTGGCGGTGTATAGCTTAACAACGCGGCTTCTTTTCCAGTTATCACGTGGTGTCGCTGCATCCATGATAATTACTAAATCGTTAAGCTTTAATGGCTCAGTTTTGTCATGCCATTTGGTGCGGCAGACCAGTTGCGGTAGATACTCTGTTATCCACCGTTTCCAAAAACGAGCTCTTAAAGATTGAGCAATGTGCCATTGTTTGCGTAGACAGATTTCCTTTCCGGGTTCATCTGGCGTCTGCGTCGAACTTGCTGTTCCAATCAGGAAGTGACTTGGTGTAAGTGGTTCCTCCTCTGCATGACTAATTGGAACATCTGTAAGCGGACGTGCGTTCAAAATATTTTCAGCTTCTATAAGAGCAGCTCGTAGTGTTTCAACTCGTGGATGTACATCTTTTAATGTCTTGTGCAGAAGTCCTTTTATAATTCGGATAAGTCGTTCCCAACATCCACCTGAGCTTGGATTGCCCGGGCAATTAAAGATCCATTTGATTCCCTTGTTCTCGGCTTCATCAGCAATGGCATCTGTGTTAAGAGTACGATCGGCTTCTGCAAGTTCTTTCTGCGCTCAATGAAATTGGTACCATTGTCACATCTAATAACAACTGGTACACCTCGACGATTAATAAAATTTCGCAGACATACGATGAACGCATCCGATGAGAGATTCTCAGCGATCTCCAAATGTGTGGCTCGGACTGTTAGGCACGTGAAGATGACTGCCCAACGTTTTTCGGTGCGTCGACCAATCGTTACTGTTAATGGCCCAAACAAATCGACTCCCGTGTATGTAAAAAGGACGTACATACGGCGTAAGGCGGTCCGCTGGAAGTTGTCCCATCAAAGGGGCACGTGGTTTGCTGCGTTCTATGATGCATTTGTTACAGTTTCGTCGGACTTTGTTCAGTAGAACCTTGACGTTTGGAATCCAAAATTTTTGGCGGCTTTCATTGATTATGACGGCATTGTTTTGATGATGGAACTTATCATGAAAGTGTTTCATGACCAAGTGTGACATTGGATGATTCGTTGGCAATATAATGGGGCGTCTTGCTTGCAGGGGCAAACACAGAGCTTCGTCTACACGTCCAGCTAGTCGTAGTAAACCTTCTTCATCTCTATACGGCGACAATTTGTAAATGCAGCTGGATTTGGAGATTTCACCGCTTTCTTCAATCATCTCTAACTCATCCGAAAATACTTGGCATTGGATTAGCCGGCATAAAGTTTTTTCGGCTTCGTTGAGTTCTTCGGCTGACAGCGAGATGTTGGTGGTGGCTCTCTTTTCTGATAGACACAAAAAAGATTTCTTGGCTCGGAGTACGTATGCCATTACACGTACAGTTTTCCTGAAAGAAGAATAATTAAATTGTTCTAAAAATTCTTTTTTCACCCGACAGTTTAACACAGGGCAGTTTCAATTTCTTCCAAGAGAGGCTCGCTGGGAACTATTAGCGTCATCTGAGGCCAAGTCTCACTGGCAGATTTTAAAAGACTGGTCCTGTTAACCATTGTGTTTTGCAGTTGATTTTTGGTTTATGTAATGTTCGTGTGGCGTCATCGGCTGGGTTGTCTTCAGTTGGTACCCACATCCATTGTTGGGCGTCAGTGTTGGCAAGAATTTCTGTCACTCGGTGACCGACAAAGGGCTTAAATCTGCGTGTCTTGGAATGTATCCACTGGAGAACAGTTTTTGAGTCACTCCAGAACGTTGTTTCTTCAATGGCGTAAGACAGATGCTTTTTTAATAGAGTACATAGACGTACTCCCAATACGGCAGCTTGCAACTCCAGGCGGGGAATAGACATCAATTTTTTAGGAGCTAAACGTGTTTTTCCCATCACAAAGGCTACTTCAGTGCTATTGTCACTTGTGATGCGTAAGTATGCGGCGGCTGCAAAGGCTTTTTGGCTAGCATCGACAAATATATGTAATTGCACGATACTTGTGGTCATCATATTTGGCGATATGCAACGAGGCAGCTGAAATTTTGACATATTTTGCAGCTCAGCCCACCAAGACTTCCATCCTTTTTGTAGTTCTTCTGGTATGTAATCATCCCATCCTATTTGTTGATTCCATGTCTCTTGGATAAGGACTTTGGCAAATATATGGAAGTCGGCTATGAGTCCAAACGGGTCGAATATGGACATGACTATTCCTAATAGTTCTCTCTTTGTAGGAACTCGATTTCCGTTCATTACTTCTTTTGGAACTCGGTGAAATTTGGTCTCAAACTGAAATGTGTCATCTTTGGTGTTCCAGTACATTCCCAGAACTTTGTCGCTGCTTGAGTGGCTGTCCATGTTGAGTGTTTGATCGATTACTGCTTCATCTTTGTTCATTGCGACTTGTACTTGACTGGAGTTTGACACAAAGTTCCTGAGCTCAAAACCTCCTTGGCGATGGATTTCCACAATTTGGTTGCAGACTTCAATGGCGTTACTTTCTGTTTTGAAACTGATGACTAAGTCATCTACGTAATGGCTGTTAATAATGGCGTTTGCGGCATCCGGGTATTGCCCCAGGAACTCCTTGGCATTTTTATTTTTAACATACTCCGCACAATATGGTGAGCAAACAGCTCCGAAAATCATTGAGGTCATGGCATAATGTTCAATAGGTTTTGATGTGTCACCATTACGCCAAAGGAAACGCTGTGCTGACTGATCGTCCGGATGAATCTGGACCTGTGAAAACATTTCCCTTATGTCTGCAGCAACTCCAATTTTATTCTTTCGAAAACGAAGTAAAATGGCGATTAATGGCTTTGCTTGTTCTGGGCCTTTCAACAGAGACGAATTTAACGAAATCCCATTAACTTGGGCGGCGGCATCAAAAACTATTCGAAGTTTATCTGGCTTATGGATAGTTTGCACACCAAAATGTGGCAAATACCATACGTGATTTGTCTTGTCTTGTATTTCTCGTGGCTCGAGTTTTCTGGCGTATCCTTTGACTAAGTATTTACTAATTTCTTCCTTGTATTTTTCAGCAAACTTATTGTTCGCATGCATCTTTCTCTCAATGCTGATTAATCGTTTCTCAGCCATGTTGTAGCTCTCAGGCAAGTTGACATCTTTTTTCCACAACAATCTAATTTGAAAACGATCTACAGTGCGAATTACATGTTTTTTCATTATTTCATCTGCTCGTTTATCCTCTGGTGGCTCAATTAACGGCAAATTATTCACTCCAAAGCTATCGGCTGTGAAATATTCCTTGACCATGTCGTGCAATTCATCATTTCTTTTATTAATCAGAAGAACTCTCGGCTTCTTGATTAAGGCAGGATTATTTGGCCCATAAACGAGCCAACCCAGTTTCGTTTTGGCGGCTATTGGATTAACGATTCCGTCTCCAATTACGGTAGTTGTCAGACCCAAGTGCATGTTGTCTAAGCCAATTAATAATGCTGGCTTCGCATTAATATAGTTTTCAATAGGAAGTTCCTTGAGATGTATAAAGTCATCCTTATTAAACGTCTGAATTGGCAAATTCAATTCTGATATAGTCTGAACTCCTTTTAAGTCAAAATGCTGATTATTAGGGCTGTCTGCGATGATACAATCTACTTTCTTTGACATAGTGGTAGTAGTCTTATCATCAAACCATTGCAGTGTAAGTGGCTTGGCTTGGCCCTTTTTAGACCGAGGCTGGCCGCAAGTGTTTCGTCCATCATGGTTATAGTACTGCCCTCATCAAACAAGGCATATGTCTTAATTTTTCCTTTAGGACCCATTAATATTACTGGCAGAATTTTTAATAGGTATCCTGGCTCGTCGGTGTTGCAGTGCAACATTGGCAAATTTGGCATTGACTGAGGAGGGACCTGGCTGGTCTCCTTGGGCTCGGATCGTGGCTTGGACACAGGGCTATGAAGACTTCGATGATGCATACGATGACAATCTTCGATTTTGCATTGTTCCTTTTGGCGGCAAGTGGTCAGGCTGTGACCTTTTTTTAAGGCAAGCGAAGCACAAGTGATTGGATTTGACAATATTCCAACGATCGGCGACTTCGGCTTCCTTCCAAGTGTTGCATTGATTTATCATGTGGTTCTCTTGGCAAATAACGCATTTTTTGTCGGACATGTTTTGGCTCACATGAAGAATTGGTTTACTTTAGAGTTTGGCTTTAGAGTTTGTCATTTTTGATGAATTCTCAATTACCACAGGCAATTGACCGACAATTCTGGCAGTTTGGCAAAGCCAAACAGAAAAATCTTCTAGCGTGGCATAGGTTCTAAATCTGGAAATATATTCCAGCCAGCTGATCTGTCTCTCTGTTGGCAATTTATTTAGTAACTCTCCCATTATTGTTGGATTACATAAATGATGAATAGCATCAGCAGATTTCAGAAAGGCGACTACTCCTCTTACTTTGGTTGAAAGATCTATTATTTGTTCCGGCTTGTTGTACGGTATTTTTGGAAATTCTCGAATCTTCATTAGTTGAGATTGCACAAGAATTTCTGGGCGACCAAAACGAAATTCCAATTCATCTATAACGTTTGGAACGTCACTTGGATAAATAAGCATTGATGCGACGGCTTCTTTGGCCAATCCTGACAAGCATCTTTGCAGTCGTATCAAATTTTGGCGTGGCGTGTATTGGAACTCCTCCGTTGACTCATTAAAATTACAGATGAACAACGGCCAATCTTCGGCGGATCCAGAAAACGATAGTAACTCGTGTAGTTTTGCTGGACGTGTGGCGTAATTTAATGGCATTGTCGATTGATGACTTACCGTTGGCGCCGGATTTTTTATATCTGTTGGACGTGGCTGCTGAATTGCAGCTGTGTTTGTTGCTTGGACTGACATCTCGGTTAAACGTTGTACGGCGATCGTAAGTGCATCCAATTCCGACTTCAATGTTCCATAATCCGTATCCCTTTTTTGGCTGTCACATTTTATTGTTTGGTTCATCTCGTCGGAAATCTCGTCTTCACTCATTTTGAAGATTTCAGGTTTCTGGTTTGACTTTTTATTGTTACTGCGTAATCTACGATCACTCATTTATGTATTTTCAATCGAAAAAATTTCATCAGAAATTGCGGCACATGTAGATTTTTTCGTGGTGAATTTCACAACAAAATGGAGTCGTATGTATTTTGGCGTCGTTTGGAAATTTGGCGTGGCTTGTGCAGTACACGGCAATGGTACTACAGCAAACTCCTCTTTGTTAATTACTTGGCATTGTCAGTGGCATGACTTTCAAGAATGGCAAGACAATTTTGAGAACACTCACACTCCAATATCAAGCTGGCTTTGCTATCAATATTACACGGCATTGGCAATATCGCAAATTTATTAATGCACGGCAGTGGCACCAATTCCAACCATAATTAGACAAATTTGAAAATTGTAAGATCGTCAATTAAAGGGCGACAAACATTTAGAACAAAACTGATGAATTTATTCAAATTTAATATTAGAGTGTGAGAGACGGGGGTTTCAAATTTGTGTCTTGTCGGCGTCAGTATTGTTCTCGAACTGTCCATTTTCAACTAGTCCACGTTTTTGCATCTTTTGGTGCTGCCAACTTCGTATTTTAAATAACATAGGAGCTTAACATATTCAGTGTTGTTAATTTACATAAATACGTTAATATTCAAATTAAGAAATAATCCGTTGATATTCAAATTAATACTTATATTAATAACACTATCTATGGCCACCCCCGAAGTTCCCCCCTCACCACCTAATATAAATGTGGTACCTGGCAATTTTCCTAATGATGCTAATTCAAACATTAAAAGCCCTCAAAGTCGACGATACAGTCATCCTATTTCTATTCCTATTACAGTTCAGCCTCCTATGCTTACCGTCGTGGCTCCACGCAAGCAGATATTTATATCTAGGCTTTCCGCAGACACGACTATTGAGTCTGTTGCTGAATTTATCGCTACTAAAACTCCGGGCAGCGTTAATATTTGTAAATTTAATTTCGTTGAGCCTAGAGATTTCCTCCTTTAAGATTAGTGTGTCCACTGAATTGTGATCCAAAATTTTGGCCTCCTCATATTATTGTTCACGAGTTTAAACAGAAGATTAGAACTCGTGCAAATCCTATCTCCCTTCCGACTAGTGGTTCGTCTCAATCGGTCCCAGTATTAGCCTCAAAAAACTGGACTCTGACCAACTTTTCATTCTATATCAGAGTGTAAGCGGTCTGGAGTCTAAGTTAAAACAGTTACATAAGAATAGTTTCTCTTTTGATTCTGACATTATTGCATTTTCAGAGACTTGGCTTAATTCTAGCATATCTGATAATGAAATAATGTCATCAAATTATAATATATACAGGCGTGATCGATTATTTGCAACATTTCAATTTCATTAAAGAAACATTTTGTCACATTCGTGATCTTGATTTCTTTGTGCCACTTGGTGATTTTAACTTGTCAAACGTTTTCTGGACGAGTTTCGACAAGTTTAATTACATACCCACACCTTATAATGACTTTTTAGATAGCTTGATTGATCTTCCTTTTTTTCAAGTCAATCATATATCTAATCGTTTAAACAGAATGCTGGATCTCATCTTTGTAAATGATTCATCCAGTGCCGTTTTCACTAGATCTTCTCCTGTAGTTGTACCTGAAGATTATTTTCATCCTACTCTTGAAATATTCTTGTCTATTCCCAACTTAACCCATTTAGCTCCTTCTTTCTCTTCCAAGTCGCGCCGTTGCTTCCGTAAAGGAAATTATTCTTTGCTAAATCAACTGATACCTAAATGAACTTGCTACCGACTGGTCTATACTATACAGCACGAATGATATTAACATAGCTGTCGAGTATTTTTAAAACATTTTAAACTGAATCTTTGATGTCTGCATTCCATACAAACAACTTAAAAAACAAAAATTTGTATCTTAGACTTTTTAAATTATTCTTAATTAAAATCTGCCTTTACCCTTCTCAATTCTCAATGCTATGAAAGTTATCTCGTTCGCTGCAAGAATCAATTTGCGCGTGATCCTAAACAATTCTATAAATTTGTTAATTCTAAACGTAAATCTAGTACCTTACCCTATTCTTTCTTTTTCAATTTCTGTAAAGTAATCGATGACTCAGCTGCTTCCGATCTCTTTGCTAACTTTTTTCAATCAACTTACACCTCTAGTTTGCCTACTAATTTCTCTTACCCCTATATACTCCCATCCTCTAACTCTGTTTTCTTGCCTCATATTACAGATAGTTGCATGCTTTCCTCAATTAATACCTTAAAGTCTTCCTTCTTTCCTGGGCCTGACAGCATTCCAAGTTGTGTGCTCAAGGAGTGCTGTTTTTCCATAACAAAACCTTTCCTTATTCTTTTTCAACTTTATTTAGAATCCTCTGTTTTTCCTACTTTATGGAAAGAATCTTACATTATTCCACTGCATAAAAAGTGTGTAAGTCGGATATATCCAACTACAGGGGAATTGCGAAGTTGTCCGCAATCCCTAAGCTCTTCAAAAAGATAATTACTTCGACTTTGCAACATCTCTGCAAGTGAAGTATTTCCCTGCCCAACACGGATTCGTTAAGAGTCGGTCGACTTCGACTAATTTATTGGAATTTACCTCTTTTATAAATGAGGCATTCCTTAATAAAATGCAAACTGATGTCATCTATACTGACTTTAGCAAAGCATATGACTCTGTGAATCATAATAAAGCCAAGGAAACTCTTGGATTTATTAAACGCTGGTCTAAGGAATTTAATGATCCTTTCGTCACTTAACTTTTTTATACATCCCTTGTCCGGCCCATTCTAGAATATTGTTTATGTGTCTGGTCTCCTCAACATGCTCATACTCAAGATTTAATTAAGTCGGTGCAGAAGCAGTTTTACTATTCGCACTTCGTGGACTTAATTGGAACCCTAACCTTCGTCTCAGGCTCTTACTCCTCGATCTTCCCTCCCTTATTAATCGTAGGAGAGTTCTTGGAGTTATTTTTCTTCATAAACTAATAATTGGCGATATCTGTTCCCCATCCCTCTTAAAACGCCTTAATTTTAATATTCCAACCAGGGCAACCGGACACTACATCCCTTTACTTCACTACTGACTGCGCTTTGCACAATCGTTTTCGGGTATTATGCGCTAATTATAATCAATAATATAGAATAATTGATACATCTCTCTCTCTCTCTCTCTTTTCCATCTTAAAGCTTCACATTTTAGACAACTCCGTTAAATCTCTGATATCCATGTGCAGTATGAATGGAATCTCAGCCATTCATTCGTCCCTTTAAATCAGTGATCTTTCGTGTTGGTTTTGGCATACATTTTTATTGATCTGGTTGGGATTTTCCCAATCCTCGTAACAAATGTTGGATCAATTTCATTACTTTTTATCCCCAGATTATCTATTAATTAATTTATCAATCTAATTAACTAAATTTTTTAATCCTTAATTAATTAATATTAATTTTAGTTATACATATAAACTTATTTTTGGTAAATACTCGTGACTGATCTTAGTCTGCGTTAATAAATAAAAAATACCAGTCGAATCTTGATTGTTTTGCTTACGTTGTAAACGCAGAAATGTGGCAAATACAATGTTCTTGGACCAAATATTTATGCTTGCTCATTTGACATCTTTACTGCATATCCCTTTTTGATGAAAACCATAAGAACGTTGTCATACTCGGCGAACTTCCTGTTACGTTCCAATTTATGTTCTACTGCCTTCAATCTTTTTACGGCTGCGTTATAGCTATCAGGAAAATTTAGATCATCTTCAGACCAAATGACCAAAATCTTTGTAGTTTCCTGTAATATTTTTCTTGCACGTGTAATATGTACAGATTCCAACGGTTTTCCGGCGGCCTTAACTCCAAAATTCTCTGTTGAGAAATAATCCGAAATAAGCTTGTGCATATCCGTTTCATCTGTGTTTTCCTTAATGTTCCCTTATGTCGCCAATAATGGCGACAATAATAATGCTTGCTTCTGTTATCCCATCGATCCATACACAAGCCATCCTATATTGGTTTTTGCTGCCAACAAATTTCTGTCCAGAGTGATACTTTGTCCAGAGTAAGAGCTACAAGTTCGAGCTTGGTGTCAAACGATCACATATTTACTCAGTCAATACAAGAATCTTTTTTTTTCGATGCCACGCCCCATTCGCCCACAATAAGCAAAAAACTGGACACACCTCGTGAAAAATTTGTGTTTTCGGTAAAAATCTCAGTAACTATGGCACCTAGGATCACCAATTTTGGTACGGAGGTTCCTAGCGACAGCATAGCTGCATTGCCTCGCCTCTTTTTCCCACAATTAATAAACTAATTATTTAACTTCCATGTCATTTTTAAGGTATTTGTTCTTATCGTGCAGTATTGTAATTTATTATTCATGTGGAGACTAATTATATTAAACTATCCTGAAAGGTGCATACAAATGGAACTATAAACAAGAAAACCAGAAGCATTACAAAATTGATAATTCAACGCAACATCAATGCATTGGTGCAAGCGAGATAGAAACACACAAGCACATGTTCGAATGTTTTCGATGCCTGTGTGGCGGCAGCGCTGCCCGCCGAAGATGGCTGCGCCGAGTACACACATACACACATATATTGTCAAGCGTATTTGTATTCGCATGCAAACAAACATATGTATGTTTGATTATGCTTAGATTGTTTTTGTTTCAACGTATTTTAATGCAAGTACTGCACTTTGTAATATCTACCTTTTTTAATAATTTAATCGTGAAAAATGCAAAGAGTATTATACGGTCGGGAGTGCTCGACTGTATTTTTCTTTCTTATTCTTCATACTATTCATTTGCTCAGCTTGGTTCTGTTAAATTGTTGCCATTTGAGTACTTAATTGTTTCATCTGTTTTAACACGAAGTAAAAATTCCCAAATTTATCGAAAATATCCCGCGAATCCAGGGGTGCAGGATCGATAAATTGCTAGTGTGCAAGTTAACACATAGCACTTAATATAGAATATTAAGCCACCCTCGCTATAGAGCGCTTTGTAAGTTAAGGAACAATTTGTATTAAGAAATTAGTTTTGAATACAGCGCTCTTCCAGTAAGTCGCTTAAATAAATATTCACTCCGACACTTGGCCGTTAAATAATTTGTTTCATTGTCTGAGCCCGAGGCCAGCAATAGGAGGCCTCTCAACCTAATCATCCTTAGAGAAAGGAAAACAACTAATTGGCGCCCAACTAGTGGTCGGACTCCACTACCAACAACAATTAAAACAGCAGCACAGGAGCTGCAGCAACCAACAATAATTAAGACAGCAGCGCGGGAGCTGCAAGTGACAGAGCTTATTAAGAGAATTTTTTTGTGTTAGTTGAATCATGTAAGTTGATACTCTAGCCAAAATTTTTTATACTCTCTGCAAGAGTATATTGGGTTTGTGCAAAAGTATGTAACAGGCAGAAGGAGGCGTGGCAGACCCCATAAAGTATATATATTCTTGATCAGCATCACAAGCCGAGTCGATATAGCCATGTCCGTCTGTCCGTCTGTCCGTCTGTCTGTCTGTCTGTCTGTCCGTATGAACAAACAGATTTCAGAGATGGTAAGAGCTACAAGTTCGAGCTTGGTGTCAAACGATCAGATATTTAGTCAGTCAATACAAGAATCTTTTTTTTTTTCGATGCCACGCCCCATTCGCCCACAATAAGCAAAAAACTGGACACACCTCGTGAAAAATTTGTGTTTTCGGCAAATATCTCAGTAACTATGGCACCTAGGATCACCAATTCTGGTACGGGTGTTCTTTGCGAGAGCATAGTTACATTGCCATTTAAAATTTTTGACTGCCACGCCCACTTTTCCCACAATTTATAAAATAGTTTTCAAGCTTCAATGCCGTTTTTTCCGTATCGTACAGTATTGTAGTTTATAACTGGTGTGGAGACTAACTATATTAAACTATACTGAAAGGCGCATTAAAATCGGACTATAAACAAGAAAACTAGAAGCGCTACAATATTGATAATTGAACGCAATACCAACCCACAGGTGCAAGCGAGATAGAAACACACAAGCACATGTTCGAACGTTTTCGCTGCTTGTGTGTCGGCAGCGCTGCCCGCGGTCGCTGGCTGCGCCGAATACACACATACATACATACATATTTGCATCATATACATATTGTCAAACGTATGTGTATTCGAATACAAACAAACAGATGAATGTTGATTATGCTTAGATTGTTTTTGTTTCAACGTGTTTTAATGCAAGTAAAACACATAGTAATATGTGGATACCGATTTTAATAATTTAATCGGGACAAATGCAGAGAGTATTATACGGTCGGGCGCGCTCGACTGTACTTTTCTTTCTTGTTTTTTCATCAAATACATAAAGTGTTGAGTTTATTTTATAAAAAATTAATTAGTAATAGTGAGTATTTTATATTGCAAACAGATATAATGTAAAAAATTTTTTTTTTGGCTAATAATAATCAGAGCCAAGTGAGAGTGACTGCGTTGAGAATTTTAGTTTACTTTGTGTTGCTTTCTGTGTGCCTAAAATTGTGCATACAGTTCTCGTGGCTCAGAGCTGCGACGTAATTCGACCCATCTGTTGACGGCCCGTTTTATTTTTTCGCAGCCACTGGCCTGCGCATGTCACGCTTCAACCCATATGGAAGCAGTCTAGTGACTCAGATTCCGACTGTGACACTCGCATCAGAGTCACGGCTACAAGACTTCTCCCTGCAGTTCCCCCACCATCAGGTAAAAAGGATCCAGATCAGCTTAGGGAAGTGATAAGGTCGGCTATAAGCAGTGTTTTAGCCGAACAGGCCGCTGCAAATCAGCAGAGGGAGCAAGCATTGACTCAAAGAATTAATGAGTTAGCTGAACAAATAGCAGCAGCAAACGTTGCCGCCCCACAAGTAGTAGCGTATGCTGCTATAGAAATTAGAAACGACATTCACTGTGACGAGCCGCTAGATGCCGTCAAGTGCTTACCTGAGTTTGCAGGTGTACAAGTATCTTATGTATCTTGGAGGCAGGCAGCATTAGCAGCTTACGAGATTTTCAGACCGCATAATGGCAGTTCTCTCATTATCAGGCTGTTATCATCATAAGAAGCAAAATTAGGGGCCCCGCAGACGCGGTGCTGGCCTCATTTCGCACTGTATTGAATTTTGATGCGATAATAAATCGCCTTGATTTCACATACAGTGACAAGAGACCAATTCATGTCATTGAACAGGAATTAGGTACCTTGAGGCAAGGTGGCCTGTCCCTGCTTCAATATTATGATGACGTAGAAAAGAAACTCACACTTCTCACTAACAAAGTTAACATGTCATATGAGCCGGCTTTAGCAAAGATCTTATGTGAAAAATTCCGCGACAATGCGTTGAGTGTGTTCATATCGGGTCTCAAGCGCAGTCTTACAGATGTGCCCTTTGCAGCAAAGCCCAGAGATTTTCCTTCAGCGCCAGCTCTCGCCCAAGAAGTCGAGTCAAATCATGAAAGGTACGCATTCACTGCTAATTTCGCAAGAATTATAGAAGACAAAGAGCGCAAGCCGCATGCAAAAGCGCAGGGGCACCAACAGGAGAGACATTCGCAACAAGCCGAAACACAAGCTAGCGGTACCAAGAATCCGCACTTTAGTAAGCAAAGCAGGGCCCCAGTTCAGACTGACCAACGAAGCAGCAGGCAGCACAATAATAATGGCGCACCGGTGCCCATGGAGGTCGATCCTTCCTTCTCGAGGGTTTTCCAGCCCACTCAGGCCCCTGCTTACGCGAATAGAAAGCACCCAGCGTCTGACCGCACAGGTGGTCATAGAAATCAGCAGAGGTTGAATCACGTCACGCAAGACGCGGGACAGGGGGCAGAGACGTATGCTGGTGCCGCCTCCAGCGCAGCGGCACAAATCAATGACGATGCTAGTTATGACTCTGATGCCCTCAAGTTTTTAGGAGCAAATACCTGCTACAGACGAAGAGTAGCAGGGACTCACATTCGATTCCTCATAGACACTGGCGCGGCCAAGAATTTCATTCGGCCACATGAAGGGTTGAAAGGCGTCCGCTCGGTAGAGTCCCCCTTCAAAATTCACTCCATTCACGGCGAGACACAAATTACACACAAATGCTTTGTTTCAATGTTTGGGTTAAAGGCAACTTTTTTTATTCTGCCGGACTTGTCAACTTTTGATGGGAATGTAGGCCTTGACCTGTTAAAGCAGGCAGCTGCTTCGCTTTGTCTAGCTTCAGGGCAACTTAAGTGGGGCACGGAGGTCGATCAAATCACCTTCCACACGTGCAAAAATGTAAATTTCACAAATGTAGACTGTGCAGAGGCATCCCCATTAGCTAGAAGTTCCTTTTTGAAAATGCTAAAGACCAGACAAAAAGCCTTTGCAGACCCAGACGAGGCGTTGCCGTATAACACATCAGTCGTGGCTACCATTAGGACCACAGATGAGCAGCCGATCTATGCCAAGCTTTACTCATATCCAATGGGAGCAGCTGATTTCGTTAATAAAGAAATCAAAGATCTGCTAAAGAATGTTATAATTCAAAAGTCCGTCTCTCCCTACAATAACCCAATATGGGTAGTAGACAAGAAGGGCACTGATGAAGCGTGCAATAGGAAAATGGGGTTGATAATGGATTTTCGTAAACTTAACGAAAGAAACGTGCCTGACAATTGCCCTATGCCAAATATATCAATGCTATTGGGGTTTTTGGGGAGATCAAAATTCTTTTCAACATTAGACCTCAAGTCTGGATATCACCAGATCATACTCGCTGAACGCGACCGTAAAAAAACCTCTTTATCTGTGAATGGGGGGAAATACGAGTTCAAAAGACTCCACTTTGGATTAAAGAATGCAGCAAGCATCTTCCAAAGAACCATCGACGACATACTGCGAGAGCAAATTGGCAAATTTTGCTATGCTTATGTCGATGACGTAATCATCTTTTCAGAAGATGAGGAATCCCACGTTAAACACGTGGATTGGGTCCTAAAAAGCTTACACGAAGCAAACATGAGGGTCTCCGTCGAAAAGTCACGTTTTTTTAAGAAAAGCGTGAACTTTCTTGGTTTCATAGTCACCAGCACTGGCGCCACGAGGGATCCAGAAAAGGTTAAGGTAATACAGGAGTATCCAGAACCTAAAACACTGTTCCAGGTCAGATCATTTCTAGGCCTCGCAAGCTATTACAGATGTTTCATTAGGGATTTCGCCGCAATAGCAAGACCCATCTCGAACATATTGAAGGGTGAAAATGAAACAGTCAGTAAGCATAGGTCCAGAAATATAAAGGTTCATTTCTCTGAAGTGCAGCAAAGGGCGTTTCAGAAGTTGCGCGATATTTTGTCATCCGAGAATGTAATGCTCAGGTACCCCGATTTTAAGAAGCCATTCGATCTAACGACCGATGCTTCGGCTCACGGCATAGGTGCAGTTTTGTCTCAAGAGGGTCGTCCTATAACAATGATTTCAAGAACATTGAAGGCCAGCGAGGATAACTATGCAAAAAATGAGAGAGAGTTATTGGCCATCGTATGGTCACTTGCCAAATTAAGGCACTACTTGTATGGGGCGAAAGACATTAATATCTTCACTGACCGTCAACCATTGACCTTTGCAGTTTCGGAATCTAATCCAAATGCGAAGATTAAAAGGTGGAAAGCGCGCATTGACGAGTATCTTCTATAAACCTGGCAAGGACAATCTGGTTGCGGATGCCTTGTCAAGACAGCAGCTCAACGCTGTACATGAACAAGAAATTGAGTCATGCGCAGCAACGATCCACAGCGAGGTATCTCTCACCAACACCATTGAGACAACAGACAAACCCTTGAACTTTTTTCAAAACCAAATAGTGCTAGAAGAGGCTCGTTTCCCCTTAAAACGAAGTTTTATTTTTTTTGGGGATAAGAAACGCTACTTGATCAGCTATACTTGCATCGAATCGCTGCTAGACGAGCTCGAAGATGTAGTCTCACCCAAATGCGTAAATGCCCTCCACTGTAATTTACACACGCTTGCAATGATACAAGATACATTGGTTCGAAGATACCCAGTCACAAAGTTCCCTGCACTGCAAAAATCGCGTAGTGGACATATTTGTGTTTGCAGAAAGGAGGAAAATCCTCACAAAAGAGCATAATAGTGCCCATAGGTCTGCACAGGAAAATGTTAAGCAGGTACTCTCAGTACTACTTTCCAAAGATGGCAAAAATAGCCAATGAAATAGTACAAAATTGCAAAACTTGTGCTAGGGGTAAATACGATAGACACCCCAAAAAACAAGAGCTTGGGGAGACGCCGATCCCTTCACATGAAGGAGAGATGTTACACATAGACATTTTCTCCACTGACAGGAAATACTTTCTCACTTGCATCGACAAGATCTCTAAGTTTGCTATTGTCCAACCAGTCCCTTCAAGAACCATTGTGGATCTGAAGCCTGCCTTAATGCAACTAATGAATTTTTTTCCAAAAGCCGGATCCATTTACTGTGACAATGAACCGTCATTGAATTCAGAGACCATCGTGACTATGCTAACAAACAACTATGGGGTCAGCATTTCAAATGCACCACCATTGCATAGCATCTCGAATGGACAGGTTGAGAGCTTTCACAGCACTCTATAAGAGCTAGCCAGAAGCCTAAAGATCGATAAAGGCATAAGTGACACCGTAGAAGTCATTTTACTGGCTACAACTGAGTACAATAAGCCGACCCATTCGGTCATCGACCAGAGACCAGTTGATGTGGTTCAGGCGCACCCAGAGGAGCCACAAGAAAAGATACAAGAAAAGATCAGAAACGCTCAGACGACGCTCAGAGCTAAGGAGAACGCAAATCGGCAGAATAGGGTCTTCGACGTTGGTGACAAGGTTTTAGTCAAGTCCAACCGACGGCTCGGAAACAAACTCACACCTTTATGTGTTGCGAAGGCTGTTGAAGCAGACCTGCTGACCGAGGTCCTCATTCGAGGAAGGGTGGTCCACAAGGACAACCTAAAGTGACTCCCTTGTTTTTTTTACACCTTTTTTTAAGCCACTAGGCATACTCGTATAAGTTAGTTATAGTTTTTCAATTTACTTTCAGCCACTTGGCATAGTTTAGTTATAAAACCTTTTGGGTGGTGGACAGTCCTCCTTAAAAAGGAAAACAAATAAGTTGCTAAAAAGAAAGAAACCAAATTCTTTTCATAGGTTTGGATCCATATTACTTATTTTCTTATCAGTCGCTTCGGCACATGTCACCGACTACTCGCGTGCCAAGTACATTCCCATCGTCGATGGCGAGATCTTGATATGGGAGGAATACGCATATGTTAGGCACTCAGCAAACCTCTCAGAGTACGTGCGAATGGTGGAAAAAACGGTCAAATTAATTGACATATTTCCGCTATTGCACATGAAACAAGTAAGAAAGGCTACAGTCGACGTGCCGACTGTATAAGACCCCGTACTCCTTGTAGTGCGCATACAAAAAATACTTACAAACTTAAAAAAAGAAGCAGTAGACTGATTCATATTTTAAAATACAAATTTAAAAAAAGATAATAGTTTAAATTAAAATTTAAAAAGTAAAAAAGTTACTCGCTAGCTGCAATCGAACCCGCGGTATCAGACACAGGATTCTCACATGTCACCACTCTACCACATGCACCACACCTCAATTTGCAACTACTGCTGATTATCTGCATTTACATATAATAATGTTTTGTTATAGAAAAAAAAAAGAAAACAAATGTCTGTCTGCACTGGGGTTCGAACCGCAGACCTCATGTTTCTCTAATGCATGTCACATCACTTGGACCACAGCACTGTTGACAATCAGAACGGCTAAAGTAGATAAAAAATGATTTACCACTTTTCAAACACGTACATAAATTACAATTTTTAACATTTTTGACCAATTTGTTTCACATGTTGTAGTTGTCTGATTTGGACCAAATTTGGTGAAGTTACTTTTAATAATTATGTACAAATTCTGTGTGACTTTGGTTGCGATTACTTAGCAAATACTACATGTCTTCATACAAATTTTTTGTTTTTGACCGATTTGTCCTATGGGAGCTATAAGCTATAGTTGTCTGATCTTGATGAAACTTGGTGAGGATAGTTATAGTTGTACCATACACCTACTGTATTTGGTTACGATAGCTTTCATAGTTTCAAAGTTGTAGTGCAATGAAAACTGTTTTTTACAATTTGCGGGGGCGGTAGGGGGCGTGGCAAAAATTTGAAATAAACTTAACCTGCCTGCAATATAGACGGACTTTCATTCCAAATCTGGTAGCTCTAGCTTTGTAGTTTAAAAGATCTTGGTGTTCATACGGACGGACGGACGGACAGACAGACGGACAGACGGACATTGCTATATCGACTCGGCTGTTGATGCTGATCTAGAGTATATATACTTTATGGGGTCGGCCACGCCTCCTTCTGCCTGTTACGCACATTTCGCTTCTGACAAACCTAATAGACGCCTATACTCTTTTTTAGAGAACGGGGTCTAAAAACTACTAAGTGTGGACACGGCGCACCTACAAGACCTCTTGCAGGCGTTAGGCACACACCATAGAGTCGCCAGGAGCTTAGATTTCCTAGGATCCATACTGAAGGTTGTGGCGGGTACACCCGGTGCCGGTGATTTAGAGCAGACTAGGTTCACTGAAAGGCAACGAATAAATGCCAACAATAGACAAATAGAAATCAACACTAGAGTTCAAGACCAGCTTAACCAGTTAACAGTAACTGTCAATAAAATTCTCTAGATAGCCAAAAACTCACAAGTTGACACTAGCCATTTATTTGAAACACTACTGTCTAGAAACAGAATGCTGATGATGGAGTTGCAAAATTTAATGCTTGCTATTACTCTCGCGAAGGCTAACATTGTTAGCCCAAACATTTTAGACCACTCAGATTTGAAATCAATTTGGCTAGAGGAACCCACCAACACTCCCATTAGAGATCTTATGTCCGTTGCGTCCGTAAAAGTTCTTCAATCCATTAACACCATACATTTTATAATCAAATTCCCAAAGAATAAAAAAGCTTGCAGAAAAATTACGATTTATCCTGTCATCCACAAGAACTTCATATTTCGATTGATTGACAAAGTCATAGCCGAATGCGATGGAGAAACCCACACACTGCAGAGTTACGCCGCTTCACCTGGAGCCACATTTTGTCGTCTGGCATTAAAGAGTTCATTTGCCAAGGAGCTCCCTGCAGGTGGCACGGCATACTGCGAGATCCAGCCGAGCACCCTGGAAATAATCACCCATGTAGATGACGGAATCATCATCTTTAACGACGTGTCCGCAAGGATTCTGGTGGACAACGGCACTGAGATCTAGGTACAAGGCACGCATCTCATCACGTTCGGTGACCGAGTCGCAATTAACGGGACTCTGTTTTACAATCACAACAACGCACGCAATAGAGTCACGGGTATTGCCAATTCTCCCTTGCTGAACATCACTGCCAGCCTCCCTTACCTTCATCGTTTGAATGAACGTAATTTGCAGGTGTTCCAGCAATTCAAGAAGGACGCCGGAACTGATCAAGCCTATCGTGTGGCATTCATTATTGGAGCCATATGCTGTGCTTTAATCTGTATTGGTCTCACTCTTTGACGGATCATCGACGCAAAGAAGTCTGCGAAGCAGTTACAAGAAGTTGTTGCCGGAATTGGGTCGGCCGAGGACCGCCTTATACTTGAGGGGGGAGTAGTTAACACATAGCACTTAATATAGAATATTAAGCAACCCTCGCTATAGAGCGCTTTGTAAGTTAAGGAACAATCCTCGTAATAGCGACACTGCATACTTTGTATCAGCGCGCTATAGATGAAATGGTCAGCAGCGGTAACCGGACACTTTTGTTTTGCTGCAAGAGTTTCCGCTATTGCCTAAGATTGCTGAGTCGGCTTGCCAACCATGACATTCTGGCGTGATGCGAGTTTTGCTTATGTTAAATGAAACATTATTTGTATTAATAAATCAGTTTTGAATACAGCGCTCTTCCAGTAAGTCGCTTAAATAAATATTCACTCCGGCACTTGGCCGTTAAATAATTTGTTTCATTGTCTGAGCCCGAGGCCCTCTAGCTCTTGTAGTTTAAAAGATCTAGGTGTTCACACGGACGGACGGACGGACGGACAGACGGACATTACTATATCAACATGGGTGTTGATACTGATCAAGAATATATATATATGTACGTTACGGGGTCGGCCACGCCTCCTTCTGCCTTTTACGCACATTTCGCTTCTAACAAACTTAATAGACCCCTCTACTCTTTTTTAGAGTACGGGGTCTAAAAGGAATATATACACTAAATCTCTAAATCTAATAGGCATTGATAAAGGTTCCGTTTTTTCAAAAGGGTTAGCATTCGTAGAATTACCTACAGGAAAACATATAATACCATATTATTTCCATTTAGTTGATCAAGACTTTCTAATACCAAGCAATGTTATTATTGGTATAGATTGGTATAGAAGTATAATTCGATTTTACACAATTAAGTGATTCTCTAATACCACGCCCAAATAATTTAAATAATTAAATTAAAACATACCAATTATTCACACTTGTGACAATAATATCACAATACCTCCAGCACTTGCTGATGTAGTCTGTAAAATTAATATAATTTCAAAAGAACAAAATGTTCTAATTCCAAATCACGAAATTGAGTAAGGAATTTTATTTGGAATGCAATGTCCAACCAAAATAATACATTTGTCCGAATACTAAATACAACCAAGTCAATTAAAACAGTAAACCTTATCCAAGAAATTAGCCAAGAATGACAAAATACTGTCATGAAAAAACTAACGCAAAAATGTTCACCATTATTTAGGCCTGTGTTAACAAATCTATGCACCAAATATACATACATACATATGCGGACTAGAAACTGAATTCATAACTACAAATAATTTTTATAAACAAGAACTGATAATAAACGACAAAGAACAAGTATATATGCAAAATTATAAAATAATTCATGCTCATAAAGAAGAAATAAACAGACTAGTCAATTCTTGATAAATAGAAGAGCCCTCAGTATCTGAATATAACAGCTCAATTTTACTGGTGCCAAGGAAAGGCTTACCAGGTTCAAATACAAAAAAGATGGAGATTAGTAATAGACTATCGTCTTCTTTTTTTTCAAGACTGATGACACGAGCTTTCGCTGGATTAGACCCTTCACAAGCTTTTTGTACATGGATGACTTAATTGTTGTTCGGAAAAGCATATGATCAAAAATTTAACAAATGTTTTTGATTTGTGCAGAAAACACAACCTTTAACTACACCCAGAAAAATGCTCTTTCTTTATACAAAAAGTGACATTCCTAGGTCATAAGTGCACTGATAATGGAATTCTACCAGGTAATAAAAAGTATGATGTTATTGAAAAATACCCAGTCCCAACGGACGCTGACAGCGCTAGAAGATTTGTTGCATTTTGCAATTATTATAGACGTTTTATAGAAATCGTCGAATATTCACGGCACATAACTAGATTATGTAAAAAGAATGTCAATTTTCAATAGTCCGATGAATGCCAAAATGCATTCGATTATTTTAAAAATGCTTTAAATAAGCCCACTTTATTGAAATATTCTGATTTCCAAAAAGAATTTTGCATAATTACAGATGCAAGTAAATACGCCTGTAGGGCTTTATTATCACAATATTATGCAGATAAATAACTCCCAGTTGAATATGATTCATGTTCATTTACCATATGTGAAAGCAACAAATCAACCACCGAACAAGAATTAGCAGCAATCCACTGGGCAATTACATATTTTAGACCATTTACTTATGGCAAACATTTTACTGTGAACACAGACCATTGACCGTTAACGTAATTAACCCCAGCTCAAAGCTTACAAGAATAAGATTAGAACTAGAGGAATATGACTTTACTGTGGAGTATCTGAAAGGAAAGATAATTATGTAGCTGATGCGCTTTCACGCATCACTATTAATAATTTAATGCCGACGCTCTCGTCAACAGAACTGTTTATATATATTTTATATACTAAGGTTAAGCTATACTTCAAATTTGAATGAAGAATCAGTTCCAATCTGAGAGTCACAAACTACAAAACGTACAATGTTTTATTTGCAAGATGTTGCATCTGGGGCTGAGCAGAATCGAAATATCGATAAGTGTTAGAAATTCATCGCACACTGTTCTGCTCAGCTGGGTTGGCCAGGTGGAGGAGAGAGGCGAAGTATGAGAGTTAGGGTATAAGAGTACGGATTAGAAAGAGAGAGGATGAGGAAGAGAGGATAGAGGCCAAGGGCAGACGGTCGTTGACTCTAAGGAACCGTTGCATGGAATAGGGATAGGAGAATTCGAATTATGCATAGCAACGGGTGGCCTGAGAGTCAAACGGGGAGTTGGTTTTTGGAGATCGGCACGAGCAGTTGCGTGGCCGTATCTGGAAGGAATTTTTGTGCGTTTGATATGGTTTTTGGGTGTGCGTTCATAAGTTTCAGTGGTTATGTTTTTTTCCGTGTGGTGTCCGTAAAATTAAAATAAATAATATAAAAGTTAGCACGTATGTATATGCGCTTATGAATACGGAGACGACAAACTGTACGAAGATACGAAACGTTAAAAAAGAAAATAAATGCAGACTGAAATTTGGCAATTTAAAATAGTGTTGTGCGAAATAACGTACATAAGCAACGATACCACTGTGCACAAAGATCGACACACAAAGCAATTGCAAGTGACAATACAACAACGAAACAAAAAACACTACCAAAACCATAGACGTTTAATACAAAGACAATTGAAAAGAAAAATGTAAAGAAAACAACAACAAACGACAATAAAAACCAACAACAACTGCTCCTACAAACAACATTAAAACCCAACATAAATGAATCTCGCCACAACAACAACAGCAAGAACGAACAAAACCAGCAGCGACTGAGTAGGCTGCGCAACGACAACAACAACGATACGACACCGGCCAGAAGACCGCCGTGACAGTGACGTCACGCAGCATCAGCTGTGCGCGCAAGCACAGTGAGACGGATGTGGTGAGCTGTGTCGCCATAGACAGCCGTAGTTTTGTCCTGTACCTTTTTTTGTAGTATTTATTTATTCATATGTTTATTTATTTATATATATAAAAAAAAAATTTAGAATTAATAATTAATAATTATTTAAATGTTTCTGCTCATGGCGCAAAACATCGTTTGTCATAATTTCTAGTTGGTTTCTTTTTTTGTGCTGTGTATCTTGTTCGCTCAGACGTTAATGACACTGTGGTACACTTAGTACCTGCCAAGTTACATATTATTGGCACCGTCCGGCCCCCTATACCCCTTTGAGCTCATAGGTCGTTTTTGGTACCCCCGAGACCCCCCCTCCAACACACAAATATAGGCGAATGCACACAAACAAATAAAGAAAAACTACATGAAATAGGCAAAAAATTGAAAATTTAAAGTAAACATAAAAAAAAAAGTTCAGTAAAAATGACATTTAATAGTGTGTTAAATATATATATAAATAAGTACCAATTAATGTATAGTAATAGTAAGAGAATATATGTATGATTATGTCAAAATGAATATGTGTGAGTAGAGTTATTGATGGAAGGGGGAATGCATAGCCTGGAGTAAGCGAGCTGATATACTACATGGGCTGAAAAGTCTTTGGCCTGACAATGAAAAAACGAAATTTTGAATGAAAATTTGCCTTTATTCTTCGACATAATCTCCATCTAGAGTAATGCATTTATAATAACGGTCTTCCAACATCTCGATACCGCTCTAATAATGCGATGCGTCAAGTCCTTCAAAATAGGCGTTTGTTTCCGTTTCGACCTCTTCATTTGAGTAAAATCTCTTGCCAGTAAGCCACACATTAAGTCGGGGAAAGAGGTAATAATCGCTGGGGGCCAAATCTGGCGAGTACGGTGCGTGAGGGACTATTTCGTATCGCAATTCCTTCAACTTTTCGGTCGTATCGTGAGCTGAATGTGCAGGAGCGTTGTCTTGGTGAAAAAGCATTTTTTTCTTCTTCATGTGAGGGCGTTTGACCTTGACCTCGGCATCCAATCGGTCCAATAATGCACAGTAATATTGATTATTTATTGTTCTACCATGTTCTAGGTAGTCAATGAATATAACTCCATGTGCGTCCCAAAAAATACTAGCCAACACCTTACCGGCCGACTGTTGCGTCTTCGGGCGCTTCGGACGACTTTCACTAGGCAACAACCACTCAGCAGACTGTCGATTGGATTCAGGTGTGTAATGGTGAATCCATGTCTCATCCATGGTCACAAACCTTTCGCATATGCAAATACTCGTGTATGATATGACCCACACGTTCTTTTGAGATGCCAATGGTGTTAGCTAACTGATGCAACTTTACTTTACGGTCCCCCAACACAATATCACGAATTTTTGCGATGTTTTCTGGAGTTACTGCCTCATTTGACCTTCCGGGACGAGGTGCATCATTGGTGCTCATACGGTCACGTCGAAATTCAGCAAACCAAAATTTTACGGTGGAATATGCTGGGGCAGATCCACCGTAATGCTTGTCAAGTCATTGTTTCGGTTCAATGGTGTTTTACCCACCAAAAACAGTGTTTTATTAAAACACGAAATTCACTTTTTTCCATAGTAAACAAAAATAGCAGAGGTTGCGTCACTTCGAGATCAATAGCTTGAGAACGGCTTTATAAAATGTCACCAAACTTTGACAGTATTCTAGTTAAGATTGGTACTCTATGTTAGGTATACAGATTTTATGTTTGTGACGCGAACTCTGTGTCAGGCCAAAGACTTTTCAGCCCATGTAGTAGACATTGATTATGGGTGACGCAGCAAAACGGTTTGAATGCTGCCGCCACAGGTAGGGTGGGTACGTTGCGGCAAAACATCGATGCCGCCGATAGAGATGGCCGATAGTTGTTTAGTGTTGGTAGTGTTCGCGTAGAGGTTCCCCAATCGATGATTGTGGATTGTACGCTCGGTGGGCTTTGGTTAACAACCCCGCCCTGAGGCGAATGAGCTAGCCGTGGTAGCCCCAGGGAAGACAAGCCGAGGCGTAACAAAGAACAAAATTATTACAGCTGAGTGATATGAGTAGTTATAATGTAGGCAACTAGGAATCTCTATAGCGAACACGAATGCTATCTTATTTATTCTTAATTATATATGGTTGTGAAATTCATGAATCTTGGCGCCGTTCTGTTGAATATCGTTGAGCTTCTTCTGGCGGGTAGCGTCGTTGTTAGCCCGTGACTATAGACAGTGCGAACACCACCTAAGAATTCTGCACATTACCGATAGGTGTGTTGCCACATAGCCACAGTACTCCCTCTTCAGTGACGACGTCACGACGTCACGATTGTGTGAAGTGTACTCTCGGTGTCCTTGCGTATGTACGTGGCTCATTCGCAGTGGGTTGTGAGCCAATGATGGTGTCATCTTTGACTAGGAACGCGGGTTTGAGTCGGTCGACGGACACCGCTACGTCCTTGCTATCAATCCTGATGGTGAACACTAAGTCGCTGTTACGATCGATCACTTCGTACGGGCCAGAGTATGGGGGCTCAAGTGGTTTTTTCACGGCGTCAGTGCGTAAAAAAACATGGGGGCATTAGTCGATACCTTTGAGTATAAACATCTTCGGAGAACCATGATGAGCTGTTTGTGTTGGACGAATTTTTCGCATGTGTTCCCTGAAGCTGCTGATGAAAATTGTCGGGCTGAATGTTGACTGGACGTCATCGAAAAATTCGTTTGGTATTCGAATAGCGGTTCCCTACAGCATTTCGGCCACTGTTGATTGTAAATCCTCTTTAAAGCAAAATCAAAGACCCAGTTGAACTGCTGGTAAGAGCTTTGGCCAGGGAGTGTCCGTGTGACATATTAAAGCAGCCTTAAACGTCCGATGCCATCTTTCAACCAAACCGTTGGATTGTGGATGATAGGCTGTGGTATGGATGTGATCACTGCCTATACGGTGTGCAAGTTCTTTGAACATTGACGACTTGAATTGACTGCCCTGGTCTGTTGTGATTGTTTTGGGAGTTCCAAATCGAGTGATCCAATGAGACCAAAATGCGTTGGCGACAGTTTCGGCCGTGATGTTGGTCAACGGAATAGCTTCTGGCCAGCGAGTGAACCTGTCGATCATTGTAAGACAATACCGGTAGTCTTCAAATAACGGCATTATAACAATGTCGATGTGGACGTGGTCGAATCTTCAATTGGGAACGATGATTTTATCCGGTGTTAGATGGTTGTGCCTGTTGATTTTCGCTCGCTGACAAGGCAAGCAGTTCCAGCACAATTTGATGACATCGTTGTTGATTGATGGCCAAACAAACTTTTGCTTTATTTGCTTGAGTGTCGATTGGCCACTTGTATGGAAAAGATTGTGAAGAGATCGGCAAATCTGGTTCCGAAGAGCTTTAGGAATATACGGACGAATGTGTCCCGTTGATACGTCGCAGTAGAACGACACGTTGTCGTTATAGTTGACTTTCTACAGCTTCAGCGATGTATGTCCTTCTATCAGGTGGATCATTTCCGCATCGACCGCTTGGGCTTCTTCAATCTGCTGCAACTTCACTGTCATCGGCATATCAATAGTGCAGAGTCTGGAAAAGGCGTCAGCAACTACGTTGTCACTTCCTTTGACGTGCGTGAACTCTGTTGAGTATTGAGAGATGAAACTCAGGTGTCGAATCTGCCGAGGCGACGCTTTTTCAGGGCGCTGACGAAAAGCGTAGATAAGCGGCTTGTGGTCTGTCCTTATCACGAAAATTCGTCCATCAAGCAGATGCTTAAAGTTTCTGACAGCTTCGTAGACAGATAGTAGCTCTCTGCGGTATGTGCTGTAGTTCTTCTCAGTGTTGTTGAGTTTCTTCGAAAAAAAAAACAACTGGCTGCCACGAATCGTTGACTTGTTGCTACTCCAATCGCAACGTAAGAGGCATCGCAAGTCAAGGCTAGCTTTGCATTCGGAAGTGGATGAACTAATAGCGTTGCATTGGCTACACTTCGCACTCTTCGAATGCAGTAATACGCTCAGGTGTCCAGTCTTTTTCACGTCCTTGGCAAGATTCGACAGAGGTGCTTGAATGAGCGATGAATTTGGAAGACATCTACGGTAGTAGTTGATGATTCCAAGGAACCAACCCAGGTGGCTGATTGTGTTTGGGAACTGAACATTCGTCTGCGCGAGCTGGTATTTGCTCAAGTTAATGCAAAGGCCATGTTTTCGCAAGATTTCCAGGACGATGCGTAGATGCTGCTCATGTTCTTCCATGTTGTTGGACATGATAAGTATATCGTCGATGTAGCAATATACAAAATCGATTCCGTGGAAGATGTTGTCCATGAATCTTTAAAACGTCTGTGTGGCGTTCTTCAGAACAAACGGAATGTACAAAAATTCTATCAGTCCGAACGGTGTGCATACAGCTGTCTTTGGGATGTCGTCTTCTGCCATTGGTATTTAGTAGTAGGCTTTTACCAAATCGAGCGTGGTAAAAACATATTTTCCGTGAAGCTGATCCGTAAAATCGTGGATATGCGCTATTGGGTAACGGTCATGTGTGGTTACCGAGTTCAGCTTTCGATAGTCGCCACAAGACCGCCAACCGCCATCTTTCTTTGCCACCATGTGGAGTGGACTTGACCAAGGGCTGTTCGAGGGACAACATATGCCTTGTTTAATAAGGAAGTTGATTTCCGCTTTTGCCGTGGCGAGTTTTCCGCCCGCCAAGCGGCGTGGTCGATCCGAAATTGGTGCGCCATTTTTTTCGATGTGATGGCGAACTTCGTGCATGCTGGTGCTTGTTCTTGTTGGTAACGTTACATCTACGAACTCTTGCAACAGATGTTGAACCTTTGACACATTCTGTATTGTTGATATAGAAAAGCTTTTTGTGTTCAACAAGCATGTTGAAGACTTCAAACCAGTGGTCGAATCAATCAATTGTCTCTTGTTGAGATCAATGAGCAACTGGTACTTCGACAGAAAATCGGCACCAATAATGGCCATTTGCACGTCTGGCACAATGAAGGGCCAAGAAAAACAACGACGCAATCCCAGTTTTAATTCCATCGGTGAACGTCCATAGCTGGGAATTGAGGTTGCTGAGTTTATTGTTTTGCTTAGCCAGATTGCGCGAAATGACAGAGACAACGGATGTAGAGTCAATGAGGAAGCGAATGTGTGAGATGCGATCGGTAATATGCAGGCGAGGCTCGGAGACGGATAAAGTTTGTGTGTTGAAATCGCCGCGGTTAGATGTGCTGTCGCTGACTAGCGCTGTAGACGACAGCCGTTTTAGTTTAACGACTGGTAACGTGGACAGTCTGGACGACAGTTCTTTGCCTCATCTCCAAATTTCAGATGGTAGAAGCAAAGTTTTGATTCTTGTCCATTTGGCGCTAAAGACGTCGACTGATTCCGAGGCAATATGCCACGCGATATACTGCGTGAGTGAGAGTGTCCTACCTCCATGCTCTTCACTTCTTTTTGAAGATGGTCGAACTTCTCGGTTAGTAGTCGTAGGCTCTCAGAGACCTCTTTCAATGAGGCATTTAAAGTGACAGCACTCACGGAGTTTGAAGCATCTGAATCCAATGCATAGACTGATTTGTGTCCAACAACTTCAAGCATCTTGTCCGCAATTTTGGCAAGTTGGTTAAGGTCAGTTTCTTTAAAAACTGTTAACATTGGACAAATGGATTGTGTCTCACTAGCTGTCTAATATATCAGAAGCCTTCGAACCTGCTGTTCTTCCTCTTTGCAGTAAGCGGCGAAGCTTAGACTCTGAGGACTCGGCGAATTTCTCAAGCAAACGGTTTTTGATTGCTTGATACTTGTTTCTCGCCGGTGGGCAAGTAAACAAATCCCCGACGGCGAGGATGATATCTTCATCCAAATGCACCGTGATCAGGTCAAATTTGTCAGTGTCGTTGTCAATCTTGTGTACACTGAACGAACGCTCGATTTGAGCAAACCACAGATTAGGGTTGCTTCGTGCAAAACATGGCAAGTGAATTAAAGTCGTTCGTTGACCAGACTGATGATCGTTTGATGCAACTGAGTTATTTGACCTGAGTGTGTCCAATTGTAATTGAAGTTCTCGCATTTGGGTTTGCAAGGCATCCATGATGAAATCGTTTTCATGTTCGGTTTCGTCAGAAAACAGTTTTCTTGGAATGAAAGCGCGAAAGTCGTAGCGTGCGTTTGACGTCGTTTTTGCATAGACTGCCAAAATGTGATATTTGCACAAATTATGTACAATATTAACAATTACCTATTAATTTTGAATGCTAGTTGCATTTTCGAGTTCACGTCGGGGTCACAACTATAGCGAATACGAATGCTATCTTATTTATTCTTAATTATATATGGTTGTGAAATTCATGGAGCTTGGCGCCGTTCTGTTGAACGTAAATATCGTTGAGCTTCTTCTGGCGCGTAGCGTCGTTGTTAGCCCTGGACTATCGGCAGTTACTCGTAGAGTAAAAGGGTATATTGTAATCGTTGGAATGTATGTAACAGGCAGAAGGAGGCGTGGCAGACCCCATAAAGTATATATATTCTTGATCAGCATCAATAGCCGAGTCGATATAGCCATGTCCGTCTGTCCATCTGTCCGTCTGTCCGTCCGTCCGTCCGTCCGTCCGTCTGTATGAACAAAAGGATCTCAGAGACTATAAGAGCTAGATGCTAGTGGTCGCAAATGAAAGGTACAATACCCAAGCAGTACAAGTTTGTTTTTGTTTTTTTGACACGCCCACTTTAGGGCGTTTTATTTGCATATAAAGGTAAATGCACAGGTAAACGTAGAATGTTTTAGTATAGAAAACTTTTTTGTTAGCTATGCTATCTGAACCAAATTTACACGGAAAGTACAAATCTATGAAGTACATGTACTGACTAAGTTTGATCCAAATCGGACAACTATATCGTATAGCTCCCATAGGGCCGATCGGTCAAAAATACGCTCCAAATATGAATAAGTATGAAAAAAATTTGAGTTAACTAAGCTAGATTAACCAAACTCACACAGAATACATCTGACAATAATATATATATACTGACCAAGTTTGATACAAATCGGACAACTATATCGTATAGCTTCCATAGGAACGATCGGTCGAAAATATGCTCTAAACATGAATTTGTATGAAAATGTTCTGTGTTTGCCAAGCTATTTTATCCATCACCATTGTTAATAACAAATTGAAACTGAGTAACGGGTATCCTAAAGTCGCGAGGCGACTATAGCATTCTTTCTTGTTTTTTTCTCTCTTCAATGAGTTTATTGCCGGTTACACCAAACCCTTACAAACAAGAATTCCTGGGTACCCATATTCTGAACCACTTTTAGCCATTCGTTGAGGCTTAGGCAATTATTATTAGTTTGCTTAAGTCTCTTTATCTTAAAACCGGAGCCTAAACTTGTCTGAACATGTTGAATGTGTTACAGGCGTCTTCTGTTCATACCCAAATTAATTCTAAATCCATGTCATTAATGTATGACTACTGTCACTTTTAACTAATTTACCTTTTCAGACCCCGTACTCTACAAAAGAGTAGAGGGGTCTATTAGGTTTGTCAGAAGCGAAATGTGAGTAACAGGCAGAAGAAGGCGTGGCTGACCCCATACAGTATATATATTCTTGATCAGCATCAACAGCCGAGTCGATATAGCAATGTCCGTCTGTCCCTCCGTCTGTCGGTCTGTCTGTCTGTTCGTCCGTCCGCATGAACACCTGGATCTTTTAAACTACAAAAGCTAGAGACACCAAATTTGAAATGAAAGTCCGTTATTTTCGCGAGCAGATCAAGTTTATTTTAAATGGTTGCACACGCCCCTTACCGCTCCCGCAATGAGCAAAAAACCAGACACACCTCGAAAAAATTTTGTTTTAGGCGAATATCTCAGTAACTATGGCACTTATGAACACCATTTCTGCTATGCAGGTTTCAAGAGACAGCCTTAATCCAGCAAAGTTTTTTAGCTCTTATGAGAAACGGGGGCGTGGCAGATCAAAAATTTTATTATCATTGGATTAAGGCTGTCTCTAGAAAACTGCATAGCAGATATGGTGTTCATAAGTGCCGTAGTTACTGAGATATTCGCCTAAAACAACATTTTTTCGAGGTGTGTGGGGCGTGTGCAACCATTTAAAATAAACTTGATCTGCTCGCGAAAATAACGGACTTTCATTACAAATTTGGTGGATTCTCTCCTAAAGACTTCCGTTTCCAAGAGGGAAGTCCTATTCCACATAGCGAAGCTATTCAATCCCGCTGGGTGGCTGGCGCCCTTCGTCGTTAGAGCCAAAATATTTATGCAACAAATTTGACTAACAGAACTTGGGTGGGATGACTCACTGACTTCTCCTCTTCTGCATCAGTGGCATGAATTCCTTCAAGACTCCCCGGATCTCAGCCGGCTACGCATCTCTAGATGGCTAGAAACTCATTCCGTATTCGATTGAGATCTACACGGTTTTTGCGATGCGTCACAGAAGGGAGCATGCCTGTATGTGTGGGTCCATCTTCCAGATCATGTGTTCCAGAACTGTTTACGGCTAAGACCCGCGTGGGCGAAATAGCTCCTACAAACACCCGAACTCTGGCCGGCATCTCTGAAAGATGTTTCAGATACCCAACTTGAGCAGCGTGTCCAATGCCACACCGCAACGCTCGCCTCCACTGCCGAAAGCGCTTCTCAGATTGCGATAGAGCGCTGAGGGTCACCGCTTATATGCAGCGGTTCGCTTCTCCATGCGTATCCACGATTAGCACTCCTAGTAACTCACCAAGGACGAGTTGCTAGCTGCCGAACGGGTCCTTGTGCATCTTGTTCAGCAGCAAAAGTACTCTCTGGAAATCCGAGCCCTCGTTGAGAAGAGGCCAATCCCGCCTTCCAGCTCTCTGCTTAAATCCATTCCTGGATAAGCACCGCGTCCAAGGTATTATGACATTATTGTCACAAGTGTGAATAATTGGTATATTTATTTGATAATTGAAATTATTTGGCCGTAGTATTAGAGAATCACTTAATTGTGTGAAATCTAATTGGCAGTTATACTTTTTAATGACTTTTTAATACCATTGCTTGATATTGGAAAGTCTTGATCAACTAAATGGAAATAATGTGGTTTTATATGTTTTCCTGTAGGTAATTCTACGAATGCTAAACCTTTTGAAAAAACAGAACCTTTATCAATGCCTGTTATCTGTGTTGAAATGTCTGTATTGACATTGTCAAATATATCTATATTTTTCTTTATATGCTTTATATAGAAGCACCTGCATCTATTAGTAAGGTAAATGTTTTACCTGTACTTTCATTAACAATTTTTATAAAAATGCTGATTCTGAGATTTAGTGTATATATTCTTTTTAGACCCCGTACTCTAAAAAAGAGTAGAGGGGTCTATTAAGTTTGTCAGAAGCGAAATGTGTGTAACAGGCAGAAGGAGGCGTGGCTGACCCCATAAATTATATATATTCTTGATCTTGATAGCAGTGACCGTCTGTCCGTCTGTCTGTCTGTCCGTCTGTTTGTCTGTCTGTCTGTCCGTATGGACAAACCGATTTTAGAGATGGTAAGAGCCACAAGTTCGAGCTTGGTCTCAACCGATCACATATTTAGTAAGGCAATACAAGAATATTTTTTTTTCGATGCCACGCCTCATTCGCCCACAATGAGTAAAAATGTAGACACACCTCGGAAAAAATCTGTGTTTTCATCGAATATCTCAGTAACTATGGCACCTAGGATCACCAATTTTGGTACGGAGGTTTCTAGCATTGTCATTTAAACTTTTGGACTGCCACGCCCCATTTTCACACAATTTTTAAAAATAATTTTAAACTTTCGTTCTGTTTCTAAGGCATTTGTTGATATATTACAGTATTGTAAATTATAATTTGTGTGGAGACTAATTATATCAAACTATCCTGAAAGGTGAAAGAAAGAAATCTAAGCAAACAAATAATAATTGCCTTAGCCTCAGCGAATGGCTTAAATTAGTTGGAATATAGACACCCAGGAATTCTTGCTTGAAAGCGCCGGATTTTGTGTAACACGCAATAATTAATTGGAGGGAGAAACCCACAGGCCACCAGACTTTACAATGTGATACTTGAAAATACTCAGTAACCCTAGAACACTTAAGACTGATGAAGAAAAGGGTCAAAACTGACCTTCGATTGACACACTTGGTTTGTCCTCACATATTCGAGCTGAATGGCTGCTTGTAAAAGTCACCCCCAAAACAGGTGAGCTGTGTGTATATAGTACTTGTATACAGTAACTGGTTTACCCACCCTCTCGGTGTGCTTAACAGGATTACTCTTATATTCATCATTAGAAAACATAAAGCGGGATGAAATAAGATTAATTTTTGTAGAGTTAATAGAGAGAAAAAAGGAAAAAAAAGAGAGGAAGAACAAGTAGTTATAATATAGGCAACTGAAGTGAGACTCTGACATTTAATCGACCAAACTTAGTCGCAGAATATTTGTTACGCCTGACGTTCCCCGGCAGGAATACATTTATATTTATTAATAGACAATAACAAGTAAGAAAGGCTACAGTCGAGCGTGCCGACTGTACAAAACCCCGTACGCATACAAAAATATAAACAAACATAGAAGCAGACTGATTCATATTTTAAAACACAAATTTAAAAAATGATAATAAATGAAATTCAAATTTAAAATAATTAAAACAAAGTGTCTCGCTGGCTGTAATCGAACCCGCTGTATCAGACACAGGATTCTCACATGCCGCAACTCTACCATATGCACATCTCAACTTGTAGACAATGCCGGTTATCTGCATTTACATAAAATAATGTTTTGTTGTAAAAAAACAAAAAAAAAAAAAATGCCTGTCGGGTTTGAACCACAGTCGTCATGTTTCTCTAATGTATGTCTATCACTTGGACCACACCACTGTTGATAATTAGGACGGCTAAAGTAGATAAACATTGATTTACCACTATTCTTCAAACGCGTGTACATAAATTAAAACTTTTAATATTTTTGACCAATTTGTTTCATATGTAGTTGTCCGTTTTGGACCAAATTTGGTGAGGATACTTTTAATAATTATGTATACATTCTGTGTGAGTTTACAATACTTAATGTCTTTATACAAATTTTTTGTTTTTGACCGATTTGTCCTATGGGAGCTATAGGCTCTAGTAGTCCGATTTTGATGAAACTTTGTGAGGATAGTTATAGTGGTACCATACATCTGTGGCATCTCAAAATGGCATTGGATTAGGGCTGTCTCTAGGAACCTGCATACCAGAAATGGTGATTCTAAGTGCCATAGTTACTGAAATATTCGCCTAAATTTTTTCGAGGTGTGTCTTGTTTTTTGCCCAATGCAGGGCCGGTAAGGGGCGTGGCAACCATTTGAAATAAACTTGATCTGCTCGCAATAAATAACGGTAGATAAAAGATTACGGACTTTCATTCCAAATTTGGAGTCTCTAGCTTTTGTAGTTTAAAAAATTCATGTGTTCATGCGGACGAACGGACAGACTGACATGGCTATATCGACTCGGCTATTGATGCTGATCAAGAATATATATACTTTATGGGATCTGCCACGCCTCCTTCTCCCTGTTACATTCCAATGATTACAATGTAGCCTTTGACTCTACGAGTAACGGGTATAAAAATGAGAGGAAGAACTAGTAGTTATAATATAGGCAACCGGACTAAGACTCTGATATTTAATCGTGAGGACAGTGTACCGAAGGCGCCATGGAGACAGTGTTGATATTGCTGTTGGAGCGTTGAGGAAATAATGCCGTCCCTATAGCGCGTAGCTTGGCCGGGTCTGTTGGCATAGGGCGCCTCGCCAGTTTTCCCATGACTTCCGGTACACCGTCCCGATTGGCTGCGCATCTGTCTTGATTCCATGCTCGGGAGCAGAAAAAGCTCAAGCGCAGGCAGTTCTGTTTAACATCTACTCCCTGTAAGACCTGCCTGTCGTGGCTCAGGACTGCCGAGCAGCCATCCGCCCATTTATCGTCGTAACAATCGCATTGTGATCGCTGGCCGTATACGCATCTCTGATCGACCATTCTGATTGTCTCCAAAGTGAGCAGGAAGCAAAAGTTAGATCCATGACTAAGCCTATACCTCCTCAGCCCAAGCGTTGAAGTCAACGGCGATGATAGCCTCAGCTTTATCCCGGACATCTTCGACTTAGTCATGCAGGATTGCGAAATACTCGTGCGTCTGGATACTGGGTGCCAAGAAGCAGCTGTAGAGCCAAAGGTTTACGAACTTTGCTTGCACAAATCTAGTCGCGGTGGTTGGAGACCACATACCCAGATCGCAGCTTTCCATCCTGGTCGGCTACGAAATTTGACCCTTCTATTCTTTTGTTTTGCTCGCTCAGGAGACCGACCCCGACCGACAGTTCGCGCACTGTCTGATGTAGAAGGTTAAGGTTTAACTGAACTATTTTCAGCATCTGAAAGTTTTTTCGTTTAACTTAGCGCTTGATAGGGGCATCTGACTTTCCATCTTCGGGTTGAATAATGATTAAGTGTGCACGAGGTTTCCTCTTCCTGGTTTGAGTCTTCCACCTGTTTTCGAGCTCTTAGGCACTAGGCGCGCTTTCTGCTGTCTTCGCAGGTGCTTTCGACGATCCCTCATTGTGTAGATCGGGCTTTCCCTTGGCTTTCTGGAGCACTCCTGTGGCTATAGGCGATGTTGGGGTTGCCGACTACTGTTTGCTAGCAGGCTGCTCTTTTATCAACAGCGGTTCAGGGTCCTCAAGGGGTGTTTTGGGCTCTACATTTCCCTCGTCTAGCCTCCCACCCTCTTTTCCTTCAGTAACCAAGACAGACGGACAGACGGACATGGCTATATCGACTCGGCTTGTGATGCTGATCAAGAATATATATACTTTATGGGGTCAGCCACGCCTCCTTCTGCTGTTACATACTTTTGCACAAACCCAATATACTCTTGCAGAGAGTATAAAAATGAAATCAAATGTTAGTAACGCGTTCATCAACAGTAAGGCACGCTATTAGATATGTACGCTATTAGATATGTAATTAGATACGAAGAATCTATCTTACCCTTAATTAGTTTGTGTAAGAAAACTACACCAAGCATGGTTCTGCGATCCGAAAAAGAAGGAAAGTTAATCAACAAAAGTCTACTTAATACGATACGAAGGTAATCGAATATTAGTATTCCAGGTAAGCCCCCTAGGGGAAAATAGAAGAAATTGTTTTTGTACAGCTTCTACTCTGACCTGATGTATCATGTATTGGGGATACCATACACACGATCCATATTCAAGAATAGGGCGTTGTTAAGTAGAGATCGTCAAATTCCTTAGACCAACGCTTTGTGAAACCCAAGATACCCAAGGCTCGAGTAGCAACAGAAGAGATGTGCTTATCAAACTTTAGTTTTGGATCGAAAAGAATACCCAAATCATTGACCGACTCTACTCTCTGAAAAGGCTGAGAAAGTAGTTATTATATGTACATTACGTTACATTTACTAAAGTTGAGATGTAGAAAGTTAACTTTTCACCAGGCTTGAATGGTATCGAGATCACTTTGTAGACCGTGACTCAGATAAGAGTCAGTTGGTGACAAACAAGCTTGTACATCACCGGCATACACCAAAACTCTGAAATTAGAAATGACTGAAGGCAAATCAATAATGAATAGTGAAAAAAGGAAAGGCCCAGAATGGCTTTCTTGACGAACCCCCGAGGTAACACGCACGGGCTTGGATAATGTGCCATTAAAATTAACTTTTTGAGTTCTAGAACATAAATAGTTCGCAATCCAAAGAATTAATTTACATGGAAATCCAAGCAAACTAAGTTTATGTATTTGTCGTTGACGGAGGGAAGTTGCTTGGAACCCTCGTTCCACTCATACACGATATTTGATGAGGATGAAGATGAGGATGAGGATTTTATTCTGTTGAAAAATAGTTCAAGTACATTCTTATTTTTATAACTTAAGTTTTACGGCAGTGACTGCTTCCCATCGCGCGCGTTTTTACAGAGAGCTTACCATATTCAATACAAGCGCTTAAATATACATACATACATAAGTGTGACCAACGCGTTGGGAAACATATTACCAATTTGAAATCGAAACCTTAACAGTCACTATCGAAACTTATTATGAATTCGTTACTAATAGCTATCGGTCCGTCTCCCGACATCCCCACCCCCGTGAAGGATCTACTTCACTCACGTCCAGTATAGCAAGCTTAGAGACGGGGCGCATTATTGTTCGATCAGCAACGCGTACACTGGCACGTCGGGCAACTCTATCTGGTCCCGCGTAGACTTCTTCCACGATGCCCTTTCGCCATTCCCTGCGTGGCAATTCTGGGTCACATACAAATACTACATCTCCAGTGCGCATCGGTTTGGTGCTCCGGCACCATTTCTCTCGGCGTACAAGCGTAGGTAAATACTCACAGACCCATCTCTTCCAGAATCGGTCGCGCAACAGGCGCGCTATACGCCACTGCTTCCTAGTGTTTTGCGTGAGCTCCTTACTCCTTACTCTCGGGTACATCTGGCAGATTCGCCGTTCCCTTTAACAAGTCGTTCGGTTTCAGAGGCGCTTCTTGGTCTATAGATATTGGCAGGAGGGTAAGCGGACGAGAATTTACGACGTTCTCCGCTTCAATCAAAAAACTTTGGAGCACATGCTCCTTAGGCGCTAACTCCCTTAGTGTATGGTTCAGAACTCGCTTCACACACTGTACCATTCTCTCCCAGACTCCTCCTTCAGATGGATTTGCTGGGCAGTTGAAGAGCCACTCGACTCCTAGGTCGACAGCTTATCCTGTATTCTCTCTGGCTCGAAAACATCTGTGAATCGCTTGGCCTCTCTGTCGGCTCCGACTAAGTTCTTGCCATTGTCGCTGCGCAGTCTACGTACTAGTCCGCGCCGGCAAAAGAAATTTCTCATGGCAACGATACAGGAGTCTGTCGAGAGATCGTGCGCCAGTTCCAAGTGTATCGCTCTTGTTGTCAGGCACGTAAACAAGGCGACCCACCGCTTCTCTTTACGTCTTCCAGACGATACGAGCAGTGGTCCAAAATAATCCAGTCCAGTATATTTAAATGGCCACCCATTGGCCTCTAGTCGGTCCTCTGGCAAGGGACCCATCATTGGTGGCGCTGGTTGCGCCCGTTGTAGCTTGCATGTAGCACATGCGTACACGATCTTCTGCAGCAATCTATGTAGATTCGTCACCCAGAACTTGACTCGAATCTCACTTATGGTGGCGTCCAGATTTTGATGTTTCATTTTGACATGAAAGTGTGCCACCATTAGCTCAGTCAGTGGATGCCGATGTGACAATATAATCGGCCGTCTGGCGCCGTATGGCATGCATAGAGCAGAATCCACTCTTCCGTAGGCACGGAGAATTCCGTCCTAAGCCCTATATGTCGCTACGTCCAACAAATATTTCCTTGTTATACGCGGCTCGGATCTCATCGGGAAATGTTTCACACTGGGACCGTCGTAGTAACAAGTCCTCTGCGTCCTCACATTCTGCTGCTGTTAGGCCATAGAGTTCGAGTTGATCCCTTTGGCCACAACATCGTGTTACAAATCGTTGTACCCATGCGGTGGTTCGAATCATCCTTGTGTAGCTCGAGAATCTCTGAAATGAAATAAAAAAGTGGCTAGCGGCGATCAGCGCAAACTTACTTGGCATCTCTTCTTCGTCGTCGAAGGCATCAGCACGTATTGTTGGCTGCGGCCACTTGCTGGCTGCATCCTTCAAGAAAGTTGGTCCAATTAATCATCAACTTTTGATTGTGCCCTTGTTGCGTCGTCTGCAACATTATCGGAAGTTGGCACCCATCGCCATTGCGAAACTTCCGTGGACTCCAAGATCTCTGACACTCGGTTGCCGACAAACTGCTTATATCGGCGGTGAGTGCTGCATATCCAGTGGAGCACTGTCCTAGAGTCCGTCCAAAGCACTATGTTGCTGATGGCTACGCTGGGCTCCTCTTTCACAGTGTTCAGCAACCTGGTTCATCAGACGACGGTTTGCAACTCCAGTCTTGGAATCGACATGGTTCTCATGGCTTTAACTGCTCGTACGTCCGTAGTTTGATACTGTAGCGCGTTAAGGTTCTTGACATGCTGTGCGGCACAGGGTGAGCAGGCTGCTCCGAATGTCATTACACTCATCTCGTATACATCCGGGTCTCGTTGATCATCACCATCCTTCCATAGGAACCGTTGAGCACATCTGTCTTGCGGCCTTATCAGTACCTGATGAAACATCTCCTTTATGTCTCCACAAACTCCTATAGCTCCTTCCCGAAAGTGGAATAGTACAGCTGGAAGTGGTTTGTAGTGCTGTGGGCCTTTGTCCAGTACGGAGTTTATTGATACATTCCCCACTTTGGCAGCCTCATCGAATACTAGGCGCAATTTTCCCTGCTTGTGTGGATTCATAACTCCAAAGTGTGGCAGGTACCATCTTTTGTCGACGTTGCCCATGTCGACTTCGTGGCGTTCCAATCGCCTGGCGTACTTTTTACTCATATAATCATTCATAATCCGCTTATAGGCTTGTGCGAATTGTACATCACGTTTCATCTTTTTCTCAATATTGATAAGCCTTTTATGCGCCATGCCATAGCTTGGCGGTAGCACAATGTTATCATATTTCCATAGCAGCCTGGTTTGGTAGCGTTGCCCGACTCTCACTGTGGTGTCTTCGAGTATCTTCTGGCTTCTGTCGTCAGCTGCGACAGGCGGCGAAAGCTTTACTCCAAAGTTCTCTATCTCGAAATAGTCGCTTACCATTTTTTGTACAGCATCATCTTGTGGTTTGGTTTCGGCTGCGTATGGTCCTCGTTCTTTGACCTGTCTGATCTTCATTGGTATCCCCAAATGGGCGTGATCCAATCCAATAAGAAGCTTTGGTACTGCTTTGCTGTACGGCTTCATTGGTAAGTTCATGTATTCCATGGCTCCTTGAATATCTCTTCATTGCAGGCTTTGCATCGGCAAACACAAGGCATATCGTTCGTCTTTTCAGTTCCACTAACTTGCAGATTGACCACGGTAGCTGGTTCTTGGGCGGATTTACCCCCAAACCAATTGATGTTCAGTTGTCGTCGTTCACCTTCCAGATTCAATTCACGTCGAAGATCGTCGTCCATCATGGACACAGAGGAGCCTTCGTCAAAGAGTGCGTACGTATCTACCCGCATATTCCCTCGTCCGAATAGAGACACAGGCAATATGCAGAATAGTAGCAGCATTTTATTTGGATTGACACAACTCAGGTTCCTCTTAGGCGCCGTTTCAATGGCCCTCGGTGGTTGGTGATTCTACGTGAATCCGACGAACTTCTTCTTCTTTCATCTCTAGATCTCCGTCTGGCTGGCGGTGGGGATCGAGAGGAATTCAAGGCTTCGTGTAGCAGGCGGTGATGCCTTCCGCGGCATCCATTCTCTCCGCAGTTCTTGTGTCCACGGCAGCATCTGGCCATGTGACCGCCACGAAAACACGAGAAACATAACCGGTGCTCCTTCACATACCTCAGCCTCGTCGGTGGTGAAGCTTGGTTGAAATCTTTAGAGTGTATAACTGCTGTCCATGCTGTCCATTACATATTGGACACCTTCTCCAGTCATCATCCTGTTTGTCGGCGCTTACATGTAGTACTCGGGTTCCTTTACCTCGACGACAGATATTGTGCAGATGACATTGGCGAGTTCGTTCACCCACCTACTGAAATGAACGATCGTCGGGTAAATATTCAGTGTTGCACAGAATCTGGCCCATTCCACTCTTCTGGTTGTTGGCAGTTTGGTGACCAGCTCCTCGATCAACGTTGTATTTCCTAGTTGTTGTTCCCCATTCGGGATCGATTGTAAGTATGCGGTGAGATTGCTCACGCCCCTAGCAAACGGTATGATACGTGTCAACTGGTGCTCCTGAATAGGTTGCACTTCACGAGCGCTTTGAAGTTGGCTCCGAATAAGCTGCTCCGGTCGTCCATATCTGAAGCTTAGTTGGTCAATCACCGCATTTACCGTCCTTAGATGGATGAGCAACGATTTTACTGTATCTCTTGCTTCTCCTTTCAAGGCCTTTATCAATCTTAGATTGTTCTCCAAATCTGTGCAGCCGTATGCTGCCGTTGTTTCCGTATACGCATGGAAAAATATGGGCCAGTCTTCGGGCTGGCCTTCGAATTCAGGAAGATCCGGCAGTTTACGTGTCGTCCTCATCATCGGCGTAGTGGCTCCGCAAACAATCGTGGATGGCGTCGGTGCCATCAAAGTTTCCCTCGGGCTCATGTGCAAGGGAGCGCACCCTGGCGTTGCTTGCTCCATGTAATTTGGTCTTGCATGACTCATAGTCACATAGCAGCTCGATGATGGTTGTGCCATTCCATTTATGTGCGTAGATGATGCACGCAAATATGTCGGTAAACTCCCAGTCATGTGGGTTGATATAACCTCCTTATTTTGCAGCACTGCATTTCTGCCTGATGGCGGCTGTACATTTTCGCTCACTGCTGTTGTCATGCTTCTTTGCAACGGTTGATTCTCGTTTTCACATAACGGGAAGCTCCCAGCCAAAGATGGCGGCAGCGTGCTAGTTCCACTGCTCACTCCAATGTTTTCGCGTTCAACGGTATCGTTTGCGGTACTTACTCGCAATTGGTTCGTCGTTGAATTTCGAATTTCTTTCTCCAATGTTGCGATCCTCTGTAGAAGACTGGCGACTTGGGTATCATTATTGTGTGTCTTCTCAGGCTTTTTGGGCTGTGTACACACTTCTTGTCCCATCCGTGTGATGGAAGTCTCTGCGGCAACCGGCATACTCAAACCTCCAGATGTAGCACTGGGTGTATGCTGTGGTTGCGGCTTATTTGACGCAATCCTTACCGTTGGTGTCGCAGTCATCGCTGCGACTGCTGTGGTGGTCGTCTGTTCCATATCACGTAGTCTAGGACTTCTTCTGGGCGAATGTTGGGTTGACATTCTCAACTTTCCCCAGGAATCTCACAACTCTCTAGCTGGGTGGGTGCGAGGTAGTCGCTACTACAGTTTCGACCGCTGCACCACGCTCAATCTCCAGCGCAAATTGTTCTTGCAGACTTTACGTTCACAGTAGCGGCAAATAACCGAAATGCGGCTTTGTGGTCTGCGAATGCAGGAAGGAAGGCTCTAACCTCACAATGACGGCGAATGAACAAAACGCTGCATCGTGGTATCAAATGAAGAACAAACGGTTCCGATCCCACAATAACGGCGAATAAGCGAAACGCCGCATCGTGGTATGCGAATAAAAGAATAAAACGCTTGTCGTTGACGGAGTGAAGTTGCTTGGAACCCTCGTTCCACTCATACACGATATTTGATGAGGATGAAGATGAGGATGAGGATTTTATTCTGTTGAAAAATAGTTCAAGTACATTCTTATTTTTATAACTTAAGTCTTACGGCAGTGACTGCTTCCCATCCCGCGCGTTTTTACAGAGAGCTTACCATATTCAATACAAGCGCTTAAATATACATACATACATAAGTGTGACCAACGCGTTGGAAAACATATTACCAATTTGAAATCGAAACCTTAACAGTCACTATCGATACTTATTATGAATTCGTTACTAATCGCTATCGGTCCGTCTCACGACAGTATTAAAAGACAGTGATTAACGGTATCAAAAGCCTTGCTAAAATCAGTGTAAATGACATCTGTTTGCAATTTATTTTAAAACCCCTGTATAACAATGGAACTAAATTCTAATAAGTTAGTGGTAGTAGATCTATATTTCATAAACCCGTGCTGGCAAGGTGAAACAATAGATCTAAAAAGATGTTGCAATTGAGAAGTTATTAATTTCTCAAAAGTTCTAGGAATTGCAAGCAACTTTGAGATACCCCTATAGTCACAAGTGTTAGATTAAGTACCCTTTTAAAAAGGGGAGTATTAAAAGATGCTTTCCAGGTGTCAGGAAAGCAGCACGACTCAACAGACAAATTAAATAATGTATACATAGGTTTCAAGAGTTGGTCGGCACAGTTTCTGAGCACGCAACCAGGAACTCCATCCGGGCCCGGGGAAAGAGCAGGTTTCACAGCCTTTAGATCACTCAAAAGCGATTCTTCAGTGATCAATGGCCTTAAATTACAATTAGAAGCATTTACACGGTAAGGATAAGGCAAGTTTAGATTATTTTGATGAATGCAATAAGTTGATTGGAAAAAATCAGCAAATAAATCGGCTGATCAGAGTTAGCAGTCTTATTTTTGAAGACCATTGAGGAAGGAAGTGTTGATGATTTACGCTTCGCATTAACGAAGTTATAAAAAGTTTAGGATTACTTCGAAACTGCTGACCACAGCTTCTGAGGTAATTCCGATAGCACAGGCTGTTCAATGCAGAGAAATCAGATCGAGCAATTACATATCGAGAGAAATCCAGGGAAGAGCCAGTTTCCCTGTGTTAATTTACGTGTAAACCAAATAGGTTTTTTTGAAATACTTGGAACACAAGATGAAACACAAAGTTCAAATAAATAATTTAGAGTAAGATAAATGCGACTGTTTCATATAAATATATTCCTGCACTTGAAAAGCCATGACCAGTCAGTTTGGGATAGAAGCTGATTTAACTTGTTAAAATCAGCCTTCCGAAACGAATACGCTTTCTGGGTCTCGAGCTGGACTTTCCCCTTTGGGTAGGCAATTCAATCAACAATTCCAAAGTCGGGTGATATGAATCTTCAGGGACAGAAAGGGGAGCAATACGGGAAACAGATGGAAATGATGGATCTAAGACAAAAATAAGATCAAGCATCTTACTTAAAAAATTGGGAATTCCATTTATTTGAGATAGAGAAATCCCAAATAAATGATAAAGGAAATCATTCTGAGTCGTGGGAGTCAATACAGCAGAGCCTGGAGTGGATAACCAAGTAGTTCCTGCAATGTTAAAATCACCCAGAACCACGAGGATATCCCGATCGGAAGTTATGGAAGAAGCAGATTTGATAGCTGAGAAATGTTCAAAATAAATAGAACTATCAGTAGAAGGAGAAATATATGAGCAAGTAATAAAAATGGAAACATTGAAAATATAAATCTTTATCACAATAAATTCTAAATCTGTAGAAATATTAAGATTAACTACTTCAGAAGAAAGATCAGCATAAACAGCTATCAGGTCACAACCACCACAACGAGAATTGAGATCTTTCCTAAAAAGGGAAAAGTTATTGCAGAATATCTCTGTATTAAGAATGTCAGGCCTTAACCAAGTTTCATTAAAGACAATGACATAAAAAGGAGAATAAACACTAGATAAGTAAAGGTTGCTAAGTTTGCTACAAAGTCCTCTCACATTCTGATAGGCAAGCGAGAGGGAGGAGTTTCGTTTTTTTGTTATTGGTAGCTGATTGGTTAGAAGATGATAGTGAAGGTAGAGCAATCGGAGTCCGATTTCTTTTTTTTGGCAGTATATTCTTTCACCACTTAGTGGTCCGGCCAGAACTCTTTACAGCATATTTTGTTAAATTGTTCGGCCGGAACACTTATTTTGAATGAAAGAATCTCTCGAGCATAAGAAAATTTGTATTTTTCCACCGTTATGTTGGGTATAGATTTGGCCTGTATAAAAGCCTTGACATCATCAGATGTAATATCAGGGGCTAGCCTTGAAACAAAGATGTGTTTTTTCGGTGGGATACCTATGAGAGTCATGTTATTAACAACCACTGCTATATCGTCTTTCAATCTTATAACACTGGTTGATTGACTGGTTGATCCAGTTGGAATGCCATCACTGGTATGTTGATCAACAACAACTGCATTGTCAGCGACTGTATCATGGACTGGCTTAGTGTCCGTATGAATAACTTCCTTGGGGGAAGCAAAATAATCATTCCTACTGACAATACTAGTTGGAAATGGGGAAGAAAGAATTATTGGAGACGGATCAGAATAAATGGAGATATGAGGAGGAACTAAAAGATCATTTGGACCAATTGACAACCTAAAATTGGCCTTTTTCCCCTTTGTAGAATCATTTAAAAGGTACGTACTTTTGAAATCTTTATCCAACGAGGTGAAACTATCAAACAGGTTCTTAATTCTTCCAAATAGTTCCCCAAACCCTCTTTTTGTATGCCTCATGAAGCCCATTATAACACTTTCAACATCCTTGCAAGACTCACGTGTCCATTTTATACCCGAATTGGGGTTAATCAGGTCGATAAAACGGCTGTTAAGGCTAGCACATTTTCCGTGTTATACATTATCAAATAGCCAGCAGCAAACGAAACTCACTTTTACATTGGTTCGCACATGGTAGCAGACATTCATAATGGTACAAAATTCAAATCCTGACTGTTATGCCCGGATAGTAGTCCGCATTTGTATTTAATATAAATTGTAAGGTGGGGCCCTTAATCCCACCATATAGAGTTTAAAATAAATAAATTAATCGATAGGAGTTAAGTGAGGCTGGCAGCGCTCTCTGTCAGGAGCGCACGGAGCGGTCGGGTGCAACTTTGCACGAAAGCTCTGTGGTGAAGAGAGAGCTTTCGTGGTGAAGTTGTATCAGGACAGCTCCCGCACTGCTCGATCGAGAGCGCTGCCGGCACTTTGCGATAGAGAGCTGAGAGCAGCAACAGGAGACATACAACTGTAAGTAGATAGAACCGTTAGGGCCAGTGCGACAGTAAGGCGTGACAGTAAAAGAAAAAGACAAAGAGAAAAATAAAAGGAAAATCCCAGCACTGGTTAGGTTTCGCCCGTCACATCCCTACTCCCGTTGCTTCCGTTTCGTTCGAGAATAATCGTGACTCTACGGTGCCCCTGGAGTCGCGATCTATTCTCACGAATCAACGCCGTCTTCCGCTGATAACCATCGTGGCCTCTTGGTACTCTTGAGCCACGATCGGAAACTCGCAAGACGTTCTCTCACCCTGTACGCAGCGACTCGCTGAGATCAACGGTGTCGCTCCCCGTTTAGATCTCGCGTTCGCATCGTCCTAATCCCTACTGCTCTCCTCGGCGCTCCGTTTCGATCTCGCGGAGCATCGCAACAGCTTACGGAGAACGACGGCAGTGTCCCTGCCTCGATCTCGCGTCCCGTTTACCCCTTCCCAAGCCAGCATCCACCCTCACATCGGCCATTTTTCCCCGCCTGCAGCGTCTCCGCGAATATTACAAATTTCTTGTAAGATTCGAGTCCTGACAGACTGAGATCTGTACCCCGGCTTCTTTACAAAATTAAAACTTTAAAGTAAAATTTAAAAAATTAAAATTTTTTGTATTTACATTTTGAATTAAAATTTAAAAATAAAATTAACCGATTGTAATATTTAAATATTAGAATCGGAAATCAAACGGTCCGCGTAATCGACTGTACTTTTCTTTCTTGTTTTGACTTGTGATTCAATTAGGTCTCACAAACCTATACTAGTGGGCAAAAGTATTTAGACAACATCAGTTTTAAACTATCGGTTCGGTATTTGGTCATGATTGTGTAAATTAGACATGTAATTTAGGCATGTAATTTATTCCAGTCGATGGAATCATGAATAAAGACATTTATTAATAGGTCTTTAGTAATCATGCTTTTCCATCTGGGGATAAGCTTATTGAAGAGTCCTTCATTTTCCAATAGGACAACGCCTCTTACCATAAGGCCAAACAAATTATGGAATTTTTGACTTATACTGAAGTAAGTACCTTGGAATGGCCACCTCAAAGCCCGGATCTCTAAATAATTGAGAACCTGTGGTCATATACATATATGCCAGTACCCCACACCGAAATGCTATATTTCAAAATTGGCTGGATCAACAACTTGAAAAATAATAGTTTACAATCGAGTTAAATTTAGCATGATTGTCTTAATAACCAGTTCATTTTTTTCAGTTGAGTGTTAATTATCCTGTTTATTTTTAGACCCCGTGCTCTAAAAAAGAGTATAGGGGTCTATTAGGTTTGTCAGAAGCGAAATGTGCGTAACAGACAGAAGGAGGCGTGGCCAACCCCATAAAGTATATATATTCTTGATCTGCATCAACAGCCGAGTCGAAATACCTTCTGCCCAAATATGAACTAGACTGTAAAGTAATCACTATTGGAGGCGATACACATATGCCGACGTTTTTTCCAACCATCATAGCATTTCTGGAAGGCCGATTTCGCTATGGATTTCAGTTCCTTCTTCGAATTCTCTTTTAAGACTTCAATTGTCTCAAAATATTTTCCACGGAGCGGCAACTTGAGCTTGGGAAACAGGAAAAAGTCACATGGAGCCATATCAGGCGAATACGGTGCTTGCGGAACGATATTAACATTATTTTTGTTCAAATAATCGCAAACAAGACGTGATGTGTGAGCTGGTGCATTATCGTGATGCAAGAACCATGACTTGCTGTCCCACAATCCCTTCCTTTTAAGACGAATGTTCTCGGGCAAACGCTTTAAAACTTCAAAATAATATTCAGAGTTAACCGATCGGTCTCTTTCGGTCACACGACGATTTTCAAGCAAAATTTCCTTAACTTTTCCGAGGTTTTCGTCGTTTACTGATGTTGCTGGACGACGTTCATGAGGCAAGTTTTCAACCGATGTACGGCGCTCTTTGAACGATTTGTACCACTGGAAAACACGTGCACGGGAAAGGGCAGAGTCCCCATAGGTTGTCTGCAATATTATTAAGACGTCTGAAGCCGAAATTTTGTTGGAATAACGAAATTTCAAACAAATTCATTGTTCAACTTGAATTTAAATTCGAAAAACACACTCGAGGTAGACTTGCTTACAATAGCACAGAAAACAAACTATGTGACATATCCTACCATCCAACAAAAAATTATTTTTCCATATGTCATCCGCGGATCGTTTTATTGATAAAGTCTCGTCCACATTTGAGTAGAAGGTAGCAATGCCCGTCTTTCTGTCCGTCTTTCTTTCCGTCCGTCCGTATGAAAACCTGGATCTTTTAAACAGCTAGCGACACCAAATTTGGAATAAAAAGTTAGACAACTTCGCGAGCAGATCAAGTTTGTTTCAAATTGCTGACACAACCCTTACCAACAAATAGTACAGTGTTGTAATTGAACATTCGTTTGGAGACATATCATATCAAACTATCTTAAAAGATGTATACGTATTCTACTTTGAACAAGAGATCTATCACGTAACAAAATCTATGTTATTTAACTGCAACATCACTCTATACGCGCAAGCAAGATAGAAACATACAAACAGATGTTTGAACGTTTTCGCTGCCTATGTGCCGCACCGATTACACATATGCTTATATGATACATATGCATACATATGTATAATGTCAAACCTATGTGTATTTGCATACAAACAAACAAATGTATGTGTGAATATATATACTTGGTTATTTTTATTTCAACGTGTTCTTTACAAGTACTATGCATTGTAATACCTGGATACTGAATTTAATAATTTAATCGGAAAAAATTGCAGAGAGTATTATACGGTCGGGCGCTCTCGGGGGTCTAAAAACTGCGTACTGATTCCTTTTTCCTCGTCGCCAAATTTGTTATGTCTGTGTTCATTCAGCTTTATTTCATAACTGACTCAGTTTACATTATACTCAAATGTTAATGTTAATTAAGAGTGAAGATATTTGTATGCGATGTTATGTCAATCGATAGCTACGATACTACACATACATACATACATAAGTGCATGCATATAATATCAAACGGATGTATGTGTATTCGCATATAAACAAACATACATATGTTTGTTTTATAATACTTGCTTTTTTTTGTTTCAACATGTTTTAATGCAAGTACTACCATTTGTTATATCTCGATACCGATTTTAATAATTTAATCGGAAACAAGAAAGAAAAGTACAGTCGAGCGCGCCCGACCGTATAATACTCTCTGCATTTGTCCCGATTAACTTATTAAAATCGGTATCGAGATATTACAATGTGAATTACTTGCATTAAAACACGTTGAAACAAAAACAATCTAAGCATAATCAAACACACATCTGATTGTTTGTATTCGAATACACATACGTTTGCCAATATGTATATGACGCAAATATGTATGTATGTACATATGTGTGTATTCGGCGCGGCCAGCGACTACGGGCAGCGCTGCCGACACACAAGCAGCGAAAACGTTCGAACATGTGCTTGTGTGTTTCTGTCTCGCTTGCACCAATGGGTTGATATTGCGTTCAATTAACAATGTTGTAACGCTTCTAGTTTTCTTGTTTATAGTCCGATTTTAATGCGCCTTTCAGGATAGTTTAATATAGTTAGTCTCCACAAGAATTATAAATAAAAGGGGGTGTGGCAGTCCAAATTTGTAAAAGGCAATGCAACTATGCTGTCGCTAGGAACTACCGTACCCAAATTGGTGTGCCTAAGTGCTATAGTTACTGAGATATTTGCCGAAAACACCAATTTTTCCCGAGGTGTATCCAGTTTTTTGCTTTTTGTGGGCGAATGGGGCGTGGCATCGAAAAAAAAAAGATTCTTGTATTGACTGACTAAATATCTGATCGTTTGACACCAGTAGTTAGAATATAGGCAACCAGGAATTCTTGTTTGTATGCGCCGACTTTGGTGTGACCGGCAATAAACTCATTGATGAGAAAAAACCCACAGACCACCAGACTTCACGACGTGATACTTGGAAATGTTCATTAACCCTAGAACACTTATGAGTGATAAAGAAAAGGTTCCGATATACAAAAGGATCACAACTGACCTTCGTAAAGAAAGGCAATAAAAACTAGTAAAGACCACTTCATATCTGTAAACATAACTTTGCTCTATTTTTTTTTTTTCTAAACTATTATAAAAAAAAATTGTACCAAGTTTATCGCATTTTTTGCAGTCCCAAAGTTTGTTTCGCCAGCGGGAAACTGTGTGAACTGGGTCAAGTGTTTGCTCCCAAATCCCTTTTTAGATTATGAACTAAAACAAAAACAACACGAAAGAAAAGTACAGTCGAGCACGCCCGACTATATATGTAATACTCTCTGCACTTTTACCGATTAAATTATTAAAATCGGTATCCAGATATTACAATGTGTAGCACTTTCATTAAAACACGTTGAAACAAGAAAGAAAAGTACAGTCGAGCGCGCCCGACCGTATAATACTCTCTGCATTTGTCCCGATTCAATTATTAAAATCGGTATCGAGATATTACAATGTGAATTACTTGCATTAAAACACGTTGAAACAAAAACAATCTAAGCATAATCAAACACACATCTGTTTGTTTGTATTCGAATACACATACGTTTGCCAATATGTATATGACGCAAATATGTATGTATGTACATATGTGTGTATTCGGCGCGGCCAGCGACTACGGGCAGCGCTGCCGACACACAAGCAGCGAAAACGTTCGAACATGTGCTTGTGTGTTTCTGTCTCGCTTGCACCAATGGGTTGATATTGCGTTCAATTAACAATGTTGTAACGCTTCTAGTTTTCTTGTTTATAGTCCGATTTTAATGCGCCTTTTAGGATAGTTTAATATAGTTAATCTCCACACGAATTATAGATAACAATACTGTACGATACGAACAAGTTCGCAAAAAACGGTATTTGAAGTTTTTTCAAGTGTGGGAAAAGGGGGCGTGGCAGTCCAAAATTTTAAATGGCAATGCAACTATGCTGTCGCTAGGAACCTCCGTACCCAAATTGGTGATCCTAGGTGCCATAGTTACTGAGATATTTGCCGAAAACACAAATTTTTTCCGAGGTGTGTCCAGTTTTTTGCTCATTGTGGGCGAATGGGGCGTGGCATCGAAAGAAAAAAAAGATTCTTGTATTGGCTGACTAAATATGTGATCGTTTGACACCAAGCTCGAACTTGTAGCTCTTACCATCTCTGAAATCTGTTTGTTCATACGGACGGACAGACAGACAGACAGACAGACGGACATGGCTATATCGACTCGGCTTGTGATGCTGATCAAGAATATATATACTTTATGGGGTCTGCCACGCCTCCTTCTGCCTGTTACATACTTTTGCACAAACCCAATATACTCTTGCAGAGAGTATAAAAAGGATCACAACTGACCTTCGTAAAGAAAGGCAATAAAATGTGTTAACAACGATTGACAGCGGACTCAATTGAAAATGATCGGTACTGGCACACTTGTTTTGTCCTCAGATATTCGAGCTGTATGACTGCTTGTAAAACTCACCCCTAATACAGGTGGGCTGCACGTATACAGTACCTGTATACAGTAACTGGTTTACCCACCCTCCCGGTATGCGCAACCGGATTACATTTATATTTATCAATAGAAAATAAAAAGCAGAGTGAAATTAGATTCATTTTCGTAGAGTTAATTCTGTTCGCTTGTTAAAAAATTTTCGCGCGAAGCGCAAAAAAGAGAGAAAAAAAAAGAAAAAAAGAGAGGGAGAACAAGTAGTTAGAATATAGTCAACCGGGAAATTCCCTCCCCCGCCGGCGGTAAAGCGCCATCTAGCGGTGAGTAGAAAATCAGGGAAATTTGTTAGCTCCCTCTAGCGGGGAGTAGAAATTTAGTGACATTTGGGAATTTATTAGCTCATGGTATGTGTCCAAAATTAAAATTGGGGTGGTTTCCTGGTTTCAAAACTAAATTTTGAGGATCCATTGGGGATCAAAAAATAAATTTGGGGTGGTTTCCTGGTTTCATAACTAAATTTTGAGGCTAAATTTGGAATCAAAAATAAAATTGGTTTGGTTTCCTGGTTTCATAACTAAATTTTGAGGATCCCTTTGGGATCAAAAATAAAATTGGTTTCCTGGTTTCATAACTAAGTTTTGAGGATCCATTGGGGATCAAAAATAAAATTTAAAGTTAGCAACATCTAGCGGAGATTAGAGAAACTGACATATGGTTTGTGTCCTACATAAATAGTGAGGATCCAGTTGTTTTAACCGGGGAACATCAGGCGTAACAAATATTCTGTGATTCAGTTTGGCCGATTTAATATCAGAGTCTCATCCCGGTTGCCTATATTCTAACTACTTGTTCTCCCTCTCTTTTTTTCTTTTTTTTTCTCTCTTTTTTGCGCTTCGCGCGAAAATTTTTTAACAAGCGAACAGAATTAACTCTACGAAAATGAATCTAATTTCACTCTGCTTTTTATTTTCTATTGATAAATATAAATGTAATCCGGTTGCGCATACCGGGAGGGTGGGTAAACCAGTTACTGTATACAGGTACTGAATACGTGCAGCCCACCTGTATTAGGGGTGAGTTTTACAAGCAGTCATACAGCTCGAATATCTGAGGACAAAACAAGTGTGCCAATACCGATCATTTTCAATTGAGTCCGCTGTCAATCGTTGTTAACACATTTTATTGCCTTTCTTTACGAAGGACAGTTGTGATCCTTTTTTTTAATTGCCTTTCTTTACGAAGGTCAGTTGTGATCCTTTTGTATATCGGTCCCTTTTCTTTATCACTCATAAGTGTTCTAGGGTTAATGAGCATTTCCAAGTATCACGTCGTGAAGTCTGGTGGTCTGTGGGTTTTTTCTCATCAATGAGTTTATTGCCGGTTACACGTCTGTCTCTTACTACTACATGGGCTGAAAAGTCTTTGGCCTGACACAGAGTTCGCGTCACAAACATAAAATCTGTATACCTAACATAGAGTACCAATCTTAACTAGAATACTGTCAAAGTTTGGTGACACTTTATAAAGCCGTTCTCAAGCTATTGATCTCGAAGTGACGCAACCTCTGCTATTTTTGTTTACTATGGAAAAAAGTGAATTTCGTGTTTTAATAAAACACTGCTTTTTGGTGGGTAAAAACACCATTGAAGCAAAGCAATGGCTTGACAAGCATTACGGTGGATCTGCCCCAGCATATTCCACCGTAAAATATTGGTTTGCTGAATTTCGACGTGACCGTACGAGCACCAATGATGCACCTCGTCCCGGAAGGTCAAATGAGGCAGTAACTCCAGAAAATATCGCAAAAATTCGTGATATTGTGTTGGGGGACCGCAAAGTAAAGTTGCATCAGTTAGCTAACACCACTGGCATCTCAAAAGAACGTGTGGGTCATATCATACACGAGTATTTGCATATGCGAAAGTTATGCGCGCGATGGGTGCCGCGTTTTCTCACAATCGATCAAAAGGAGAATCGAATTAAACTTTCGAAGCTAAATCTGGGCCTATTCCAACGCGATAAGAAGGAGTTTTTACGCCGATTTGTGACCATGGATGAGACATGGATTCACCATTACACACCTGAATCCAAACGACAGTCGGCTGAGTGGTTGTTGCCTGGTGAAAGTCTTTTAAAGCGCCCGATGACGCAACAGTCAACCGGTAAGGTGTTGGCCAGTATTTTTTGGGACGCACATGGAATTGTATTCATTGACTACCTAGAAAATGGTAAATGAATCATACAATATTACTGTGCATTATTGGACTGATTGGATGCCGAGGTTAAAGTCAAAAGCCCTCACATGAAGAAGAAAAAATGCTTTTTTCACCAAGACAACGCTCCTGCACATTCAGCACACGATACGACCGAAAAGTTGAAGGAATTGCGATACGAAATAGTCCCTCACCCACTGTACTCGCCAGATTTGGCCCCCAGCGATTATTACCTCTTTCCCCGACTTAAATTGTGGCTTGCTGGCAAGAGATTTTACTCAAATGAAGAGGTCGAAACGGAAACAAACGCCTATTTTGAAGGACTTGACGCATCGCATTATCAGAGCGGTATCGAGATGTTGGAAGACCGTTATAATAAATGCATTACTCTAGATGGAGATTATGTCGAAGAATAAAGGCAAATTTTCATTCAAAATTTCGTTTTTTCATTGTCAGGCCAAAGACTTTTCAGCCCATGTAGTAGATCACTTCTACGCTGCGTGATTTAAATCCGTCCGTCTTTTGAAGAAAGTCACGGGATGACTAGCAGCATAAATGGGGTAAAGAGATACTAACAACAGTAACATCTAATGAAATGGCTGATGTTGTGCTTAAATAGACAACCTTTTGGGGTAATACCTGATCCCTCTACGTCCTTCGCTGTTGAAGGCTGCTGACATAGTCCCTCGACCACGTTTGTCAAAAGTGGGTCTAAGCGTGGACAGCATTTGACACCTGCCCCAGCACAAAATTTCGCTCTTTGTGTTTTGCGCTCGCATCTTTGCGGTAGCGCACGAAGCGGCTGTTCGATCTGGAAATGTCCTGGGGTGGGCTCCTCTCCATCACTGGGATCGCAGCCAAGCGCTGTCTAATGGAGCATTCAACACATAACAAATAGATTCTTCTTCCCCAATTGTCTGACTTATTAAAAGATTGAGTCAGCAGTTGCAAACTTTGTGAGACTATCAAATTCAATTTTGAAGTAGCCAGTCAGAGATGGTTGCAAAACAAATGAGTACTGTTTTTAAATATTCACTCTCATTTACCCCTTAGGTAAGTTTAGGTTGTAGGGGTGCGCGTTAATAAATATAATATAATATATAAAAAGTTATTTGTTGTGTATGCATTATTTTGGATGCGACTGTTTCACGATAGCAACAGCTGTAATGCTAAAGCAATGTTAACTATCGATCGGTTAACAGAACTTTCCCGAGACGATGCGATTAAGCGACAAGGTATGCTGTGTACCTTTGGGCACACAATATTTCGTGAAGGTGTCGATATCATCGATCGGCCTATTTCCTGTCTGACCATTAGACAAGCCAAAACACGATAATTACAAAGAAATAATCTTTTGTCATCCAAGTTTTCTTATATATAAGTTTTCTGTGTTTATAAGTGCGCAAAAACTTATGTGACGTGTGATCGCAGACATACATATTTAAGTTTATTTTGATCAGTTAATTTCTGCAAAACGTATGTTAATTGACAAGTGTCAGACTTACGTCTTATAAGTCCCCTTTTAAAATCGTAAGGTCAATAATAAGCTAATCTCAGTAATATTTTGTTAAGACAGCTTATTCTTAAAAATGAATATTCAAACCAAACAAGAAAGAAAAGTACAGTCGAGCGCGCCCGACCGTATAATACTCTCTGCATTTGTCCCGATTAAATTATTTAAATCGGTATCGAGATATTACAATGTGAATTACTTGCATTAAAACACGTTGAAACAAAAACAATCTAAGCATAATCAAACATATATCTGTTTGTTTGTATTCGAATACACATACGTTTGACAATATATGATGCATGCATGTATGTATGAGTGTATTCGGCGCAGCCAGCGACCGCGGGCAGCGCTGCCGACACACAGGCAGCGAAAACGTTGGAACATGTGCTTGTGTGTTTCTATCTCGCTTGCACCTATGGGTTGATATTGCGTTCAATTAACAATATTGTAACGCTTCTAGTTTTCTTGTTTATAGTCCGATTTTAATGCGCCTTTCAGTATAGTTTAATATAGTTAGTCTCCACACGAAATATAAATAACCATACGAACAAAATGGCTAAAAAAAGGCATTGCAGTTGGAAAACTATTTTATCAAATGTGTTAAAAGGGGGCGTGGCAGTCCAAATTTTAAATGGCAATGCAACTATGCTGTCGCTAGCAACCTCCCGTACCAGAATTGGTGAACCTAGGTGCCATAGTTACTGAGATATTTGCCGAAAACACAAATTTTTTCCGAGGTGTGTCCAGTTTTTTGCTTATTGTGGGCGAATGGGGAGTGGAATCGAAAAAGAAAAGATTCTTGTATTGACTGACTAAATATGTAATCGTTTGACACCAAGCTCGAACTTGTAGCTCTTACCATCTCTGAAATCTGTTTGTTCATACGGACAGACAGACAGACGGACATGGCTATATCGACTCGGCTTGTAATGCTGATCAATAATATATATACTTTATGGGGTCTGCCACTCCTCCTTCTGCCTGTTACATACTTTTGCACAAACCCAATATACTCTTGCAGAGAGTATAAAAATGGTAGTCGGAGCCTGGGCAGATTTAGCAGCTACTAGCCTTTCTTGCAGGTCTACATATTTACCTCCCCCATGTTAGCAATACTTAAATTAGTGTTTAGGATGAAATCCGAAAGTCACCCACCTCTGGTCACCCTGCGTTGAGATGTAAAACACATTGTAGTTGTTTGACCTTATCACAGCCACCTGATTGCCAGATGCAATCCACGGCTCCTAGACTAAGGGAACATGGACAGGTCCATGTTATAGGGCCAACAGGAGCTCTGTCGATGCCAACTTGCTCTTATGCAGGTTTATTTGCAGTACTCTCATCTGGTGGGATCTAAACCTGCCGAGGACGGGTTGACTATTACAGTCATATAGCATCATATACCTGAAAAGCGCTGATGATTCCTACGGTCTCGTCTGATGAACACAATATCAAATGGTTTAATTTATCAAAATACAAAACTAAAACAAGAAAGAAGAGTCCAGTCGAGAACCACCGGCCATATAATACTCTCTGCATATTATTCCTGTTTATAATATATAAATAAACTTATAATAATATAATCATTAAAATCGGTATCCAGGTATTACAATGGATAGTACTTGTTGTAGAATAAGTTGAAACAAACATAAAATCGAAGCATAATCGAACATACATATATTTGTCTGTATGCTTATGCATATACGTTTGACATTATATTTATTCACGGCCAGCGATGCCGCCACACATGCAGTGAAAACGTTCGAATGTTTTACATTATTAGTCTCCAAACGAATTATAAATTACTACACTGAATAATAAGAACAAATGCCTTAAAAACAGAATTGAAGGTTGAAAATTATTTTATGTTTTGTGGGGCAAAGCAGCCAAAAACTTTGAATTACTGCCTTTCCGTCTTCTTAACCATATAAAAACACAGTTTTCAAAGAAAGTAAGAGCTACAAGTTCAAGCTTAGTCACTATATACTACATATTCAGTCACGAAAATACAATACAAGCATATTTTTTTCAATGCCACGCCCAAACGAACGATTATAATCATGAAAGTAGAGATATAAACATGCGAGGAAATGTTTGAATGTTTACAAGGACGCTGGCCGTGCCGACCGATGGAATTTATTTTTATTATATTCATCATGTTGTACTACAAGTACTATGCACTATAATACTCAGACTCAAACTTCTTATGGAAAGTTGGAACTCAGTATGCATAGTATGCACTCAATTGACTTTCTCTAGCACTAGCTCTTTTAAACTTAGTAATGGTGATTTATAATTTGTTTCTTTGATTATGTGGAGCGTGCCAAGAATTTGATATAAACTAGGTCAGCCTGACGTATTAACAATCTGTTAATTAGCCATAGATTACGGAAATTAACCATCTTCGGGCGTCGTGGACGGTCTTTTGACTGGATACACAATATTTTTGAATGGCACAGATAGACCAAAACCAAACCGAAGGACCAAGCAATCAACATCATTCGGGTTTTCGTGACTCTGCAGAATGAGCTGTAAGGCTGAAAGAATAAAAACAAGAACGAATGCTATAGTTGCCTCGCGACTTTAGGATACCCGTATCTCAGTATCAATACTCAGTATCAATATGTGATTAGCAATGGTGATAGATAAGATAGCTTGGCAAACAGAACATTTTCATACAAAGTTTTCTTTAGAACATATTATCGACCGAACGTTCCTATGGGAACTATACGATATAGTAGTCCGATTTTGATCAAACTTGGTCAGTATGTAAATTAAATAATTGTCTTGTCCCATGTTAATGTAGATGATCAGCAGAGCTGCAGCTGTTGATCTGGGAGCTTACGGCTTGTTGCCGGAACCAAGTTTTTTAAACGATTTTTTCGCTTTCGTTGTAAGAACAAAACTAAACTAGAAACCACCAGCAAGCTGAGGTGCAATATAAAAACTAAAAAGAATGCTCTACGAGTAACGGGTATAAAAAGTACTTAGTCGCTAAAGAATACAAAGCTACAAAATATATGAACTTAAAACTACAAAACTACAGCCGGCAAGCCGACTGGGCATAAGTTGACCGTTGCATCTAGGGCGCTGAACTGAACTTTCGCTGAAACGGCCACTTGAGCGTAACTGCTATTTAACATTTTGCTTTTGTTTATGTTACACAACAATGTGCGAGGGGCACTCGTTAACTACTTCCCCCTCAGAAGTATTACCGTCCCCGTTCACCTTATAGTTGTCCACGATCGCCTGTATTTTTTGTGAGGCTCGTCTTCTTCTCAAATTCTGGTAGAGGAGAATGGAACCGCTGAGACTCAGGCTGCGTGTTACAATGTGCTCTACTTCCGGCATGCAATTCGCGTGCGCAGGTGTCATGCGTTGCCAATTTGCAGATCGAGGCGTAATTTGTTGTGGTGCAGCTTGTTACCGCTAAAACGTCGTTGTCGCATTCAGTTACGGTGTCATCTTGAAGTTGAAGTACAGTGTGCTCTTGGTACACAGGGAGAATGTTGACTTTTCTACATATAAACTTAATTTTGGGATATTCGATTAAAATGTGAACAATATTTTCGGACTGGAATATCTTAATTTTAGATGCCTCCATTAGGCTAACTATAGGAACTTCTGCGGGATGTTTGATAAGCACAGATTTTAAACCATCGTGATCAAAGATTGTTGTGTTTATTATGTTGGCTTTTGCAAGAGTGACCGTGAGCATTCAATTTTGGATTTCATTTATTAACATTCTATTTCTGGCCAATAATGCCTTGTATAAATGTGGTGTGTCTATTAGATTATTTTTGTTTGCTTTAATTATCTTATTCATTGTATCGATTAATTGATTTATCTTCTTCTGGATTTCTTTGTTTATTACTACCTGTCTGTTGTTTGATCCGATTAATCTTGTTCGGTCATTCTGATCTTTTCTAAATCTTTGTCGTCTGGTATGCCGGCCACTACCTTAAGTGTTGTCCCAAGGAAATCCAAGCTTCCGGCAATTCTGTGGTGCACCTCTAAAACGGACAAAAGACTTCTAGTACAGTTAACATCTACCTCCAATAGTTTTCTCATATGAGACTGAGGAAACTACTCGGACAATTTTTTTGTTTCTTATTTTATACTTAAAATTTCGATCTAATTACTTGAGTGTCGTGCATAGTCAAGCTGTTCCCAAATTATTACATTTCCATCTACTATGGGAATGTAATTTGAATGAGAATAGTCGGTGATCCGAGCATTTATTATACTTATTGGGGATAAAATCGACCAAATAATCCTGCAAGAAAAAAATAAAATTGGATTAACCCTACTGTGTTTCTTAGTTCTAGTACTAATTTATAATCGCTAATCTAATTCCTATTTTATGTTGTCCTTGTGGACCACTCTCCCCTTAATGAGAACAGGCGTTCCCAGGTCTGCTTGTATGACCGCTTCTGAGCACAAGGGAGTAAGCTTGTTTCCAAGTGTCTTGTTGGATTTGATGAAGACTTTTTCTCCTACCTCAAATATCCTGTTTTGCCTGTGTGGATTTTTTCTCAATCTTTGCTCTTATGGCTTCCCTAAATTCACCAGTCGATGAATGTATCACTTCTATCGGTTTCTTGCCTGTCACTGAATGCAGTGAACGGTTGTACTCTAGAGTTGCAAGTAGGATAACTTCGATCGTATCGTCGATCTTTCTTTCCAATTTAATGCATCTAGCAATTTCCGACAACGTGCTGTGGAATCGGTTCACTTGACCATTAGAAGTACTATGTAATGGTGGCGAATTTACCACATCGATCCCAAAGTTGTTCTTTAACAGTGACGTTATGGTTTCGGAATTAAATCACAGTGTATAGCATTGACCACACTAGGATTAACTACTGCGTTAACTTCCTTAAGGATTTCATTTCTATCAGTAAAGTGAATTTTGTGTCGTGTTTTTTCGTCAAAGAATATGAAGTCTGAAACAATTCAAAGATTTCTCAGTAGCTTCTATTGTATGAATTGTTGCTGCGTCGGATATTACTATGCAGAGCATTCACGTTCTGTCGCGTCTGCTACGTGGTTTTCTCTACCCGGTTTTGGGGTTTCTATCAGACACCACAAACGTTAATGGCTGGTGGTCTGTGTATATGTTAATGTCCCTTGTACCATATAGGTATTGTTGTAATTTTCCCAAGGCCCAAACTATAGCTAAAAGTTCGCTCTCGTTGGTGGCATAATGTGACTCACTGTCTTTTAATGATCTCGAAATCATTGTTATGGGTCTGTTGTCCTGAGACAGTACTTCGCCAATACCATGGGCAGAGGCATCCGTCGTCAAATCGAATGGTTTCCTGAAATCTGGGTATCTGAGTGTAACGTCCTCTGAGGCTAAAACATTCCTTAATTTTTCGAACGCATTTCGCTCTGGAGTGCCAATGGTCAATCTATTGTTGTTTTCTTTGACATGTGTTTACTGACGGACCCATTCTCTCCTTTTAACAAATTTGTCAATGGCCTTGCAATTGCTGCAAAGTCTTTAAAAAACATCTGTAGTAGCTGGCCAATCCTAGGAATGATCTAAGCTCATACAGGGATTTCGGTTCCGGATATTCTTGTATAGCCCTTACCTTTTCCGGGTCTGTTTTAGCGCCACCCAGAGTCACGATGAACCCTAAGTATTCTACGCTCGTTTTGGAAAAATGGGTTTTTTCTTTTGAAACTTTCATGTTGGCATCGCATAGGCTTTTTAAAACCCAATCTATGTGCTTTACATGATCCACTTAATTTTTAGAAAAAATTATCACCTCGTCTACGTAAACATAACAAGATTTTCTAATTTGTTCAGGCAACTCGTCATATATCGCTCTTTGGAAGATGCTTCCCGCATTCTTCAATCCGATCGGTAGTCTGCAGAATTCTCACTTTCCGCCGTTTACGGAGAAAGCTGTTTTCTCGCGATCTTGCTCAGCCAAGTAAATTTGGTGATAGCCAAACTTTAGATCTAGTGTCGTAAAGTATCATGGATATAATGGGCATTGGATACTTATCTGCGATGGTCTTTTCAATTAGTTTCCTAAAGTCAATTACCAGTCGCTTATTCCTGCTCCCACTTTCGTCGAAACTCTTTTGTCAACGACCCATGTTGGGCTATTGTAGGGTGACCTTGAAGGCCTAGGGATGCCCTTCTGCAGAAAATCTTTAATTTCTTTTTTTACAAAGTCATTGACCGCCATGGGATGCGGATATAGTTTTGAATATACTGGCTTATCGTCTCTGTACAGATCGTAGCCACAACAGACGTATTGAACGGCAACGCCTCGTTGGAGGTCGTGAATGCTATAGCTCTGTTCAAAATCATGCCCCTAAATACAGCTTTTACGACTTCCTGTACGACAGTATCATTCACGTTGGTGAATAATAATGATGATGTAGCTTTTCAGATACAGATCCATGATTGATTGTACCATTCTCGGAATCTAGGGTTGCTCCTACTTGCGTTAGCAAGTCGAAACCTATAATACCATCAAATTGTGTTTATTAAAATAAAAGAAACTGATTTCCCGAAAATGTTCATTAAACACTTATGGGTTACTTTGTTAGAACCTTGGATTTAACTAACCGTGAAAGGGGAGCTGACCGGGATTAAATTTTTTAGCTCCTTTATGGGCTTGATGCAGTTTTTGGCCGCTCCTATGTCAATCAATATCTTTAGTTTTTTCCCAGCCATCTGTCGTTCGACTCGGCCTCAGCTTCATCATGGACTTCTGCGACAGCGGCTTCGGCTGCCCTATAATAATCTTGATCGTGGTCATTGTTCGCTTGCTCTCTGGCCCGTCATTCATTCAGAACCCTGCCACTTTTGAGCCTGCGAGTTTTCGTTCTGGGTGTTAGCCCTTGATTCTGATTGATTAGGACTCTGACTACTGTTTATTTGCTGCTGCTTATTTTGTTTTTTGAAAAAATGTGGATTTCTATCTTAGCCATATTCGGCTCCATTGTTTTTCCCCTGCATGAGCCCTGTTCTCCATAGCTTTTGCATATGCGGCTGAAAAAATGCTACGCTTTATATTCGCTTCTGCCTCCCTGGAAAAAGCTAATGCAGATGGCAAATCTCTGGGCTGAGCCGGCAATACCACTGCTATCAATGATTTCTTAAGGCCTGAAACGAAGGCATGCAAAGCATCAACTTTGACGTCTTCGTTGAGCAACCAGTGTCAATCTGCGTTCAACCTCATCGTAGTATTTCATGAGGCTACAATTACCCTGTCTCACCATATCCAGATTCTGGCGCAAGAGCCTAAGTGACGTCTTGTCTGCGTATGTGCAGTCCAACCTTGCTATTATGGCGTCAAAATTTAATACAGTGTTATGCGACACCAATAGCGCTCTTGCTCTACCTCTGATTTTGTTCTGAATAATAGTTACCGCTTGGTAATGCGCGCTACTACCCACGAATGGTTGGAAAAGTTCATAGGCATCTGTGGCGGATTGTCTCCATGCCACATAATTATCCTGAGTTCCATTGAACTCGGGTACTGATTTTATATTGTCTAATTTTACATCGCACTGGATGTCTGGGTTTACGCTAATCCTCTGATATGTTTCGACCTGAGGTGCTTCTATATGCAATTTTTGAACATCTTGTTTTAGTAAATGAAACTGCTCATTAAATCAGGTTTCTTGCGCCGCTAATGCCTGACTGGCAGCATTCGCTACTAACGCTTGCACTCGGTTCATGTCCATTTTAATTGTTGGTTAAAAGCTTACTTGATCGTATTCCCACTCGTTTTCACCTTCACTATCACTACCTATTTCTTTCTTTAATTCCCTGTACGGGCCAAAACTGGTCCTTAGCTTTTGCGTAAACGATCTCTTTAGGGACACTTCACATATTCGGCAAAGGGCATTACTTAAACAGTAATTTAATATATTCTTGCCTTTAGTAGATAGAAGAATGACAGAAAACGGCTTAATTCACGATCACTTATACAATTTGTTTTATTTCATTGAACTTTATGTTTTTATACTCTCCGCAAAAGTATATTGGGTTTGTGCAAAAGTATGTAACAGGCAGATGGAGGCTTGGCAGACCCCATAAAGTATATATATTCTTGATCAGCATCACAAGCCGAGTCGATATAGCCATAACCGTAAGTTCGAGCTTGGTGTCAATCGATCCCAAATTATATGTACTTAAAGCTACAAAACTATAGCCGACAAGCCGACTGGGCATAAGTGATAACGCTGATCTTGCAGCATGTGCATGATATCAGATTACCATCGCATCTAGGGTGCTGAAATGAACTTTCGCTGAAACGGCAACTTAAGGGTAATTGCTGGCTAACATTTTGCTTTTGCTTATGTTACACAACAATGTGCGAGTGGCATTCGTTAACTTATACTCTTGCAGAGAGTATAAAAATAATTACACATAATATGTGTGTTCTTGAGCGACGGTTTTCTGTCGGGAAATTGAACAGCGCGCGTTAGATGATAAAAAGGGTATTTGCATCAGGGAGAATGCATGTAGCAAGTAGCAAATTACAGTTTTAGGGGTTTTCCCATAAAACCAAATAGCCAACATATTTGCAGTTTGCATTTTGAGAGTTAACATTTTTATATCCCGTACTCTATTCAAGAAAGAAAAGTACAGTCGAGCGCGCCCGACCGTATAATACTCTCTGCATTTTTTCTCGATTAAATTATTAAAATCGGTATCGAGATATTAAACTGTGTAGTACTTGCATTAAAACACGTTGAACAAAAACAAGCTAAGCATAATCAAACTTGCATCTGTTTGTTTGTATGCAAATACACATACGTTTGACAATATATGATGCAAATATGTAGGCGAGACTCATTGCATACTCATGATGTTTTAGTGAACGAAAAAGAACTCATAATATTATGATATAACGTTATAATTCTTTATTCATGTTATTTGGACACTTTAAATTGGCAACCGGTACTTTTCTTATGCGAACTGCAACTGCTCGCCCAGTGGTCGGCCAAGGGTTCTTATCTTTCCATTCCGCTACGACGTCGACATCGCAGCGGCAGAGCGGCCACGGCAACTGCCACGGTGTCAGCAGATTCCGCGTTGCTGTTGCTGAATCCGCGGATCGGTTTCCGGTGTCAACTCCGCATTCTCAAGCTCGAGCGTGTCAGCAGAACGTCAACTATGTTGCAATAGCTGACGCTTGCAAAGAATCAAGGCCGGTAACTTGATCCGGATTTTTGACAGGAAGGGAGGCGAGAGTGGCGTGGAAGTCGTTGTACTGTTGCTGAAGGCAGAGCCCGGTGGTGTCCAAACGGGGTAAGGAGGAAGAGGGGGTGTCCGGCATTAGCTGGTGTTAACTCCTCCCCCCTTAAGTATCTGCGTCCCGCAGACCAGCTGGTTTTCTGGTCGGTAGGAGCAGTTGTTTCTCCCTGTGTAACTTGGGTGATCATCGCGTCGATGTTTGGTGGTAACACACGACTGCTTTCAGTTCTTTTCCACACGATGATGATGATGATTATTGCTATTGTGATTACAGCGATTTCCGTCGTGACGGATGTCGTCAGTGTGTCGCATTGTGTGTAACAAGTCCATGTTCCGTACGCTGAGATTGTGAACGAGCTCTAGATTCAGATGATATCCCTTGTTAGTCAGATTTGTGATGACTGAAGACATTGCCACTAGATGGGCTTTTGAACGACTGTGGAAAGTTCTGTTGTTTACTGTCACCGACTCGTTTGAAAATTGTACAAGAAATGTTCCGTCAAGATTGTGAGTTAATCCCTTGGTTTAATTTATCCGTTATAGTTGGTTAGAAATAGTGTCCCGTCCTCTAAGAGCTCGACAACCCCACGATTGGACGCCACATAGTGGCATTCTGCGTTGCCTCCTTTCAGTATCCTGGGAATGCAGCCAGCTTCATTTAATGGGGCCAGGTGTTCCTCTGCGCAGACGCTGGTGTTGCCTATCGTTAGGCAATTTTTTGTTATGGCGAAGGTTTCATCCGCGGCAGCCAACAATTTTCCATAATCAAGGTCTATCTATTTGTTCGCGGTGATCGAAGGTCGGATGACCAACATCTGATACTCCTTGGCAATGACTTTGGGTAGTAGAGTTCGGATTTTTAGTTCAATTTGCTGAATAAGTTCAATCGGTCATTTTCTTCCCATGAACTAAGTCAATCAATTCGTTCATCGTTCATGACCAACTGAAGAGAAAGACCAAATCATCTAATTCGTTCATCGTTCATGACTTAACAGAAAGACCTAATCATCTAATTCGTTCATCGTTCATGACTGAATAGTAAGATTAGGTCTTTCTAAATCGATCATCAGTCTTTCGTCATCTATGTATATCGTTCACGATTAGAAATGACCGACATAAGATAAATAGTTCTTCTTTTAAATAAATCAGGATAGTTAATGTGGTCGACCAATTAATAAAAACAATGTTACTCTTAATAAAGAGAATATTTTTATACTCTCTGCAAGAGTATATTGGGTTTGTGCAAAGTATGTAACAGGCAGAAGGAGGCGTGGCAGACCCCATAAAGTATATATATTCTTGATCAGCATCACAAGCCGAGTTGATATAGCCATGTCCGTCTGTCCGTCTGTCTGTCCGTATGAACAAACAGATTTCAGAGATGGTAAGAGCTACAAGTTTGAGCTTGGTGTCAAACGATCAGATATTTAGTCAGTCAATACAGGAATGTTTTTTTTTCGATGCCACGCCCCAATCGCCCACAAAAAGCAAAAAAAAGGACACACCTCGGTAAAAATTGGTATTTTCGGCAAATATCTCAGTAACTATGGCACCTAGGATTACCAATTCTGGTACGGGAGTTCCTAGCGACAGCATAGTTGCATTGCCATCTATATATTTGGACGGCCACGCCCCCTTTTCCCACATTTGATAAAATAGTTTTCCAACTGCAATGCCTTTTTTTAGCGATTTTGTTCGTATGGTTATTTATATTTCGTGTGGAGACTAACTATATTAAACTATACTGAAAGGCGCATTAAAATCGGACTATAAACAAGAAAACTAGAAGCGTTACAATATTGTTAATTGAACGCAATATCAACCCATAGGTGCAAGCGAGATAAAAACACACAAGCACATGTTCCAACGTTTTCGCTGCCTGTGTGTCGGCAGCGCTGCCCGCGGTCGCTGGCTGCGCCGAATACACTCATACATACATGCATGCATCATATATTGTCAAACGTATGTGTATTCGAATACAAACAAACAGATCTGTGTTTGATTATGCTTAGATTGTTTTTGTTTCAACGTGTTTTAATGCAAGTACTATTCATTGTAATATCTGGATACCGATTTTAATAATTTAATCGGGAAAATGCAGAGAGTATTATACGGTCGGGCGCGCTCAACTGTACTTTTCTTTCTTGTTTAAGGATATGTTTACTTATCTGTAAAGCCATTTATTTCAAGGAACTTTGGTTGAAAAAATAAAAATAAATAAATTCATTGAATTACACTTAATCTAACTGATACTATGTAGGTGAAATAAAAAAAAATAGATTCATTGAATTACACTTAAAGTCTTTCCACCCTTGCTTCCAATAAAATTGTTTCAAATGTTTCTTCGTCTTGCGTTTTGACATTTTCCTTAATTTTTATTTACTAATTAAACCAAACAAGCACGGTGTAGAAAAGTTTTTCAAAAGCAACGGTTTCTATACATCAAATGAACGATATCGTTCACGAAGAACTGAATAAGTTAATTCGTTCATTTTACTGCCCCGGTCATTTGAACTTATTCAGAACGAAACGACACAACTCTATTGGGTAGTGCCAATATGTACAGCGGCGTACCGACCGATTATAGGTCTGGCATATTCAGTCGCCTCTACGGCGCTCTGGTAGGGCAGTGAGTCTATTTCTTTTAGGAGCGACCGTATTTCCGTTTTATCCAGTAAATTGTTGTTAACCAGGTCGGCTTTAGCAAATTGACAGGCTCTGCTCGGCTCGCCGACTTGGTTTTCTATCAACATTGCCTTATGTACATTTACTGTGGCGGCTTGGGTGTTGTTGTCGATGCTGTTGACAGGCTCTATCATTGCGTTTAGTCTTTCCAACGATTGCTTCGATGCTTCGAAGAGTTTGTCGTTGATTTGATATTGCTGCTTGCAGTTTTCTATGAGTCTGTTCCTCGTGTCTTCCAAGCAGATCCCAATCAATCGACTGAACGAGCTCTCCTGTTCTTTGTCAACTTGGAGAGCATCTGCTGAGCTTGTTCGAGATGGTACAGGGCCAAAACCCGGTTTTAATCCGCGCTTAATTCGCGTGCTTCCGCCCGTGTTCTCTGGATAGCTGACTCTATCTCATCTAACTTCACCAAATGAATTAGGTTGAAATACCCATCCACTCGCCAGCCGCTGCCTTGCCTTAGTGTAACAACCGGTCCATCGTATTTGAAGATGTGGGCCGTTTGACCCGACGAGATCCAAAGTAAAATAAGCAGTGCTTCGCTAGTGGTGGAATACAATATGTGTCATGATACAATTATGTTTTCTTAATATTATCATTTTTTGCTTAAAATTACATGGTGGTGGCTAGCAAACATTTTTATCTTTATAGTGTGGAATAATGAGTCTGGTAATGACACGGAATCCTTCGCTCGACATGCTTGAGGAAATTCAGGACCACTTGTTTATACAGCTAAGGTATTTCCTTTTTTCGAGCGTGAAAATATGTAATATTTCGCAAGGGTAAGTTGCAATTGCTTACTCGGATGTCGATCATATTTTTGGTATTTGCAAATATGACATGACGCCGTTAAGGTTTTAATTCGGCTAGCCATTTTCAAAAAGTAACAGATATTCAAAAGATGTAACCTAACTTCTTTTGGGTTCCTATGTGCGCGGGAATGTTCTTTCTATATCGTTTTCGTCTGTGATATCTTTTACGAGTCTTTGCGCTATTCGTGCTTTGAAAAGAGTGAATGATTTCATGTAGCATTCCTGGAAGAATTGTAAGTAACTATCGGGAATCTTAATTCCGTTTATTACAACTGGGCGTAAGCGGTTGATGGTTCGTAAAGATCATGTCTCTCTCATTGGCCGCATAATTTTCCTCGGTTCTATTCAACGACCGGGAGATTTAAGCGATTGGCTTGTATTTTATTTGTCTTGTATTTGCGATAGGACTGCACCCAACGCGTATTCGAATGCATCGGTGGTCAAATGAAACGGTTTGTGGAAGTCAGGGAAAGCCAACACTTCGAAAAATGACAGAAGAGTTTTTAGCTCCTCAAACGCTCAAACCTGAGTTATCGAGCACGATGGGCACTCTTTTAGATTGGGAATGTTTTACTCTAGCTCCCTCTCCTTTCGTCAAGTTGTTCAGAGGTTTTGCGACTTTCGCGTAATCCCGTATGAACTTACATTAGAAGGTGGTGCAAGTTTTTTAATAGCATCGACATTTTTTACGTCTGGTCTTATGCCATCGGCAGCCTCAAAAATATTTCGTAGATGACTCCAATGACTGTCATAACTATCACGATTATATCACCTACTTACACATAGCATATTTTCCCAATATAAGGCCTAAGCACATCGTCGATCATGCGCTGGAAAATGGTAGGGGCGCACAGTGGGGCAGCGGACCGAAAAATTTTGCAAAAATCATATCTTTTGAACCAGGGGTGGTATTTGAACAAGTTAAAAAGCATTTAATAGATAACTTATTAAACTTTAGAAGGCATGTCTGAACAGGGTGATCCGTCAACAGGGTGCTTCAAAATTTAAAGTCAAAGTTCTTTAATGTTTCTGCCCATATTAAACGTATAAAATGAAAATTAACAAGAAAGAAAGGTACAGTCGAGCGCGCCCGACCGTATAATACTCTCTGCATTTGTCCCGATTAAATTATTAAAATCGGTATCGAGATATTACAATGAATAGTACTTGCATTAAAACACGTTGAAACAAAAACAATCTAAGCATATTCAAACACACATCTGTTTGTTTGTATTCGAATACACATACGTTTGGCAATATGTATATGATGCAAATATGTATGTATGTATGTGTGTATTCGGCGCAGCCAGCGACCGCGGGCAGCGCTGCCGACACACAGGCAGCGAAAACGTTCGAACATGTGTTTGTGTGTTTCTGTCTCGCTTGATATTGATATTGCGTTCAATTATCAATATTGTAACGCTTCTAGGTTTCTTGTTTATAGTCCGATTTTAATGCGCCTTTCAGGATAGTTTAATATAGTTAGTCTCCACACGAATTAAATAATTACAATACTGTACGATACGGAAAAAACGGCATTGAAGCTTGAAAACTATTTTATAAATTGTGGGAAAAGTGGGCGTGGCAGTCAAAAATTTTAAATGGCAATGTAACTATGCTCTCGCAAAAAACACCCGTACCAGAATTGGTGATCCTAGGTGCCATAGTTACTGAGATATTTGCCGAAAACACCAATTTTTCCCGAGGTGTGTCCAGTTCTTTGCTTATTGTGGGCGAATGAGGCGTGGCATCGAAAAAAAAAGATTCTTGTATTGACTGACTAAATATCTGATCGTTTGACACCAAGCTCGAACTTGTAGCTCTTACCATCTTTGAAATCTGTTTGTTCATACGGACAGACAGACAGACGGACATGGCTATATCGACTCGGCTTGTGATGCTGATCAACAATATATATACTTTATGGGGTCTGCCACGCCTCCTTCTGCCTGTTACATACTTTGCACAAACCCAATATACTCTTGCAGAGAGTATAAAAACCAGACACACCTCGAAAAAAATTTAGTTTTAGGCCAATAACTCAGTAACTATGGCACTTAGGAACACCATTTCTGGTAAACAGGTTGCTAGAGACAGCCTTAATGCAATGCCATTAAAAATTTTGAGCTGCCACGCCCCCTTTTCTCATTAGAGTTAACCAAACGTTTACGCTTTAATGCCATGTTTAAGGCATTTATTCATATAGTAGGGTGTTGTAATTCAACATTCGTATAGAGACATATAAAATCAAACTATTCTGAAAGTGGCATCAACATGCTGCCTTTAACAAAAGAGCTACTGCGTTACAAAATTTGTTATTTAACTGGAAAATCACTTACGCGCGAGAGCGAGACAGAAACATACAAACACATGTTCGAACGTTTTCGATGCTTGTGTGGCGACAGCGCCGCCGGCAGAATTGAATTTCAATTCAAAATGTACATATAAAATTAAAATTTTTTAATTTCATTTTAAAATTTGAATTCAAATTGAATACAAATGTGCACTACTATGAGAGTACGGGGTCTTTCATAGTCGGCTCGATCGACTGTAGCCTTTCTTACTTGTTAATATTGTTTTAAGTTAAACATAACATGTCAATATGTGTTAATTAGTTTTCTTTACTAATTTACTTAATTTTGTTACTAACATTTTTCGTTGAATTATTTTGAGGTTATATTTCAAATTTTTTTTTTGTGGCCAATTTTTATTAAAATGAGTTCAAACATTTGTTGTAATATACATATAATAAACTTGATATTTTGGAAATGTAACTATTATCTTTAAAATTATTTGGAAATACGTGCATCTGAAGATGCTGCTTAAATGCTAAGGAAGTATACATTCTTTCTTAAACTAATCTTATTAAATTAAGTCAAAATCAATCGAATAAACTCGCTTCGACAAAAAAACTCAGTCTACTTATATTTACAATGCAGTTAAGAAATCTCATTGAAGTGTTTCTCCCTCATGGAATCATCCAAACACGAAAATATTTTTTTGTACCATAAAAGAACAATTTATTTAGTTACCTGTACCCAAAATGTCTCAAGACTGGTAAAACACATAAAAAATAATATTTGTTAAATTTAACTAACTCAGATATTATTTACAAAATGATTTTACACAAGTTTTTTATTAAATTTCCACTCAGGAAATACCCATATTAGCATGGGCTCTTCTTCTTCCATACATAAAACGCGCATTTTTAGCACGAGGTTGCGCTCGTTTTATAAATTCTAAACAGGCAAACTAGGGCAAAGGAAATTACATAAGCATATTAGAAGAAGGGTCATTCTATCATACATATGTATATAGTCTCCTCGTGAACATCGGTGAACATTAGAAGTTATGTCCATGCTAAATTAAAAAAACTGCCCAAAAATAGTATATTTTTTAAACTTTTTTGGGATATTCAGTTATAAAACGAAAATTAAATTTTTTGAGTGAATTTTATAAAGAATTAATTATATTTGAATAAAAAAATAACAACTTTAGGATTGATCAATTATTTCTCCCAAAATTAAATTTCAAAGTTGACACTTTGCATGGAAAATTTATGCATTTTTGAACATTTCAGGAAATAGGTCAACTTTGAGGGGCTCTAGCACCCACAATTTTCAACCGATTTGAAAAAAAAATTTCGGATTTACCCGTGATCATTTTTCAACCAAACGTCATTTTTCTTTTTTTCGTACGCTACCATCACAAAAATGATTTTTGCCACGTTTTTCGGCCGGCTGCCCCATTGTGGGGCGTTTCGCAACCCGAAAGGCAATCTCGTGAAATCGTAATTGCCGTTCAAGGTTGAAAACGCCGTTTTTGACATGTCAGTTTCTTTCATCAGCACTTGGTGAAACCCTGAGGTCAAGTCAAGTGTTGTAAAATACCTTGCTTTGCCTAAACTGGTTAAAGTCGAAGTAATGTCCGGCATTAAGGCGCTTGAAATCTATCACCATGCGATATTGTTTCTCGCCGTTTGGTTTGGGCTTTTTTTTTTTGATTTATTCATTAACGCACACTAAGATAAGCCGCGATTATTAACCAACAATATGTTTATATGTATAATTATAATGAATATTAATGATTATTTAAAATTTTTAGTTAATCAGATTGATAAATTAATTAAGAATTAATAGTTAATATGGGGATAAAAAGTAATGAAATTGATCCAACATTTATTGGGAGGATTGGAAAAAACCCAGAAAACCCCAACCAGATCAATAAAAATGTGTGCCAAAACTACCACAGAAGATCTCTGATTTAAAGGGACGCATGAATAGCTGAGACTCCAAACATACTGCCCATGGAAATCAGAGATTTAACAGAATTGACTAAAAAGTGAAGCTTTAAGATAGAAAAGAGAGAGAGATGTATCAATTATTCTATATTATTGATTATAATTAACGCATAATACCCGAAAACGATTGTGCAAAGCGCAGTCAGTAGTGCATGTAGGAAGAAGTAAAGGGATGTAGTGTCCGGTTGCCCTGGTTGGAATATTAAAATTAAGGCGTTCTAAGAGCGATGGGGAGCAGATATCGCCAATTATTAGTTTATGAAGAAAAATAACTCCAAGAACTCTCCTGCGATTAATAAGGGAGGGATTCTACAATGGGCTCAAATATTCTAAGGGATGTATAAAAAGTTAAGTGACGAAAGGATCATTAAATTCCTTAGACCATAATAAATCCAAGAGTGTCCTTGGCTTTATTAACAATTGTGGAGATATGATGAAACTTAATTTATTATCAAAGAGAACACCAAGATCAACAAATTTTAAAAGAAAAGAAATTGGTTGATTAGTTATGCACCTGTTGTGCATTGTGTTTAAATCATCTAGTAATAACGCATGACCAAAGGGTCCTTTATAAGATCAACAAATTTATAATATTGGTTAGGATCACGCGCAAATTGAGAATTAAGAAGGGTAAATGCAGCTTTTAACTTAGAATAATTAAAAAGTCTAAGATAGAACCTGTCTGCTTAAACTTTTTAAAATATTTAGATTTTTTGTACCCGTTACTCGTAGAGTAAAAGGGTATATTGTAATCGTTGGAATGTATGTAACAGGCAGAAGGCATTTTAAAATTTGAATTCAAATTGAATACAAATGTGCACTACTATGAGAGTACAGGGGTCTTTTATAGTCGGCTCGATCGACTGTAGCCTTTCTTACTTGTTAATATTGTTTTAAGTTAAACATAACATGTCAATATGTGTTAATTAGTTTTCTTTACTAATTTACTTAATTTTGTTACTAACATTTTTCGTTGAATTATTTTGAGGTTATATTTCAAATTTTTTTTTTGTGGCCAATTTTCATTAAAATGAGTTCAAACATTTGTTGTAATATACATATAATAAACTTGATATTTTGGAAATGTAACTATTATCTTTAAAATTATTTGGAAATACGTGCATCTGAAGATGCTGCTTAAATGCTAAGGAAGTATACATTCTTTCTTAAACTAATCTTATTAAATTAAGTCAAAATCAATCGAATAAACTCGCTTCGACAAAAAAACTCAGTGTACTTATATTTACAATGCAGTTAAGAAATCTCATTGAAGTGTTTCTCCCTCATGGAATCATCCAAACACGAAAATATTTTTTTTGTACCATAAAAGAACAATTTATTTAGTTACCTGTACCCAAAATGTCTCAAGACTGGTAAAACACATAAAAAATAATATTTGTTAAATTTAACTAACTCAGATATTATTTACAAAATGATTTTACACAAGTTTTTTATTAAATTTCCACTCAGGAAATACCCATATTAGCATGGGCTCTTCTTCTTCCATACATAAAACGCGCATTTTTAGCACGAGGTTGCGCTCGTTTTATAAATTCTAAACGGGCAAACTAGGGCAAAGGAAATTACATAAGCATATTAGAAGAAGGGTCATTCTATCATACATATGTATATAGTCTCCTCGTGAACATCGGTGAACATTAGAAGTTATGTCCATGCTAAATTAAAAAACTGCCCAAAAATAGTATATTTTTTAAACTTTTTGGGATATTCAGTTATAAAACGAAAATTAAATTTTTGAGTGAATTTTATAAAGAATTAATTATATTTGAATAAAAAAATAACAACTTTAGGATTGATCAATTATTTCTCCCAAAATTAAATTTCAAAGTTGACACTTTGCATGGAAAATTTATGCATTTTTGAACATTTCAGGAAATAGGTCAACTTTGAGGGGCTCTAGCACCCACGATTTTCAACCGATTTGAAAAAAAATTTCGGATTTACCCGTGATCATTTTTCAACCAAACGTCATTTTTCTTTTTTCGTACGCTACCATCACAAAAATGATTTTTGCCACGTTTTTCGGCCGGCTGCCCCATTGTGGGGCGTTTCGCAACCCGAAAGGCAATCTCGTGAAATCGTAATTGCCGTTCAAGGTTGAAAACGCCGTTTTTGACATGTCAGTTTCTTTCATCAGCACTTGGTGAAACCCTGAGGTCAAGTCAAGTGTTGTAAAATACCTTGCTTTGCCTAAACTGGTTAAAGTCGAAGTAATGTCCGGCATTAAGGCGCTTGAAATCTATCACCATGCGATATTGTTTCTCGCCGTTTGGTTTGGGCTTTTTTTTTTTGATTTATTCATTAACGCACACTAAGATAAGCCGCGATTATTAACCAACAATATGTTTATATGTATAATTATAATGAATATTAATGATTATTTAAAAATTTTAGTTAATCAGATTGATAAATTAATTAAGAATTAATAGTTAATATGGGGATAAAAAGTAATGAAATTGATCCAACATTTATTGGGAGGATTGGAAAAAACCCAGAAAACCCCAACCAGATCAATAAAAATGTGTGCCAAAACTACCACAGAAGATCTCTGATTTAAAGGGACGCATGAATAGCTGAGACTCCAAACATACTGCCCATGGAAATCAGAGATTTAACAGAATTGACTAAAAAGTGAAGCTTTAAGATAGAAAAGAGAGAGAGATGTATCAATTATTCTATATTATTGATTATAATTAACGCATAATACCCGAAAACGATTGTGCAAAGCGCAGTCAGTAGTGCATGTAGGAAGAAGTAAAGGGATGTAGTGTCCGGTTGCCCTGGTTGGAATATTAAAATTAAGGCGTTCTAAGAGCGATGGGGAGCAGATATCGCCAATTATTAGTTTATGAAGAAAAATAACTCCAAGAACTCTCCTGCGATTAATAAGGGAGGGAAGATCGAGGAGTAAGAGCCTGAGACGAAGGTTAGGGTTCCAATTAAGTCCACGAAGTGCGAAGAGTAAAACTGCTTCTGCACCGACTTAATTAAATCTTGAGTATGAGCATGTTGAGGAGACCAGACACATGAACAATATTCTAGAATGGGCCGGACAAGGGATGTATAAAAAAGTTAAGTGACGAAAGGATCATTAAATTCCTTAGACCAGCGTTTAATAAATCCAAAAGTGCGCTTGGCTTTATTAACAATTGTGAAGATATGATGTGTGAAACTTAATTTATTATCAAAGAGAACACCAAGATCTACAACTAAAAGTATGCGTTTTAAGGGTACATTGTCAATATAGTAATTGGCTATGTAAGGAGTAACCCTGTTAAAAGTCATAAACAGGCATTTAGAGAAATTTAGGTACAAGTGATTAGTTATGCACCTGTTGTGCATTGTGTTTAAATCATCTAGTAATAACGCATGATCCGAAGGGTCCTTATAAGATAATAATAATTTCACATCATCTGCATACATAAGTATTCAGCAATGGGATAGCGAACAGGGAAGGTCGTTAATAAAAAGATTAAAGAGTAAAGGTCCTAGGTGACTACCCTGGGGAACTCCAGAAGTAACAAAAACAGATTTAGAGATGGCTGATCTAAGCATAACCCTTTGGGTCCTACCTGTTAAATATGAAGATATCCAAAGAAGAATGGATGGTGGGAAGCCTAAAATACTAACTTTGTGTAAAAGGAGGTTATGATTCAAAGAATCAAATACTTTGCTAAAGTCAGTATAGGTGACATCAGTTTGAATTCCAATAAATTGGTCGAAGTCGACCGACTCATAACGAATCCGTGTTGGGCAGGGGAGATAATTGACTTGCAGAGATATTACAAAGTCGAAGTTATTATGTTTTCGAAGAGCTTAGGGATTGGAAGCAGCCGAGTCATCGATTATATTACAGGAATTGAAAAAGAAAGAATTGGGTAAGGTACTAGATTTACGTTTAGAATCAACAAATTTATAGAATTGGTTAGGATCACGCGCAAATTGAGAATTAAGAAGGGTAAATGCAGCTTTTAACTTAGAATAATTAAAAAAGTCTACGATAGAACCTGTCTGTTTAAACTTTTTAAAATATTTAGATTTTTGTACCCGTTACTCGTAGAGTAAAAGGGTATATTGTAATCGTTGGAATGTATGTAACAGGCAGAAGGAGGCGTGGCAGACCCCATAAAGTATATATATTCTTGATCAGCATCAATAGCCGAGTCGATATAGCCATGTCCGTCTGTCCGTCCGTCCGTCCGCCTGTATGAACAAAAGGATCTCAGAGACTATAAGAGCTAGAAAAATGATAGTGGTCGCAAATGAAAGGTACAATACCCAAGCAGTACAAGTTTGTTTTTGTTTTTTGACACGCCCACTTTAGGGCGTTTTATTTGTATATAAAGGTAAATGTATGGGTAAACGTAGAATGTTTTAGTATAGAAAACTTAGCTATGCTATCAAAACCAAATTTACACGGATAGTACATGTCTATGAATTACATGTACTGACCAAGTTTGATCCAAATCGGACAACTATATCGTATAGCTACCATAGGGCCGATCGGTCGAAAATATGCTCTAAACATGAATTTCTATGAAAATGTTCTGTGTTTGCCAAGCTATTATATCCATCACCATTGTTAATAACAAATTAAAACTGAGTAACGGGTATCCTAAAGTCGCTAGGCGACTATAGCATTCTTTCTTGTTTATAATTCGTGTGGAGCCTAACTATATTAAACTATCATGAAAAGCTCATTAAATCGCATAAACAATAAAACTAGAAGCGTTACAATATTGATAATTGAACGCAATATCAACCCATTGGTGCAAGCGAGATAGAAACACACAAGCACATGTTCGAATGTTTTCACTGCCTGCGTGGCGGCAGCGCTGCCCGCGGACGCTGAACGCCCCGAATACATATTTGCATCATATACATATTGTCAAACGTATGTGTATTCACATACAAACAAACAGATGTGTGTTTGATTATGCTTAGATTGTTTTTGTTTCAACGTGTTTTAATGCAAATACTAAACATTGTAATATCTTGATACCGATTTTAATAATTTAATCGGGAAAAATGCAGAGAGTATTATACGGTCGGGCGTGCTCGTCTGTACTTTAAGTGAGTCGTCATCGACTTCCGAAAGTTAAACGAGCGAACCATCGCCGATAGGTACCCAATGCCGAGCATCCCAATGATTCTAGCGAATCTTGGAAAAGGGAATTTTTTTTACAACACTAGATGTGAAATCTGGATACCACCGGATTTATCTAGATAAAAGAGATCGCGAAAAAACTACATTTTCAGTAAATGGCGGAAAATATAAATTCTGCCGTCTACCTTTCGGGTTGAAAAATGCTGGAAGCCATCGCCGATAGGTACCCAATGCCGAGCATCCCAATGATTCTAGCGAATCTTGGAAAAGGGAATTTTTTTTACAACACTAGATGTGAAATCTGGATACCACCGGATTTATCTAGATAAAAGAGATCGCGAAAAAACTACATTTTCAGTAAATGGCGGAAAATATAAATTCTGCCGTCTACCTTTCGGGTTGAAAAATGCTGGAAGCATTTTTAGACCCCGTACTCTAAAAAAGAGTATAGGGTCTATTAGGTTTGTCAGAAGCGAAATGTGCGTAACAGGCAGAAGGAGGCGTGGCCGACCCCATAAAGTATATATATTCTAGATCAGCATCAACAGCCGAGTCGATATAGCAATGTCCGTCTGTCTGTCTGTCCGTCTGTCTGTCCGTCCGTCCGTCCGTATGAACACCTAGATCTTCTAAACTACAAGAGCTAGAGCCACCAGATTTGGAATGAAAGTCCGTCTGTATTGCAGGCAGGTTAAGTTTATTTCAAATTTTTGCCACGCCCCCTACCGCCCCCGCAAATTGTAAAAAAACAGTTTTCATTGCACTACAACTTTGAAACTATGACCAAATTACACCAAATTTACACAGTAGGTGTATGGTACAACTATAACTATCCTCACCAAGTTTCATCAAGATCGGACAACTATAGCTTATAGCTCCCATAGGACAAATCGGCCAAAAACAAAAAATTTGTATGAAGACATGTAGTATTTGCCAAGTGATCGCAACCAAAGTCACACAGAATGTGTACATAATTATTAAAAGTAACTTCACCAAATTTGGTCCAAATCAGACAACTACAACATGTGAAACAAATTGGTCAAAAATGTTAAAAATTGTAATTTATGTGTTTGAAGAAAAGTGGTAAATCATTTTTTATCTACTTTAGCCGTCCTGTGCTGTGGTCCAAGTGATGTGACATGCATTAGAGAAACATGAGGTCTGCGGTTCGAACCCCAGCGCAGACAGACATTTGTTTTCTTTTTTTTTTCTATAACAAAACATTATTATATGTAAATGCAGATAATCAGCAGTACTTGCAAATTGAAGTGTGGTGCATGTGGTAGAGTGGTGACATGTGAGAATCCTGTGTCTGATACCGCGGGTTCGATTGCAGCTAGCGAGTAACTTTTTTTTACTTTTTTAAATTTTAATTTAAACTATTATCTTTTTATACTCTCTGCAAGAGTATATTGGGTTTGTGCAAAAGTATGTAACAGGCAGAAGGAGGCGTGGCAGACCCCATAAAGTATATATATTATTGATCAGCATCACAAGCCGAGTCGATATAGCCATGTCCGTCTGTCTGTCTGTCTGTCCGTATGAACAAACAGATTTCAAAGATGGTAAGAGCTACAAGTTCGAGCTTGGTGTCAAACGATCAGATATTTAGTCAGTCAATACAAGAATCTTTTTTTTTCGATGCCACGCCTCATTCGCCCACAATAAGCAAAGAACTGGACACACCTCGGGAAAAATTGGTGTTTTCGGCAAATATCTCAGTAACTATGGCACCTAGGATCACCAATTCTGGTACGGGTGTTTTTTGCGAGAGCATAGTTACATTGCCATTTAAAATTTTTGACTGCCACGCCCACTTTTCCCACAATTTATAAAATAGTTTTCAAGCTTCAATGCCGTTTTTTCCGTATCGTACAGTATTGTAGTTTATAACTGGTGTGAAGACTAACTATATTAAACTATACTGAAAGGCGCATTAAAATCGGACTACAAACAAGAAAACTAGAAGCGTTACAATATTGATAATTGAACGCAATACCAACCCATAGGTGCAAGCGAGATAGAAACACACAAGCATATGTTCGAACGTTTTCGCTGCCTGTGTGTGGGCAGCGCTGCCCGCGGTCGCTGGCTGCTCCGAATACACACATACATACATATTTGCATCATATACATATTGCCAAACGTATGTGAATTCGCATGCAAACAAACAGATGTATGTTTGATTATGATTGTTTTTGTTTCAACGTGTTTTAATGCAAGTAAAACACATAGTAATATAGGGATACCGATTTTAATAATTTAATCGGGACAAAAGCAGAGAGTATTATACGGTCGGGCGCGCTCGACTGTACTTTTCTTTCTTGTTTTAAATTTGTATTTTAAAATATGAATTAGTCTACTGCTTCTTCTTTTAAGTTTGTAAGTATTTTTGTATGCGCACTACAAGGAGTACGGGGTCTTATACAGTCGGCACGTCGACTGTAGCCTTTCTTACTTTTTCAAAGTGCAATCGATGATGTTTTCAGAGAACAAATCGGAAAAATATGCTACGTCCATTTTGATGACGTGATAATATTTTCCAAAAACGAAACCGACCATGTCAAACACATTTACACAGTTCTTCAACGGGTTTACGACGCCAACATGAGAGTCTCTAAGGAGAAAACTAAATTCTTTAAAGAGAGTGTTAAATATATGGGTTTCATTGTCTCAAGCGAGGGAGCAAAAACTGATCCCGAAAATCAAATCAATCCAAGAATTCGCTTAACCAAAAAACCTTTTCGCATGACCTTTAACAAACATGCTTAAGGGCGAAAACGGAATGGTAAGCAAACACATGTCCAAAAAGGTTCCAATTGTCTTTGACTATGCACATCGCGAAGCTTTTGACCGCCTAAGAAATATTTTGGCATTAGATGTCGTCTTCTAATGCCAAAATATTCTCCAAAATACTCATGTACTCATGTAAAAAACCTTTTGATCTAACGACCGACGCTTCCGCTAATGGTATCGGTGCAGTACTGTCTCAAGGGGGACGGCCAATAACCATGATATCTCGAGCATAAAAGCCGAGGGAATTTCATTATGTTACCAATGAAAGAGAATTATTGGCCATCGTATGGGCTCCTGGAAAATTACAGAACTACCTGTATGGCATCAGAGAGCTCCACATTTTCACAGACCATCAGCCGCTCACCTTTTCAGTGTCAGAAAAAAACACTAACGCAAAGATTAAATAAGAAAGAAAAGTACAGTCGAGCGCGCCCGACCGTATTATACTCTCTGCATTTGTCCCGATTAAATTATTAAAATCGGTATCGAGATATTACAATTCACATTGTACTTGCATTAAAACACGTTGAAACAAAAACAATCTAAGCATAATCAAACACACATCTGTTTGTTTGTATTCGAATACACATACGTTTGGCAATATGTATATGATGCAAATATGTATGTATGTATGTGTGTATTCGGCGCAGCCAGCGACCGCGGGCAGCGCTGCCGACACACAGGCAGCGAAACGTTCGAACATGTGCTTGTGTGTTTCTATCTCGCTTGCACCTATGGGTTGGTATTGCGTTCAATTATCAATATTGTAACGCTTCTAGTTTTCTTGTTTATAGTCCGATTTTAATGCGCCTTTCAGTATAGTTTAATATAGTTAGGTCTCCACACGAATTATATAATTACAATACTGTACGATACGAACAAGTTCGCCAAACCCGGCATTGAAGGTTCCAGACTTTTTATCAAATGTGGGAAAAGTGGGCGTGGCAGTCCAAAATTTTAAATGGCAATGCAACTATGCCGTGGCTAGGAACCTCCCGTTCCAGAATTGGTGATCCTAGGTGCCATAGTTACTGAGATATTTGCCGAAAACACCAATTTTTTTCGAGGTGTGTCCAGTTTTTTGCTTATTGTGGGCGAATGGGGCGTGGCATCGAAAAAAAAAAGATTCTTGTATTGACTGACTAAATATGTGATCGTTTGACACCAAGCTCGAACTTGTAGCTCTTACCATCTCTGAAATCTGTTTGTTCATACGGACGGACAGACAGACAGACGGACAGACGGTCAGACGGACAGACGGACATGGCTATATCGACTTGGCTTGTGATGCTGATCAAGAATATATATACTTTTTGGGGACTGCCACGCCTCCTTCTGCCTGTTACATACTTGTGCACAAACCCAATATACTCTTACAGAGAATATAACAAGAAATAATGCTATAGTCGCCTCGCGACTTTAGGATACCCGTTACTCAGTTTCAATTTGTTATTAACAATGGTGATGGATATAATAGCTTGGCAAACACAGAACATTTTCATAGAAATTCATGTTTAGAGCATATTTTCGACCAATTGTTCCTATGGAAGCTATACGATATAGTTGTCCGATTTGTATCAAACTTGGTCAGTATATATATATATATTATTGGCAGATGTATTCTGTGTGAGTTTGATTAATATAGCTTAGTTAACGCAAAAGTTTTTCATACGTATTCATATTTGGAGCGTATTTTTGACCGATCGGCCCTATGGGAGCTATACGATATAGTTGTCCGATTTGGATCAAACTTGGTCAGTACATGTACTTCCAATATATGTACTTTTCGTGTAAATTTGGTTCAGATAGCATAGCATAGCATAGCTAACAAAAAAGTTTTCTGTGGGCGTGTCAAAAAACAAAAACAAACTTGTACTGCTTGGGTATTGTACCTTTCATTTGCGACCACTATCATTTTTCTAGCTCTTATAGTCTCTGAGATCCTTTTGTTCATACAGACGGACGGACGGACGGACTGACGGACGGACAGACGGACGGACAGACGGACATGGCTATATCGACTCGGCTATTGATGCTGATCAGAATATATATACTTTATGGGCTCTGCCACGCCTCCTTCTGCCTGTTACATACATTCCAACGATTACAATATACCCTTTTACTCTACGAGTAACGGGTATAAAAACCACCCTTGTGAAGTACAAGTAAATTTTTACTTGATATTTATACCCGTTACTCGTAGAGTAAAAGGGTATATTGTAATCGTTGGAATGTATGTAACAGGCAGAAGGAGGCGTGGCAAACCCCATAAAGTATATATATTCTTGATCAGCATCAATAGCCGAGTCGATATAGCCATGTCCGTCTGTCCGTCTGTCCGTCCGTCCGTCCGTCCGTCCGTCCGTCCGTCCGTCTGTATGAACAAAAGGATCTCAGAGACTATAAGAGCTAGAAAAAATGCTAGTGGTCGCAAATGAAAGGTACAATACCCAAGCAGTACAAGTTTGTTTTTGTTTTTTGACACGCCCACTTTAGGGCGTTTTATTTGCATATAAAGGTAAATGTACAGGTTAAACTAGAATGTTTTAGTATAGAAAACTTTTTGTTAGCTATGCTATCTGAACCAAATTTACACGGAAAGTACATATCTAGAAAGTACATGTACTGACCGAGTTTGATCCAAATCGGACAACTATATCGTATAGCTCCCATAGGGCCGATCGGTCAAAAATACGCTCCAAATATGAATAAGTATGAAAAAATTTTGAGTTAACTGAGTTAGCTATATTAATCAAACTCACACAGAATACATCTGCTAATAATATATATATACTGAACAAGTTTGATTCACATCGGACAACTATATTGTATAGCTCCCATAGGGCCGATCGGTCGAAAATACGCTCTAAATATGAGTTAGTATGGAAAACTTTTGCATTAACTAAGCTATATAAATCAAACTCACACAGAATACATCTGACAATAATATATATATACAAACCAAGTTTGATACAAATCGGACAACTATATCGTATAGCTTCCATAGGAACGATCGGTCGAAAATATGCTCTAAACATGAATTTGTATGAAAATGTTCTGTGTTTGCCAAGCTATTTTATCCATCACCATTGTTAATAACAAATTGAAACTGAGTAACGGGTATCCTAAAGTCGCGAGGCGACTATAGCATTCTTTCTTGTTTTTCTATTTGCGTTTTTTTTACTTGATCGTTTTGTGCGTGTGTCGTCATGCGCCGATCTTTTGTTTTTGACTTGATAAATGTAATGTTATTAATAAATAATAGTTTAAGTAAGAAGTAAAGCAAATTGCCATTGTAAATTGTTTTCTTTAACATTTTACATAAATTTTTAGATTTAAATATTCAACTTATTTAGAATCCAGGTGATCAATAGATTACAGGTTGATTATGGTACACCTGATTTATTATTTGTTGCTTGAATATTCTTAATCACAATTTGTCATGAAGTAACCTTTTATCTAAAAAATTTAACTCTCAAAATGCATATTGTAAAAATGTTGGATATTTGGTTTTTGGGCAAACCCCGAAAACTGTAATTGGCTACCTGTTGTTACATGCATTCTCCCTAATACAAAACCCTTTTTATCATCTTACGCGCGCTGTTCAATTTCCCGACAGCAAACCGTCGCTCAAGTAGACACATATTATGTGTAAGTATTTTTAATACTCTGTATTTCCCTGCATATTCATTTTCTGATGAAATGAAGCGCACAAGCGACACACTTTTCCAGAAGAGAATTTAGAATACTCGAGTCATTTCGCTACAAGTAAAAAAATATTCAAGTGAAGAAATACCCGATCACATTTTTACTCAACATTTTATGCAAGAATAAGACCGCCACCGAGTTTTCTGTGTGTATGACTCGAGTACAAAAAAGCACCACACTTGCAGTTCTCTGATACATAGATAAGTTCGGACGTTTTCGCAGTCTGTGTGATGGAAGCGTTGCCCATGTCCGACTAATAGAATAAATACATACACTTGTATGTGCAGATTTTTGTTATATTATGCTTAGATTTGATCATTGTTCAACGTGTTCTAATACAAGTACTATGAATTGTAATCTGGATACCGATTTTAATAAAATAATCATATATTCGGGAATAAAGTTTAGAGATTATTATACAGCCGGGCGTGCTAGACAGTAGTTTTCTTTTTCTTGTTTGAAGCTTTAATTGGGGTTTGAATTAAAAAAGCTGGACAGTAATGCGAGAATTCATAATAACTCCACAACTTTTGTATAGAAAAAAATTGTAATTTTATACACTGATGTTTTTAATCACACTTTATAGGAAATATGCAATCGCTTTAAAATGACGAAATAAAAGGTGTTATTACTTACTTTTCTTTATTTTTGCTTGACACATTGCGTTCTATACCATGCATCAAATCCTCAAACCATTGGACAATTGTCAGCTGTTTTTCAATTGGTTGTGCCCGTATGATTGTGTCTTTTAATGAGCTTAAATAGAAATTAAAAATAACACGTTATATATGTATAATCAAAAAATAAAAGTGTAATCGTAGAAATGTAATTTAATAACGCATTAGTCAACATCCCGTTAATATGTCAATCCAAGTTCAACAGCTGTCATCCACAGCAACATAGTAAATTTACGCTGACCCAGCGTCTGGTTGGTTTCCTTTTCCAAAACGGATTCTGAAGAAATAAACAAAAGAAACGATCACGCCACAAGCTGCTGCTCTGCCGCCACCCACATCGAACGACGTCGCTGTCGACATCGTCAACGCCGCGACATTTTTTTTTAGAGCTAAACTAAAATTTGTAAATCAGTCTTAGAAATATTCTTGAAAAAGCGAAAGCTGAATTCGAAGTTAAAATAATCTTTTTATTTAACTTGTATGTAACAGCGTGCATGTGTTTTATATAGTATTCCTGAACAGCATACATATGTACATACATATAGTAACATATCCGTTATCACAAATTCTCTAACACTCATATTTCAATATAGTTCAAACAGTTCGGATCGCAGAACCATGCTTGGTGTAGTTTTCTTACACAAACTAATTAAGGGTAAGATAGATTCCTCGTGTCTAATTAGCCAAATTAGATTTGCTGTTCCGATCCGAAATACTAGAAACTTTCTTTCTTTGTCCCTTCAACGCTGTACCACGAATTATGCTTTACATAATCCATTTCGTATCTTATGTAGTAACTATAATAATCTTTATCGTGTACTGTGTGGAACCACTTCCTTATAGTATTGTTTTCCGTTAAAATGTATAGCGTAGTACACAGTATTCTTTTTAGTATACTTTTTTATGTGCCCTAACATCGCATATCATTCTCGCATATTTCGTTTTCCGGGTGCTTTACCGTTGATCGCCGCGTTACTAAAATTCAATTCTATTCTGTTTTTCTGGGGTTTTCTAACTCTTGCAACGAATTTTTGATCAACGTTTCTGAATGCAGTGCCGTTTCGAAGAATTTACCCTTCGTATAGGCGTGCTGGTTGGCTGACATCCAATCTTCAGCGACATTTCTGATGCTAAGATTCAGCAGCTTTTTCATTGTTTTCAGCAGAAAGTATGTGAGACTGATTGGTCTGTAGTTATTTGGGCTGCTATGGCCACATTTACCTGCTCTGGGTAGGAGTACCACACCTGCAGTTATTCATTAAGTTGGGATGTGGCCCGTTCTAAAGCAATCCTCGAATATATTTACTGACCACGCCTTTGGTGGTTTGTAGCATTTCTGGTATGATATTGTCTTGATCGTGGCCCATAGTATTTTATGTATTGTAACTAGTTATCTTGGGAGTAGGAGGTCGTATGCACGGAGCACTACCGCTTCTCCTCTGTGGGAGGCGCCGAACAGCCAGGAAAGTGGGTGTACATTATATCTTCTAGAGTCTCCTTACTACTCTCCACCCATGATCCGTCGTCTAGTTATACTCTCTGCAAGAGTATATTGGGTTTGTGCAAAAGTATGTAACAGGCAGAAGGAGGCTTGGCAGACCCCATAAAGTATATATATTCTTGATCAGCATCACAAGCCGAGTCGATATAGCCATGTCCGTCTGTCCATCCGTCCGTCTGACCGTCTGTCCGTCTGTCTGTCTGTCCGTATGAACAAAAGGATCTCAGAGACTATAGGAGCTAGAAAGATAATAGGGGTCGCAAATGAAAGGTACAATACCCAAGCAGTACAAGTTTGTTTTTGTTTTTTGACACGCCCACTTTAGGGCGTTCTATCTTCATATAAAGGTAAATGTACAGGTGAAACTAGAATGTTGTAGTATAGAAAACTTTTTTTTAGCTATGCTATCTGAACCCATAGGGCCGATCGGTCAAAAATACGCTCTAAATATGAGTTAGTATGGAAAACTTTTGCGTTACCTAAGCTATATTAATCAAACTCACACAGAATACATCTGCCATCAATATATACATACTGACAAAGTTTGATCCAAATCGGACTACTATATCGTATAGCTCCCATAGGAACGATCGGTGAAAAATATCCTCTAAACAGGAATTTGTATGAAAACGTTCTGTGTTTGCCAAGCTATTATATCCATCGCCGTTGTTAATAACAAATTGAAACTGAGTAACAGGTATCCTAAAGTCGCGTGGCGACTATAGCATTCTTTCTTGTTTTTTGTAGTATTTTATTATTTATAGTATTAGTAAGAGAATATATGTATGATTTTGTCAAAATGAATATGTGAGAGTAGAGTTATTGATGGAAGGGAGAATGCATAGCCTGGAGTAGGCGAGCTGAAATAGACATTTGATCATGGGTGGCGCAGCAAAACAGTTTGAACGCTGCCGCCACAGGTAGGGTGGGTACGTTGCGACAAAACATCGATGCCGCCGATAGAGATGGCCGATAGTTGTTTAGTGTTGGTAGTGTTTGTGTCGAGGTTCCCCAATCGATGATTGTGGATTGTACGCTCGGTGGGCTTTGGTTTACAACCCCGCCCTGAGGCGAATGAGCTAGCCGTGGTAGCCCCAGGGAAGACAAGCCGAGTCGTAATAATATGGCGCCCAATCTGGAAATGGAGTTCGACGAGGTGCGCCTCGTCGTAGCATACGAACCAGAAGAAAATAAATAACACATAAGATTGTCGAATCTCACGTGTTAGTATGTTTTGGTGTGCAGATCGGTCCTTAATGGAGTCTTGTGGGGAGCGTATACGCTCGCCTACAATTGCACATGAAGGGTACGATCTGCAAGCCACACATCTTTGTGTAAATGTTCTTTTTTGTAAAGTAACGTAAAGCGTCTTTTTTGTATTTTCTGGTACTGGTTGTCCGGCCAAAACTATCTCAGCTCAGCTGACGATCTGACATGGCGACAGATCTCTCGTGTTTTGTTTTTGTACATTTTGTACATTAGATGTCTGGCCATTTCTATCGAACCATATGGTTGACGTAGTTTTAGTCAGCTCGAGCCGGCAGAATGCATTCCCCTTCTTATTTGTTGATGTGGTATATCTGTTTGTTTTTTTTTTTGGCGTGATATTTTGTAGTGATCTTTGTTTTTGAAAAAAAAATATAATTATTTTTATTTATTTGTTATATTTGCTATTTATTTAATTATTTATTATATTTGTTATTTATGTAATTATTTATTATATTTGCTATTTATTTAATTATTTATTACATTTGTTATTTATTATTCTTGGATTAATCATTTTTTTGTTAGTAACTATTTTTCGTTAGGATAGGAGGGTTTTGTTTTTTTTTATTTAGTTAGCTATTTTTGAGGAATTTATATTTATTTATTTGGTAATGGCTGAAGGAGAAGGGGCGCACGGGTATAATACCCGCCAGAAGGCTGTCCAAAGGGACAACTCATGGGAAAGCGAGCTTCAGCAAGGGTTTTGTGGCTCAGTGGCGCGAACACCGCCTCAAGAGTCAGCTAGGGCGGGGATGAGCCGAAGCCAGAACTGAGATCGGAGGAGGCATCAGCGGTGAACGCAATGCTTGCCCAGCAGAAGTAGGTTTTGGTGCCATAGGAGGAAGGGTAGTGTTAGAACAATTTTCGTTTGTTGCCGTACGAAGAGCGGATCAGAGCGTACCTGAAGGCTCGAAATCGGATTTTCGACGATCGCTTGCTCGACGGGATGCGACTGGTGACGCGTAGGGTGAAAAAGGCACGCGAAAGATTCCGCAGAAGGCGCCGAGTCAAGAAGCAAGTGGATGAAGCAGTGGGAAGAAGCTCTCGGACTGATCCTCGCGTTTTTGCTGAGGTAAGGCTCGAGGGAAGGCAAGTGCGCAACTTACTTGACTCGGGAGCAACGGTTAGCCTACTCGGGAAAGGATGTCGCGAGCTGGTAGACGAGCTGGGCTTGTCAGTGCAGCCCTACGTGTCATCAGTGCGTACCGGCGTCGGCGACGATCGCTCGATCATCGTGCGCACCGCGTCGGGCGACGATCGCTCGATCATCGGCCGCTTGAAAATTCCGATCGAGTACCAGGGAAAGAGGAGGGAAACTACCTTTTATACGTGTCCGTATTTGAAGGAGCATGCAGCCTATTTTGGGATCGATTTCTGGCGCGCTTTTGGTCTAGCTGCAGAAGTAGTCGGAGCTAAAGCCCCAGAGTCGAGGTCCTCGAGGGTGGTCTCTGCGATGACGGAACAAATTGCCCATTATGCAGACGATGAGGCCGAAGAAGCCGAGCCGGAGGCGTGGGACTTAGAGCAGGAGCAGGAGGCCGCTTTTAGAAGCTGTGAAGGATAGTTTTTTGTTATTTGAGAAGGCAGTGCTGGGAAAGATATTCGACTATAGGCCCGGCTAGCTCAGTCGTCAGAACATGAGACTCGTCATCTCAGGGTTTGGGCGATGGCCTACGTTTGGCGCGGCAGAGTCGGAGGAACCGTGGCATGTAATAGGGATAGGAGAATTCGAATTATGCATAGCAACAGGTGGCCTTAGAGTCAAAAAGAAAAAGATGGTTTTTGGACATCGGCACGAGCAGTTGCGTGGCCGGATCGTCGTCGTGATTATTCTTTTGCCGTTTTTTTTTGTGTCCGTCTGGTGGTGATGATAATTTTTTTTGTATGTGGTGTCCTGATGGTATCCATGGTATAAATCTGTGAACGTGGCAACAAATTATACACATAACAAAAAAATACATATGATAACTTACACACCAATAATATAATTACAATAAAAACAAAAACCACAGAGACGATATAGACAATGTGACACCACTGTGCTAACAAAATACAATTACGTGTGGCGCGCAGACAATAAAAACTTAAAACCACAACGAAAGAAATAAAAACACTACCAAAACCATAGACGTTTAATATAAAGACAATTAAAAACAAGAAATAATGCTATAGTCGCCTCGCGACTTTAGGATACCCGTTACTCAGTTTCAATTTGTTATTAACAACGGCGATGGATATAATAGCTTGGCAAACACAGAACGTTTTCATACAAATTCATGCTTAGAGCAAATTTTTGACCGATCGGCCCTATGGGAGCTATACGATATAGTTGTCCGATTTGTATCAAACTTGGTCAGTATATATATATATATTATTGGAAGATGTATTGTGTGTTAGTTTGATTAATATAGCTTAGTTAACGCAAAAGTTTTTCATACTAATTCGTATTTGGAGCGTATTTTTGACCAATCGGCTAGAGTAAAAGGGTATATTGTAATCGTTGGAATGTATGTAACAGGCAGAAGGAGGCGTGGCAGACCCAATAAAGTATATATATTCTTGATCAGCATCAATAGCCGAGTCGATATAGCCATGTCCGCCTGTCCATCCGTCCGTCCGTCTGTATGAACAAAAGGATCTCAGAGACTATAGGAGCTAGAAAGATAATAGGGGTCGCAAATGAAAGGTACAATACCCAAGCAGTACAAGTTTGTTTTTGTTTTTTGACACGCCCACTTTAGGGCGTTCTATCTTCATATAAAGGTAAATGTACAGGTGAAACTAGAATGTTGTAGTATAGAAAACTTTTTTTTAGCTATGCTATCTGAACCCATAGGGCCGATCGGTCAAAAATACGCTCTAAATATGAGTTAGTATGGAAAACTTTTGCGTTACCTAAGCTATATTAATCAAACTCACAGAATACATCTGCCATCAATATATACATACTGACAAAGTTTGATCCAAATCGGACTACTATATCGTATAGCTCCCATAGGAACGATCGGTCAAAAATATCCTCTAAACAGGAATTTGTATGAAAACGTTCTGTGTTTGCCAAGCTATTATATCCATCGCCGTTGTTAATAACAAATTGAAACTGAGTAACAGGTATCCTAAAGTCGCGTGGCGACTATAGCATTCTTTCTTGTTTTTTGTAGTATTTTATTATTTATAGTATTAGTAAGAGAATATATGTATGATTTTGTCAAAATTAATATGTGAGAGTAGAGTTATTGATGGAAGGGAGAATGCATAGCCTGGAGTAGGCGAGCTGAAATAGACATTTGATCATGGGTGGCGCAGCAAAACAGTTTGAACGCTGCCGCCACAGGTAGGGTGGGTACGTTGCGACAAAACATCGATGCCGCCGATAGAGATGGCCGATAGTTGTTTAGTGTTGGTAGTGTTTGTGTCGAGGTTCCCCAATCGATGATTGTGGATTGTACGCTCGGTGGGCTTTGGTTAACAACCCCGTCCTGAGGCGAATGAGCTAGCCGTGGTAGCCCCAGGGAAGACAAGCCGAGTCTTAACAAAACAAAGGACAAGAAAGGGACAAATATTATATCACTTCCTTGATCGTACGATGCACACGTTTCGATTAGTCAAAGACAACTATCAAGGACTGGATAATTATGGCAACATAAACCGTTTCTACGTAATCGGAACATAGAAGAATATTATTGAATTTATTTATAAATCTATGTAATTTTTATGCAGAATCCCAATTTTATTTATCTGCGCGAAAGGCACTGCATTTATACTGCACTTGCAGTATTTGCACCACGCCTTATCTGGATCGTTAGGATGTCGGCCCATCCAATTCTTTAAACCAGGTTCACTTACCCACGGTTCCCGAAATTTCTGTTTATATGTATGTCTCGATTCCACGCTCAGAAAACATGGTTGCATTCAAATATGATTTTTGAAATCAGAAAAACAAAATAAATGCGATGCCACCTAGTTTTAATTAACAAATTGTGCATGAAATTTAAAATAATCAAAAAAGGATAAAATACAATAAAAAGGCAACTTTCCCGGACAGGGGACGTTTTAAAATTTTTGCGTCAATTACAATTTAAAAAAAGGACAGATCTGTCCGGGAAAAGGACAAGTTCGCAACACTGACACAGAGGTATGTATATTCGGTATGTCTTAAGCGAAAAGTATGTAACAGGCAGCTGTATTTTTTTCCGACCCAATAAAGTATAAATGTTCTTAATCAGCATCAACAGCCAAGTCGATATATCGATGTCCGTCTGTGTGAACACCTAGTCTTTAAGAGCTTGAGCCACCAAATAAAGAAACAGGAAAGAAAAGTACAGTCGAGCGCGCCCGACCGTATAATACTCTCTGCATTTGTCCCGATTAATTTATTAAAATCGGTATCGAGATATTACAATGTGAATTACTTGCATTAAAACACGTTGAAACAAAAACAATCTAAGCATAATCAAACACACATCTGTTTGTTTGTATTCGAATACACATACGTTTGGCAATATGTATATGATGCAAATATGTATGCATGTATGTGTGTATTCGGCGCAGCCAGCGACCGCGGGCAGCGCTGCCGTCACACACGCAGCGAAAACGTACGAACATGTGCTTGTGTGTTTCTATCTCGCTTGCACCTATGGGTTGATATTGCGTTCAATTATCAATATTGTAACGCTTCTAGTTTTCTTGTTTATAGTCCGATTTAATGCGCCTTTCAGTATAGTTTAATATAGTTAGTCTCCACACGAATTATATAATTACAATACTGTACGATACGAACAAGTTCGCCAAACCCGGCATTGAAGGTTCCAGACTTTTTTATCAAATGTGGGAAAAGTGGGCGTGGCAGTCCAAAATTTTAAATGGCAATGCAACTATGCCGTGGCTAGGAACCTCCGTTCCAGAATTGGTGATCCTAGGTGCCATAGTTACTGAGATATTTGCCGAAAACACCAATTTTTTCCGAGGTGTGTCCAGGTTTTTGCTTATTGTGGGCGAATGAGGCGTGGCATCGACTGTATTGACTGACTAAATATGTGATCGTTTGACACCAAGCTCGAACTTGTAGCTCTTACCATCTCTGAAATCTGTTTGTTCATACGGACAGACAGACAGACGGACAGACGGACATGGCTATATCGACTCGGCTTGTGATGCTGATCAAGAATATATATACTTTATGGGGTCTGCCACGCCTCCTTCTGCCTGTTACATTTTTGCACAAACCCAATATACTCTTGCAGAGAGTATAAAAATTCCGTCTACATGAGCATATCTAGCTTATTTTAAATTTCGATCGAAAATTTCTTATTTGTATATTTTTCCATACAAATGAGAAATTTTCGACCGAACTTTCTCAATCCTTCAGGGTTCGAGAAGGACTACTCACCTACCATCTTCTGTATATAATTACACGATCCTGAATTTCCTGCGCGTAACACACCTAACGAAAATTCAGAACTACGGACCAAGCTCTCCATTGCATAGTCTTCTATATAAAGAAATAACCATCCAAATCAAGGTAAAAGCTTTCAGAAATATTGAAGGGGCTTTTCATAACATCCTTCCAGAAGCCATAACTGAAGTTCTGACATTATTGAGGATAAAAACCCGGGAGAGATTCGTCCCAAGAGCGGAGTTCCATTTTTCTTTCTATGGAACATGGCTATTAACAGACTGTTTTAAGCAATAGACGGACCAAAATTTCAGGTTGTGGTCATGATTTTACCATTGACTTTTCAGACTCTCTGCTATCTGATGCGTAGCTCTCTGTGTACTGCCGGTTGACACTCTCTTTCAGTCTTATTCAAAAAAACCAAATTTTATTACAAATTACTGAAGAATCGTCCTCTAGACACCTGTTGGTGTTGCCTGGGTTTATCAGCGGAATGCAGAGCACTCAGAATTTGCAAGGCAATGGTCTCCAACATTTTTAATGCATTTTATATCGACTAGTTTTTCTTATATGATATATATTTTATTTTTAAAACCATAACGGCATCATCGTGACTTTTCGACACACTTTATAAATTTACGCAATGCTTTAGTATTTAGTATATTATAACCAAAAGCATGCCATTAGTACCGCTTTACATTCTAACGCACAATTATATCATTTTATTTTGTATATACGATTTTGAAACATATTTTTTAAACATTTACTGCATTCTGAATTGCAACTTTACTATCATTTACTATGATGTTCGCTGCCGTTGTGGAGCTAAGCAATTGCTTGGTCGATGAACTGGAAGAGTAACTGTCACTGGAGCAGCGCGTTGAAGTGGAGTTTCCGCTAACTGGGCTATCCAGCATATCTAAAAATAAAGGAAAAGTAAATATTAAGAAATTTAAAAATTAAAAATTAGTTAACCCATTATATATTTAAACATGGTACTTGTTTCAAAATTGAATATAAAGTAATTAATTAATAATAATTTTGTAATTGATCACATTATTGAACATTAGATTTTTTTTATAGAAAAATTAAAGTACTCTAGTTGAAAACATGACATTATTAAATGCCTTCTATTTATTAATTCAAATACTCGATTAGAGATTTGCATATGAATAAAATACATTTATCAGTATCCATAGCGTAATTTTTTAATTGAACTACTTACACTTAGTACAATAAAAAAAACAAGAAAGAAAAGTACAGTCGAGCACGCCCGACCGTATAATACTCTCTGCATTCTTTTCCCGATTAAATTATTAAAATCGGTATCGAGATATTACAATGTCTAGTATTTGCATTAAAACACGTTGAAACAAAAACAACCCAAGCATAATCACACATACATCTGTTTGTTTGAACGCGAATACACATACGTTTGACATTATACGTGTGTATGTATGTATTCGGCGCAGCCAGATTCAGCGGGCAGCGCTGCCGGCACACAAGCAACGAAAACGTACGAACATGTGCTTCGTCATCGTTTCTATCTCGCTCTTTTGGCATTTAAAACCATTACAGCGTTCGTTTACTATGTGCACCTCCGATTTTTTTGGGGAACATGTAAGTTTGGGCGTAAATGTTACCTTAGAAGAAGTAAACGTAATAGATTTATTAATATCACTTTCAATTTCAATCATAGATACTGGAGAAGTGTTGTTAGTTTTGTTTGTGTCCGTCTCATTTGTAATAGTGCAAGTTGATACATTTTTTTTGTTCTTAAGTCGACGTTGGCTACTAGCTTTAACCGGAGAGGCGGTTTTACTCTCATCACTTGTCATCATGGGCACCGAAACGTTGTCCGTGATATCGTAACTGATATTTCCACTGCAAAACAAGATATTTATGTAAATAATGAATTAATAAGAAAATATAATTATGACTTGACGTTTGTTATTATATTTAATTTGTTTGTTTTCAAACTATTTTTCCAGAAAACAAATAATTTACAACATGTGGCATTGATATCCAATGCCTTATGTTTTTTATAGATGAAATAAAAAAAAAAAAACTTGTTTTGAACCACATAATAAGGTACCAAGAAAATGTTTTATATCATGGGAATCACTGCTTTTATTTTTGGCAAAAGTCGTTAGTCATTGTTGTGCATTGACTTTTACTACAGTTTTTAATGGAAAACATATTTTAATATAATTTATGTAATTCTTTCATCCAATTCGAATGTCCATTCGCTAATAAAGCATTACATGAGAAAATACACAACTTGGTGTGAATCTACTTTACCTTGATAGTTTCCTACATATGCATAAAAAAATACCGCGTCTGTTAATATCGCAACGGAAACGTGTTCGTGTGAGCCAATTGTAAAAGTTATGAACGCAGTAAGTCACAGTTATTGTGCCGATTACCAACAATGAATTTAAACTGGCTTAGCTCCAGCTATGCCGACAAAAACCCTACAATGGGCTAGGTTATGGCCAGTATATTTTTTATTGCCCATTATATAAGCTTTATTGATTGCCCTGCGAAAGGATGGACTATTTCTTTCGCAACTCATGATGCGTGGATCGCTTAAAATCTAAAAAAACGAAATTTGAAGAAAATCTTCTTTTTGGACGGCACCATCGATGAATACAATTCAGAAATTTGTTTTTTATAACTGCGTATAACCCCTTAACTTAAACTACAAATATAAACCAAAAATTTTCTTTAAGTTTAATATGTGCCTAATTGAAAGAAGTATATGTGAATTTTTTCGTTTTACAATATTTTTGTAAAATTTAACGGGTTACATATTTTGGACATGCAATTCTAAAGTCATATTTTTCGAATATGTGCATACTTGGTCTTTTGTCTAGGTACAGTTATCTTAAAAGTATGTCACAGATCGTGGTTTTCTTATGAAATAAGTATATGCGCATTATGTTTAATTGTAATTTTTTGTACACCCCGTACTCTAAACAATAGTAGAGGGGTCTGTTTTCCAGAATTCAAATGTGCGTAACAGGTAGAAGATTTATATACATATTCTTGATCAACTTCAACAGCCGAGACAATATTGTAATGTCCGTCTGTCTGTCCGTATGAACACCATGAATTTGTAAAATACAAGAACAAGTGCAACCAAATTTTGAATGAAAGTTCGTCTATAGTATACGCAGACCCAGCTTATTTTAAATGTTTGCCACGATCCCGCAAATTGTAAAAATCTATTTTCATAACAGTAAAGCTTCGAAACTATCAGAGCTATCGTGACCAAACTCACAAATTACGTGTATGGTACCATTATATGTAAATATCCTCACTAAATTTCATCCGGACAACTATTGCCCGTAGTTCACATAGGACAAATCGGTCAAAAATAAAAAAAATTTTATGAAGACCTGTAGTTTTAGCTGGCCGATCACAACCAAACTCATAGAGTATGTGTTTAAAATTATAAAATATTTTAGTCCAAATCGGACAACTACTTCATAAACTATTGTCAGATGTTTTAAATAAGTGAATATTGATAATGTATGTAATGTGGTCGCCGATGGATCGTTGAGCTAGTAATGTTAAATATCGATTAAGAAGTGTTGTCTATGATAAGTATCAGAGAACGTCAAGGGTGTCACTTTTTGGCACCCGAATCACACTTATAAATTTTGAGTGCTTGTCGCACTCACAAACAGCAAGAAAAGAATAACACACTCAAACGCACAAATCGCTTTCGGTGTTTCGTGTTTTAGCATTTCGTCACTCACTCAAAGAGTAAGCGTCTATTCTTTTTCACCAAACACACAAAAATTTTGCGTAGATAAGTGAACGGCACAATGCACTCAAAGCAAATGTACGAACAGCAAGAATAGATCACAAAAAGCAATGAGCAATAATGCGCTGTGACCGAAACACTCGTGTTTTATAGTTATGATTTCGAGTGTCTTAAACTCTTATGCATGAGCAGGGCATTGAGCACGGATTGCTGGTTTGATTTTTAGTCGCTTGATTTCAGTTGTTAATTGATCCCTTAGAATTAATAAGCAAAATGACTGAAACGCCGGACTCTATAAAAAGTAAAATTGATTGTGGAACGTACACTTTAGCACAAAAACATAAGGGCAGAAGTGTTATGTGGAACATATTATTTTCTTTTTATTATACCCGTTACTCGTAGAGTAAAAGGGTATATTGTAATCGTTGAAATGTATGTAACAGGCAGAAGGAGGCGTGGCAGACCCCATAAAGTATATATATTCCTGATCAGCATCAATAGCCGAGTCGATATAGCCATGTCCGTCTGTCCGTCCGTCCGTCCGTCTGTATGAACAAAAGGATCTCAGAGACTATAAGAGCTAGAAAAATGATAGTGGTCGCAAATGAAAGGTACAATACCCAAGCAGTACAAGTTTGTTTTTGTTTTTTTGACACGCCCACTTTAGGGCGTTCTATCTTCATATAAAGGTATAATTTTAGTATAGAAAACTGTTTTGTTCGCTATGCTATCTGAACCAAAATTACACGGAAAGTACATGTACTTACCAAGTTTGATCCAAATCGGACAACTATATCGTATAGCTCCCATAGGGCCGATCGGTCAAAAATATGCTCTAAATATGAGTTAGTATGGAAAACTTTTGCGTTAACTAATTTGTATTAATCAAACTCACACAGAATACATCTGCCAATAATATATATATACTGACCCAGTTTGATCCAAATCGGACTACTATATCGTATAGCCCCCATAGCAACGATCGGTCGAAAATATGCTCTAAAAATGAATTTGTTTGAAAAACTTTTTCGATGACCAAGCTATATTTATCAAACTCACACAGAATACATTTGCCATCAATATATACATACTGACCAAGATTAATCCAAATCGTACAACTGCATCGGACGACTGCACAAAGCTGCACAAAATGGTAGTTCACTCGCCTCGCAATAAAAATCACCAGATAGACACAGGATCGTAATTAACCCCAAGAACGCAGCCTATTGAAACACAAAGGCAGACACGGGAGTTTAATAGTAACGAAATCATGACAACACAAACGCATGGACCATCCACAACTGATGTTAGCGATGCTAGAAGAGAAAAGAGCTTCTGAAGAAAGGTACCTACTTCAAAAATATCAACTTATTGCTCAATTGAACGGCCAACAGTTTACTTTCGACATGAGCGGATCAAACTCTGTTACTGGAACTAATGGCACATCAAAAGCTTAACTGGCCGCAAGACATGCGATCCGAAGGAAACTACCAAAATTCAACGGTGATCCAGAAGAATGGCCATTGTTTATAAGCACATTCGGCCACAGCACTTCCGTCGCTGGATTTTCGCACGTCGAAAATATGCTGCGTCTTCAAAAATGCCTAGCAGGCAAAGCCCGAGACCTCGTCAAGGATAAACTTTTACTTCCATCCATGGTTCCTTACGTCATTACAACTTTGAAAATGTTCTTCGGAAGGCCGGAACACATTTTAGAGAGGATGATCGACAAAGTCAGGAAGTTGCAACTACATAGAGAGGCTAGAATCACTTATCGACTTTACTTTTACTGTGCGAAACATATGTGCTACCATGGAACGTGCAATCTATCTACATATCTCAAGAATCCAATGCTTGTGAAGGAACTGGTGGATAAACTGCCAAATAAGTACAAACTAAATTGGGCCATGCATCTAAAATCGAACAAACCACCAGTAAAAGAATTCAGTGACTGGATTTACAAAATTGCTGAGGCAGCATCAACGGTAATCAGTCCTTCCACATTTAAAGTAAATCAGGTGAATTCGCATTACGAAGGCCAACCCAGCAACCAATCAAGATCAGCTAGTCCATCAAAATCACAGCCAATATAAACCGTGAAGACGCCAAGGTCAAAATGCATTGTGTGTGGATCAATCGAACATGCTACAGTAAAATGCAAGGATTTCTAACCTGCCCATAGACGAAAGATGGTCGAAAGCATAGTCAGAAAGGGCATGTTTTCGCTGTCTAAAGATTCACCGAAAAACCTGTTTCATAAATAAAACATGCGGCGTAAAAAGATGCACACATAAACCCCATCCATTAGTACACAAAGAAGAAAATTTCTGGAGATGATAAGATAGATCAAGCTGTAGTGAGCGCTCACAACGATGGGAACAAAAATAATTACTTCCGTATTAATCCGGTGAACCTTCACAACGGAAACGAAACTTCCCAAGTATATGCATTCTTGGATTAAGGATCATCCGTAACTCTCATTGATGAGGATATCTTTGACAAACTTGGGATTAAAGGCGTTCCAAGCCCCATTTGCCTCCAGTGGACTGGTGAAGCCACACGGAACGAAAGCTCCTCCAAAAGAGCCTTAATAACATTATCCGGCATTATCAGCAACAAGCTATATTAACTGAATAATGTCCACACCATTCGTAATCTCGCTCTACCGATGAAGTTTATAAATCCAGTAGAACTGGCCAATAAATATCTCCATCTTAAAGGAATAAATTGCAGTATCTCGTAAGATTCGTGAGGGAAAGTACAACGAACCAATTGCGTCAAAATGTCTGCTTGGCTGGTCTATACAAGGTACCTCCAAAAGTTCGGCGAAGTTTACAATGTATCATAGTGAGTGCCAGTAGTGGTAAGAATTGCACGATATGGTAAAGGAAAATTTCATCCTGGAAACAGTGAAACCTCGAAAACTACAATCCAAAGACGATATTACAGCTATGGAGATTCTAGAGAATACACGCGTCAAAATTAGTGGACGATTAGAAGTCCGACTCTTGTGGCGCAAAAAAAATCCAACATTGCCGGAAAGTTACCCAAATGTGTTACATCGTTTAAATTGCCTGAAAAGAAAAATTCAATAAGAACCCGATCTCTACAAAAATATCGACGACCAAGTGATGAATCTTATTAAAAAGGGCAACAACTTACATAAGCCGAGACATCTAAATATCATGAGCGTGCGTGGTATATGTCAATATTTATAACAATAAATCCAAACAAACCCCACAAAGTTCGACTAGTATGGGACGCTGCTGCTGAATGCAAGGGATCTGCATTAAATGACTTCATCCTAACAGGACCGGACCTGCTGAATCCACTAATAGAGGTTTTATAGGCATTGGGAGTTGGACAAGTAGCTGTCTGTAGAGATATCGCCGAAATGCTCCATCGGATCAGCATTCGAGCTGAAGATCGACCAAGCACAACGATTCTTGTGGTACGATTGTGACAGCGACGAAGTAAAAGTTTACGTATTGCATGCAATGACATTTGGTATTAGCTGCGAGCCATGTATCGCACATTATGTTCGCAACAAAAACGTCGAAACATATAAAGAATCCCATCCACAAGTGTATGGAGCTACCAAGATGGCCCATTACGTCAATGACTACATTCACAGCATGGACGCCGAAGAGCACTCTGAAGGAGGTTTCGAAATTCGCAACTGGTCTTCTAATTCAGTCAGAGTCTTGAATGAGTTGATGGAGAGCAGTTCACAATCAACGGTCCAATTTTTCGAGACAGAAAAAATCCTGGGTATGTATTTGGGATCCTCAAAGTGATTGCTTTCGGTATGTTCTCAGATTTGCACGTTTGAGAAGAGACGTTTTGGCCGACAGCATCATTCCCACTAAGAGAGAACTACTTCAGGTGCAAATGTGTTTTTGACCCTATGGGTTTCGTATCATGCTACACCATCGGACTGAAGATCCTTCTACAATACGTGTGGCGCTATAACGTGGGTTGGCACGAAGAGTTGCCACATGATCTCAGAACCGATTGGGAAAATTGGAAACGGTTATTACCATACATACAGAATTTAGAGATTGTCAGATGCTTCTCGAAAAACCTTAAAACAGCCACGCACGTAGAACTCCATGTTTTCGTTGATGCCAGCGAATTCGCTTATGAAGCAGTTTGTTATATGCGAGTTCAGCAAAATGACGCCGTAAATGTAGCCCTGGTCGCGTCGAAAAGTAAGGTTGCAGCCATGCGACCAATGTATATTCCCAGAATGGAACTACAAGCTGCAGGGGTCTTACAATAAAAATTATTACTTACTGGTCGGATTCGAATACCGTATTACAGTGGATCCAAGGAAATTTAACCAATTTGTTATGCATCGTGTTGGAGAGATACTAGAATTTTCTGGTGTAAAACAATGGCGCTGAATATCAACAAAATTAAATGTGGCCGACAAAGCAACAAAAACAAATAGCCCAGTCTAAATCAAAAAATGGATTTACGGACCAAATTTCTTACTGATGCCGAGAACCGAATGGCAAAAATCCGAGCAGAATTTCGAGAATATCGAATTAAACGAGTTGAGAAAGCACGTGCATATGACGGCAGCCAAGCCAAATATCTATATAAATGTAGAATATTTCTCTAAATGGCGACGTTTGTTTAGAGCGGTAGCCACCTTTCTCCTATATATGGATCTTCTCAGGGCTGTGATACATCAACAAACTAAACCAAGAAAGATTGACTTGGAACGGATTAAACGAGATGAGATACTAATGTTTAAACATGCCCAGGATCAAGGAAATTACACGACTTTCTACAGGGTTACCCCTTCCGAAGCAGAGTAATATAAGAGGACTGAACGTTAACATCGACAAGAAAGGACTGCTACGCATTCAGGGAAGAGCACACGATATAAACTGCCGAGAAGACGCCATTGTGCTGCCAAAACGTAATTACGTAACATTTCTGGTCGTTCGAGCGTTTCATGAGGAACATCATCATCAGTCCCACGAAACTGTCATAAACAATGTGTGATCAACTTACAGCATCCCAAAGCTACGCGTTCTCTACAAATCCGTACGTCAAACATGTCAGAAATGTAATTATGAAGCAGCAGCACCCACGCCTCCACAAATGGCTACGCTTCCAGGAGCTAGATTAGCCAGCTTTGCAAGACCATTACCCTATACAGGTATCGATTATTTTGAATCCGATCTTTGTAAACGTCGGGCGACATAAGGACAAAAGATGGGGAGTAATATTCACATGCTTTACTCTTCGAGCAGTACATTTCGAAATAGCCTACAGCTTGGATACTAGTTCATGCATCATGTGCATCCGCAATTTTATGCCAAGAAGGGGAACCCCGACAGAAATATTTTCAGATAATGGCACGAATTTTAAATCAACAGAAGTCTGTCAAAGAAGAACTAATTAAAATAAAATTGGACAACATGAGGTAAAATACGTCAAGATTAAATGGCGATATAATACTCCGGGTGCACCACACATGGGACGCGCTTGGGAGCGTCTTATCATAACTACAAAAAGCATATTAAAAGCTTTGTCTCCCAACTACACATTCAATGACGATACATTACGATGTGCACTCTCAGAAGTCTCATTTTTAATTAATTCACGCCCTCTGACATTTGTTAGCCTCCAATCTGAAGATGACGTTGCTTTAAATCTAAAACATATACTTCTGGAAACAGTGGATGCAAACCAATTTGCAACGACGAACTCGACCTTCGACATCAGACTAAACTCTTTAGTGACCACTTCTGGAAGCGATGGATTAAAGAATATACACCGGTGCTAACTAAACGAATTAAATGGTTGTCATCGTGGTCGATAAAAATCTACCCAGGAATATGTGGCCAATAGGACGCATTATAAACACAATTACCGCAAAAGACGGCCAGGTACGACAAGTAACCATTTAAACCAATAGAGGAACTATGGCAAGGCCAACCACCAAAGTTGCAGTCCTCGACATCGACAATTGATTAAGTAAACAAAAACACTAAAATATTATGTAATCGAATGATGAAATTTTAATCGCATATGCCGATAGCTTTAAGCGTCACTTAGCGTGACAAAAAGAAATGAACAACACGAATTATTTTTAAGTTCTTTTGCTTTTGATTTCTTTCAATATAATATCAATATGTATGTATATCAGAGACCTGCAACGAGTATAAAAATTTCGAGTATACTCGAACGCTTACTCGTGATCGTTTTGTTCGAACAAATTTGATACCCGATCGTTTGGTGTGCGTGCCGCGGGCATGCTTATACTCGTTTTACTCAGTATATACTCGAGTATTTTGCCGTTATACAACATGTTTTAAGCAGGCCAAACAGAAACTTATAATATTTTGCATGAAATATTCTCAGCGGTGGTACTAGACTAAATGATTAAAGAATGTAATTTAAATACATTGACATTTAATAATAAATGAAATTCTGTTTTTAATATTTTGATCATAAGTTTTTATAGAATTTAAATGTGACAATTTATAGAAATCAGCATAACAATGGTAATTTGGAAACCCTTTGTAACGCTCAACAGATAAACGTAGATGGGCTGACCTTTTGGAAATTCCCTTGTTTGGCCAGAGTATGACTCTCTGAGTTTTGTAAAAGGGGTTGTTTTGCATTTAGCGCAATATTTGCAGCAGGTAGAAACTCTTCCTTTTGGGTTTTTGTGTCTTAAAAAAATATAAGCGAAATGCGTGGTATGTCAAACATATCAATACTTGCTCGCACTAATACACACAAACAAAGGCAAGTCTCGAGATTGTTGCGAGTGCCATCAGTGTTGCTCTCTAAATTGTTTTCCGCCAGATCTAGCTTTTACTTATGTGTACATGGGAAAATCAATGCACATATATTACAATTATTTAATTTTTTATATTATGCACTGTGGGTTTTAATTTTATTAATAATAAAAAAAGAAAAAATATATGTTTAAACATTTTTCTTATTATTTTTCATTGAAATTTAGCCATTTTGCTTTTTTTTCCGCTAAAACTAGCATATTTTCATTTTATAAATGACAACACTGCGAACGTCACGCAACGCAAGCGAACCAACGAACTTGCTTGTTACTCAAACTTTTGTACTGAAAAAAACGATCAGGACAGGTTGCGTTCGCATACTCGTTGGAATACTCGTTTGCCAATCGAACGATCAGCCAACGATCAGCAGACGATCTATGGGGCTGATCGTTCGAAGGTTTGAAAACGGACAACTGATCGTTGTGATTCGAACCATTTTCGGACAGCCCGTTGAATTACTCGTTACCCGATCGTTTGATGAAAAGTTCGAACGTACTCGAGTATACTCGTTGCAGGTCTCTGATGTATATGTACATACTGACCAAGTTTGATCCAAAACATGAATTTGTATGAAAATGTTCTGTTTGCCAAGCTATCTTTTCGATCACCATTGCTATTAACATATTAAAAACTGAGTAACGGGTATCCTAAAGTCGCGAGGCGACTATAGCATTCTTTCTTGTTATATTTTTTGCAAGAGTATATTGGGTTTGTGCAAAAGTATGTAACAGGCAAAAGGAGGCGTGGCGGACCCGATAAAGTATATATATTCTTCATCAGCATCACAAGCAGAGTCGATATAGCCATGTCCGTCTGTCTGTCCGTATGAACAAACAGATTTCAGAGATGGTAGGAGCTACAAGTTTGAGCTTGGTCTCAATCGACTGCATATTTAGTCAGTTAATACAACAATCTTTTTTTTCGATGCCACCCCGCGTTCGCCCAATGAGCCAAAACCCGGACACAACTCCGAAAAAACCGATGTTTTAGGCAAATATCTCAGTAACTTTAGCACTTAAAAGCACCAATTGGGGTATGCAAATTCCTGGAGACAGACTTAATCCAATGCTATTAAAAATCCTACCATAAACAAAAGAGCGGCGAACACATACATACATACATATAATGTCAAACGTAAGTGTATTTGCATTTAAACAAACAGATGTATGTTTGATTATACTTGGATATTTTTTTGTTTCAACGTGTTTTAATGCAAGTACTATTCATTGTAAAACCTGGATACCGATTTTAAAAATTTAATCGGAAAAAATTCAAAGAGTATTATACGGTCGGGCGTGCTCGACTGTACTTTTCTTTCTTATTTTTGCTCAACTGTGTACATACATACATATATATGTTTGTATGTATTCTATTGGTCGGCGCGACCAACTAGTGCTGCAATAATATCGCAGCAATATCGATATTTTCGATTATATCGGTTCGATTTTCCTAATATCGATATATCAAAAACGGGTCACACTTTGCGTTGGCGTTGGCTGGGTAAGCTGCTTATTTATTTAATTATGCAAATACGTTAAATAATTGCATTCGTTTTATTTTATACATCAAAAAGTGAAAGATGGACCAATTTGTTAACCGAAAACGTAAGTACAATAGAAATTTAGTAATTAAAAGACATATAATTGGTGCATATAGTTTTAGGCGCAGCGGTGGATGACTCCTCAGAAGATCAGAACAAAAACGCGGGAAATGCTAAAAAAATCGAAGGTTTGGATTTTTTTTGATAAGGCGAAGGATGGCACCAGAGCTGACTCAGTTGTTAAGGAATTACAGTTGTTGAGGAATTACTACTCGAGTCGAAATTTGGATGAGAATCAGGATCCTCTAATTTATTGGAAGGTAATTATTGCACTAATGCAGAAATTAATATTGTTATATTCATGAATATACATTTTTCAGAACGCCAACAACAACGTAGCTCTTCAAACGCTAGCAAAAAAGTATTTGTGTATTCCGGCAACATCTGCCGAAAGTGAGCGAATGTTCAGCTGGACTAATCGCCAACTCTAGACGTGCTTCCTTAAAGCCACGAATAGTCGACAAATTGACCTTTTTAAAGAAAAACCAATGGATTTTGGCTTAGTTTTTTTGTGATTTGTGATTGTGATGATACTAATTGCCATTAGGCAATTATTTTTTAATACTATTTTTGTTACATATTTTTGTTTGCAAAGAATTGTTTTTTGAATTTAAATGAATACGATTTTGTTTGATCTTTGACGGGCTTTTGTTTTATTTTTACTGATGCAATTTGTTTTTCATCCATTTAGGAATATTAAAACATCATAAAAATAGACAATTTTCTAAAAAATAATAAATGAAATAGGATGCCGATATATCGTTAATATCGATTTTTCCCACTCAGAATATCGTAAATAGCGATACTTGAAAATATCGATTATTTTGCAGCACTACGACCAACGTTGCCGCCACACAAGAAGCGAAATCGTTCGAAGATGTGTTTGAATATTTGTCTCGCTTGCACACTGACATTGCGTTTAATTGTCAATATTGTTACCTTTTTAGATTTCTTGTTTATCCGATTTTTATGAATGTTTCACGATGGATTGATATAATTACTGTACGAAAAAACAAGGCCTTAAATGTGCTAGATACCTTCGTACCAAAATTGGTATTCCTAAGTTAGGAATCCTAACAGCAATAGTTACTGAGATATTCGCCGAAAACATTCCTTATTTTTCAAGGTGTCTCTAGTTTTTTGTTAATTGCAAAAAAATGGGGCGAGGCATTCAAAAAAAAAACGGTTATCTTCGGATCGCCGATTAAATACCCTTGCAGTCATTAATATCGCATTAATTTGGTTTCAATAACCAATTATTTTTGTGGTAGTTATATGATTTAGAAGTTCGATTTGGATGAAATTTGGTCAACAGATAAGAAACAATTATTAATTCATCCTGCGTGATTTTCGTTGAAAGCAGTCAATAGACTCCAAAAATGTTCATACTAAGCATTGAAACCGATTGTTCCTATGGGAACTATATGATATAGTAGTCCAATTTGGATGAACATTGGTCAACAGATGGGACACAATTATTCATTCATTCTGTTCATACTAAGCATTTGTAACCGATTTTTGTCATGGAAGCTATATGATATAGTGGTCCGATTTGGATCAAACTTGGTCAGTATATATATTTTATTGGTAGATGTATTCTGTGTGAGTTTGATTAATTTAGCTTAGTAAACCCAAAAGTTCTTCATACTAATTCATATTTGGAGCGTATTTTTGACCGATCGGCCCTATGGGAGCTATACGATATAGTAGTCCGATTTGGATCAAACTTGGTCAGTACATGTACTTCATAGACATATACTAACCGTGTAAATTTGGTTCAGATAGCATAGCTAACCAAAAATTGTTCTATACTAAAACATGCTACGTTTACCCATACATTTACCTTTATTTGCAAATAAAACACCCTAAAGTGGGCGTGTCAAAAACCAAAAACAAACTTGTACTGCTTGGTTATACCTTTCATTTGCGCCCCTTTCATCTTTCTAGCTCTTATACTATCTGAGATCCTTTTGTTCATACAGACGGACTGACAGACGGACATGGCTATATCGACTCGGCTATTGATGCTGATCAAGAATATAAATACTTTAAGGGGTCTGCCACGCCTCCTTCTCTCTGTTACATACATTCCAACGATTACAATATACCCTCTTTTTCTACGAGTAACGGGTACAATAAAAAGTACAAGTAACGCGTATAAATCAATTTTTTTCTGTCCGTATATTGATATCAGAAATTTTGGACTCCTCTCTAAACTGGTACCTTATTAAACTGTCTTCAAAATAATAATTAATTGCTTTTACCTGGCACGAGTCACATATTGCGGAGGCCCATTAAGCGCCTCAATAAGTGAAACAGGAATATATCCAGGTGGAACATCAAGAGGCGCAGATTCGCCAACTGATGACGTATTTTGATGTATAATGTGCGTACTGACCCCTTTTTGCACCGCGCGTATTTGTAACAGAGCACGGAAAGGAGCTCGGCAAATGGGACAGTTATTGGCTTGGTAACGCAACGAGTCGGCACAAGAATTACACAGACAAAGATGGCGACAGGGCAAAATTAGTGTGTCGCGAGTCTCGCTCATGCAGATGACACACTCACTTCCGTGGTCGTCAATTTCTTCATCTACACACGACTTGTTTATTGCCTTATTTTCAATACCATAAATCTCCTGCAGTAGGTAGCAAAGCCCGTCTACATATAGCTTCTGTTTAAGCGCGCGCAGCACATATGTCCTTGTCTCTGGGTGGTGATCTATGACGCATATAGTTGTATGTGACTGACGATACTGTTCGTTGCCTTCCTCGATAACGCAGTGTATGGCAACTGGGTACTGGTCCCTTCCAGCATTGTAGACGAGATCTTCTGCGTGTATTAGCTGTGGGTTGAAAACATGACTAGGTTGCGAAAAAAACTGATTTATGCCTTTCTCGTAATGGTATGTTTCAGAAGCTATTGAACGTCCATCATGTTGAGTGAGTGTCACACCACAAGGACCCAAGATTTCGGTACAAAAATAGTGCACAGTAATGGAACATTTTGCATCAGAATCGAAGGTAAACTCAATATTATAGCCGTAGTTCAGATGTTTGATATCAGAATTGCATAACTTATTTCCGTCATCCGTCTGGTTGATTTCATGAACATCTTTTTTCTTTTCGCTTTGATGCAAGACATCAGAATCAGCATCGGAACAATTTTGTTCATTGTTTAGTACTCTCACAAAACGTACAGATTCTTTACGTATATTAACAAGGCTTTTAAGAGTCTTAGTTGGTTCATTGGCCTGTGGTGGGGGATAGGGAAAGGCTGTAGGACGATTTCCAAGGAAATTGAGATCTGCATTTTCGCCAAACAAATATGACTCTGGCTGAGGAGTATCAAAGCGTTCACCACCCATTATAAAGTGGGTGCCAAAGAAGTTTCCTACCCGAGGCGGATACTTATAGGCATGATTTGCAGTATTATCCGCTTCTTCTACAGCTGCGTTCTGCCTGCTCACAAAATTCCCCATTTTTATGTTTTTTATATCGTTTGTTCGCGTCTTAAAACGAACACGCGAAATTACAATAATTACAGGACTTAAGCACAATACTATGTATACTAAAACAAAGTTCAATCGCTCGGAATAAGTTCGATTGAACTATTCACCAAAGTGAACGAACAAACTGGCTACATGATTAGAAGTCAAAATGTTCGTTCATTTAATTATCTTGCTCGGCGTCATTGTTTCTTGCTTTTGTAATAAAAATATACGACCAGTGCTGCCAGTTTAGCAATTTAGTTGCTAGATCTGGCAACTTTTAAAAAAAAAAAATTTGCAACTTTTCTTTATAAAATGCTATTAGCCACAAATCTAGCAACTTTTTATTTTTTCTTAGCAATTTTAGCAATTTTGTTATAAAAAACGCAAATTTTATATTTTTCTTCAGAGTTTTTTCATTTTTTATACCTTTTTGTCATCGATTGCACAAATTACGATGAAAGCGGTTCGCAAAGATATCGGAACATGTATTTAATTCAGTGGTTTGATTATATGAACAACTTTATAGTGTTTGGTAACTCTTTGGATATGTTTGGTGATAGCAAAGCGATCGATATGCAAAATTTTCGTGATGCCTGGCTTCAAGACGAGGAGTTTAAGCAATGGATTCGCAAGGATTGCACTGATCCAACGCGAGCATATTGACATGACAAGACATGGCAAATGTTGCCATAATTATGTCCTGCCAAATGAATATTTGAGTCAAATAACAAGCAGTGAAAAATATTCTGATGTATGTGAAGCTGACGAGCTAGAAAATATTTTAAGTATCCTTTAGTTTAAGACTGATTTAGTTTATGAATTGATTAAGTAATGAATTTTGAATGTAAATTGTTTGGTGTTTTATTTATTTTTAAGTGTTTTCAGTAATAATTTCTACGTTTCATTAAATAAATATGCACATTTGTTGAAAATTAAGATTTTAATGGCTTAGCAATTTTTCTGGCAATTTTAGAAAATTTTTAGCAACTTTTAGCAATTTTTCTTCAAAAATCTAGCAATTTTAGCTTGGAAGATTCTGGCAGCACTGTATACGACTAATAAAAAAAGAACGACTAATAAATTCTCTAGAGCTCTCTTGATTAAGGATACTCTGTGTAAGCATAAATTATTCATGAGAAAATTTTTCATTTATTAACATAGTAGCTCTTAGGGATGCCAATGAGAAAAATTTAAGCGATTAATTAATCATATTACTAATTAAAACAAAATAATCGATAATTAAACCAAGAAAGAAAAGTACAGTCGAGCACGCACGATTATATAATACTCTCTGCATATTTTCCCGATTCAATTATTAAAATCAGTATCGAGATATTACAATGTGTAATACTTGCCTTAAAACACGTTGAAGCAAAAACAATCTAAGCATAATCAAACATATGTACATCTGTTTGTTTGCATGCGAATACACATACATATGTATGTATGTATGTACGTTTGACAATATATGTATCAGAGAACTGCAGCGATACATCGCATGTAAATATACCCAAAACACACAGTATTTTTCGTCTCGAATCATTTTTTACTTTATACGAGCAATATCGGATATTTTTTTTACTAAAAAACTCTAAAAAAGAGTATAGGGGTCTATTAGGTTTGTCAGAAGCGAAATGTGCGTAACAGGCAGAAGGAGGCGTGGCCGACCCCATAAAGTATATATATTCTTGATCAGCATCAACAGCCGAGTCGATATAGCAATGTCCGTCTGTCTGTCTGTCCGTCCGTCCGTCCGTCCGTCCGTCCGTCCGTATGAACACCTGGATCTTTTAAACTACAAGAGCTAGAGCCATCAAATTTGGAATGAAAGTCCGTCTATATTGCAGGCAGGTTAAGTTTATTTCAAATTTTTGCCACGCCCCCTACCGCCCCCGCAAATTGTAAAAAACAGTCTTCATTGCACTACAACTTTGAAACTATCAAAGCTATCGTAACCAAATTTACACAGTATGTGTATGGTACAACTATAACTATCCTCACCAAGTTTCATCAAGATCGGTCAACTATAGCTTATAGCTCCCATAGGACAAATCGGTCAAAAACAAAAAATTTGTATGAAGACATGAAGTATTTGCTAAGTGATCACAACCAAACTCACACAGAATGTGTACATAATTATTAAAAGTAACTTCACCAAATTTGGTCCAAATCGGACAAGTACAACATGTGAAACAAATTGGTTAAAAGTGTTAAAAATTGTAATTTATGTACGTGTTTGAAGAAAAGTGGTAAATCATTTTTTATCTACTTTAGCCGTCCTGATTGTCAACAGTGCTGTGGTCCAAGTGATGTGACATGCATTAGAGAGCCCCAGCACAGACAGGCATTTGTCTTCTTTTTCTATAACAAAACATTATTATATGTAAATGCAGATAATCAGCAGTAGCTCCAAATTGAGGTGTGGTGCATATGGTAGAGTGGCGACATGTGAGAATCCTGTGTCTGATACCCCGCGGGTTTGATTGCAGCTAGCGCATATCTTTTTTTTTACTTTTTTAAATTTTAATTTAAACTATTATCTTTTTTTAAATTTGTATTTTAAAATATGAATAAGTCTACTGCTTCTTCTTTAAAGTTTGTAAGTATTATTGTATGCGCCCTACAAGGAGTACGGGGTCTTATACAGTCGGCACGTCGACTGTAGCCTTTCTTACTTGTTTTACTTCTTTTCGTTTCAGTATTTCATGAATAGATATTTTTTTAAGCGCTCATATTTTTTCCTAGTCATGTTTTTACTCGAGTATTTTCATTTTTTACTTGATCATTTTGTGCGTGTGTCGTCATGCGTCGATCTTTTGTTTTGGACTTGATAAATGTAATGAAATTAATAAATAATAGTTTAAGTAAGAAGTAAAGCAAATTGCCATTGTAACTTGTTTTCTTTAACATTTCACATAAATTTTTAGATTTAAATATTCAACTTATTTAGAATCCAGGTGATCAATAGATTACAGGTTGATTATGGTACACCTGATTTATTATTTGTTGCTTGAATATTCTTAATCACAATTTGTCATGAAGTAACCTTTTATCTAAAAAATTTAACTCTCAAAATGCATATTGTAAAAATGTTGGATATTTGGTTTTTGGGCAAACCCCGAAAACTGTAATTGGCTACCTGTTGTTACATGCATTCTCCCTAATACAAAACCCTTTTTATCATCTTACGCGCGCTGTTCAATTTCCCGACAGCAAACCGTCGCTCAAGTAGACACATATTATGTGTAAGTATTTTTAATACTCTGTATTTCCCTGCATATTCATTTTCTGATGAAATGAAGCGCACAAGCGACACACTTTTCCAGAAGAGAATTTAGAATACTCGAGTCATTTCGCTACAAGTAAAAAAATATTCAAGTGAAGAAATACCCGATCACATTTTTACTCAACATTTTATGCAAGAATAAGACCGCCACCGAGTTTTCTGTGTGTATGACTCGAGTACAAAAAAGCACCACACTTGCAGTTCTCTGATACATAGATAAGTTCGGACGTTTTCGCAGTCTGTGTGATGGAAGCGTTGCCCATGTCCGACTAATAGAATAAATACATACACTTGTATGTGCAGATTTTTGTTATATTATGCTTAGATTTGATCATTGTTCAACGTGTTCTAATACAAGTACTATGAATTGTAATATCTGGATACCGATTTTAATAAAATAATCATATATTCGGGAATAAAGTTTAGAGATTATTATACAGCCGGGCGTGCTAGACAGTAGTTTTCTTTCTTGTTTGAAGCTTTAATTGGGGTTTTAATTAAAAAAGCTGGACAGTAATGCGAGAATTCATAATAACTCCACAACTTTTGTATAGAAAAAAAATTGTAATTTTATACACTGATGTTTTTAATCACACTTTATAGGAAATATGCAATCGCTTTAAAATGACGAAATAAAAGGTGTTATTACTTACTTTTTTTTTATTTTTTGCTTGACACATTGCGTTCTATACCATGCATTAAATCCTCAAACCATTGGACAATTGTCAGCTGTTTTTCAATTGGTTGTGCCCGTATGATTGTGTCTTTTAATGAGCTTAAATAGAAATTAAAAAATAACACGTTATATATGTATAATCAAAAAATAAAAGTGTAATCGTAGAAATGTAATTTAATAACGCATTAGTCAACATCCCGTTAATATGTCAATCCAAGTTCAACAGCTGTCATCCACAGCAACATAGTAAATTTACGCTGACCCAGCGTCTGGTTGGTTTCCTTTTCCAAAACGGATTCTGAAGAAATAAACAAAAAGAAACGATCACGCCACAAGCTGCTGCTCTGCCGCCACCCACATCGAACGACGTCGCTGTCGACATCGTCAACGCCGCGACATTTTTTTTTAGAGCTAAACTAAAATTTGTAAATCAGTCTTAGAAATATTCTTGAAAAAGCGAAAGCTGAATTCGAAGTTAAAATAATCTTTTTATTTAACTTGTATGTAACAGCGTGCATGTGTTTTATATAGTATTCCTGAACAGCATACATATGTACATACATATAGTAACATATCCGTTATCACAAATTCTCTAACACTCATATTTCAATATAGTTCAAACAGTTCGGATCGCAGAACCATGCTTGGTGTAGTTTTCTTACACAAACTAATTAAGGGTAAGATAGATTCCTCGTGTCTAATTAGCCAAATTAGATTTGCTGTTCCGATCCGAAATACTAGAAACTTTCTTTCTTTGTCCCTTCAACGCTGTACCACGAATTATGCTTTACATAATCCATTTCGTATCTTATGTAGTAACTATAATAATCTTTATCGTGTACTGTGTGGAACCACTTCCTTATAGTATTGTTTTCCGTTAAAATGTATAGCGTAGTACACAGTATTCTTTTAGTATACTTTTTTTATGTGCCCTAACATCGCATATCATTCTCGCATATTTCGTTTTCCGGGTGCTTTACCGTTGATCGCCGCGTTACTAAAATTCAATTCTATTCTGTTTTTCTGGGGTTTTCTAACTCTTGCAACGAATTTTTGATCAACGTTTCTGAATGCAGTGCCGTTTCGAAGAATTTACCCTTCGTATAGGCGTGCTGGTTGGCTGACATCCAATCTTCAGCGACATTTCTGATGCTAAGATTCAGCAGCTTTTTCATTGTTTTCAGCAGAAAGTATGTGAGACTGATTGGTCTGTAGTTATTTGGGCTGCTATGGCCACATTTACCTGCTCTGGGTAGGAGTACCACACCTGCAGTTATTCATTAAGTTGGGATGTGGCCCGTTCTAAAGCAATCCTCGAATATATTTACTGACCACGCCTTTGGTGGTTTGTAGCATTTCTGGTATGATATTGTCTTGATCGTGGCCCATAGTATTTTATGTATTGTAACTAGTTATCTTGGGAGTAGGAGGTCGTATGCACGGAGCACTACCGCTTCTCCTCTGTGGGAGGCGCCGAACAGCCAGGAAAGTGGGTGTACATTATATCTTCTAGAGTCTCCTTACTACTCTCCACCCATGATCCGTCGTCTAGTTATACTCTCTGCAAGAGTATATTGGGTTTGTGCAAAAGTATGTAACAGGCAGAAGGAGGCTTGGCAGACCCCATAAAGTATATATATTTTTGATCAGCATCACAAGCCGAGTCGATATAGCCATGTCCGTCTGTCCGTCTGTCTGTCTGTCTGTCCGTATGAACAAACAGATTTCAAAGATGGTAAGAGCTACAAGTTCGAGCTTGGTGTCAAACGATCAGATATTTAGTCAGTCAATACAAGAATCTTTTTTTTTTCGATGCCACGCCTCATTCGCCCACAATAAGCAAAGAACTGGACACACCTCGGGAAAAATTGGTGTTTTCGGCAAATATCTCAGTAACTATGGCACCTAGGATCACCAATTCTGAAACGGGAGGTTCCTAGCGACGGCATAGTTGCATTGCCATTTAAAATTTTGGACTGCCACGCCCACTTTTCCCACATTTGATAAAAAGTCTGGAACCTTCAATGCCGTTTTTGGCGAACTTGTTCGTATCGTACAGTATTGCAATTATATAATTCGTGTGGAGATTAACTATATTAAACTATACTGAAAGGCGCATTAAAATCGGACTATAAACAAGAAAACTAGAAGCGTTACAATATTGATAATTGAACGCAATATCAACCCATAGGTGCAAGCGAGATAGAAACACACAAGCACATGTTCGAACGTTTTCGCTGCCTGTGTGTCGGCAGCGCTGCCCGCGGTCGCTGGCTGCGCCGAATACACACATACATACATATTTGCATCTTATGCATATTGCCAAACGTACATATGTGCATTCGAATACAATCAAACAGATGTGTGTTTGATTATGCTTAGATTATTTTTGTTTCATCGTGTTTTAATTCAAGTAATTCACATTGTAATATCTCGATACCGATTTTAATAATTTAATCGGGACAAATGCAGAGAGTATTATACGGTCGGGCGCGCTCGACTGTACTTTTCTTTCTTGTTTTAGTTGGCTTTGGATAGGCAGCTGCTTAGACGGCAGCCTCCTCAGACCGGCGGTGTAAGGCCCTGACTCCAAATTGGAACAGAAGTTTCTCCAGCCTTCCTATTGGCTGTATTGTTTGCTCTGAGCCCGACCTTGTACTCTTCACAGATCATTTGCGACTCGGTCTGTTAGCAAGCTTACACAGAACATCGTTTCTTAGTATTCAATGTTTGGCATTCCACCAGAGTGGTTTCGACCTTACTTTCAGCCAAGATGGCTGCCAGAATTTATTATAGGCGTCTAGGAAGGTGGTGATTATTAATGAGTGGGACTTCTCATCTACACTCTCCGACTCGATAACGCCCGGTTGACCTAGTTTAGTAGACGCAAGAGTCTCGATTTAGGCACAATCGGCATTCCTGAGGTTCCTAGATCTGTCTTTTTTAGCGGTGTTGTCAAAATTACTTGCGAATTGAATATACTTGTGATCCAAAAAGAGTGTCTGTCTAGGACCCGCCAGTTCTTTAGGGCTACACCTGCCACGAGTGTTCGATTAATGACATTAGGCCTACGTACGTAAGTACATCCTCGTGTTACCAATACTTAAGTTGTTTGTTGGAATGAAATCCAAAAATGACACATCTAATATTTATATCGTCCGATCCCCGTATTGAGTGTTTGCGTGCGTTCCGACAATGGTTTGGTTAGCTTTCTCCATCAGTCTGACCAGTTTTACGGGTGGGGCTGGCCGGTCGTGCGCCTTGCAGCATAATGTTCTTGTTTGAGGTGCTGTAATTAGGCATAAGATAAGCATGTAGGCCCTTTCGTACAAGTACAGCTGTTCTTACTCAGCTTACCGTCGAGAAGTGAAACGCATTGTAGTTGTTGGACCTTAGCCCTGCCACCATGTTACTACACGCAATCCAATTTTATTGGACACAACGGTAGCCCTTACTACAAGCCCAACAGGAGCTCCGTCTATGCCATTGGTTATGTTAAGTCCATATCGATATATCGTTAAGTTAGTATTCATTTCCGATGTTAGTGTGAAGAATTTTATTGAGAAGCTTTTCTAAGACAGATGCAAAATGGTTCCGTCTCTTCTTCTGGTGACGCTTACTTGATAGCTTATAAAAATATAGACAAATAAGAATCACCAGAATTAAACGAATCATGTAAGCTAATTTTCCACCAGGCGTACAGATCTCAGTCCGCCGGGGTCAGCATATTTAAGCGCGTCCATAAAGGCCTACGCTCGCATAAAACGGAAATGAAGGCCTCAATGAAGGAAGTCGCCGAACGACTCCTGGTTGTGGTCCTTATCGACAGGAGCGATGATGGTGGTAAAATGACAGAGGGAATATGGAAAAGCATGTACCGGTTACTTGTCGGCCTGCTCATGACAAAGATAGAAGAGGAACCGGAGGCCCCCATGACAACCTTCGACGGTGCTGGGTGTCTCAATGTACCCAAGATATTGCTATGCAAGGACCCTTATCTACTGTCTATTTAAAGCACTGATGACCTGGGAGTGTGGCTGAAAGGCGGTGGTGGCAGAGGAGATTGCATCTTGATGATATACTCAACTATAATTTAAGCATCGCGAATGATGGGTTGGCAGACACATACGTAAGTCCTACCTTCTCCCATGTTCTGGATCTCTCATTTGCTTAGGATCCTTGAAATACCCTCCTTCTCAGACCACATGGTGATACAATACGAGTCTAACTTTAGTAAAGTGCAATTTATTTAGGAAACCCCAGAATGCGAACTGGGAAGAGTTCCGCAGACGCTGATGTAGTAGGCTGGGGCCGCTGGGTGAAATAAGGTCAGCGCGTCTAACAACAAAAGAATAACTAGATAGAACTGATAGAACTCAGAGCTCTCTACTCAAAGAGCAAATCTTATTGACATGTTCAAATTGACTGAGCAGTCTGAGTAGGAATTAGTGTACGCTGAGTACAAGATTCTGCTGAGAGACTAAAAAAACAATATTACGAAGGCAAACCAGAATTCCTGGAGGATCTTTTGTTCGGTGGCTGAAACAGCAAGACTTAGCAGGCTGCTATCCAAGCAGCCCTCCATGCAAAGTGAGCTTAAGCTTAACAATGATGGTTGGACTGAGAGAAGTGAGGAACCTCTTGAAACTCTAATGTTCGCCCAATTCCCGGAATCGGTCGAGCTACCGAATGGGACTGATCACCAGAACATCCAGTGTGGTGACTACTAACTCCCCACGGAGATATTTACAGAACAAACGATGCGATGGGCCCTCAAGTCCTTTACGAGCATAAAGAGCCCGGTCTAGACGGCATCATTCCAGCCATGATGCAGATCACAAAAGACGTGATCTTTACATGGCTGCTTAGGATGTTTAGAGAATGTCTTAATTTAGGTCATATACCTACAGATTGGAGATCCGCTCGAGTAGCGTTTCTACCCTAAGCAGGCAAATTTACTCACAACAGCCTCAAAGACTACAGGCCGATAAGTCACAGATCCTTCCTGCTCAAAATTATGGAAAAGCTGTTGGACCTTCATATTAGAAGTAGTGTAGAAAAGAAGCTGTCTACCAACCAACACAAATATACCAAAGAAGAAAGAATGCTATAGTCGCCTCGCGACTTTAGGATACCCGTTGCTCAGTTTAAATTTGTTATTAACAATGGTGATAAATATAAAAGCTTGGCAAACACAGAACATTTTCATACAAATTCATGTTTAGAGCCTATTTTTGACCGATCGTTCCTATACTAGCTATACGATATAGAAGTCCGATTTGTATCAAACTTGGTCAGTATATATATATTATTGGTAGATGTATTTGTATTATTGTTTGTGTGAGCTTAATTAATGCCAAAGTTTTCATACTAATTCATATTTGGAGCGTATTTTTGACCGATCGGCCCTATGGGAGCTATACGATATAGTTGTCCGATTTGGATCAAACTTAATCAGTACATGTACTCCACTTTCCGTGTAAATTTACTTTACTTTCCGTGTAAATTTGGTTCAGATAGCATAGCTAATAAAAAAGTTTTCTATACTAAAACATTCTACTTTTACCTGTACATTTACCTTAATATGCAAATAAAACAACCTAAAGTGGGCGTGCCAAAAAACAAAAACAAACTTGTACTGCTTGGGTATTGTACCTTTCATTTGCGACCTCTATCATCTTTCTAGCTCTTATAGTCTCTGAGATCCTTTTGTTCATACAGACGGACGGACGGACGGACAGACGGACATGGCTATATCGACTCGGCTATTGATGCTGATCAAGAATATATATACTTTATGGGGTCTGCCACGCCTCCTTCTGCCTGTTACATACATTCCAACGATTACAATATACCCTTTTACTCCACGAGTAACGGGTATAAAAATCGGTCGAAACAGCACTGCACACGCTAGTGGCCTCCATCGAGAGGGCTTTCTACCACCAGGAATACGCACTAGGTGTCTTCGTAGACAGCTAAGGGGCGTTCAACAACGTAATCACTGAGATACCAGCAGTGGTATCGATATGCAAAGGCGTGAAGAAGTATCGACGGGTAGAGAGAGAGTTGATGTTCAGTAGTCGCAGCAGCAGCAAGTCAGTTGTCGACAGAGTTCAAGTGTCGAGACTAACACACGTCGTACGTTGATTCTATTAGTCCCTCATTAGTGAATTTAAGTTAATCCTCTATTCTATCATAGATCTTATAATATAAAATAATCTTATAATAATAAACAATCTTACATTTGGGAGCTATACCGGGATTGAGCATAGGACGGTTTGAACAACGGGATTGAGCAAAGAACATTATGAAATTTGTGTGTGCCGGAAGTGGGATCGATCACAAAGCATTCGTTTATTTAGAAGTAAAGACGATCGTGAAAAAAAACCGTGCATCAAATTTTCAAGTTTTCAGTTTAAGAACAGTTAAATTCGAATGAGTTCAAAGAAAAAGAAGTCTGGCGACAAGTCGACGCCAGCGGGCGCAAGACGTAAAAAGCAGACAGTGCGAGAAAGAGTGAGACAGTCAGTGTTTCACACATACGAAAAAGCGTTGCCAGATAGTAAAAAAAAACATAAGCGAAGAGGAGGAGCCGAACGGTTGCAAGATGAATCAAGCTATGATGTCGCAGCAAGTTGTGCAAAAAATTGAAAAGCTGGACGAAACCCAAAAGCGCACCCACGCAGATCAGGAGGAACTATCCAGCAGTAGCGCAACCTTACAACAACTCATGGAGCTACTTACGCTGAAAGTACAAACAGAAGGAGCGTGTAAAGAAGAAAGCATATTGGTTGTGGACAATTTTTCTAAAATTATTCCCGACTTCGATGGAGAACAGATTCCTGTAGAAAAGTGGTTCATAAACTTTGAAATAAATGCGGATGCGTACGGCTTAAATCAAAAGCACAAATATTTGCAAAAACTGCATTATTTTTGGAATCAACGGAAGTCTATGAAAACGAAACGCTACGTGATGAACTCATCCGAGAATTTCGAAGCGACATGATTTGTGGTGCAGAGCTGCACAAACAACTGAGTATTTGTAACAAGAATAAGAATGAAAGCTTCCACGAATACATTTTGCAAATGAAGAGTAAATCAGTGATGGGAGAGATGGACACCGTGTCAGTTATTCGCTATGTAGTGAATGGACTGAATCTCAAGACCGACTTCAAGTACAACTTGTACAGTGTAATATATAACGGAATAAGCGGACACGCGCTGGCTCCGAACCGTTTGCGGTCGGCAGTGGTGGGGAGCGGTACATAAATAATTCGCTGCTGTGCAGGCTCGCCTGCTATTTAATAACTATATTCGGAAGTCGTGTGCTATGATTTGTTAAAAAAAAACAGAAGAAAAAGAAAATAAGCTATAACTCTAGCAAGTTTGTTGCACGATGGGGCAAGATGAAATTTAGCTTAGTAAACCCAAAAGCGCTCCATTTTAATTCATATTTGGAGCGTATTTTTGACCGATCGGCCTTATGGGAGATATACGATATAGTTGTCCGATTTGGGTCAAACTTGGGCAGTACATATAATTCATAGACATGTACTATCCGTGTAAATTTGATTTTGATAGCATAGCTAAGTTTTCTATACTAAAACATTCTACGTTTACCCATACATTTACCTTTATATACAAATAAAACGCCCTAAAGTGGGCGTGTCAAAAACAAAAACAAACTTGTACTGCTTGGGTATTGTACCTTTCATTTGCGACCCCTAACATCTGTCTAGCTCTTATAGTCTCTGAGATCCTTTTGTTCATACAGACGGACGGACGGACGGATGATTAAATTATTAAAATCGGTATCCAGATATTAAAAAGTTTAGTACTTGCATTAAAACACGTTGGAATGAAAATAATCTAAGCATAATCAAACATATGTTTGTTTGTATGGGTATATAGTATATACATATACTATATACCACATACGTTTGACAATATATGATGCATATATGTATGTTTGTGTGTATTCGACGCGGCCAGCGTCCGCGGGCAGCGCTGCCGTCACAAAGGCAGCGAAAACATTCGAACATGTGCTTGTATAATTCTGTCTCGCTTGCACTCATGTATTGATATTGCGTTTAATTATTAATATTGTAACGCTTCTAGTTTTCTTGTTATACTCTCTGCAAGAGTATATTGGGTTTGTGCCAAGTATGTTGAATTAACAAAATGCGAGTAAGGGGTCTTTTAAAATTGTCTCGATCGACTGTAACCTTTCTTATTTTTTGTTTAATGAACACAATTATGGCTTCATATCGGAATCTCCAAACAATATCACCAACAGTGTTTGGTTTCATCTCATGAATTTGAGCGATCTCCGAGTATGTCATGCCCTCCACATGTATTTAAGAATGAGTTTTCGTTGCTCCAGGGAGATTTTTTTTCTTTCCAGCTCATTTTAAGCTGTATCTAGAAAAAGTTTATTTGGCGTGGGATTTTTCTTAAATACTGGATGCCTCTTCACCAGGAAAGCCATTTTTTGTTCTATTTGAAGCTTCTCGGAGTTTTCACATTGTTCTATTAGTCCGATACTTGTAGGAACTTTGTACCAACAGTGCAATGACAGATTTTGTTTATTCGTTCATTACTATATTCGTTTATTAGTACTATTTCCATCAAGCCAACTAATTATTATATTGTCATATCTTTAGTATCAGCCAGAATTCCAAATTGTTCCATTCTACTACAGTACTAGTACAGCAGCGATACCCGTTTTAGTTAGTATATCGCTACTCTCTGTTTTCTACGGATGAGCCGTTTGTAATTGGATTCACTGATGAGTGAATTCGGTCATACAAAGCAAATCGAACGGCTTATCGTAACACCAACTAGCGCGAAACACAAGACAAAGTAATTGTAACAAAAAACAAGTACAGTCGAGCACGCTCGGCCATATAATACTCTCTGCATTTTATTTCCGATGAAAATATTATATTATTTTATGACGTAAATCTTACCGCAGTAGCTGCTTCCCATCCCGCGCGTTTCAATGAGCTTACAAATTTCATTATAAACGCTTAAATATACTCAAATGTGACCAACACGTGGTGAAACATAATACCAAATTCGAAATCGTAACCTTAACAGTCACTTTCCCTACCTTTTATAAATTCATAATTAATCGCTATCGTTCTGCCTCGCGACATCACCACCCCCGCGAAGGATCTACTTCACTCACGTTTAGAATAGCAAGCTTAGAGACGGAACGCATTATCGTTAGGACAGACTTCTTCTACAATGCCCTTCCGCCATTCCCTGCGTGGCAATGCTGGATCACATACAAATCCAAAGTCTCCAGTGCGCATGGGTTTGGTGCTCCGGCACCATTTCTCTCGGGGTACAAGCGTATGTAAATACTCACAGACCCAACTCTTTCAGAATCGCTGTACAAAACTGCTTCCTAGTGGTGCATTGCGGTAGCTCCTTGCTCTCAATTCCGGGTTCGTCTGGCAGATTGGCCGTTCCCTTTAGCAAGTCGATCGGTGTCAGAGGCGGTTCTTGCGCACGAGAATTTACGATCCGTTTTAATCAAAAAACTTTGGAGCACATGCTCTTCAGGCGCTAACTCGCTCAGTGTGTGGTTGAGAACTCGTTTCACACACTGTACCATTCTCTCCCAGACTCCTCCTGCAGATGGATTCGCTGGGCAGTTGAAGAGCCACTCGACTCCCTTGGTTGACAGCTCATCCTGTATTCTCTCTGGCTAGAAAACATCTTGGCCTCTCTGTCTGCGCAGACTAAGTACTGTTCCGCGCCGGCAAAGGAAATTTCTCATGGCAACGATACAGGACTCTGTCGAGAGATCGTGCGCCAGTTTCAAATGTATCGGTCTTGTTGTCAGGCACGTAAACAAGGCGATCCATCGCTTCTCTTCACATCGTCCAAACGCTACGAGCAGTGGTCCAAAATAATCCAGTCCAGTATATGTGAATGGCCACCAATTGGTCTCTAGTCGGTCCTCTGGCAAGGGACCCATTGTGGACATTATTAGGCTTGGGATTTCTCTTTTAGCCGGAGTTCGGTTGCCGTCAAATACGTGCCCGGTACTCTATGAAACGTCAAACTTGAACTCATCTGTGGCTAGCTGTCAGTATATTACCAGTATCTTTTTCTCTGCGTCACACCATTCGACGTCCTCTGCGGTTCCGTATTGGCCTAAGGCGTCGATCATTTGTAGTGAGCTGGAAGCAAATTTGCACAAGTCGAACCCAGCATTCGCATGTATATCTTTTACCCGTCTTGAAACAGCGATGCCTTCCACTTCCGTAGCGAAGCTATCCACTTAAACATGCACGTAGTGTTAGTCGGTGATGGCTTTAACATCTTATGCGTCCGCATTTTAGTACTGTAGCGCGATAAGGTTTTTTACATACTGTGCAAACGATTGTCATAACATCAATGTCGTATACGACCGGGTTTCATTGGTCATCACCATCCCGCCACAGGAACCGTTGAGCACTTCCGTCTTGCGGCCTTATTAGCACCTGATTGAACATCTCCTTTATGTCTCCACAACTATTATAGCACCTTTCCGAAAGTGAAATAGTAAAGCTGGAAGTGGTTTGTAATGTTCTGGACCTTTGTCCAGTAAGGAATTTAACAATACGTCGCCCACTTTGGCAGCCGCATCGAATACAAGGCGCAATTTTCCCTGCTTGTTTATTTATTTTTGTATTTATTTATTTATTAATTTATTTAACAACTAATTGTTAATCTGGGGATAAAAAGTAATGAAATTGATCCAACATTTATTGCAGTATTGGAAAAACCCAGAAAAACCTACCAGATCAATAAAAATGTGTGCCAAAACTAACACGAAAGATCTGTGATTAAAAGGGACGCATGAATGGTAGAGATTCCAAACATACTGCCCATGGAAATCAGAAATTTAACGGAGTTGGCTAAAAAGTGAAGCTTTAAAATGGAAAAGAGAGAGAGATTTATCAATTATTCTATAGTTTTGATTATAATTAGCGCATAATACCCAAAAACGATTGTGCAAAGCGTAGTCAGTAGTGGATGTAGGAAGAAATAAAGGAACCTGGTTGCCCTGGTTGCAATATTAAATTAATTAATTTATTAACTCCAAGAACTCTCCTACGATTAATAAGGGATGGAAGATCGAAGAGTAAGAACCTGTTGGTGTAGGATGGAAGACGAAGGTTAGGGTCCCAATTAAGTCCACGAAGTGCGAAGAGTAAAAACTGCTTCTGCGCCGACTCAATTAAATCTTGAGTATGAACATGTTGAGGAGACCAGACACATGAACAATATTCAAGAATGGGCCGGACAAGGGATGTATAAAGAAGTTTAGTGACGAAGGGATCATTAAATTCCTCAGACCACCGTTTAATAAATCCAAGAGTGTCCTTGGCTTTATTAACAATTGTGGAGATATGATGTGTGAAACTTAATTTATTATCAAAGAGAACACCAAGATATTCAACTAACATTGCGATAGCGAACAGGGAAGGTCGTTTATAAAAAGATTAAAGAGTAATGGACCTAGGTGAATACCCTGGCAAACTCCAGATGTAACAAAAACAGCTTTAGCGATGGCTGATCTAAGCATAACCCTTTGGGTCCTACCTCTTTGATATGAAGATATCCATAGAAGAAAGGATGGTGGGAAGCCTAAAATACTAAGTTTATGTAAAAGGAGGTTATGATTCACAGAGTCAAATGCTTTGGTAAAGTCAGTATAGATGACATCAGTTTGCATTCTATTAAGAAATGCTCCATTTATAAAAGAGGTAAATTCCAATAGAATGGAATGTTGTCAGGCGCAGGAGAGAAGGAAGACTTTAAAGTGTTAATTGAGGAAAGCATGCAACTATCAGTATCGTGAGGTAAGAAAACAGAATTAGAGGATAGGCGATTATAGGGGTAAGAGAAATTAGTAGGCAAACTAAAGTTGTAATTTGACTGAAAAAAGTTAGCAAAGAGATCGGAAGCAGCCGAGTCATCGATTACTTTACAGGAATTGAAAAATAAAGAATTGGGTAAGGTACTAGATTTACGTTTAGAATTAACAAATTCATAGAATTGTTTAGGACCACGCGCAAATTGATTCTTGCAGCGAACGAGATAACTTTCATAGCATTGAGAATTAAGAAGGGTAAAGACAGCTTTTAATTTAGAATAATTTAAAAAGTCTAAGATAGAAACTGTCTGCTTAAACTTTTTAAAATATTTAGATTTTTTGTTTTTTAAGTTGGATAGTCTTGGTGAAAACCAAGGTGGTTTACATGAAACGGACTTTACAACACAATATGGAATGCAGACATCATAGATTGACTTTAAAATGTTGTAAATATATTTGAAAGGTATGTTAATATCATTCGTACTGTATAGTATAGACTAGTCGGTAGCAAAAATCAGTTGATTTAGCAAAAAATAATTTCCTTTGCGGAAGCAACGGTGCGACTTGGAAGAGAAAGAAAGAGCTAAATGGGTTAAGTTGGAAATAGACAAGGATATTTCAAGAGTCGGATGAAAATAATCTTCAGGTACAACTACAGGAGAAGATCTAGTGACATCGGCACTGGATGAATCATTTACGAAGATGAGATCCAGCATTCTGTTTAAACGATTAGATATATGATTGAGTTGAAAAAATGAAAGATCAATCAAACCATCTAAAAAGTCATCATTAGGTGTGGGTATGTAATTAAACTTGTCGAAAGACGTCCAGGAAACGTTTGGCAAGTTAAAATTACCAAGTGTCACAAAGAAATCATGATCACAAATGTGAGTAAATGTTTCTTTAATAAAATTGAAATGTTGCAAATAAATCGACATTTCAGACGATGGAGGAATATAGGAACAAGTTTCATAAAGCGCAAATGACGTCCAGTGGTGAAACATCTATTATTTCAACATTAAGGCAGGAGTTTACTGAAATAAGGACTGCACCAACACTTCGATTAGGACGATCGCGCCTAAATATAATATAATTTGATGACATTATTTCATTATCAGATATGCTAGAATTAAGCCAAGTCTCTGAAAATGCAACAATGTCAGAATCAAAAGAGAAACTATTCTTATGTAACTGTTTTAACTTAGACCCCAGACTGCTTACATTCTGATATAGAATGAAAAGTTGGTCAGAGCCTAGTTTTTTGAAGCTATTACTGGGGCCGGACCACTAGTCGGAAGGGAGATAGGAGTTGCACGAGTTCTAATCTTCTGTTTAAACTCGTGAACAATAATATGAGGAGGCCAAAACTTTGGATCACAATTCAGTGGACACACTAATCTTAAATGAGGAAATCTCTCTAGGCTCAACGAAATTAAATTTACAAATATTAACGCTGCCCGGAGTTTTAGTAGCGATAAATTCAGCAACAGACTCAATAGTCGTGTCTGCGGAAAGCCTAGATATAAATATCTGCTTGCGTGGAGCCACGACGGTAAGCATAGGAGGCTGAACTGTGATAGGAAAAGAAATAGGATGACTGTTTCGTCGACTTGGAGGGCTTCTAATGTTTGAATTAGCAACATTAGGGGAATTGCCAGGTACAACATTGGTGAAGGGGGAACTGCGGGGGTGGCAGTAGAACGACTGTTACGTCGAATAGGGGGACTTTTAGAGTTTTTACCCTGTGCCATAACTCCATTAACAGCCACTGATTTTATCATAACGGGCGATGGGTCGCTTACAGGGGGGACAGGCAGTGCCGGGAAAGCAACATTGGCACATGTGGGTTGATCAGGTACAGGAGATGTTGCAGGAGGAATGTAGGAATTGGGGGTGAAGAGTTACGGGGAGAGGGAGAAAAGGATAAAAGGGGAGGCCCATTATACACAGGTGAGGTAAGGAGTGAACCAGACGGAAAACACAACACCTTGTCAGCTGGAGCCGCAAACTTATAATTGCTAAGCATGTCCGCACTAATACCAAAATCAGTGCTTCGCTTCTTAGCGAGTGAACGCAATTTAAGGAATTGTTTTTTTCACGGTTCTATACATACGTGTAAAATCACGTTGCAGCTCAATACAAACTGGACATGACCATCGTTATCCACCACTGCCTAATTTGGCACAGGAAATAAATATTTCGAACTCACGCACAGTAAGACCAGCACATTTTATATGCATAATGTTGTCACACAGCGAACAGTGCACATAATTTGGTTGGTCACTGTCCCGAGATGGACTATAATTGCAATTGTTTTTGCGGCATGCCATTTCACTCAAAAATAACTCTTGCAAATAGAGTAAGAATAAAAAAAAAAATAGGAGTGCACAAGATACCTTCGATGTAAACAAATAAGCACGAAAACAGAATGTTAACGAAAACTGTTAAACAAACAAAGGCAAACCGTGGATGCAAGCTCCAAAGTGCGGCAGGTACCATCTTTTGTCGACGATGGCAATGTCGACTTCGTGGCGTTCCAATCGCCTGGCATACTTTTTACTCACATATTCGTTCATAATCCGCTTATAGGCTTGAGCGAAATGTACATCACGTTTCATCTTCTTCTCAATATTGATAAGCCTTTTATGCGCCAAGCCATAGCTTGGCGGTAGCAGAATGTTACCATTGACTCTCACTGTGGGTCCTTGGAGCATGATCTGGCTTCTGTCGTCGGCTGCAACCGGCGGCAAAAGCTTCACACCAAAGTTCTCCATCTCGAAGTAGTCGTTTACCATTTTTTGTACAGCATCGTCTTGTGACTCAGCTAGGTGGCAGAACGTCGGCGTTGCTATCTTCAAACGTGTGTTGGAGGGTCCCAACCCATCCCAGTTTTGTTTCTGCTGCGTATGGTCCTCGTTCTTCGACCTGTCTGGTCTTCATTGGTATCCCCAAGTGGGCGTGATCCAATCCCATAAGAACCTGTGGTACTGATATTCTGTACGGCTTCATCGGTAGATTCACGTTCCTTAAATTCCTTATATATCAAGTCGTTGCAGGCTTTGTATCGGCAAACTCAAGTTATGAACCGAATTCACATTCTTTTAGGCATGTCGTTGGTCTTTTCCAGCTCCACTTACTTGCAGGTTGACCACGGTAGCTGGCTCCTGGGCAGATTTACCTCCAAACCAATTGATGTTCAGTTATTGTCGTTCACCTTCCAGGTTCAATTCACGTCGAAGATCGTCGTCCATCATGGACACAGAGGAGCGTTCGTCAAAGAATGCGTACGTGTCTACCCGCATATTTTATTTTCCGAATAGAGTCACAGCCAATATACGGAATAGTAGCCACATTTCATTTGGATTGACACAACTCAGGTTGCCCGCAGGCGCCGTTTCAATGGCCCTTGGCGGCGTCTCTGGGCTGGAGATTCTATGTAAACCCGATGAACTTGTTTCTCCATCGTCTCTTGGTATCTGCGGTCTTTATCAATATTAGATTGTTCTCCAAATCTGTGCAACCGTATGCTGCTTCCAAATTCAGGAAGATATGTTGGGTCAGGCTTATTGGGCTGTGTACACACTTCTTGTCTCTTCCGTGGGTAGTCTCAGTGGCAACAGGAATACTCAAATCTCCAGATGCTGCTTTTATTGCAAAGTAGTCGCTACTAACTCGTGCAGGCTACAGATTCAACCGCTGCACCACGCTCAATTTACAGCGCAAATTTTTCTTGCCGACTTAAAGTTCACAGTAGCCGCGAATAAGCAAAACGCGGTTTTGTGGTCGCGAATCCGAGAAAGTAGGCTCTATTCTCACAAATGAAGAACAAACGGTTCCAATCTTACAATTACGGATAATAAGAGAAACGCCACATCGTAGTATGCGAATAAAAGAATAAAACGCTTTTCGTTGATGAAGGGAAATTGCTTGGAACCTTCGTTCTACTCATACATGATATGTAGAGTGGCACTGTGGCATGCACCAAACAGTGTGGAATCCCTGAAGAAATAAGCGGGCGGTGTGGCTACACCAGAGAGAGTGAAAGAGTGGTTGAATATAATAAGCGAAGAAGCAAGACGTACGCAGCAGGGCTAAAAGTTGAAAAGTAGTCAACGCATTTTAAAGTTGTGAGAGTCAATCCTTAATTTCAATCAACATTATTATTATTATTCTGTTCAACACATTATCTTTATATACACTAAATAAACATTCATTGTTACATGATATATGATGATAGAATGAAGATTTTATTCTGTTAAAATATAGTTCAGCATATTCTTATTTGATGACTTAAGTCTTACCGCAGTAACAGCTTCGCATCCCGCGTGTTTCACTGAGCTTACAATGTTCAATACAAGCGCTTAAATTTACTCAAGAGTGACCAACACGTTAGGAAACATAAAACTTGAACAGTCACTGTCGAAACTTATTATAAATTCTGTATTGCATAAACAACATATTTTTTGTCGGTAGGATGGCAGTTCGATTTCTCGATTTAGTTTTCTTTTACTTTTAAATGTCTGCTTACTTGCGCGTCGGTGAGAAAATAGAACGGCAAGCGGCAAAAGTGTGCCCAGCTTCACTTTTTGCCTGAGTTGCCATAACGCGTCTAGCTGATCTTAATGATATGCTAACATTGTGTCGTTTAACAATACTTAATTCTAAAGGATTGAAACAAACATATTCTAATCATCGATTGTCAATGCTAGCCTCTTACAACTCGGCCGGTCTGACAAGGAATCGCACCCGATTCCTAAGGCCTGAGTTTTTATATGCTACCCACCCACAGGGTCAGTGTTGTCATTACTTCACACAATCAGAGATGCAGTTCACATCGGGGACAAGCCATAACTTCAGTTTGGAAGAGTCCACGACACCGTCGTACGGTAGTTGTGTAATTTGGGAGGCGTTCACGTCACGAATGACATATCGGTCACTAGGTAAATTTTTGTGGAACACATAGGGTAACCACGGTAACGCTTAATAAATTTCTTATTCGTTCCTGACAGCGTATCTACGTTTCGTAGGACTACAAAGTCATCTTCCTCATACTGGACTGCGTGGCGGTAATGCTTCCCGAAATAGTCAGCGTTGAATTCTGAGATTTTAAGGCAATCTTCGGTACATCTCCCAGAGTAGGGTTCTAATCGAAAAATTTGATACTCAACGACTTTGATATTTCATCAATAAACACACCATGTTGTTCGGATGAAAGAGGGAAAACTGGTGGTGACATGAGCAGCATTATTTAGGGCTAACTCAACTTTCGGCAGCTGCTGAACTCAGTCAGCATGGTCTAGCGGCTCCCTCAGCTTGCTTAACATCGGACTCAAGACAAGGTTAACTCACTCTATCTAACCATTTGAGTCGAAATAATGGCAACACTCACCGTTTGAAGCGTATCCATCGGTTCCGGCTGCCCCTCCACGGTGCCAGCCTGGTTGCTGGGCACGCCTTGTACTGGTGCTCGATTTGCTCGCTCTTAAAGCAGGGCTCAGGGGAACGATATGGTTTCGGACATTGGCTCTTGTAGTGCCCGAAACACAAGCAGTTGAAACAACGTATCCCTGTCATCGAGGTGTCTCCCTGCCAGTTTGTCACTCTAGTTCCCACCGCAGTCCTTGGTACATGCCGGCTCACGGTCGAGGACTGCTACGACACCTCCGTCTGGAGCCGACTCCGCTCGTAACGCTCCAACAGGTTTTTCAGCTCGGGAAGCGTTCGAGCGGCGTACAGCATCCCAACCGCCGGGGAGTTTTCCTTTAGTCCATCGATAATGAAGTCCACCGATTCGACCTCAGGGATCACCCGGTACATGGCGATCTCCTGCCTCTCGAGGGTGTACCATAGGTATCCCTCTCCCGGTTGTCGGCACTGTCGGCATTGTCACCTGAAAAGTGAGAGACCATCGTTTCTATTATACTCACGTCTGCAGCTACCTGCCGACGGCGATATGGCACAGATGGTGGCGTTCACCCGGGCATGATGATGCCCGTGGAAGTAAAAAATTCGGCAATCGTCACGGCGAGAGGCTCCAGAAGCAGAGATCTCGGCAACTGAAGCAGCTCGGTGCACAACAGACATGGCGGCCTGAGACGCGCTGACAACAGCAACAGCATCCGCAGCACTAACAGCATCAGCATCCGCCGCAGTAACAGCTGCAGTAGCAGCAGCAGCAGCCATGATACGGGCGGCAACGGTAGGCGTCGGCTTTTGTTTCTCTTTGGCCGCCCTTGCACTTGCCGAACTCGCCCCCGAATGGTCCACTGTGGCCACCTGCTAGGCACCAGATGGCTGTTCCAGAGCCACATTGTAGAGGCGTCACAATTGGACCACAGTGGCAGAGGCTGGCACTTTGATGCCGCGTGCACGCAATCTTTGTGTTATTTCCTCCTTGGTCACCATTATCGGAATTCTCCGGCAGATTGATGTTGGCCTGTGCCAATCGCACTTCTGAGTTGTAATGCATAAACAATATATTTATTATCGGTAGGATGGAAGGTCGATTTCTCGATTTAGTTTTCTTTTATCTTTTGTTGGCTTGCGCGTCGGTGAAAAAGGAGAACGGCAAGCGGCAAAAGTGTGCCCAGCCTTACTTTTTGCCCGGGATGCCCTAACGCGTCTAGCTGATCTAAAAAAAATACTAAAATATACAAACATTGTGTCGGTTAACGAAATACACAAACATGGCAAACACTGGAGTGCCATTACAGAGCCCAAACGGCATACGTACATACTCAAACTGCGCGTCAGGTGTAACAAAAGATGTGTACTTAATAGAGTCTGGATGCATCTTGATATACAATTTTAATTGGAGCAGCTGGTAGGGTTGCGGATTGTTGTTTTCCGTATATGTGTGAGGTCACAGGTTCTAATCCTGTCAGTAAATTATTAAGTTTGTTTATTTTTTAACCTTAGACATCTGTTAAAATTTATAGTCCGAATCTACTGTTGGTGTAAAGATCTGCACACCAATACATACTGCATAAAATTTTTTGAAAAAATTCAATTTTTTATAAGAATTATATTTTTATTTTAATTTTTGAGATCTTTAGTACATATCTGCGTCTGTGAAAATATTGTAGACAATAATTAAAACTGCAACAAGCCAAAATATCTCTTTACGAAACAATTTCTGCACGAAACTTAAATAAGCTGACCACGAAATCCATGGCTGTGCAGATCTGTACCATTTCGAAAGCAATCTTTAAACAGCCCCATATTGGGGTGCCAACAAGTTATGTAGCTTTTTAAACGAGAGTTCACATAACATGACTTTATGAGTGTTAAAGAAAATAAAATCTGAACAATTCAGCGAGCAAGAAATGTAATATGGAGATGATGTTACGGGGCTCTCGGGCAACGAATAAGAACACAAACATGTCAAAAGTCTCACCAAAGTATCATGAAAAGAAGCGAGGTCTAAGCTAGTAATCGACATCCGCGTTCTTTACCCGACCATAATCTTTATTGCTTAATGTTTGTAAAGATTTCCTATATCAAAGGACTGTTACTCCTACTTCACTTCAAGCACCATGTCTTCGAGAAACCAAAAATAAAAATTTACTTAATTTACCATTACTGCAGCTAATGACACAATATAAATTAATTGATTTCCTTTCTCTAAGGATTGATGATTAGGTTGAGATGCGACTAAGCCTCCTATTGCTGGCCTCGGGCTCAGACAATGAAACAAATTATTTAACGGCTAAGTGCCGGAGTGAATATTTATTTAAGCGACTTACTGGAAGAGCGCTGTATTCAAAACTTATTTCTTAATATAAATTATGTTTCATTTAACATAAGCCAAAACTCGCATCAGGCCACAATGTCATGTTCGCCAAGCCGACTCAGCAATCTTAGGCAATAACGGAAACTCTTGCAGCAAAACAAAAGTGTCCGGTTACCGCTGCTGATCATTGCATCAATAGCGCGCTGATACAAAGTATGCAGTGTCGCTATTGCGAGGGCTGTTCCTTAACTTACAAAGCCCTCTATAGTGAGGGTTGCTTAATATTCTATATTAAGTGCTATGTGTTAACTACTCCCCCTTAAGTATTAGGCCGTCCTCGGCCGACCCAATTCCGGCGACAACTTCTCGTAACTGATTCGCAGACTTCTTTGCGTCGATGATCCCCCAAAGAGTGAGGCCAATGCAGATTAAAGCACAGCATATGGCTGTGATGAATGCCACACGATAGGCTTGATCAGTTCCGGCGTCCTTCTTGAATTGCTGTATCACCTCTATATCACTCTATAGCGTGCGTTGTTGTGATTGTAAAACAGAGTCCCGTTAATTGCGACTCGGTCTCCGAATGTGATGAGATGCGTGCCTTGTACCTGGATCTCAGTGCCGTTGTCTACCTGAATTCGTGTGGGCCCGTCGTTACGGATGATGATTCCTTCATCTACATCGGTGATTATTTCCAGGTTCCAGGTGGGCCCGTCGTTACGGATGATGATTCCTTCATCTACACCTGCATGGAGCTCCTTGGCGCATGAACTTTTTAATGCCAGACGACAAAATGTGGCTCCAGGTGAAGCGGCGCAACTCTGCAGTGTGTGGGTTTTTCCATCGCATTCGGCTATGACATTGTCAAACAATCGCAATATGAAGTTCTTGTCGACGACAGGATAAATCGTAATTTTTCTACAAGCGTTTTTAATCTTTGGGAATTTGATTATAAAATGTATAGTGTTAATGGATTGAAGAACTTTTACGGACGCAACGGACATAAGATCTCCTAGGGGAAATTTTTAATTAAAATTAAATACAAATGCGCACTATTATGTGAGTACGGGGTCATTTACAGTCGGCTCGATCGACTGTATCCTTTCTTACTTGTTTCTTTATACATTTATTTCTATATATCTATGTGGTTCTTTTAATACAACTTAGTAATCATAAATAAGTTTGCTTGTGTATGTGCAAAAAAAGAAAATAAAGAAAATACCTAGTCAAGTATTTATGTATTCAATTAATTCTGTTTTTAATTAACAAATTTTTGTCCCTAAGTGTACGCACGCCAGCGATAGACATAATTTTTTTCTTAGTTTATCATTTCCTGTGTTATGCTTTATGCGTTATTAACAGCGGATCGCGCCAAGCCCACGGGTTATCTGTTGTTTTTTGCTTCGCTTTTGCATTTGTTTTGTTTTTCTTTTACTTTAATTGCAAGTTGCCATGTGTCAATCAACTGATAAGAATTACCTTCTATCTATGCAAAGCTTTTATGTACATATGTATTTTAAGATACATAGAATGAAATAAATGGTAAAACTTAAATATTTTCTTGTTATCTAAGGCAGAGTTGCACCCGACCGCTCCCTGCGCTCCCGACAGAAGACGCTGTCAGCCTCACTTAACTCCCATCGATAAATTTATATGTTTTGAACTGTGTATGGTGGGATTAAGGGCCCCGCCTTACACCCCCCCCCCTTCCTTTCTCCGGCCGGGTCACTATCACGGCTCATAGGCCGAGATATGGCCCTTTGAACGCCTTTCTCCCGCTGGTGACAGTTCCACTTCGTCGCGGGCCTTATGCTTCTCATCCTCGGGAACGTCTCTGTGGCGTCACTGGCCACCTCCTCCACGTAGGGAACTTCTGACGATTGCTTCATCTTTTATTGTTGTACTATCTGTGAACCTTTAAAAGACTTACTTTATTTATCCTATCTTCAATGTCCCTACCAGTGCGATTAATGATTGGGCAGTCTTAAACTCTAATTACAATTTTTTATCGTTTCCTATTACAATGTTGTTATCTACCCCATTTTCCTCCTGGGCCTGCGTCACCCCGCCTTTCCGAGCTCGCGGCCTGCAGGGGAATTTAATATCGTCGGTGTTCACCGTGTCCATCACCGCGTATCCCACTGTATCCGCTCCGATCCGATCTGTTGGTTCCACCTCTATCCATTTACGCGGTAGTCTCGCTGGGGCCGGTTGTTGGAAAGCTTTCCGATCATTCAACCGCTCCGACTTGTTCAGCAGGGATTCTTTTTCCCTTCCTAACATGCCGGCCATCCGAGCCCCTGGGGGGACCTGCGCCCGCGCCCCTGGCGCTCAATCTGGTACCTCTCGTTTCTTGATTCCCGTGTTCTTGTGCTCTCGTTTATCGGTCGACACCGTTTGCTCCCGTGTAGGTGTGCTCCTGTGCTCTCGTTTCCTGGTCGACACCGCTTCCTTCATCTCGCTCATTTGCGCCTTGCGCCCCATTTGCTCCGCTTCTTGTTTTCTGTTCTAACTCACCCGCGGGAGTGCGCTCTTCACGTTTCCCTTCTTCTGTGTGTACGCGCTTCCTCGCCCTTTTCCGACGCCGCCAAGATTTTGGTCTCTCATCGGGGGGTGGGATGTCTCCCGTTGGCGTTCTCCTGCCCTCGAGAGACGTGAGGTCCTAGTGGAGATCCCACGTCTCCGTCGTCTCGTGGCCGGCGAACGTCTTATCGGCCATATTCTGTGGCCCTTTCATTCCTGTTGGTGCATCAATTGCCTGGAACTCGTGCTGTAGGCGCCGCCCTCCTCCTGGCCTGAGGGGCGCCTTGTTTCGCTTCTCAAACTCTCTTGTTCGCAGCATTCCCTGATGCTCCTTCCTTGTTTGCCGCAAACTCGGCAGAAAGTTACCCGCGCATTCGTACATTCCCTCGCAAAGTGTCCGCTCTGCGCGCATCGGTGACACACTGGGTGAGGGTCGAACCCAGGGCAGTCGACTTACCTCGTCCTTCTATGCGATGCCTCCTTCAGCTGCGTTCCTGTCGTCTCTGACCGAAATGGGTTCGGCGGTCTGCTCTGCATGTCTGAAAACAGTGACTCACCCTTGCCTCACGAGCCGGTCTTGGGTCGGGCGTACTCGGCCTCTTGCTGCCACACGTCTTCTAGCTCTGTCGCCATCTGCGTCAGCTGCGCCAGTGACGAGAAGTCGTGCCTCCGCACGAACAACCGATAAGCGGGGGCGGCGTTCTCGTAGACCCGGTTTACTTCCTGCGACCTGCTGTACCCTGCACGACGCATGAGTATGCGGAAATCCACCAGGTACAGCTTGAAGCTCTCCCGGGGACGTTGGCGGCGCGACCGCTTGTGAGAAACCAATTAGCCGCGTGGTCGACGAACATCTCGCTCACAGCCACAGGCATGTGTTCGAGATCGATCCCGTACGTTGCGGCGCGCTGCTCGAGGATTTCGAGGAATCCGAGCGCGTCGGCCTGCCCATCGTAGCTCATCTGCCACTTCCGCACTTGGTCGGCCACTTCTCATTTTGACCACTTCTCCAGTAAGACTTGTTCCTCCATCGTTCGGTACAACTGTTCACTTGTACTGGGCTGTGACCCCTGTAAGACTCTTTTAGCCAAAAAATAATGTTGTCTACTTTTGCAGACCCGCGGCCCTCTGTTGACTTTAATGACGAAAGAAAAACCATTTATCGGCAACCCTTGGCTCTACTTTTCCATAAAAAAAAAAAAAAAAAAAATCAAATTGGTCACCTTTCGCTAACTCACGATCCACGGTGACTTGCCTGCCTGCGGTCCACTGTTAATTTTGTTTGCATTTATATGGCCTCTGGCCCACTGTACTTTTTGTTCTCACTGCACACGGTGACGTCACGCACTTGTCACTGCTTTCGAACTCGCGCACCGCCAAACCCACTACCAAAACGTATGTGTGTGTGAGTGGGCACGCGCCTGTGACGTCACATGCATGCACTTGGTTATTTCTTCTTTTTTTTTTTTTATTCTCGCCGGGTCGCCGCGCTGGCCGCCGAACCGTTTACTTGGCGTAGCGCGCGCTCTCTCTAATCGCCGTTTATGGTTGTGCCAAATTCCGTCTTTGCCATGCCAAGTTCCGTCACTGCTTGGCTCTAGGGCACGTGCATTGGCAAATACCGATGCGCTGACTTTGCGACAGAGGATCACCCGCCCGTTTTGCATACCACTCGCCTACACTTTGATTCCATGTGTCCACCGCTATGAAATTAAAGTTAGGGTATTAAGGGGTATGTCCGACTAGGCTATTACACGCTCTATTGTCTTACAAAAAAAAACTTCAGTTGACACATAGGAAGAAAAAAAAAAAGAATTCGCCTATTCGACCACGCTAATAAACCAGAAAAACTCTCAACCGGTTTTAGTGTGCGCACTTGCGGGTTTTAAGTCGCAATGGTGCTGCACTCCCCTACGTCTCCAGGGTCCCTGCTCGGGCGCCACTTTTAAAGAAGCGTTCTAGCCGGGGAACAGATCTCAGTCTGTCCAGGATTCGAATCTTACAAGAAATTTGTAATATTCCGCCGTTCTCATGCGGGAGAGCACTGCGTGGGAAGGGGGGGAGCGAGTCGCGAGATCTAAACGGGGAGTGCCACCGTTGATCTCAGCGAGTCGCTGCGTACAGGGTGAGAGAACGTCTTGCGAGTCTCCGATCGCGGCTCAAGGGTACCAAGAGGCCACGATGGTTCTCGGCGAAAGACGGCGTTGATTCGTGAGAATTGAGTGTGACTCCAGGGGCACCGTAGAGTCACGACTATTCTCTAACGAAACGGAAGCAACGGGAGTAGGGATGTGGTGGGTGAAACCTAACCATCACTGGGAATCAATTTCTGAACAACGCCCTGTTCGTTTTCGTTTCTTTTTTATTCCTTTTATTTCTCTCGTTATTCATTTTTCTGGCTGCCGCACCTTGCCGTCGCACTGGCCCTAACGGTTCTCTCTTTACTTACAGTAAGATTTTTTCCCCTGTTGTTGCTCGCTGCTTACGTCCTCTTCTGTCAGCTCTCGATTGCAAAGTGCTGGCAGCGTTCTCGATCGAGGAGCGCGGAAGCTGTCCTGATACAACTCCACCACGAAAGTTCTCTCTTCACCACAGAGCTTTCGTGCAGAGTTGCACCCGACCGCTCCCGACAGAGGGCGCTGCCAGCCTCACTTAACTCCTATCGATATTTATATGTTTTGAACTATGTATGTTGGGATTAGGGGCCCCGCCTTACACCTTATACAATTGAAGATAAATTTATGTAGATATTAATGTCTACATATGTATGTAGATACTCATGGTTTTACGTTATAGGGTATATTACAAGGAATATCATACAAGCAATGATTTATATATATAGTGACATATGTAGATACATACGTACCCTAAACCCATACACCACATACACCACACACACCATACACTTATTATTTATGTTAAAGATTTCTTTTCTAAACACTATCAAACAATCAAATGGTGACAATAACACCACAAAAAACTAATGTAAACACTATCAAAAAATCAAATGGTGACAATAACAATTCTGGCTTCCCACGAATGCATTAAATATCATAAACAATTCGCCAGAATCGTTATTCCCATCATTGGGGTTAAAACTGCTGACGTTAAACAAATCCTAGCCGAACTCTCTCAATCTCTTCAAGATCGAGATCTTTCTCTATTTATATAAGAGCCAAAAGCTCAATGAGTCCAAAGTTCAATTAATGAAAGCTCAAAACCGAGGTTTGCTTAACGTCACCAGAACATAGGATAAGCAGTCTAGATTTGTACTCCATAGCTTCGTGTTTATTAAATAAAGTATTATATTTTTTTTATAAACCAAGTGACGAAACATCTTATTGGCGCAGCCGGTAGGATATCGTTAATAAATATCCTCGTAATAAGTAATCGTCCTTTTTTCAATCCATTGAAAAGAAATCCTTGTACGACCAAGGAATTTCTAGGATTCGAGCACGCGAATATGCCGCGGCAAGGAAACAGTTAAAACATTACAATTTTGGAAAAAATATTATCTTGATATCCGCCAAAGAACCTAAGCGTGTGTGACTCAAAACCCAATTATCAGTCGTGGCCCATATTTAAATGTGCGACCGCCACCAAAGATAATTGCTATTACAAAGAAAAAACTGCGCAAAACACCAAACATGTTCAACCAAAAAATAGATCCTCTGGACTATTTGAACACCTGTAAATAAAGAGCTTATTTCTGGGCTTTACATATCAATTAATTGATCCCTGTAAACGTAAGTCTCTTATAATTCAACAAAAAGTGACAATTAAAACAAAAACCTGAAGTGACAATTGCCAACAAAATAAAAATAAAATCTACAACAACACCATGGCAACCAACTCACCAATGGAACTATCGGAAATGCATTTAAAGCAAGCGCTTGGACAAATGCCGACAAGTGCCAGTATTCGACGGAAAAACCGTGGAACTAACTGCATTCATAAGGAGGATCGATTTCATTATGCAGTTATATCCAACACAGGATGTGAGACAACATAGTGTCCTATTTGGAGCAATCGAGATGCAGAACACCGGATCCGCACAACGAGTGTCGCAGCTGACAGCAGCCACAACCTGGGGAGAGTTAAGGAGCGCCCTCATCGACGAATTTAAAACACAAACTCCGTATGAAGAACTTCTACGACGTCTCTATAATACCAACTTTAATAATAGTATCCGTAAGTTTTGTTGAAGATCTAGAGTATAAATCTTTTGTAATATCCAATAAGTTAATGTTAGAAAATCAGGTCCAGAACACTCTATTGTATACTAATGCAATGAATAATACTATTAAAGACGTTATTACAAAAAAAATTACCGGACAGAATTTTTTTTATGACATTAGCACGATATGACATTACAACAGTTTCAAAATTAAAACAAGTAGCTCAACGCGAAGGATTGTACGAAAATGGTTATAACGAACGTAATAACCAAAACAATGACAATTCCAAACTGAACAAAACACAAAGCAATTCAAGCACTGAAAACCGTGGAAAGGGAAGTAACCAGAATTATTACCCTACTCCAAATTACTCAAATAACGTTAACCCAAATCATAAACCAAAAGAAAGTGCTGAAGCATTACAAAAGGAATTCAAACAAAATCTCGATCAAGCTAGATCACAAAACCCAATGAATTACCAAACTCAGAGTCAAAGACCTCCCAATCCCTCTCATAAAAGACAGAGAGAAACTTGTGGCCACTCTAAGATGGAAACATCAGAAAATTTTCATCAAGAAGCCTCGGACAACGAAGAACCAATCCCTTCATCAGATTAGTTATGAATGGACAAAATTTTAACTGTGTAATTGACACAGGTTCATCCATAAATCTAATGAAAGAAAACTTTTTAAAATTCCCTATAAAACCTTGCCAAACGTACAAACAATAAATGGTATTGTTCAATTAAAGTATTGTGTATCTTTTGCCCCTAGTAAACTCTGCCCTACCCATCAAATATTTTACTAACACAACTTTTCTGACAATTACGATATCTTACAAGGTAGAGAATATCTAGAATCCTATGAAGCAAAAATTTACTACAAACAAAAAACAGTTATTTTAAACGATCATCTATTTTCAATAAGATATGACCGTGAGAATTCTGCCAAGGACAAGACCGCATTTCAATGCCTTGATCCGCCCCAAACAAACGACATAGCAGTAAATTACGCTATCAATAATGAATTAAATGAAACAAATCAATTCCGATTAGAACATCTAAACGATGAAGAAAAATGCAAACTGACCAAAATTCTTCTCGAGTTTAGTGACATTCAGTACAAAGAAAGTGAAAACTTGACTTTTACCAGTACAATTAAGCATGTCATCCAAACTAAACACGAAGACCCAATCCAAAAGCGTCCATACAAGTATGCGCAAACATTCGACGAAGAAGTCGAAAAACAAATCAAAGAAATGATTGAACAAGGTATAATACGTAAATCAAAATCAGCTTATTGCTCACCAATTTGGATTGTGCCAAAGAAACGTGACGCATCAGGTAAAGAAAAATTCCGTATAGTTATTGACTATCGAAACTTAAATGAAATAACAATCGATGATAAATATTGTTGCATCTGGGGCTGAGCAGAATCGGAATATCGATAAGTGTTGAGAATTCATCGCACACTGCTCAGCTGGAGGTGGCCATACTTGGCGGGACGAGGGGATATTAGTATAAGAGTAGGAAGAGTAAAGAGAGAGAGAGAGAGAGAGAGAGAGCATAGTGGCTGAGCGGGGGCGGTCGTTGACTCTAGGGAACCGTTGCATGGAAGAGGGAATTGGAGGATGAGAATTTTGAATTTGGCTTAGCAACAGGTGGCCTTAGAGTCAACGATGGAGTTTGCTTTTCGAGATCAGCACGAGCAGTTGCGTGACTGGATCAAGAAAAAAAGTTTTGTAGTGCGTTTGGTGAACGTCCGGCGTGTAGTTTTGGGAGTCTAGTATAAATGTTCTTTTTTGTGCGTCCAAAAAAATAAACTTTTTTCGAATTGAATTAAATTTAAACAAAAAAAAAAACGTTAACTAACATGTTAACAAAAATGAACACGCAGCAGCAACAACAACAGTGCGACAATTAAGACAAGTGACCAAATGTGCAACAATAGCAACCCATTGCACATGTAAAACTACACAAACTTTTTAAACGCAATAATTGTTGGACAACCACGGTGCAACGACACGCAACCGCCAAAAAAACCAAAACGCCAAATTTAAAGACATTTAAAATAACGACATTTAAATGAACAAAACAACGGCAACAACAACCCAAATAACGCATTTGCGACAGCCGTAACAACAAGCATAACGTTGATACGCAACAAGAACAATAACAACAACTATAACAATTGCAACGAAAACAACAACAGGCAGCGAGAACGACAAAACAACCGAGACCGGAGGACGGCCGCACCAGTGACGTCACGCAGCATCAGCTGTGCGCGCTAGCACAGTGGACGGACGTGGTGAGCTGTGTCACACGGACAGCTGTAGTTCTGTTTTGTTTTGTCAACAGTTTATGTAGTTTGTGTATATATGTATATTTATAAGTTTTCGTAGTGCGGATTGTAAACTCAAATGTTATTCTCTTACTTAAATTAAATTGTTTTGCTCTTATTTTCTGGTCGGCCCTTTTTTCTCCATGGTGTTCTATTGTGAGTTGCCGGTAGTCATACATATGTACATTTAATACCTGCCAATAAATTGTTGTGGCAGTGTCCGGCCCCCTATACCCCCTTAGAGCTCTTAGGTAGTATCAGGTACCCCCGAGACCCCCCCTCTATATATATAAATCGAAGGCAACCAACACAAAAGAAAAAGGAAAGGCAGAAAGAAAAGTAATATAAATAAAATAAAATATAAATAAAAATGCAAACTGGAAACTAAATAAGATAGGGAAGTATAGTTATAAGAAAACTATGTATAGAAAATTTAATATAAATACACATGTGTAAATTGTTTTGGTAACGAAATGAATATGTGTGAGTAATTTGTTGATGGGAGGGGGATTGCGTAGCATGGATTAAGCGAGCTGGCGTAGACTTTTGATATTGGGTGGCGCAGCAAAACGGTTTGAATGCTGCCGCCACAGGTAGGGTGGGTACGTTGCGGCAAAACATCGATGCCGCCGATAGAGATGGCCGATAGTTGTTTAGTGTTGGTATTGTTTCGTAGAGTGCAGTAGTAGCGATGTAGAGGTTCTACAATCGATGATTGTGGATTGTACGCTCGGTGGGCCCGACCTGAGGCGAATGAGCTAGCCGTGGTAGCCCCAGGAAAGACAAGCCGAGTCGTAACAATATGGCGCCCAATTTGGAAATGGAGCTCGACGAGGTGCGCCTCGTCGTAGCATACGGCCCAGAAAGAAAAAAAAATAAATAACACATAAGATTGTTGAATCTCACGTGTTTGTATGTTTTGGTTTGCAAACCGGTCCTTCATGGAGTCTTGTCGGGAGCATATACGCTCGCCTTCAATTGTACATGAAGGATACGATCTACAAATCAAACATTTTTGTCGTTTTATTTAAATCTTTTTTGTAAAGTAACGTAAAGCGTCTTTTTTGTATTTTCTGGTACTGGTTGTCCGGCCAAAACTATCGGCTGATCACGGTGACCCGTGCGGGGAATGGAAACTCCAGCACGCGATGCATCGTGACGACGATGGTTGGCTAGGTGGTGTATAGTGGCCAATGGTGACCCGTACAGGGAATAACTCTAGTACGCGCTGCATCATTGGACACTATCCCACCGTGGGCAGCCAGAACCAAAAGAAAACACAATAGAAGAGTAAGCCTGGCTCACGGAGATCTCTTGACTGTCGATCGTCAGCTCAGCTGACGATCTGACATGTCGACGGATCTCTCGTGTTTTGTTTTTTTTTGTACATCAAATGTCTGGCCATTTCTATCGAACCGTAAGGTTAACGTAGTTTTAGTCAGCTCGAACCGGCAGGATGCAATCCCCTTCTTATTTTGTGTAATAAAATATATCTGTTTGTTTATCTTTTTGGTGTGATATATTTGGCGATAGTTATATGTTATTTATGCGGTATTTGTTTATTTATATCTATTATCTAAGAATTGGTAATTTACTTAATTTATGTTTTGTTACTTAGGATTTATTAAATTATACTTGTTATTTATTATTTATATTTATTTCATTTGTTATTTATTATTTTTGTTATTTATTATTTGCTCACTTACATAGGGGCGGGTTCCTTATTTATTTATTTAATTATTTATTTTGGTAGGATTTAGTTTTTTTTTGTGTGATCATGGCTGAAGGAGAGGGCGCGCACGGGTACAATACCCGAAACAAGGCAGTACAAAGGGACAGCTCGTGGGAGAGCGATCTGCCGCCAGGGGTGTATGGTGCGGTGGCACGAACACCGCCTCCGGAGGCAGCTAGGGCGAAAGGGGAGGAGCCGAAGCCGGTACTGCGATCGGAGGAGGCATCGGCGGTAAATGCAATGCTCGCCCAGGCTCATCTTACATTCATGAAGTCCCAAGCCGACGGCATCTGCCAGACAATCCAGCAAGAGATGCGGCTAGGCTTCATGGAGGTGATGAAGGCCATAAACGATGTTCTCCGGCCGATCGCAGACCAATTGCCTCGCGAACGGCAAGAGCCGACGGTAGCCGAGGGCTTGCCTCGCTTCCATGCGGGCAACAACGAGGATGAACTGATGGCGTTCGACGGTGAGGCAGAGCCAGAGCTTGGTTCCGGTATAGGAACGAGGAGAAGCGGGGGTTCGGTGGATGGTCCACCTAATCCATTGTCTAAGCCACCACGAATGGTGACGCCGGATGAGCCCATTAGGTTTAGGCCAGCCGATCCACAAACGCGGACATGGAGAAATCCGACGACGTCGCAGTGGAGTGACCATAGGGTTGAGCGGACAGACGAGGGGGCGTCAGGCAGGCATCTGTGGGCGAGGATAGAGCGCTGGGATGTGTCCTTCGACGGAGACCCGAATAAATCTTCCGTCGAGGACTTTATTTTTCGGGTTGAGTTCCTCCAGCGCCAGTATAGGTGCCCGTGGGATGAGGTACTGCGCTGCTTCCACCTCCTCCTCAAAGGAAGGGCCAGGGATTGGTACTGGCTACACGTGCGACAGTTTCGAGTGGAGAGATGGGACGAGCTGAAGCGTGCGTTGTTGGCCGGATTCAGGGGAACCCAGACCGAGCACGACAAGATGCATGAGCTGATGCAGCGGAGGCAAAGAGGCGGTGAGAGTGCTGACGATTTTGTCTACGCCATGCGGAAGCTCGCATCGAGGTTGCGGGAACCCCTGCCTGAAGCTCGTCTCATCAAGATAATCAAAAAGGGGCTCCGGGATGATCTGGCACGGTACGTGTATGCCCTCGAAGTGTACACCCTGGACCAGCTGAGGGATGAGTGCAGCGAGGTGGAGCAGGCGTACGGCAGGAGGAGTATGAACAAGCCTTTTGAGGCACGACCACCGCCGAGGTATGGCGCAATGGAAGGGCGCAAAGGGGTGAATGAGGTGGAGTTGGAAGAAGAACCGGAAGAACCCGATATCGAAGTAGAGGAGGCGCGAGAGGGGGCACGAAGGCAGCAGAGGCCAGGTTGCTGGAATTGTGGTCTTCCAGACCACATTTTCAGGGATTGTTTGGCCAAGGAGCGAAAGGTGTTTTGCTACCTATGTGGCAGACCAGACACCTTCTGTCCCAAGTGTCCGGAGTGCCAGGGAAACGGTCGAAGGGGTGCGAGGAAGACGGGAGACTCGCACCGCCAGGAGAATCCCGAAAAAAAGTAGATTTAGGTTTGGTAGAAAGTAAGAATCAGTGTAGTCCATTAGATATAGGGTTTATAGAAAGTAAGAATCAGTGTAGTCCATTAGATATAGGTTTGGTAGGAAATAAGGATATGTGTAGTCCATTAGAGGGTAAGATTGGTCGTCGTCCGATAGTTGATAAGGATAGCGCTAGAAATAGAAATAATTTTCGGTTGTTGCCGTATGAAGAGCGGATCAGGGCGTACCTGGAGGCTCGAAACCGGATTTTCGACGATCGTTTGCTGGACGGGATGCGGCTGGTGACACGTAGGATGAGGAAGGCACGCGAAAGATTCCAGAGAAGGCGCCGAGTCAAGAAGCAGGTGGTGGAAGCCGTAAGACGCAGCTCTCGGTCCAATCCTCGCGTTTTCGCTGAGGTAAGACTCGATGGAAGGCAAGTGCGCGGCTTACTTGACTCGGGAGCGACTGTTAGCCTACTTGGGAAAGGATGTCGCGAGCTGGTAGACGAGCTGGGCGTGACAGTGCAGCCCTACGTGTCGTCAGTGCGCACCGCGTCGGGTGACGATCGCTCGATAATCGGCCGCCTAAAAGTTCCAGTCGAGTACCAGGGAAGGATTAGGGAAACTACTTTCTATCTATGTCCTTATTTGGAACAAGCAGCCTATTTTGGGATCGATTTCTGGCGTGCTTTTGGCCTTGCTCCAGAAGTAGTCGGAGCTGAAGCGCCAGAATCGAAGCCCTTGAGTGTAGTCTCTGCGATGACGGAACAAATTGCCCATTACGCAGACGACGAGGCCGAAGATGCCGAGCCGGAAGCGTGGGACTTAGAGCCGGAGCAGGAGGCCGCTTTAGAAGCTGTGAAGGAAATGTTTTTGTCCTTTGAGAAGGTAGGATTGGGAAAGACGACGTTAATCAGGCATAAGATCGAGTTAGTGGCAGGAGCGCAGCCGGTGAAAGATCGCCATTATCCCTTGTCTCCAGCAATGCAGCAGGTGGTGTGGGACGAGGTCGATAAGATGTTGGCTATCGGTGTCATCGAGGAGAGCAACAGTCCGTGGAGTAACCGCACCACAGTTGTACGAAGGCCGGACAAAAATCGGTTCTGTCTCGATGCCCGGAAGCTCAACAATTTGTCGATCAAGGACGCCTATCCGCTACCTTCCATTGAGGGTATCTTGTCCCGAGTCGACCAGACTCACTACATTTCTAGCGTCGATCTCAAATTCGCTTTCTGGCAGATCGAACTAGATGAAGAAAGCAAGGCATGTACGGCGTTCACTGTTCCGGGCCGTCCTTTGTATCAGTCAGGATGATGCCATTCGGATTGTGCAATGCAGCCCAACGCCTCTGTCGTTTGATGGACAAGGTGATCCCAACGGAGCTGAGGTCAAATGTCTTCGTGTATCTGGACGATTTGCTAATCATAGCTCCGGACTTCGAAACGCATTTGATGTATTTAAACAGAGTAGCGGCATGTCTAAAAGCAGCGAATTTGACAATAGGGCTAAAAAAGTCAAAATTCTGTTTTAAATCGCTCAGGTATCTGGGGTTCATCATAGGCGGAGGAACGTTGCGAATGGACCCAGCTAGAGTAACGGCGATAGACAACATCCCAGTGCCGAGATCGGTGAGAGAGGTACGATCTTTCCTAGGCACGGCGGGGTGGTATAGAAGGTTCATCCGTAACTTTGCCGCGATAGCAGTTCCGCTGACGGATGCGTTGAAGTTAAAGGGAGGCAAGCGATTCAGTATAGGAGAAGAAGGAGTTAAGGCAGTACAGGCCTTGAAGAAGGCGTTGACTACGGCTCCAGTTCTGGTGCTTGCAGACTTCCAAAAGAGGTTCTATGTCCAGTGCGATGCTTCGCACTCTGGAGTGGGCGCGGTGCTCTTCCAACTGGACGAGGCTGAGCATGAAAGACCGATTGCTTATTTCTCTGCCAAGTTGAATAAGCACCAGCTCAACTATTCCGTAACTGAGAAGGAGTGTTTAGCGGCGATCATGGCGATTCATAAGTTCAGGCCCTATATAGAACTCATGCCATTCACTGTAATCACGGACCATGCCAGTTTGAAATGGCTTATGTCTCTAAAGGACCTAAGTGGTCGATTGGCAAGGTGGTCGTTGCAGTTGCAGGCGTTGGACTTCGTGATTGAGCACCGGAAAGGGTCAGAGAATGTAGTGGCCGACACGCTCTCACGAAGTCTAGATGCGGTAGTGGCCGAAGTAAAGGAAGAATTGGATCCTAGCGCGATTTTGGGGTTCCAGACGAACGAATTCGACACGGAGGAATATAGGGAGCTAGTTCAGGAAGTCGAAGAAAATAAACAGCAATTGCCTGACCTAAAAGTAGAAGGGGGCGTAATTTTCAAACACATGCCACATAGTAAGTTGGAAGACGAACTTGAGGGCTGTGTTTGGAAGCTTTGGGTTCCTGCATCGCTCACCCATGAGCTTATCCGGAGAGCGCACGAAGAGCATACGTCGGCACATGGAGGAATGGTAAAGACATTGCATGCTTTGCGGCGGCAGTACTTTTGGCCAAAGATGGCAGTACAAGTTGCCGATTTCATCCGAGGTTGCGACGTATGTAAAGAAGTCAAGGCTACGAATTTTAGGATGCAAGTGGGAATAGGGACCAAAGTAGTGACGGAAAGGCCATTCCAGAAGTTGTATATTGATTTCTTGGGGAAGTATCCGAGGTCAAAAAGGGGCCATGCATGGATCTTTATTGTGGTTGATCACTTTTCCAAATTCATATTTTTGAAAGCTATGCGCGAAGCGACAGCAAAGTCAGTAGTGGAATTCCTGGTGCACGAGGTGTTCTTAAAGTTTGGAGTGCCCGAGGTGATACACTCGGATAATGGCAGGCAGTTTATAGGAAAGATTTTTGAGGAGATGACGCAGGCGTATGGGATTACTCATTTAAGGACTGCCATTTACTCTCCCCAAAGCAATGCTGCGGAGCGAGTGAATCGGTCAGTCCTAGCAGCGATTAGGGCGTATTTGGAGAACGACCATCGCGAATGGGATCTTTACCTCCCGGAGATTGAGGCAGCGCTGCGTAACAGTGTCCATGCCGCAACAGGAGTCACTCCGTTCTTTGCAGTGTTCGGGCAAAATTTGATGCTGCACGGAGCTCAGTATGCCTTGGCTCGTAAGCTAAAGTCTCTGTGTGAGCACGAGATGGCTACGTTAGGCCGAGCCGATAAGCAACGGCTCATCCAGGAGAAAATTCAGAAACACCTTCATCAGGCGTATGAGCGGAGCAGGCTGCGCTATAATGAGCGAGCAAGAGAACTCCATTTGGTTCCAGGGCAGGAGGTCTTTCGGCGTAATTTTGTATTGAGCAATTTTAAAAATGCGTTCAATGCAAAATTCGCCCGAAAGTTCCTGAAAGCTCGCGTCATACGAGCAGTGGGCGCAAACATGTTCGAACTGGAGAACGAGAGTGGGCGACCGATAGGTATCTTTCACGCCAAAGACATCCGACTGTAAGCCCGGCTAGCTCAGTCGGTAGAGCATGAGACTCAGGGTTTGGGCGATGGCCTACGTTGGGCGCGGCATACCCAGAGCGGATAGCCCCATGCGCTCGAATATTGGCACCACTTCCCTCGCGGGCGTAAACTCCTGCGAGCCGGGTGCAAATCTTCGAGTGATGTTGCATCTGGGGCTGAGCAGAATCGGAATATCGATAAGTGTTGAGAATTCATCGCACACTGCTCAGCTGGAGGTGGCCATACTTGGCGGGACGAGGGGATATTAGTATAAGAGTAGGAAGAGTAAAGAGAGAGAGAGAGAGAGAGAGCATAGTGGCTGAGCGGGGGCGGTCGTTGACTCTAGGGAACCGTTGCATGGAAGAGGGAATTGGAGGATGAGAATTTTGAATTTGGCTTAGCAACAGGTGGCCTTAGAGTCAACGATGGAGTTTGCTTTTCGAGATCGGCACGAGCAGTTGCGTGACTGGATCAAGAAAAAAAGTTTTGTAGTGCGTTTGGTGAACGTCCGGCGTGTAGTTTTGGGAGTCTAGTATAAATGTTCTTTTTGTGCGTCCAAAAAAATAAACTTTTTTCGAATTGAATTAAATTTAAACAAAAAAAAAAAACGTTAACTAACATGTTAACAAAAATGAACACGCAGCAGCAACAACAACAGTGCGACAATTAAGACAAGTGACCAAATGTGCAACAATAGCAACCCATTGCACATGTAAAACTACACAAACTTTTTAAACGCAATAATTGTTGGACAACCACGGTGCAACGACACGCAACCGCCAAAAAAACCAAAACGCCAAATTTAAAGACATTTAAAATAACGACATTTAAATGAACAAAACAACGGCAACAACAACCCAAATAACGCATTTGCGACAGTCGTAACAACAAGCATAACGTTGATACGCAACAAGAACAATAACAACAACTATAACAATTGCAACGAAAACAACAACAGGCAGCGAGAACGACAAAACAACCGAGACCGGAGGACGGCCGCACCAGTGACGTCACGCAGCATCAGCTGTGCGCGCTAGCACAGTGGACGGACGTGGTGAGCTGTGTCACACGGACAGCTGTAGTTCTGTTTTGTTTTGTCAACAGTTTATGTAGTTTGTGTATATATGTATATTTATAAGTTTTCGTAGTGCGGATTGTAAACTCAAATGTTATTCTCTTACTTAAATTAAATTGTTTTGCTCTTATTTTCTGGTCGGCCCTTTTTTCTCCATGGTGTTCTATTGTGAGTTGCCGGTAGTCATACATATGTACATTTAGTACCTGCCAATAAATTGTTGTGGCAGTGTCCGGCCCCCTATACCCCCTTAGAGCTCTTAGGTAGTATCAGGTACCCCCGAGACCCCCCTCTATATATATAAATCGAAGGCAACCAACACAAAAGAAAAAAGGAAAGGCAGAAAGAAAAAGTAATATAAATAAAATAAAATATAAATAAAAATGCAAACTGGAAACTAAATAAGATAGGGAAGTATAGTTATAAGAAAACTATGTATAGAAAATTTAATATAAATACACATGTGTAAATTGTTTTGGTAACGAAATGAATATGTGTGAGTAATTTGTTGATGGGAGGGGGATTGCGTAGCATGGATTAAGCGAGCTGGCGTAGACTTTTGATATTGGGTGGCGCAGCAAAACGGTTTGAATGCTGCCGCCACAGGTAGGGTGGGTACGTTGCGGCAAAACATCGATGCCGCCGATAGAGATGGCCGATAGTTGTTTAGTGTTGGTATTGTTTCGTAGAGTGCAGTAGTAGCGATGTAGAGGTTCTACAATCGATGATTGTGGATTGTACGCTCGGTGGGCTCTGGTTAACAACCCCGACCTGAGGCGAATGAGCTAGCCGTGGTAGCCCCAGGAAAGACAAGCCGAGTCGTAACAATATCCTATCCCAGTCATGGATGATATACTAGACAAACTTGGAAAATGTCAGTATTTTACCACAATTGACTTAGCGAAAGGATTTCATCAGATACAAATGGACCCACAAAGTATACCAAAAACAGCTTTTTCAACTAAAAATGGACATTACGAATACACTCGAATGCCTTTTGGATTGAAAAACGCCCCAGCAACATTTCAACGTTGTATGAACAATCTATTAGAAGATCTAATTTACAAAGATTGTTTAGTATACATGGATGATATAATAGTGTATTCCACTTCATTGGAAGAACATTTATTATCATTAAAAAGGGTATTTACAAAACTGCGCGAAGCCAATCTAAAATTGCAATTAGATAAATGCGAATTCATGAAAAAGGAAACTGAATTCCTGGGACACATAATAACAACAGAAGGAATAAAACCAAACCCAACTAAAATCTCTGCCATACAACATTTTCCAATACCAAAAACACCCAAAGAAATAAAATCGTTTTTAGGTCTTTGTGGTTATTACAGAAAATTCATTCCTAATTTTGCACACGTTGTAAAGCCAATAACTTTAAAATTAAAGAAAGGTGCAACTATAAATATAAAAGAACCAAATTACATTTCTGCTTTTGAAAAATTAAAAGTACTTATAACATCCGATCCAATATTAGTTTATCCGAATTTCGAAAAACCATTTTGTCTTACAACTAATGCCAGTAACATAGCTATTGGAGCTGTTCTGTCTCAAAATCAAAAACCAATTTGTTTCGCAAGTAGAACCCTAAACGAACATGAAATTAACTATGCAGCAATTGAAAAGGAACTTTTAGCCATCGTTTGGGCAACCAAATATTTCCGATCTTATCTCTACGGTAGAAAATTCGAGATTCTCAGTGACCACAAACCACTTGTTTGGCTTAATAATATTAAAGAACCAAATATGAAATTACAACGCTGGAAAATAAAATTAAATGAATTTGATTATCACATTAAATATGTACCAGGTAAAGAAAACTATGTTGGAGATGCTTTGTCTAGAATTAAAATTGAAGAAAACTTGTTAGGAGAACCTTCCGATGTAACAGTAGCAACAATCCACAGCGCTCAAGAAGATAACCAATATTACATTTCACTCACAGAAAGACCAATCAATTATTTTAAAAGACAAATAGAATTTATAACAAGAAAGAAAAGTACAGTCGAGCACGCCCGACCGTATAATACTCTCTGCATTTGTTCCCGATTAAATTATTAAAATCGGTATCCAGATATTACAATGCGTAGTACTTGCATTAAAATATGTTGAAACAACAACAATCAAAGCATAATCAAACACACATCTGTTTGCTTGTATTCGAATACACATACGTTTGACAATATGTATATGATGCAAATATGTATGTATGTGTGTATTCGGCGCAGCCAGCTTCCGCGGGCAGCGCTGCCGACACACAGGCAGCGAAAACGTTCGAACATGGTGCTTGTGTGTTTCTATCTCTCTTTGCACCTATGGGTTGATAATGCGTTCAATTATCAATATTGTAACGCTTCTAGTTTTCTTGTTTATAGTCTGATTTAAATGCGCCTTTCAGGATAGTTTAATATAGTTAATCTCCACACGAATTATAATTAAACAATACTGTATGATACGAACAAGTTCGCAAAAAACGGCATTTTAAGTTTTTTTCAAGTGTGGGAAAAAAGTGGGCGTGGCAGTCCAAAATTTTAAATGGCAATGAAACTATGCTGTCGCTAGGAACCTCCGTACCCAAATTGGTGATCGTAGGTGCCATAGTTACTGAGATATTTGCCGAAAACACCAATTTTTCACGAGGTGTGTCCAGTTTTTTGCTTATTGTGGGCGAATGGGGCGTGGCATCGAAAAAAAAAAAAGATTCTTGTATTGACTGACTAAATATCTGATCGTTTGACACCAAGCTCGAACTTGTAGCTCTTACCATCTCTGAAATCTGTTTGTTCATACGGACAGACAGACGGACAGACAGACGGACAGACGGACATGGCTATATCGACTCGGCTTGTGATGCTGATCAAGAATATATATACTTTATGAGGTCTGCCACGCCTCCTTCTGCCTGTTACATACTTTGCACAAACCCAATATACTCTTGCAGAGAGTATAAAAAGTAACTCAAATAACACAAACGTCATTAATTATTTTCATAAAACAAAAATCTTAATAAATTATGTCGAAATGACACACAACCATGCAAAAGAATTAATTAAAGAATACTTATGTTCAAAGAAAAGTGTTATATACTTCAACAACGAAGCCGATTTTCTTACATTTCAGAATGTTTTCGTTGAAATAATTAGTCCCAATAACATTACAAAAGTAATGAGATCAACTAAAAAATTAATAGACCTCCAGACATATGCCGAATTCAAAGAATTTATTATTAATACACACGAAAAGTTATTACATCCAGGAATAGAGAAAATGACACTATTATTTAAAGAAAAATATTATTACCCAGATTATCAAAACTTAATACAAAACATAATTAACGAATGCAAAGTTTGTAATATAGCAAAAACAGAACATAGAAACACTAAGTTAGCTTTCGAATTAACTCCAGAAATCCATAATCCAAGAGAAAAAATAAGTCATTGATTTTTATATGGTAGACAATAAACAATTTCTATCTTGTATAGACTTATATTCCAAATACGCAACTTTAATAGAAGTAAATGGTCGAGATTGGTTAGAAGCCAAAAGAGCTCTTTTAAAAGTATTTAATGACATGGGTAAACCAATAGAAATAAAAGCAGATAAAGACTCAGCTTTCTTGTGCTCCGCACTAGAAATGTGGTTAAAGTCAGAAGATAAAATATATCCATCACAACTAGCAAAAAAACGGTATTTCCGACATAGAAAGATTCCATAAAACAGTAAATGAAAAATTAAGAATTGTTAATTCTGACACTAACCATGAAAACAAATTAACCAGATTTGAAGTAATACTTTACACTTATAACCATAAAACCAAACATAATTCAACTGGTAGAACACCATCAGATATTTTCATTTACGCAGGAACACCTGAGTATGATACACAGCTAAATAAGAAAAGACAAATAGAAAGACTTAATGAAAAAAAGAACCGAATTCGAAATAGATACTAGATATAGGGAATCACCTTTAGTAAGATCTAAATCCACAAACCCATTTAAACAAACAGGAAATATAACACAAATAGATGAAAAACATTATGAAGAAGTAAATAGAGGTAGAAAAATAACACACTATAAATCAAAATATAAAAGAAAGAAAGTAACTAATGAAAGTAAATATGATAATTCCAGATCAACTAATAACCCGAATCAAGATGATAACCCCTCATAATTTAACAACTATAATTATAACACTCATGCTACTCAACTTTGTATGGCCAATAAAAGGTCAAAATTTGGAAATCAACCCAATTAACTCCAAAAACGGATATCTTATATTTCAAACAGGAACAATCAATTTACCTATAAAATACGAATACCACTATTTAACGATTAATATAACAAAAACTGAAGAAACGTATAATAATTTAATGAAACAAACAAAAGAAATTGAACCATTAGTAAAAATACAGTACTTAACAGAAAAACTGGACAGAGAAATGAACGGCTTAAGACTAGTAAAACGAAATAAAAGAGGACTTGTAAATTTCATGGGCACATTTTATAAATACCTTTTCGGAACTTTAGATCAAGAAGACAAAGAAGAATTACAATCAAAAATAGATAACCTTTCAGAAAATAGTGTTCAAGCCAATGAACTAAATGAAGTAATAAAAGCTGTTAACAAAGGAATAGAAGTAATGAACAGACTAAGTATCACACATGAGGCAGAGCAACGACTTGAATTACTAATTTTCAACCTACAAGAATTCACAGAGTATGTCGAAGACATTGAGTTAGGTATGCAATTAACCAGGCTTGGTATATTCAACCCTAAATTACTAAATATGACTCACTAAAACATTTAAACGTTGAAAAAATAATAAATATTAAAACATCAACTTGGCTAAAAACAACTACTAACGAAATTTTAATTATTTCCCATATTCCACGCGAAATTATAAATACTGCACTATACGACATTATTCCATACCCTGACGAAAACAAAAACATTTTGACCGAAACTATACATGACACTTACTACTTGCAGAACAATAAAGCATTCACAGCAACCAATAAAAATCTAGTTATGAACAAATGTATTACTGGAATATTAAAGCAAGATAAAACAGAATGTAGATATTCAAAATCCCATAAAAATTATGAAATCAAGTATGTAGAACCAAACATTATGTTAACATGGAACTTACCGAAAACTGTACTAAACCAAAATTGTATCAACCGAGAAATTATTATCGAAGGAAACAATAGATAAAAAGCTATAAATTGTTCAATCCAATTAGATGAAATTCAAATAACTAATACTATGCTAGATTACACACAAACAGTCTACATAAATAATAATATAACCAAACTAGAACCATTGTCATATGTCCAAACTAAAGAAATTATCCAACAACAAACAAAATTGTACAACACATTCCAAATTATAACTATAACAACTTTAACAATTATTCTAATCATACTTATATTATACATTATCTTTAAATATAAGAATATTCCACAAAAAATTATTGTTAATTATAAGAACAAAAAATAATCAACCCCAAACATACAATCAAATATTCAAAATAATACAGAATTATATCCAAATGTAACTGAAAACGATATCGAAGAAATTGTAATAGATCCAACACTATATCCAAAATTAACCGCCTGGACAGGCTCATTTCTTAAGGATGGGGAAGTGACATATGTAGATACATACGTACCCTAAACCCATACACCACATACACCACACACACCATACACCACAGTTATTATTTATGTTAAAGATTTCTTTCGCACAAAAGACTAATGTAAACACTATCAAAAAATCAAATGGTGACAATAACACCACAAAAAAACTAATGTAAACACTATCAAAAAATCAAATGGTGACAATAACAATTCTGGCTTCCCACGAATGCATTAAATATCATAAACAATTCGCCAGAATCGTTATTCCCATCATTGGGGTTAAAACTGCTGACGTTAAACAAATCCTAGCCGAACTCTCTCAATCTCTTCAAGATCGAGATCTTTCTCTATTTACATAAGAGCCAAAAGCTCAATGAGTCCAAAGTCCAATTAATGAAAGCTCAAAACCGAGGTTTGCTTAACGTCATCAGAACATAGGATAAGCAGTCTAGATTTGTACTCCATAGCTTCGTGTTTATTGAATAAAGTATTATATTTTTTTTATAAACCAAGCGTCGAAACATCTTATTATATATATATATATTTTTTTTTATATATGTAAATATGGTTTTTTTTTAGATCCCGTATTCTAAAAAAAGAGTAGATTGGTCTATTAGGTTTGTCAGAAGCGAAATGTGCGTAACAGGCAGAAGGAGGCGTGACAGACCCCATAAAGGATATACATATATTTTTGATCAGCATCACAAGCCGAGTCGATATAGCCATGTCCGTCTGTTTGTCTGTCTGCCCGTATGAACAAACAGATTTCAGAGATAGTAAGAGCTTGGTGTCTTTTTTTTTTGCGCTGCCACGCCCCATTCGCCCACAACTAGCAAAAATCTAGATACACCTCGGAAAACATTAATGTTTTCAGCGAATATCTCAGTAACTATGACACCTAGGATCATCAATTTTGGTACGGGAGGTTATAGAGACAGCATTAATGCATTGTCATTTAAAATTTTGGGCTGCCACGCCTACTTTTCCCATTATTAATAAAAATAATTCTCAACTTTCGTTCCGTTTCTAAGGCATTTGTTGATAAGTTATAATTCGTATGGAGACTAAATTTATCAAACTATCCTGAAAGGTGCATAAAAAATCGAACTATAAACAAGAATACTAGAAGCGTTACAATATTGAACGCAATGTCAATAGAAGAGTGCAAACGAGACAGAAACATACAAACACATGTTCGAACGTTTTCGATGCTTGTGTGGCGACAGCGCTGCCGGCAGACGCTGGCCGCGCCGAATACACACACACATACATACATGCATACATATAATTTTAAACGAATGTGTGTTTGTATGAATAATATGTAAATGCTGATATTCGGAGAATTCTTGAAAGTGGCGCGTAGTGCAACTGATAGAGTTTGTCTGAGGTTGTAGGTTCGAAAGCTGGCAATGCGAATTGTTAAATTATTTTTTTTAAATTTCAATTCAAATTGAATACAAATGTGCACTACTATGAGAGTACGGGGTCTTTTATAGTCGGCTCGGTCGACTGTAGCCTTTTTTACTTTTTATTGATGTTTTCACTAAGTTTGTGAAACTTTATCCTGCTGCCACTACCAATTCGCGAGAAGCGTGTCATACTTTAGAAACGCAATAGTTTTCTAACTATAGCCGACCCCGTCGAATTATTACCGATCGGGGAACATGTTTTACATCTGTAGAATTTACTGAATTTTTAGAGTCTTACCACAATATTGATGTGCAAAATGCCCCTCGGGCCAACGGTCAAGTTGAGCGTGTCAAACGTGTCTTAGGTCCTATGCTTGGTAAGCTAACTGAACTGTTAGATCATGCGGATTAGGTAAAACAACTGACGAAAATTGAATTCGCTCTTAATAATTCCGTGCGTTCTACAACCAAGTTTTCACCCTCAGTCCTGCTTTTTGGGGTTGAACAGCGAGGTACACTAATAGATGAATTGACGGAACGACTAGATGAAAGGTCCGGTAGTAGTGATCATGCCCCAATTGATGATCTTACCATTGCCTCACGAAATATTGTAAAGTCCCAGGAATATAATACCGAGTATTTTAGTAGACTTTATTTGCCGCAGTGAATTATGAAGTAGGTGATTTTGTAGTTGTTAGAAATATGGATACAACAGCAGGTACAAATAACAAACTCATTATACGATATCGCGGTCCCTATGTCATACATAAGAACTTCCGAATGACAGATACGTCATACGAGATGTGGAAGGTTCTCAGCTTACCCAACTGCCGTATGATGGGGTATTAGAAGCATCAAAACTCAAGATGTGGCTTACGCCAACTGCGAACTGTGTAACTGACATCACGAGACAAGCAGCGCTCATTTGTGTAGCGTAGTAAACTACTGTTCTTATATTATTATTTAAAAATCGAGGTCGATTTCCCATCAGGATGGTCGAGTTGTAAGGGTTTGCATTTAATTTATATCGATTGTTCCTGTAATGTAATGTTAAATGTTAAATGTCCCTGTTAGGTTAGGCATCCCTGGTAGTTTTAAACATAGTTCTGTAATGTTAATCTATAAGAACAATTCATACAAGCCGGGCCTGCTCAAAAAGAAAACATAAAAATTTAACTTAACCCGATAAATACGAGCTTTAAAATATATATATATATATATATATATATATATATATATATATATATATTTATATATATACGTGCAGTACGCAGCAACAATCACATACAGTGCGTAAATACAGTACGCTCCGACATATATATATATATATATATATATATATATATATATATATATGTACGCACTATATGTGATTGTTGCTGCGTACTCCACGTACTCGCTGTGTGTGTATTGCTGTGTATGGGAATTCTGGTTTTCACCAGAATTCCTAATTTCATCATAATAGCAATATTGCATCATCCGCTAATTGCGCTCTGATTGGCCCTTTGCATTTTGTCGCTTTAAGAAGTACCGTTTTAGCGAGACGACAGCGCTACAACGCTGTCGTCGTGTGTGGTTCGGAGCTATGCTGAAGAGTAACACTTGAGTTGTCAAGTAGTTTTTAAAGAAACGTGGAAGCATAAGCAGCGAAACTCGCTTCGCTAAGTACGCGACTATGGACCAAATGGATGAAGTTCCAACATCAGAAGTGGGATCGGCGCCACCCCCTATATTTACTGAAGAACAGTGGCGCGTAATTTTGCAAATGCAAAATCAAAATATGTTGGAGTTTGTAAAGACAATGCAAGCCTCAACATCAGAACAACAACAAAAGCGTGAGGTCACATTGCCGAAATTTTTTGCCAACGCCGCAGGCGTAAACGCTTCAAAGTGGTGTGCGACTGCAGATATCATTTTAACTGAACATCCGCTAGAAGAAAGCAAGCTTATTATGGCATTAAGTAATGCGATGGAGGGCAGTGCATCCCAATGGCTGACAGAAATCTCCTACCCTGGCATGAAGTGGAGAGAGTATAAAGAATTGTTCTTTCAGCGATACGAAAGCGATCAAACACCAGCAGCGATGTTTTTGAATTTGTTAAGCAGTCGTCCGGCTAATGAAGAGTGCTTGGCAGTATATGCTAGCCGCTTGGTCTCATCGCTAACTACGGCCTGGAGGGACAAAAACATAGAGGAGATCGCCGTTTCTATTGCGCTTGCACATATCGCAAATATGGACCGCCGTTTAAAACGAATTGTATTCACTTCAAGGGTGCAAACAAGAAGTGATCTGCAATTAGAGTTGAAGGCTTACAACTTCCAAAAGCATCGCGATACCGGCCGTGATATCAGCCCTGGACCTGACAATAAAAGGCGAAAAATGTCAATCATGTGCCACTTCTGCGGACAATTCGGACACAAAATAGCAGAATGCAGAAAAAAAGCGCGACAAGAGGCCGAGGCGAAAACCCAACGAGAGAAGACACGTGTTACCAGATTCAAGTGTGGCCAACCCGGGCATTTTGCGAACCGAAGCTCTGGAAGTGACGTCCCAACAAAACAAAAGAATGTAAACCAGTGCTTTGTGTCTGAGCCAACAGGAGTCATGTTACATCAAGGTGAGAGCTACCCAATTTGCTTCGACTCTGGTGCCGAATGTTCCTTGATAAGAGAAAAGATAAGTGGCAGATTGTCCGGAAAGCGCATGAATAATATAGTATAAATAAAGGTATCGGTGATGCCGGTATTTATAGTACTATGCACGTTCTCAGTCGGGTTACCACTAATGAAAACATGATAGAAATATTATTTTACGTTGTTCGAGATGAGGACTTGAAGCACGATGTCGTAATTGGACGTGAAGTCCTTAATCAGGGTTTCAATGTTGTACTTTCACCAAATGTGTTTAAATTTGTAAAATCAAAATCTGTAAATATTTGTGCCGTTATTGATTCTCCAATTAATCTTGACGAAATTGATACTGAATTGGCCGATGCTGATAAAAGCAAATTAATAAATTTAATTAAAAATTATACCTCAGCATTTTCTAAAGGGATCCCAAACACACGAGTAATCCCAACAAAACTGTGCAACGTCGGCCATATAGGCTCAGTCCAGAAGAGAGAGAGATAGTGCGTGAGATGTTAAGAGAGTTACTTAGATGTCACATTATCCGCCCAAGTTGTTCTCCGCATGCAAGTCCTATGTTGCTTGTAAAAAAGAAAAATGGGTCCGATCGTTTATGTATTGACTACAGAGAATTAAACTCAAATACCGTTGCTGACAAATACCCCTTGCCGCTCATTAGTGAGCAAATTGGTAGGTTGCGTGGTTCGTATTACTTTTCTTGTTTAGATATGGCTAGTGGTTTTCACCAAATTCCGATTCACCCCGATTCCGTTGAATATACTGCATTTGTGACTCCGGATGGCCAATACGAATTTCTTACATTGGCTTTCGCTCAAAAATGCGCCTTCCGTTTTTCAAAGGACAGTTATGCAAACCTTAGGCATTCTTGCATATTCATATGTAATTGTCTATATGGACGATAATGTCGTCGTGTCACCAACAATTGAGTTAGGGTTGGAAAGATTGAGAACAGTATTGAACGTTCTGACAAGGGCTAGATTCATCTTCAATATCTCGAAAAGTTCTTTTCTGAAAACATGGTACACTATTTGGGGTTCAAAGTGAAAGCAGGCAAGATTAGGCCAAACTCACAGAAGACTACTGCATTAAGTTTATTACCACCTCCGCAGACTGTTTCCAGTTTGCGACAGTTTATTGGCCTGGCTTCCTACTTTCGCAAGTTTGTACCCGATTTCGCCAAAATAATGAAGCCACTCTATTCTCTTACGTCAGGAAAAGGAAGTATTGTCTGGGATGTTGATCTCGAGAATATTAAAAAAAAAATAAAAACTGTCCTTACAAACGAACCTGTTTTGGTAATTTTTGACCCACAATACCCCATTGAGTTACACACTGACGCCAGTTCCTGTGAATATGGTGCAATACTCCTGGTAGTCCTCATGTGGTGGAATATTTTAGCAAAACAACTTCGCCCTCTGAGGCTAGATATCACTCATACGAGTTGGAAACATTGGCTGTGGTTCAGAGACCTGCAACGAGTATAAAAATTTCGAGTATACTCGAACGCTTACTCGTGATCGTTTTGTTCGAATTAATTTGATACCCGATCGTTTGGTGTGCGTACCGCGGGCATGCTTATACTCGTTTTACTCGAGTATATACTGAGTATTTTGCCGTTATACAACATGTTTTAAGCAGGCCAAACAGAAACTTATAATATTTTGCATAAAATATTCTCAGCGGTGGTACTAGACTAAATGATTTGACGGCTTTAAAGAATGTAATTTAAATACGTTGATATTTGATAGCAAATGAAATTCTGTTTTTAATATTTTGATCATAAGTTTTTTACAGAAATTTGCAGAAATCTGCATTACAATTGGTAATTTGGAAACCCTTTTTACGCTCAACAGATAAACGTAGATGGGCTGACCTTTTGAAAGTCCCTTGTATAGCCAGAGTAGGACTCTCTGAGTTTTCTAAAAGGGGTGTTTTGCATTTAGCGCAATATTTGCAGCAGGTAGAAACTCTTCCTTTTGGGTTTTTGTGTCTTAAAAAAAATATAAGCTAAATGCGTATGCCAAACATAACAATACTTGCTCGCACTAATACACACAAACAAATACAAGTCTCGAGATTGTTGCGAGTGCCATCAGTGCTGCTCTCTAAATTGTTTTCCTCCAGATCTAGCTTTTACTTATGTGTACATGGGAAAATCAATGCACATATATTACAATTATTTCATTTTTTATATGATGCACTGTGGGTTTTAATTTTATTAATAATAAAAGAGGAAGAAAAATATTTGTTTAAACATTTTTCTTATTATTTTTCATTGAATTTAGCCATTTCGCTTTTTTTCCGCTAGAACTAGCATATTTTCATTTTAATAAATGACAACACTGCGAACGTCACGCAACGCAAGCGAACCAACGAACTTGCTTTTTACTCGAACGTTTGTACTGAAAAAACGATCAGGGCAGGTTGCGTTCGTATACTCGTTGGAATACTCGTTTGACAATCGAACGATCAGCAAACGATCAGCCAACGATCAGCAAACGATCTATGGGGCTGATCGTTTGAAGGTTTGAAAACGGACGTTGTGATTCGAACCATTTTCGGACAGCCCGTTGAATTACTCGTTACCCGATCGTTTGATGAAAAGTTCGAACGTACTCGAGTATAGTCGTTGCAGGTCTCTGCTGTGGTTGCTTCTGTAAACACTTTCGTCATTATCTGCTTGGTCGAAAGTTTGTGGTATATACCGATTGTAATTCGCTTAAGGCTTCACGGACAACGATAGACTTAACACCAAGAGTTTATCGCTGGTGGGCCTATCTGCAATCATTCAATTTTGATATCCAATATAGAGAGGGAAAACGCATGGCTCATGCAGACTTCTTTTTCAGGAATCTGGTTCCTTCAAAACCACAACTCGTGTTAGAAAAAATCACCGAGAAGCGAGTAAACTTAGCTGAGATTTCAAGTGAGTGGCTTCTTACGGAACAGAAATTAGATCCAGAGATTGTAGAAATAGTTTGTAAGCTCGATTCCAACGAGCACCAAGACGATTTAATTAAATCCTATGATTTAAGGAAAGGTATCTTACATCGCAAGATTCAAAGAAACAGTAGAACATGGTGTCTACCGGTGGTGCACGAACATTTAGATGGGCGGTACACGAGTCAGTTATTCACCTTGTTTGGCAGAAAACTCTTGACGAGGCTTACCAATATTATTGGTTTCGTAACATGAATAAATATGTTCGCTAGTTTGTAAACAATTGCATAACTTGTAGGACTTCCTAGACGCCTTCTGGGAAAATTCAAGCAGAGCTGCATCCAATCGCGAAGGTGAACATCCGTTGGCACACTGTTCACATAGACATTTCTGGAAAGTTCAGCGGTAAAAGCGGCCTAAAAGAATATGTCATCGTTCAGATTGATGGCTTCACGAAATTTGTACACCTTTATCACACCTTTAAATAGACACAGAAAGCTGCGTTAAGGCCTTAAAAGCCTCAATTGCCCCATTCGGGATACCAAATCGTATCGTAGCTGACCAGGGAAGGTGCTTTTCCAGTTCTCGATTCTCTGAATTTTGTTCCTCACAAAAAATAAAACTTCATCTAATAGCAACTGGGCAAGTCGTGAGTCGTGAGTACGCTCAAAAATTTGCTAACTGCTGTCGAATCGAGCCAAAGATCCTGGCAAGATGCACTTGGCGAGGTTCAGCTTGCATTAAATTGCACAGTTAGTCGTGCAACTGATGGTAAAATTCCTGATGAATTGGATATTGATAATGAAAATCAGAGCTTATCAGAGAATATAGTTCAGACTGAGAGTATTCCGTCCATGTGAGACGATGAATTAAATTTATTATTTTGTTTGTGCAAAGTATGTAACAGGCAGAATCAGGCGTGGCAGACCCCATAAAGTTTGTTTGGTTGAAGTCGTATAGTGCAAGCACAATGATTAATTGTTTTGTTAAAACTTAAGTAAATTTATGAATTTTGTTAAAAACAAAAAAAAAATGTATGTTATGGTTAAGAATAAAAGCTTAAGTTCAGTCTATGTTATGATACACAAAAGGTGTCTTTGAACTTGATATATGGTCGTTACACGAGGATGTGTGAATGTCAGAATGGTTATCCGTCTATGAGAGACGATGGTTATCCGTGTATGAGAGACGATGGTTATCCATCTAAGAGAGACGATGGTTATCCGCCTAAGACAGACGATGAATTCAGTTTAGAATCTTTTGTTGCATAAGAAATTTGAATCTAATATTGGGATTACTATACGAGGACGTGTCAAGGTCAGGATGGCCGTGTCGGAGCGTACTGTATGTAAACTGAATGTGATTGTTGCTGCGTAATGCACGTACAGCGCTACAACGCTGTCGTCGTGTGTGGTTCGGAACTGTGCTGAAGAGCAACACTGGCGTTGTCAAGTAGTTTTTAAAGAACCGTGGAAGCATAAGCACCGAAACTCGCTTCGCTAAGTACGCGACTATGGACCAAATGGATGAAGTTCCAACATATATTTATATATATATATTAATAATTTAAATACATATGATTTTTATAATCAGCATAACTAATTAAAACAAGTAAGAAAGGCTACAGTCGACCGAGCCGACTATAAAAAGACCCCGTACTCTCATAGTAGTGCACATTTGTATTCAATTTGAATTGAAATTTAAAAAAAATAATTTAACAATTCGCATTGCCAGCTTTCGAACCTACAACCTCAGACAAACTCTATCAGTTGCACCACGCGTCACTGTCAAGAATTCTCCGATAATCAGCATTTACATATTATTCATACAAACACACATTTGTTTAAAATTATATGTATGCATGTATGTATGTGTATGTGTATTCGGCGCGGCCAGCGTCTACCTGTAGCGCTGTCGCCATACAAACATCGAAAACGTTCGAACATGTGTTTGTATGTTTCTGTCTAGCTCTCGCGCGTAAGTGATATTGCAGTTAAATAACAAACTTTCTAACGCAGTAGCTCTTTTATTAAAGGTAGTATTTTGATGCCACTTTCAGAATAGTTAGATTTTATATGTCTCTATGCTTATGTTGAATTACAACACCCTACTATATGAATAAATGCCTTAAACATGGCATTAAAGCGTAAACGTTTGGTTAACTCTCATGAGAAAAGGGGGCGTGGCAGCTCAAAATTTTTAGTGGCATTGCATTAAGGCTGTCGCTAGCAACCTGTTTACCAGAAATGGTGTTCCTAAGTGCCATAGTTACTGAGTTATTGGCCTAAAACTACATTTTTTTCGAGGTGTGTCTAGTTTTTTGCTCATTGCGGGGGCGGTAGGGGCGTGGCAAAAATTTGAAATAAACTTAACCTGCCTGCAATATAGACGGACTTTCATTCCAAATCTGGTGGCTCTAGCTCTTGTAGTTTAAAAGATCTAGGTGTTCATACGGACGGACGGACGGACAGACAGACGGACAGACACACAGACGGACAGACAGACAGACGGACAGACGGACATTGCTATATCGACTCGGCTGTTGATGCTGATCTAGAATATATATACTTTATGGGGTCGGCCACGCCTCCTTCTGCCTGTTACGCACATTTCGCTTCTGACAAACCTAATAGACCCCTATACTCTTTTTAGAGTACGGGGTCTAAAAAAAACTTCATACATTAAATATAATAAGAAAACAAGAAAGAATGCTATAGTCGCCTCGCGACTTTAGGATACCCGTTACTCAGTTTCAATTTGTTATTAACAATGGTGATGGATAAAATAGCTTGGCAAACACAGAACATTTTCATACAAATTCATGTTTAGAGCATATTTTCGACCGATCGTTCCTATGGAAGCTATACGATATAGTTGTCCGATTTGTATCAAACTTGGTTTGTATATATATATTATTGTCAGATGTATTCTGTGTGAGTTTGATTTATATAGCTTAGTTAATGCAAAAGTTTTCCATACTAACTCATATTTAGAGCGTATTTTCGACCGATCGGCCCTATGGGAGCTATACAATATAGTTGTCCGATGTGAATCAAACTTGGTCAGTATATATATATTATTAGCAGATGTATTCTGTGTGAGTTTGATTAATATAGCTAACTCAGTTAACTCAAAATTTTTTCATACTTATTCATATTTGGAGCGTATTTTTGACCGATCGGCCCTATGGGAGCTATACGATATAGTTGTCCGATTTGGATCAAACTCGGTCAGTACATGTACTTTCCGTCCGTCCGTCTGTATGAACAAAAGAATCTCAGTGACTATAAGAGCTAGAAAAATGATAGTGGTCGCAAATGAAAGGTACAATACCCAAGCAGTACAAGTTTGTTTTTGTTTTTTTGACACGCCCACTTTAGGGCGTTCTATCTTCATATAAAGGTAAATGTACAGGTAAACGTAGAATGTTTTAGTATAGAAAAGTTTTTTGTTAGCTATACTATCTGAACCAAAATTACACGGAAATTACATGTCTAGTACATGTACTGACCAAGTTTGATCCAAATCGGACAACTATATCGTATAGCTCCCATAGGGCCGATCGGTCAAAAATACGCTCTAAATATGAGTTAGTATGGAAAACTTTTGCGTTAACTAAGCTATATTAATCAAACTCACACAGAATACATCTGCCAATAATATATATATACTGACCATGTTTGATCCAAATCGGACAACTATATCGTATAGCTCCAATAGAGCCGATCGGTCAAAAATACGCTACAAATATGAGTTAGTATGGAACACTTTTGCGTTAACTAAGCTATATTAATCAAACTCACACAGAATACATCTGCCAATAATATATATATACTGACCAAGTTTGATCTAAATCGGACAACTGTATCGCATAGCTCCCATAGGGCCGATCGGTCAAAAACACACTCCAAATATGTATTAGTATGAAAAACTTTTGCGTTAAATAAGCTATATTAATCAACATGACACAGAATACATCTGCCAATAATATATATATATACTGACCAAGTTTGAACCAAATCGGACTACTATATCGTATATCTCCCATAGGGCCGATCGGTCAAAAATATGCTCTAAACATGAATTTGTATGAAAATGTTCTGTGTTTGCCATGCTATTATATCCATCAGCATTGTTAATAACAAATTGAAACTGAGTAACGGGTATCCTAAATTCGCGAGGCGACTATAGCATTCTTTCTTGTCTTATTTTTGGTGTTGTCCGGTTATTCCGTTTTTCTTGTTTTCGGTCGCCGCGCTCGCCCATAATTTGTTTATGTGCATTACAATTGTTATTGTCGTAAGTAAACATCAGTAGCTTGCGCATTAACAGTGCTTATTAGCTTTTATATATTCTATTTTATTATATTCATTGATTATATTAATTATCTCCACTATGTACGTCTGTTATAACTCAAATTGCCAGGTGCGAACAAACGTTAAGGTGGGTTTTCTTTGCTGCTGGCTATTTGAAAATGTTTCACATGAATAATGTGTAGGCTTCAACGGCCACACTAAAAGAGGCTTTGGGGACCTATTTGGCAGATTTAAAAGTCTGTCCGATAGTTTCGCAGCTTTGGATAAGGAGTTTAAAGACCTAAAAGTCTTAAATGATTCTCCAAAGCGTAAAAAGGCCAATTTTAGATTGTCGATTGGCCTTAACGAACTTTTAGTCCCTCATCACATGCCCACAAAGTCCGCACCTTCCCTAATAAATTTTTCATCCCCATCACTAAATATAATTGTTTTACCCCAGAAGTTGTCCCCACGATTCCCGGAGTAATAGTTTAATTCAGGCTAAATTAGAAGAAGAAGTAACGATCGATGGCTCTTTTGATATTGAATTTGTTGCTATTAAGTTATGCCTAAATACCATTAGAGTTTTTATTACTTGCTCCTATATTCCTCCTTCTTCTGACTCTTCTCTTTATTCGTTACACTTTTCTGCTGTTAAATCAGTTTCCTCTATGATATCCGATAGTGACTTTCTTCCAATTCTTGGCGATTTTAATATTGCAGGTACTACATGGATTTCATGTCCCGACTCAGCACGATTTTCTTGACGATCTGTTTGGAATTTCATTTCATTTCAGATCAATCCTATTTCAAACTCTTTAAATAGAATGCTTGATTTGATTTTTGTTTTGGATCCATCCTGTTTCTATATATCCCGCACCAAAACTTTATCGAATCCTGAAGATCCTTATCACCCGACTTTGGAAGGGTTAATTGATTTACATGCCCGGGTAGTAAATCTACTAGGCGATCTCGACAGTTTCGGAAAGCCGACTTTAACAAGTTAAATGTACTGTTATCCCAGAGTGACTGGTCCCGGCTGTTCATGTGTAGCGATATGGATAGTGTAATCACAACCTTTTATGATACCTTGAAATCCTTAATTGATGTCTGTGTTCCGCTCTGTGTTCCAACCAGGTCTAACAAGCCTATTTGGTTTACCCGTGAGTTAACATTGCTTAGAAATAGAAATTATATAAGAGATTCAGGGAAACTGGCTCTTCCTTGTATCTCTGGCGATATCTGATTACTCGATCTGATTTCTATGTTTTGAATGACCGATGTTATAAGGAATACCTTACTAACTGTGGGCAACAGTTCCGAAGTAATCCGAGACGGTTTTATAACTTCGTTAATTCGAAGCGTAAATCATCAACGCATCCATCTAGTGTGGTCTTTGAAAGAGAATCTGCTAATTCGGATAAGGTTTTCGCCGACTTATTTCCCGATTTTTTCCAAACGACTTACAGTAGGCACGAGTATAACTGTGACTCACCCTATCCTTATCATTTAAATTCCTTCAATAGTAATTTTACACCAGTCATCACCGAAAGCTCTCTCTTATGTAATTTAAAGGCTACTAAATCTGTTTTTTCGCCTGGTCCAGACAGAGTCCCTGGCTGTGTGCTTAAAAACTGTACAGACGGCCTTTTAAAGCCCTTGTATAAACTATTTACATTGTCTGTTGAAACATGCTGTTTCCCTGATGTTTGGAAATCATCTTACATTATTCCTCTTCACAAAAAAAGAAATAAATCCGATGTTTGCAACTATAGGGGTATTTCCAAGTTGTCTGCTATTCCCAAGGCTTTTGAGAAATTAATAACTTCTCAACTGCAACATTTCTGTAGATCCATGATTTCACCCTGCCAGCATGGGTTTGTGAAATATAGATCCACTACCACTAACCTGATAGAATTTACATCATTTGCACTTAAGGGCTTTAAGAGAAAATTGCAAACTGACGTTATTTACACAGATTTCAGCAAGGCTTTCGACTCCGTTAATCACACCCTATTAATACATAAGCTCAATCTTTTTGATCTTTCCCATAACTTTACTCTTTGCATTTCAAATTACTTAAGTTGTAAAAGACAACAGGTTTATTTTAAAGACACTTTGTCTAAATCTGTTCAAGTTATTTCGGGTGTTCCACAAGGAAGTCATTTCGGTCCCTTGTTATTTATATTGTTCATAAATGATCTGCCATCTGCGATCAGTTAATCTCGTGTGCTCATGTATGCCGACGACTTTGTGTTTCGGCTGCTTAGTCTCTTCTTGGGACCAGGTTACAATCTGATCTGTGTAGTTTTCAAACCTGGTGTCAAGCTAATTTATTAAATCTTAACTTTATGTAAGTGTAACGTAATGTCCTTCAGTAGGCGCCTCCCCTTTCAAAACAATAACATTCTGAATGGCAACTCTCTTAAAAAGAATTGAGTCGGTCACTGATTTGGGTATCCTTATGGATCCCAAGCTCAAGTTTGATAAGCATGTATTGTTAATTGCTAATCGTGCTTTTTAGTGTCCTGGGCTTCATAAACCGCTGGTCGAAAGAATTTAACGATCCCTATTTAACAAAAACACTTTTTACTGCCTTGGTACCACCTATTCTTGAATATGGATCTTGTATTTGATCACCCCAATATAGGATTCATCAGGGTAGAATAGAATCTGTACAAAAACAATTTCTTCTTTTTTACACTAAGGGCTCTCAACTGGAATACTAACATACGCTTACCATCCTATCGTAGTAGACTTCTACTAATTAATCTTCCTTCTTTGTCTTATCGAAGTACAGTGCTCGGTGTAATTTTTTCACAAACTAATCAATGGTGAGTTTTGCTGTTCCGATTAGACCAACAAGAAACTTTCTTCCACTCTATCTTCAACCTTGTTCTACATACAAATTCATGTTTAGAGCATATTTTTGACCGATCAGTCCTATGGGAGCTATACGATATAGTAATCCGCTTTGGATCAAACTTGGTCAGTACAATAACTTCATAGACATTTACTATCTGTGTTCAGTTGGTTCAGAAAGCATAGCTAACAAAAAAGTTTTCTATACTATAACATTCTACTTGTACCTGTACATTTACCTTAATATGCAAATAAAACACCGTAAAGTGGGCGCGTCAAAAAATAAAAACAAACTTGTACTGCTTAGGTATTGTACCTTTCATTTGCGACCCCTATCATCTTTCTAGCTCTTATAGTCTCTGAGATCCTTTTGTTCATACAAACGGACATGTTTAGAACATATTTTTGACCGATCGTTCCTATGGGAGATGTCCGATTTGGATAAAACTTGGTCTGTATGCATATATTGATGGCATATGTATATTGTGTGAGTTTGATAAATTTAATTTAGTTAACCCAACATTTTTTCAGACTATTTCGTTTTTGGAGCGTATTTTTGACCGATCGGCCCTAAAGTTGGCGTGTCAAAAAAAAAAAAACAAACTTGTACATTCCAACGATTACAATATACCCTTTTACTCTCCGAGTAACGGATATAAAATGTAATATAATATAATATGTATCACATATTGTCAAACGTATCTGTATTCGCATGTATATTTGATTATGCTTAGATTGTTTTCGTTTTAACGTGTTTTAAATAAAACTTTTAATGCAAGCACCAAACATTTTAACATCTCGATACCGATTTTATTAATTTATTCGGGAAAAATGCAGAGAGTATTATACGGTCGGGTGCGCTTTACCGTACTTTTCTTTCCTGTTTTATAGTAAGTTAATATACATATAATCAAATTAAGTTTTCATATATTGTAAGCTTAAACAAGAAAGAATGCTATAGTCGCCTCGCGACTTTAGGATACCGTTACTCAGTTTCAATTTGTTATTAACAATGCTGATGGATATAATAGCATGGCAAACACAGAAAATTTTCATACAAATTCATGTTTAGAGCATATTTTTGACCGATCGTTCCTATGGGAGCTATACGATTTGGTCGATCGTTCCTATGGGAGTCCGATTTGGATCAAACTTGGTCAGTATATATATATTATTGACAGATGTATTCTGTGTGAGTTTGATTAATATACATTTAACGCAAAAGTTTTATAACTAATTCATATTTGGAGCTTATTTTTTGACCGATCGGCCCTATGGGACCTATACGATATAGTAGTTCGATTTGGATCAAACTTGGTCAGTACATGTACTTTCCGTGTAAATTTGCTTCAGATAGCATAGCTAACAAAAAAAAAAGTTTTCTGTACTAAAACATTCTAGTTTTACCCATATATTTACCTTTATATGAAGATAGAACGCCCTAAAGTGGGCATGTCAAAAAACAAAAACAAAATTGTACTGCTTTGGTATTGTACTTTTCATTTGCGACCCCTATCATCTTTCTAGCTCTTATAGTTTCTGAGATCCTTTTGTTCATACAGACGGTCGGACGGACGGACAGACAGACGGACATGGCTATATCGACTCGGCTATTGATGCTGATCAAGAATATATATACCTGCCTGTTACATACATTCCAACGATTACAATATACCCTTTTACTCTACGAGTAATGGGTATAAAAAATGCAGTGTTAAATGAATTATTTGTATGATTTTAAAATATGACTTTTGAGTATTAAATTGAACAACAACCAACTGAAAGTTGGGATATAACGAAATATAATGGACAGTATTTGTACGAACTAAGCGACCTACATATCTACATATAATGGGATCGAGATCATCGAACTAAACTACTGAACTACAATCTGGGATCAGTGCTGCCAACTAATGAGAGGATGAAAAAGCTTAATCAGCTTAGAGAATAAAATATACAACTTTGTTTTGAGGCAAGTTTTTATATATTCTAAAATTGGTAACATTGGGAGACAGTCGAGAACGGTAATACTTTCCTCCTGGGAAGTGCACGTTTCGTTTGTACCTATGTACATATTTTATTTAGGCACTTTGAAGGCACTTCAAAATTGTGAAATTTTAAACTAAAAGCGTCTGTAAACTGGTCCGTGCACAAAATGCCCAAATGGTCGACTGAGATAATGGCCGAATGTATTGCAATATACATGGATAAAGCTGCTTCTTGTTCCTTTGATTGCCATCGTTATTGGGTCAATTGATAACCAATCCTTAAGCAAAGGATCAAGCATCCAAACCTCTCGGGACTTTTCATTGTATTAAACTTTTGACATTTTAAATTATTTTTAACTTTTCCCGCGCAAAGTGATTCTTATGTTGTAAAATTCTTTGCTAGTTGGAAAAGTATATTTTTGGCTGACAAAGTTGTATCGAAAAAAAAGTAATTTTTTAAACGTCTATTCAAAAATTTCCATGATATATAAATTGCAGAGAGTTGCCAGAAATTTGATAAAAGCCCGATTCATATATTTCCCGCAGTTGACATTGTGAAACCACATCTGACAGGAAAACAGCTAAGTTGGTAACACTATCTGGGATGTAAATTGTTTGACTTAAGTGAATAGTTCAATCGAACTTGTTCTGAACGATACGATACATCTCTAAAGCGAACTTATTCTAAATTAGTGATGCCGATTCGGCCTTTTTCGGACAGATCTTCGTTAATTCGAAGCGTAAATCATCAACGCTTCCATCTAGTGTGGTCTTTGAAAGAGAATCTGCTAATTCGGATAAGGTTTTCGCCGACTTATTTCCCGATTTTTTCCAAACGACTTACAGTAGGCACGAGTATAACTGTGACTCACCCTATCCTTATCATTTAAATTCCTTCAATAGTAATTTTACACCAGTCATCACCGAAAGCTCTCTTATGTAATTTAAAGGCTACTAAATCTGTTTTTTCGCCTGGTCCAGACGGAGTCCCTGGCTGTGTGTAAAAACTGTGCAGAAGGCCTTTTAAAGCCCTTTGTATAAACTATTTACATTGTCTGTTGAAACATGCTGTTTCCCTGATGTTTGGAAATCATCTTACATTATTCCTCTTCACAAAAAAAGGAAATAAATCCGATGTTTGCAACTATAGGGGTATTTCCAAGTTGTCTGCTATTCCCAAGGCTTTTGAGAAATTAATAACTTCTCAACTGCAACATTTCTGTAGATCCATGATTTCACCCTGCCAGCATGGGTTTGTGAAATATAGATCCACTACCACTAACCTGATAGAATTTACATCATTTGCACTTAAGGGCTTTAAGAGAAAATTGCAAACTGACGTTATTTACACAGATTTCAGCAAGGCTTTCGACTCCGTTAATCACACCCTATTAATACATAAGCTCAATCTTTTGATCTTTCCCATAACTTTACTCTTTGCATTTCAAATTACTTAAGTTGTAAAAGACAACAGGTTTATTTTAAAGACACTTTGTCTAAATCTGTTCAAGTTATTTCGGGTGTTCCACAAGGAAGTCATTTCGGTCCCTTGTTATTTATATTGTTCATAAATGATCTGCCATCTGCGATCAGTTAATCTCGTGTGCTCATGTATGCCGACGACTTTGTGTTTCGGCTGCTTAGTCTCTTCTTGGGACCAGGTTACAATCTGATCTGTGTAGTTTTCAAACCTGGTGTCAAGCTAATTTATTAAATCTTAACTTTATGTAAGTGTAACGTAATGTCCTTCAGTAGGCGCCTCCCCTTTCAAAACAATAACATTCTGAATGGCAACTCTCTTAAAAAGAATTGAGTCGGTCACTGATTTGGGTATCCTTATGGATCCCAAGCTCAAGTTTGATAAGCATGTATTGTTAATTGCTAATCGTGCTTTTTAGTGTCCTGGGCTTCATAAACCGCTGGTCGAAAGAATTTAACGATCCCTATTTAACAAAAACACTTTTTACTGCCTTGGTACCACCTATTCTTGAATATGGATCTTGTATTTGATCACCCCAATATAGGATTCATCAGGGTAGAATAGAATCTGTACAAAAACAATTTCTTCTTTTTTTACACTAAGGGCTCTCAACTGGAATACTAACATACGCTTACCATCCTATCGTAGTAGACTTCTACTAATTAATCTTCCTTCTTTGTCTTATCGAAGTACAGTGCTCGGTGTAATTTTTTTCACAAACTAATCAATGGTGAGTTTTGCTGTTCCGATTAGACCAACAAGAAACTTTCTTCCACTCTATCTTCAACCTTGTTCTACATACAAATTCATGTTTAGAGCATATTTTTGACCGATCAGTCCTATGGGAGCTATACGATATAGTAATCCGCTTTGGATCAAACTTGGTCAGTACAATAACTTCATAGACATTTACTATCTGTGTTCAGTTGGTTCAGAAAGCATAGCTAACAAAAAAGTTTTCTATACTATAACATTCTACTTGTACCTGTACATTTACCTTAATATGCAAATAAAACACCGTAAAGTGGGCGCGTCAAAAAATAAAAACAAACTTGTACTGCTTAGGTATTGTACCTTTCATTTGCGACCCCTATCATCTTTCTAGCTCTTATAGTCTCTGAGATCCTTTTGTTCATACAAACGGACATGTTTAGAACATATTTTTGACCGATCGTTCCTATGGGAGATGTCCGATTTGGATAAAACTTGGTCTGTATGCATATATTGATGGCATATGTATATTGTGTGAGTTTGATAAATTTAATTTAGTTAACCCAACATTTTTTTCAGACTATTTCGTTTTTTGGAGCGTATTTTTGACCGATCGGCCCTAAAGTTGGCGTGTCAAAAACAAAAAAAACAAACTTGTACATTCCAACGATTACAATATACCCTTTTACTCTCCGAGTAACGGATATAAAATGTAATATAATATAATATGTATCACATATTGTCAAACGTATGTGTATTCGCATGTATATTTGATTATGCTTAGATTGTTTTCGTTTTAACGTGTTTTAATAAAACTTTTAATGCAAGCACCAAACATTTTAACATCTCGATACCGATTTTATTAATTTATTCGGGAAAAATGCAGAGAGTATTATACGGTCGGGTGCGCTTTACCGTACTTTTTTTCTTTCCTGTTTTTATAGTAAGTTAATATACATATAATCAAATTAAGTTTTCATATATTGTAAGCTTAAACAAGAAAGAATGCTATAGTCGCCTCGCGACTTTAGGATACCCGTTACTCAGTTTCAATTTGTTATTAACAATGCTGATGGATATAATAGCATGGCAAACACAGAAAATTTTCATACAAATTCATGTTTAGAGCATATTTTTGACCGATCGTTCCTATGGGAGCTATACGATTTGGTCGATCGTTCCTATGGGAGTCCGATTTGGATCAAACTTGGTCAGTATATATATATTATTGACAGATGTATTCTGTGTGAGTTTGATTAATATACATTTAACGCAAAAAGTTTTATAACTAATTCATATTTGAGCTTATTTTGACCGATCGGCCCTATGGGACCTATACGATATAGTAGTTCGATTTGGATCAAACTTGGTCAGTACATGTACTTTCCGTGTAAATTTGCTTCAGATAGCATAGCTAACAAAAAAGTTTTCTGTACTAAAACATTCTAGTTTTACCCATATATTTACCTTTATATGAAGATAGAACGCCCTAAAGTGGGCGTGTCAAAAAACAAAAACAAAATTGTACTGCTTTGGTATTGTACTTTTCATTTGCGACCCCTATCATCTTTCTAGCTCTTATAGTCTCTGAGATCCTTTTGTTCATACAGACGGTCGGACGGACGGACAGACAGACGGACATGGCTATATCGACTCGGCTATTGATGCTGATCAAGAATATATATACCTGCCTGTTACATACATTCCAACGATTACAATATACCCTTTTACTCTACGAGTAATGGGTATAAAAAATGCAGTGTTAAATGAATTATTTGTATGATTTTAAAATATGACTTTTGAGTATTAAATTGAACAACAACCAACTGAAAGTTGGGATATAACGAAATATAATGGACAGTATTTGTACGAACTAAGCGACCTACATATCTACATATAATGGGATCGAGATCATCGAACTAAACTACTGAACTACAATCTGGGATCAGTGCTGCCAACTAATGAGAGGATGAAAAAAAGCTTAATCAGCTTAGAGAATAAAATATACAACTTTGTTTTGAGGCAAGTTTTTATATATTCTAAAATTGGTAACATTGGGAGACAGTCGAGAACGGTAATACTTTCCTCCTGGGAAGTGCACGTTTCGTTTGTACCTATGTACATATTTTATTTAGGCACTTTGAAGGCACTTCAAAATTGTGAAATTTTAACTAAAAAGCGTCTGTAAACTGGTCCGTGCACAAAATGCCCAAATGGTCGACTGAGATAATGGCCGAATGTATTGCAATATACATGGATAAAGCTGCTTCTTGTTCCTTTGATTGCCATCGTTATTGGGTCAATTGATAACCAATCCTTAAGCAAAGGATCAAGCATCCAAACCTCTCGGACTTTTCATTGTATTAAACTTTTGACATTTTAAATTATTTTTAACTTTTCCCGCGCAAAGTGATTCTTATGTTGTAAAATTCTTTGCTAGTTGGAAAAGTATATTTTTGGCTGACAAAGTTGTATCGAAAAAAAGTAATTTTTAAACGTCTATTCAAAAATTTCCATGATATATAAATTGCAGAGAGTTGCCAGAAATTTGATAAAAGCCCGATTCATATATTTCCCGCAGTTGACATTGTGAAACCACATCTGACAGGAAAACAGCTAAGTTGGTAACACTATCTGGGATGTAAATTGTTTGACTTAAGTGAATAGTTCAATCGAACTTGTTCTGAACGATACGATACATCTCTAAAGCGAACTTATTCTAAATTAGTGATGCCGATTCGGCCTTTTTTCGGACAGATCTTCGTTAATTCGAAGCGTAAATCATCAACGCTTCCATCTAGTGTGGTCTTTGAAAAAGAATCTGCTAATTCGGATAAGGTTTTCGCCGACTTATTTCCCGATTTTTTCCAAACGACTTACAGTAGGCACGAGTATAACTGTGACTCACCCTATCCTTATCATTTAAATTCCTTCAATAGTAATTTTACACCAGTCATCACCGAAAGCTCTCTTTATGTAATTTAAAGGCTACTAAATCTGTTTTTTCGCCTGGTCCAGACGGAGTCCCTGGCTGTGTGCTTAAAAACTGTGCAGACGGCCTTTAAAGCCCTTTGTATAAACTATTTACATTGTCTGTTGAAACATGCTGTTTCCCTGATGTTTGGAAATCATCTTACATTATTCCTCTTCACAAAAAAAGGAAATAAATCCGATGTTTGCAACTATAGGGGTATTTCCAAGTTGTCTGCTATTCCCAAGGCTTTTGAGAAATTAATAACTTCTCAACTGCAACATTTCTGTAGATCCATGATTTCACCCTGCCAGCATGGGTTTGTGAAATATAGATCCACTACCACTAACCTGATAGAATTTACATCATTTGCACTTAAGGGCTTTAAGAGAAAATTGCAAACTGACGTTATTTACACAGATTTCAGCAAGGCTTTCGACTCCGTTAATCACACCCTATTAATACATAAGCTCAATCTTTTTGATCTTTCCCATAACTTTACTCTTTGCATTTCAAATTACTTAAGTTGTAAAAGACAACAGGTTTATTTTAAAGACACTTTGTCTAAATCTGTTCAAGTTATTTCGGTGTTCCACAAGGAAGTCATTTCGGTCCCTTTGTTATTTATATTGTTCATAAATGATCTGCCATCTGCGATCAGTTAATCTCGTGTGCTCATGTATGCCGACGACTTTGTGTTTCGGCTGCTTAGTCTCTTCTTGGGACCAGGTTACAATCTGATCTGTGTAGTTTTCAAACCTGGTGTCAAGCTAATTTATTAAATCTTAACTTTATGTAAGTGTAACGTAATGTCCTTCAGTAGGCGCCTCCCCTTTCAAAACAATAACATTCTGAATGGCAACTCTCTTAAAAGAATTGAGTCGGTCACTGATTTGGGTATCCTTATGGATCCCAAGCTCAAGTTTGATAAGCATGTATTGTTAATTGCTAATCGTGCTTTTAGTGTCCTGGGCTTCATAAACCGCTGGTCGAAAGAATTTAACGATCCCTATTTAACAAAAACACTTTTTACTGCCTTGGTACCACCTATTCTTGAATATGGATCTTGTATTTGATCACCCCAATATAGGATTCATCAGGGTAGAATAGAATCTGTACAAAAACAATTTCTTCTTTTTACACTAAGGGCTCTCAACTGGAATACTAACATACGCTTACCATCCTATCGTAGTAGACTTCTACTAATTAATCTTCCTTCTTTGTCTTATCGAAGTACAGTGCTCGGTGTAATTTTTTTCACAAACTAATCAATGGTGAGTTTTGCTGTTCCGATTAGACCAACAAGAAACTTTCTTCCACTCTATCTTCAACCTTGTTCTACATACAAATTCATGTTTAGAGCATATTTTTGACCGATCAGTCCTATGGGAGCTATACGATATAGTAATCCGCTTTGGATCAAACTTGGTCAGTACAATAACTTCATAGACATTTACTATCTGTGTTCAGTTGGTTCAGAAAGCATAGCTAACAAAAAAGTTTTCTATACTATAACATTCTACTTGTACCTGTACATTTACCTTAATATGCAAATAAAACACCGTAAAGTGGGCGCGTCAAAAAATAAAAACAAACTTGTACTGCTTAGGTATTGTACCTTTCATTTGCGACCCCTATCATCTTTCTAGCTCTTATAGTCTCTGAGATCCTTTTGTTCATACAAACGGACATGTTTAGAACATATTTTTGACCGATCGTTCCTATGGGAGATGTCCGATTTGGATAAAACTTGGTCTGTATGCATATATTGATGGCATATGTATATTGTGTGAGTTTGATAAATTTAATTTAGTTAACCCAACATTTTTTCAGACTATTTCGTTTTTGGAGCGTATTTTTGACCGATCGGCCCTAAAGTTGGCGTGTCAAAAAACAAAAACAAACTTGTACATTCCAACGATTACAATATACCCTTTTTACTCTCCGAGTAACGGATATAAATGTAATATAATATAATATGTATCACATATTGTCAAACGTATCTGTATTCGCATGTATATTTGATTATGCTTAGATTGTTTTCGTTTTAACGTGTTTTAAATAAAACTTTTAATGCAAGCACCAAACATTTTAACATCTCGATACCGATTTTATTAATTTATTCGGGAAAAATGCAGAGAGTATTATACGGTCGGGTGCGCTTTACCGTACTTTTCTTTCCTGTTTTATAGTAAGTTAATATACATATAATCAAATTAAGTTTTCATATATTGTAAGCTTAAACAAGAAAGAATGCTATAGTCGCCTCGCGACTTTAGGATACCCGTTACTCAGTTTCAATTTGTTATTAACAATGCTGATGGATATAATAGCATGGCAAACACAGAAAATTTTCATACAAATTCATGTTTAGAGCATATTTTTTGACCGATCGTTCCTATGGGAGCTATACGATTTGGTCGATCGTTCCTATGGGAGTCCGATTTGGATCAAACTTGGTCAGTATATATATATTATTGACAGATGTATTCTGTGTGAGTTTGATTAATATACATTTAACGCAAAAGTTTTATAACTAATTCATATTTGGAGCTTATTTTTGACCGATCGGCCCTATGGGACCTATACGATATAGTAGTTCGATTTGGATCAAACTTGGTCAGTACATGTACTTTCCGTGTAAATTTGCTTCAGATAGCATAGCTAACAAAAAAGTTTTCTGTACTAAAACATTCTAGTTTTACCCATATATTTACCTTTATATGAAGATAGAACGCCCTAAAGTGGGCATGTCAAAAAACAAAAACAAAATTGTACTGCTTTGGTATTGTACTTTTCATTTGCGACCCCTATCATCTTTCTAGCTCTTATAGTTTCTGAGATCCTTTTGTTCATACAGACGGTCGGACGGACGGACAGACAGACGGACATGGCTATATCGACTCGGCTATTGATGCTGATCAAGAATATATATACCTGCCTGTTACATACATTCCAACGATTACAATATACCCTTTTACTCTACGAGTAATGGGTATAAAAAATGCAGTGTTAAATGAATTATTTGTATGATTTTAAAATATGACTTTTGAGTATTAAATTGAACAACAACCAACTGAAAGTTGGGATATAACGAAATATAATGGACAGTATTTGTACGAACTAAGCGACCTACATATCTACATATAATGGGATCGAGATCATCGAACTAAACTACTGAACTACAATCTGGGATCAGTGCTGCCAACTAATGAGAGGATGAAAAAGCTTAATCAGCTTAGAGAATAAAATATACAACTTTGTTTTGAGGCAAGTTTTTATATATTCTAAAATTGGTAACATTGGGAGACAGTCGAGAACGGTAATACTTTCCTCCTGGGAAGTGCACGTTTCGTTTGTACCTATGTACATATTTTATTTAGGCACTTTGAAGGCACTTCAAAATTGTGAAATTTTAACTAAAAGCGTCTGTAAACTGGTCCGTGCACAAAATGCCCAAATGGTCGACTGAGATAATGGCCGAATGTATTGCAATATACATGGATAAAGCTGCTTCTTGTTCCTTTGATTGCCATCGTTATTGGGTCAATTGATAACCAATCCTTAAGCAAAGGATCAAGCATCCAAACCTCTCGGGACTTTTCATTGTATTAAACTTTTGACATTTTAAATTATTTTTAACTTTTCCCGCGCAAAGTGATTCTTATGTTGTAAAATTCTTTGCTAGTTGGAAAAGTATATTTTTGGCTGACAAAGTTGTATCGAAAAAAAGTAATTTTTTAAACGTCTATTCAAAAATTTCCATGATATATAAATTGCAGAGAGTTGCCAGAAATTTGATAAAAGCCCGATTCATATATTTCCCGCAGTTGACATTGTGAAACCACATCTGACAGGAAAACAGCTAAGTTGGTAACACTATCTGGGATGTAAATTGTTTGACTTAAGTGAATAGTTCAATCGAACTTGTTCTGAACGATACGATACATCTCTAAAGCGAACTTATTCTAAATTAGTGATGCCGATTCGGCCTTTTTTCGGACAGATCTTCGTTAATTCGAAGCGTAAATCATCAACGCTTCCATCTAGTGTGGTCTTTGAAAGAGAATCTGCTAATTCGGATAAGGTTTTCGCCGACTTATTTCCCGATTTTTTCCAAACGACTTACAGTAGGCACGAGTATAACTGTGACTCACCCTATCCTTATCATTTAAATTCCTTCAATAGTAATTTTACACCAGTCATCACCGAAAGCTCTCTCTTATGTAATTTAAAGGCTACTAAATCTGTTTTTTCGCCTGGTCCAGACGGAGTCCCTGGCTGTGTGCTTAAAAACTGTGCAGAAGGCCTTTTAAAGCCCTTGTATAAACTATTTACATTGTCTGTTGAAACATGCTGTTTCCCTGATGTTTGGAAATCATCTTACATTATTCCTCTTCACAAAAATGGAAATAAATCCGATGTTTGCAACTATAGGGGTATTTCCAAGTTGTCTGCTATTCCCAAGGCTTTTGAGAAATTAATAACTTCTCAACTGCAACATTTCTGTAGATCCATGATTTCACCCTGCCAGCATGGGTTTGTGAAATATAGATCCACTACCACTAACCTGATAGAATTTACATCATTTGCACTTAAGGGCTTTAAGAGAAAATTGCAAACTGACGTTATTTACACAGATTTCAGCAAGGCTTTCGACTCCGTTAATCACACCCTATTAATACATAAGCTCAATCTTTTGATCTTTCCCATAACTTTACTCTTTGCATTTCAAATTACTTAAGTTGTAAAAAGACAACAGGTTTATTTTAAAGACACTTTGTCTAAATCTGTTCAAGTTATTTCGGTGTTCCACAAGGAAGTCATTTCGGTCCCTTGTTATTTATATTGTTCATAAATGATCTGCCATCTGCGATCAGTTAATCTCGTGTGCTCATGTATGCCGACGACTTTGTGTTTCGGCTGCTTAGTCTCTTCTTGGGACCAGGTTACAATCTGATCTGTGTAGTTTTCAAACCTGGTGTCAAGCTAATTTATTAAATCTTAACTTTATGTAAGTGTAACGTAATGTCCTTCAGTAGGCGCCTCCCCTTTCAAAACAATAACATTCTGAATGGCAACTCTCTTAAAAGAATTGAGTCGGTCACTGATTTGGGTATCCTTATGGATCCCAAGCTCAAGTTTGATAAGCATGTATTGTTAATTGCTAATCGTGCTTTTAGTGTCCTGGGCTTCATAAACCGCTGGTCGAAAGAATTTAACGATCCCTATTTAACAAAAACACTTTTTACTGCCTTGGTACCACCTATTCTTGAATATGGATCTTGTATTTGATCACCCCAATATAGGATTCATCAGGGTAGAATAGAATCTGTACAAAAACAATTTCTTCTTTTTTTACACTAAGGGCTCTCAACTGGAATACTAACATACGCTTACCATCCTATCGTAGTAGACTTCTACTAATTAATCTTCCTTCTTTGTCTTATCGAAGTACAGTGCTCGGTGTAATTTTTTTCACAAACTAATCAATGGTGAGTTTTGCTGTTCCGATTAGACCAACAAGAAACTTTCTTCCACTCTATCTTCAACCTTGTTCTACATACAAATTCATGTTTAGAGCATATTTTTGACCGATCAGTCCTATGGGAGCTATACGATATAGTAATCCGCTTTGGATCAAACTTGGTCAGTACAATAACTTCATAGACATTTACTATCTGTGTTCAGTTGGTTCAGAAAGCATAGCTAACAAAAAAGTTTTTCTATACTATAACATTCTACTTGTACCTGTACATTTACCTTAATATGCAAATAAAACACCGTAAAGTGGGCGCGTCAAAAAATAAAAACAAACTTGTACTGCTTAGGTATTGTACCTTTCATTTGCGACCCCTATCATCTTTCTAGCTCTTATAGTCTCTGAGATCCTTTTGTTCATACAAACGGACATGTTTAGAACATATTTTTGACCGATCGTTCCTATGGGAGATGTCCGATTTGGATAAAACTTGGTCTGTATGCATATATTGATGGCATATGTATATTGTGTGAGTTTGATAAATTTAATTTAGTTAACCCAACATTTTTCAGACTATTTCGTTTTTTGGAGCGTATTTTTGACCGATCGGCCCTAAAGTTGGCGTGTCAAAAACAAAAACAAACTTGTACATTCCAACGATTACAATATACCCTTTTACTCTCCGAGTAACGGATATAAAATGTAATATAATATAATATGTATCACATATTGTCAAACGTATGTGTATTCGCATGTATATTTGATTATGCTTAGATTGTTTTCGTTTTAACGTGTTTTAAATAAAACTTTTAATGCAAGCACCAAACATTTTAACATCTCGATACCGATTTTATTAATTTATTCGGGAAAAATGCAGAGAGTATTATACGGTCGGGTGCGCTTTACCGTACTTTTCTTTCCTGTTTTTATAGTAAGTTAATATACATATAATCAAATTAAGTTTTCATATATTGTAAGCTTAAACAAGAAAGAATGCTATAGTCGCCTCGCGACTTTAGGATACCCGTTACTCAGTTTCAATTTGTTATTAACAATGCTGATGGATATAATAGCATGGCAAACACAGAAAATTTTCATACAAATTCATGTTTAGAGCATATTTTTGACCGATCGTTCCTATGGGAGCTATACGATTTGGTCGATCGTTCCTATGGGAGTCCGATTTGGATCAAACTTGGTCAGTATATATATATTATTGACAGATGTATTCTGTGTGAGTTTGATTAATATACATTTAACGCAAAAGTTTTATAACTAATTCATATTTGGAGCTTATTTTTTGACCGATCGGCCCTATGGGACCTATACGATATAGTAGTTCGATTTGGATCAAACTTGGTCAGTACATGTACTTTCCGTGTAAATTTGCTTCAGATAGCATAGCTAACAAAAAAGTTTTCTGTACTAAAACATTCTAGTTTTACCCATATATTTACCTTTATATGAAGATAGAACGCCCTAAAGTGGGCGTGTCAAAAAACAAAAACAAAATTGTACTGCTTTGGTATTGTACTTTTCATTTGCGACCCCTATCATCTTTCTAGCTCTTATAGTCTCTGAGATCCTTTTGTTCATACAGACGGTCGGACGGACGGACAGACAGACGGACATGGCTATATCGACTCGGCTATTGATGCTGATCAAGAATATATATACCTGCCTGTTACATACATTCCAACGATTACAATATACCCTTTTTACTCTACGAGTAATGGGTATAAAAAATGCAGTGTTAAATGAATTATTTGTATGATTTTAAAATATGACTTTTGAGTATTAAATTGAACAACAACCAACTGAAAGTTGGGATATAACGAAAATATAATGGACAGTATTTGTACGAACTAAGCGACCTACATATCTACATATAATGGGATCGAGATCATCGAACTAAACTACTGAACTACAATCTGGGATCAGTGCTGCCAACTAATGAGAGGATGAAAAAGCTTAATCAGCTTAGAGAATAAAATATACAACTTTGTTTTGAGGCAAGTTTTTTATATATTCTAAAATTGGTAACATTGGGAGACAGTCGAGAACGGTAATACTTTCCTCCTGGGAAGTGCACGTTTCGTTTGTACCTATGTACATATTTTATTTAGGCACTTTGAAGGCACTTCAAAATTGTGAAATTTTAACTAAAAGCGTCTGTAAACTGGTCCGTGCACAAAATGCCCAAATGGTCGACTGAGATAATGGCCGAATGTATTGCAATATACATGGATAAAGCTGCTTCTTGTTCCTTTGATTGCCATCGTTATTGGGTCAATTGATAACCAATCCTTAAGCAAAGGATCAAGCATCCAAACCTCTCAGGACTTTTCATTGTATTAAACTTTTGACATTTTAAATTATTTTAACTTTTCCCGCGCAAAGTGATTCTTATGTTGTAAAATTCTTTGCTAGTTGGAAAAAAAATATTTTTTTAACTGACAAAGTTGTATCGAAAAAAAGTAATTTTTAAACGTCTATTCAAAAATTTCCATGATATATAAATTGCAGAGAGTTGCCAGAAATTTGATAAAAGCCCGATTCATATATTTCCCGCAGTTGACATTGTGAAACCACATCTGACAGGAAAACAGCTAAGTTGGTAACACTATCTGGGATGTAAATTGTTTGACTTAAGTGAATAGTTCAATCGAACTTGTTCTGAACGATACGATACATCTCTAAAGCGAACTTATTCTAAATTAGTGATGCCGATTCGGCCTTTTTTCGGACAGATCTTCGTTAATTCGAAGCGTAAATCATCAACGCTTCCATCTAGTGTGGTCTTTGAAAAAGAATCTGCTAATTCGGATAAGGTTTTCGCCGACTTATTTCCCGATTTTTTCCAAACGACTTACAGTAGGCACGAGTATAACTGTGACTCACCCTATCCTTATCATTTAAATTCCTTCAATAGTAATTTTACACCAGTCATCACCGAAAGCTCTCTCTTATGTAATTTAAAGGCTACTAAATCTGTTTTTTTCGCCTGGTCCAGACGGAGTCCCTGGCTGTGTGCTTAAAAACTGTGCAGACGGCCTTTTAAAGCCCTTGTATAAACTATTTACATTGTCTGTTGAAACATGCTGTTTCCCTGATGTTTGGAAATCATCTTACATTATTCCTCTTCACAAAAAAGGAAATAAATCCGATGTTTGCAACTATAGGGGTATTTCAAGTTGTCTGCTATTCCCAAGGCTTTTGAGAAATTAATAACTTCTCAACTGCAACATTTCTGTAGATCCATGATTTCACCCTGCCAGCATGGGTTTGTGAAATATAGATCCACTACCACTAACCTGATAGAATTTACATCATTTGCACTTAAGGGCTTTAAGAGAAAATTGCAAACTGACGTTATTTACACAGATTTCAGCAAGGCTTTCGACTCCGTTAATCACACCCTATTAATACATAAGCTCAATCTTTTTGATCTTTCCCATAACTTTACTCTTTGCATTTCAAATTACTTAAGTTGTAAAAGACAACAGGTTTATTTTAAAGACACTTTGTCTAAATCTGTTCAAGTTATTTCGGGTGTTCCACAAGGAAGTCATTTCGGTCCCTTGTTATTTATATTGTTCATAAATGATCTGCCATCTGCGATCAGTTAATCTCGTGTGCTCATGTATGCCGACGACTTTGTGTTTCGGCTGCTTAGTCTCTTCTTGGGACCAGGTTACAATCTGATCTGTGTAGTTTTCAAACCTGGTGTCAAGCTAATTTATTAAATCTTAACTTTATGTAAGTGTAACGTAATGTCCTTCAGTAGGCGCCTCCCCTTTCAAAACAATAACATTCTGAATGGCAACTCTCTTAAAAAGAATTGAGTCGGTCACTGATTTGGGTATCCTTATGGATCCCAAGCTCAAGTTTGATAAGCATGTATTGTTAATTGCTAATCGTGCTTTTAGTGTCCTGGGCTTCATAAACCGCTGGTCGAAAAGAATTTAACGATCCCTATTTAACAAAAACACTTTTTACTGCCTTGGTACCACCTATTCTTGAATATGGATCTTGTATTTGATCACCCCAATATAGGATTCATCAGGGTAGAATAGAATCTGTACAAAAACAATTTCTTCTTTTTTTTTACACTAAGGGCTCTCAACTGGAATACTAACATACGCTTACCATCCTATCGTAGTAGACTTCTACTAATTAATCTTCCTTCTTTGTCTTATCGAAGTACAGTGCTCGGTGTAATTTTTTTCACAAACTAATCAATGGTGAGTTTTGCTGTTCCGATTAGACCAACAAGAAACTTTCTTCCACTCTATCTTCAACCTTGTTCTACATACAAATTCATGTTTAGAGCATATTTTTGACCGATCAGTCCTATGGGAGCTATACGATATAGTAATCCGCTTTGGATCAAACTTGGTCAGTACAATAACTTCATAGACATTTACTATCTGTGTTCAGTTGGTTCAGAAAGCATAGCTAACAAAAAAAGTTTTCTATACTATAACATTCTACTTGTACCTGTACATTTACCTTAATATGCAAATAAAACACCGTAAAGTGGGCGCGTCAAAAAATAAAAACAAACTTGTACTGCTTAGGTATTGTACCTTTCATTTGCGACCCCTATCATCTTTCTAGCTCTTATAGTCTCTGAGATCCTTTTGTTCATACAAACGGACATGTTTAGAACATATTTTTTGACCGATCGTTCCTATGGGAGATGTCCGATTTGGATAAAACTTGGTCTGTATGCATATATTGATGGCATATGTATATTGTGTGAGTTTGATAAATTTAATTTAGTTAACCCAACATTTTTCAGACTATTTCGTTTTTGGAGCGTATTTTTTGACCGATCGGCCCTAAAGTTGGCGTGTCAAAAACAAAAACAAACTTGTACATTCCAACGATTACAATATACCCTTTTACTCTCCGAGTAACGGATATAAAATGTAATATAATATAATATGTATCACATATTGTCAAACGTATGTGTATTCGCATGTATATTTGATTATGCTTAGATTGTTTTCGTTTTAACGTGTTTTAAATAAAACTTTTAATGCAAGCACCAAACATTTTAACATCTCGATACCGATTTTATTAATTTATTCGGGAAAAATGCAGAGAGTATTATACGGTCGGGTGCGCTTTACCGTACTTTTCTTTCCTGTTTTTTATAGTAAGTTAATATACATATAATCAAATTAAGTTTTCATATATTGTAAGCTTAAACAAGAAAGAATGCTATAGTCGCCTCGCGACTTTAGGATACCGTTACTCAGTTTCAATTTGTTATTAACAATGCTGATGGATATAATAGCATGGCAAACACAGAAAATTTTCATACAAATTCATGTTTAGAGCATATTTTTGACCGATCGTTCCTATGGGAGCTATACGATTTGGTCGATCGTTCCTATGGGAGTCCGATTTGGATCAAACTTGGTCAGTATATATATATTATTGACAGATGTATTCTGTGTGAGTTTGATTAATATACATTTAACGCAAAAGTTTTATAACTAATTCATATTTGGAGCTTATTTTTGACCGATCGGCCCTATGGGACCTATACGATATAGTAGTTCGATTTGGATCAAACTTGGTCAGTACATGTACTTTCCGTGTAAATTTGCTTCAGATAGCATAGCTAACAAAAAGTTTTCTGTACTAAAACATTCTAGTTTTACCCATATATTTACCTTTATATGAAGATAGAACGCCCTAAAGTGGGCGTGTCAAAAAAAAAAAAAACAAAATTGTACTGCTTTGGTATTGTACTTTTCATTTGCGACCCCTATCATCTTTCTAGCTCTTATAGTCTCTGAGATCCTTTTGTTCATACAGACGGTCGGACGGACGGACAGACAGACGGACATGGCTATATCGACTCGGCTATTGATGCTGATCAAGAATATATATACCTGCCTGTTACATACATTCCAACGATTACAATATACCCTTTTACTCTACGAGTAATGGGTATAAAAAATGCAGTGTTAAATGAATTATTTGTATGATTTTAAAATATGACTTTTGAGTATTAAATTGAACAACAACCAACTGAAAGTTGGGATATAACGAAATATAATGGACAGTATTTGTACGAACTAAGCGACCTACATATCTACATATAATGGGATCGAGATCATCGAACTAAACTACTGAACTACAATCTGGGATCAGTGCTGCCAACTAATGAGAGGATGAAAAAAAGCTTAATCAGCTTAGAGAATAAAATATACAACTTTGTTTTGAGGCAAGTTTTTATATATTCTAAAATTGGTAACATTGGGAGACAGTCGAGAACGGTAATACTTTCCTCCTGGGAAGTGCACGTTTCGTTTGTACCTATGTACATATTTTATTTAGGCACTTTGAAGGCACTTCAAAATTGTGAAATTTTAACTAAAAGCGTCTGTAAACTGGTCCGTGCACAAAATGCCCAAATGGTCGACTGAGATAATGGCCGAATGTATTGCAATATACATGGATAAAGCTGCTTCTTGTTCCTTTGATTGCCATCGTTATTGGGTCAATTGATAACCAATCCTTAAGCAAAGGATCAAGCATCCAAACCTCTCGGGACTTTTCATTGTATTAAACTTTTGACATTTTAAATTATTTTTAACTTTTCCCGCGCAAAGTGATTCTTATGTTGTAAAATTCTTTGCTAGTTGGAAAAGTATATTTTTGGCTGACAAAGTTGTATCGAAAAAAAAGTAATTTTTAAACGTCTATTCAAAAATTTCCATGATATATAAATTGCAGAGAGTTGCCAGAAATTTGATAAAAGCCCGATTCATATATTTCCCGCAGTTGACATTGTGAAACCACATCTGACAGGAAAACAGCTAAGTTGGTAACACTATCTGGGATGTAAATTGTTTGACTTAAGTGAATAGTTCAATCGAACTTGTTCTGAACGATACGATACATCTCTAAAGCGAACTTATTCTAAATTAGTGATGCCGATTCGGCCTTTTTTCGGACAGATCTTCGTTAATTCGAAGCGTAAATCATCAACGCTTCCATCTAGTGTGGTCTTTGAAAAAGAGAATCTGCTAATTCGGATAAGGTTTTCGCCGACTTATTTCCCGATTTTTTCCAAACGACTTACAGTAGGCACGAGTATAACTGTGACTCACCCTATCCTTATCATTTAAATTCCTTCAATAGTAATTTTACACCAGTCATCACCGAAAGCTCTCTCTTATGTAATTTAAAGGCTACTAAATCTGTTTTTTCGCCTGGTCCAGACGGAGTCCCTGGCTGTGTGCTTAAAAACTGTGCAGACGGCCTTTTAAAGCCCTTGTATAAACTATTTACATTGTCTGTTGAAACATGCTGTTTCCCTGATGTTTGGAAATCATCTTACATTATTCCTCTTCACAAAAAAGGAAATAAATCCGATGTTTGCAACTATAGGGGTATTTCCAAGTTGTCTGCTATTCCCAAGGCTTTTGAGAAATTAATAACTTCTCAACTGCAACATTTCTGTAGATCCATGATTTCACCCTGCCAGCATGGGTTTGTGAAATATAGATCCACTACCACTAACCTGATAGAATTTACATCATTTGCACTTAAGGGCTTTAAGAGAAAATTGCAAACTGACGTTATTTACACAGATTTCAGCAAGGCTTTCGACTCCGTTAATCACACCCTATTAATACATAAGCTCAATCTTTTTTGATCTTTCCCATAACTTTACTCTTTGCATTTCAAATTACTTAAGTTGTAAAAGACAACAGGTTTATTTTAAAGACACTTTGTCTAAATCTGTTCAAGTTATTTCGGGTGTTCCACAAGGAAGTCATTTCGGTCCCTTGTTATTTATATTGTTCATAAATGATCTGCCATCTGCGATCAGTTAATCTCGTGTGCTCATGTATGCCGACGACTTTGTGTTTCGGCTGCTTAGTCTCTTCTTGGGACCAGGTTACAATCTGATCTGTGTAGTTTTCAAACCTGGTGTCAAGCTAATTTATTAAATCTTAACTTTATGTAAGTGTAACGTAATGTCCTTCAGTAGGCGCCTCCCCTTTCAAAACAATAACATTCTGAATGGCAACTCTCTTAAAAGAATTGAGTCGGTCACTGATTTGGGTATCCTTATGGATCCCAAGCTCAAGTTTGATAAGCATGTATTGTTAATTGCTAATCGTGCTTTTAGTGTCCTGGGCTTCATAAACCGCTGGTCGAAAGAATTTAACGATCCCTATTTAACAAAAACACTTTTTACTGCCTTGGTACCACCTATTCTTGAATATGGATCTTGTATTTGATCACCCCAATATAGGATTCATCAGGGTAGAATAGAATCTGTACAAAAACAATTTCTTCTTTTTACACTAAGGGCTCTCAACTGGAATACTAACATACGCTTACCATCCTATCGTAGTAGACTTCTACTAATTAATCTTCCTTCTTTGTCTTATCGAAGTACAGTGCTCGGTGTAATTTTTTTTCACAAACTAATCAATGGTGAGTTTTGCTGTTCCGATTAGACCAACAAGAAACTTTCTTCCACTCTATCTTCAACCTTGTTCTACATACAAATTCATGTTTAGAGCATATTTTTGACCGATCAGTCCTATGGGAGCTATACGATATAGTAATCCGCTTTGGATCAAACTTGGTCAGTACAATAACTTCATAGACATTTACTATCTGTGTTCAGTTGGTTCAGAAAGCATAGCTAACAAAAAAAAGTTTTCTATACTATAACATTCTACTTGTACCTGTACATTTACCTTAATATGCAAATAAAACACCGTAAAGTGGGCGCGTCAAAAAATAAAAACAAACTTGTACTGCTTAGGTATTGTACCTTTCATTTGCGACCCCTATCATCTTTCTAGCTCTTATAGTCTCTGAGATCCTTTTGTTCATACAAACGGACATGTTTAGAACATATTTTTGACCGATCGTTCCTATGGGAGATGTCCGATTTGGATAAAACTTGGTCTGTATGCATATATTGATGGCATATGTATATTGTGTGAGTTTGATAAATTTAATTTAGTTAACCCAACATTTTTTCAGACAATTTCGTTTTTGGAGCGTATTTTTTGACCGATCGGCCCTAAAGTTGGCGTGTCAAAAACAAAAACAAACTTGTACATTCCAACGATTACAATATACCCTTTTACTCTCCGAGTAACGGATATAAAATGTAATATAATATAATATGTATCACATATTGTCAAACGTATGTGTATTCGCATGTATATTTGATTATGCTTAGATTGTTTTCGTTTTAACGTGTTTTAAATAAAACTTTTAATGCAAGCACCAAACATTTTAACATCTCGATACCGATTTTATTAATTTATTCGGGAAAAATGCAGAGAGTATTATACGGTCGGGTGCGCTTTACCGTACTTTTCTTTCCTGTTTTTTTTATAGTAAGTTAATATACATATAATCAAATTAAGTTTTCATATATTGTAAGCTTAAACAAGAAAGAATGCTATAGTCGCCTCGCGACTTTAGGATACCCGTTACTCAGTTTCAATTTGTTATTAACAATGCTGATGGATATAATAGCATGGCAAACACAGAAAATTTTCATACAAATTCATGTTTAGAGCATATTTTTTGACCGATCGTTCCTATGGGAGCTATACGATTTGGTCGATCGTTCCTATGGGAGTCCGATTTGGATCAAACTTGGTCAGTATATATATATTATTGACAGATGTATTCTGTGTGAGTTTGATTAATATACATTTAACGCAAAAAGTTTTATAACTAATTCATATTTGGAGCTTATTTTTGACCGATCGGCCCTATGGGACCTATACGATATAGTAGTTCGATTTGGATCAAACTTGGTCAGTACATGTACTTTCCGTGTAAATTTGCTTCAGATAGCATAGCTAACAAAAAGTTTTCTGTACTAAAACATTCTAGTTTTACCCATATATTTACCTTTATATGAAGATAGAACGCCCTAAAGTGGGCGTGTCAAAAAAACAAAAACAAAATTGTACTGCTTTGGTATTGTACTTTTCATTTGCGACCCCTATCATCTTTCTAGCTCTTATAGTCTCTGAGATCCTTTTGTTCATACAGACGGTCGGACGGACGGACAGACAGACGGACATGGCTATATCGACTCGGCTATTGATGCTGATCAAGAATATATATACCTGCCTGTTACATACATTCCAACGATTACAATATACCCTTTTACTCTACGAGTAATGGGTATAAAAAAATGCAGTGTTAAATGAATTATTTGTATGATTTTAAAATATGACTTTTTGAGTATTAAATTGAACAACAACCAACTGAAAGTTGGGATATAACGAAATATAATGGACAGTATTTGTACGAACTAAGCGACCTACATATCTACATATAATGGGATCGAGATCATCGAACTAAACTACTGAACTACAATCTGGGATCAGTGCTGCCAACTAATGAGAGGATGAAAAAAGCTTAATCAGCTTAGAGAATAAAATATACAACTTTGTTTTGAGGCAAGTTTTTATATATTCTAAAATTGGTAACATTGGGAGACAGTCGAGAACGGTAATACTTTCCTCCTGGGAAGTGCACGTTTCGTTTGTACCTATGTACATATTTTATTTAGGCACTTTGAAGGCACTTCAAAATTGTGAAATTTTAACTAAAAAAGCGTCTGTAAACTGGTCCGTGCACAAAATGCCCAAATGGTCGACTGAGATAATGGCCGAATGTATTGCAATATACATGGATAAAGCTGCTTCTTGTTCCTTTGATTGCCATCGTTATTGGGTCAATTGATAACCAATCCTTAAGCAAAGGATCAAGCATCCAAACCTCTCGGGACTTTTCATTGTATTAAACTTTTGACATTTTAAATTATTTTTAACTTTTCCCGCGCAAAGTGATTCTTATGTTGTAAAATTCTTTGCTAGTTGAAAAGTATATTTTTGGCTGACAAAGTTGTATCGAAAAAAAAGTAATTTTTTAAACGTCTATTCAAAAATTTCCATGATATATAAATTGCAGAGAGTTGCCAGAAATTTGATAAAAGCCCGATTCATATATTTCCCCAGTTGACATTGTGAAACCACATCTGACAGGAAAACAGCTAAGTTGGTAACACTATCTGGGATGTAAATTGTTTGACTTAAGTGAATAGTTCAATCGAACTTGTTCTGAACGATACGATACATCTCTAAAGCGAACTTATTCTAAATTAGTGATGCCGATTCGGCCTTTTTTCGGACAGATCTTCGTTAATTCGAAGCGTAAATCATCAACGCTTCCATCTAGTGTGGTCTTTGAAAGAGAATCTGCTAATTCGGATAAGGTTTTCGCCGACTTATTTCCCGATTTTTTCCAAACGACTTACAGTAGGCACGAGTATAACTGTGACTCACCCTATCCTTATCATTTAAATTCCTTCAATAGTAATTTTACACCAGTCATCACCGAAAGCTCTCTCTTATGTAATTTAAAGGCTACTAAATCTGTTTTTTCGCCTGGTCCAGACGGAGTCCCTGGCTGTGTGCTTAAAAACTGTGCAGACGGCCTTTTAAAGCCCTTGTATAAACTATTTACATTGTCTGTTGAAACATGCTGTTTCCCTGATGTTTGGAAATCATCTTACATTATTCCTCTTCACAAAAAAGGAAATAAATCCGATGTTTGCAACTATAGGGGTATTTCAAGTTGTCTGCTATTCCCAAGGCTTTTGAGAAATTAATAACTTCTCAACTGCAACATTTCTGTAGATCCATGATTTCACCCTGCCAGCATGGGTTTGTGAAATATAGATCCACTACCACTAACCTGATAGAATTTACATCATTTGCACTTAAGGGCTTTAAGAGAAAATTGCAAACTGACGTTATTTACACAGATTTCAGCAAGGCTTTCGACTCCGTTAATCACACCCTATTAATACATAAGCTCAATCTTTTGATCTTTCCCATAACTTTACTCTTTGCATTTCAAATTACTTAAGTTGTAAAAGACAACAGGTTTATTTTAAAGACACTTTGTCTAAATCTGTTCAAGTTATTTCGGGTGTTCCACAAGGAAGTCATTTCGGTCCCTTGTTATTTATATTGTTCATAAATGATCTGCCATCTGCGATCAGTTAATCTCGTGTGCTCATGTATGCCGACGACTTTGTGTTTCGGCTGCTTAGTCTCTTCTTGGGACCAGGTTACAATCTGATCTGTGTAGTTTTCAAACCTGGTGTCAAGCTAATTTATTAAATCTTAACTTTATGTAAGTGTAACGTAATGTCCTTCAGTAGGCGCCTCCCCTTTCAAAACAATAACATTCTGAATGGCAACTCTCTTAAAAAGAATTGAGTCGGTCACTGATTTGGGTATCCTTATGGATCCCAAGCTCAAGTTTGATAAGCATGTATTGTTAATTGCTAATCGTGCTTTTAGTGTCCTGGCTTCATAAACCGCTGGTCGAAAGAATTTAACGATCCCTATTTAACAAAAACACTTTTTACTGCCTTGGTACCACCTATTCTTGAATATGGATCTTGTATTTGATCACCCCAATATAGGATTCATCAGGGTAGAATAGAATCTGTACAAAAACAATTTCTTCTTTTTTTACACTTAGGGCTCTCAACTGGAATACTAACATACGCTTACCATCCTATCGTAGTAGACTTCTACTAATTAATCTTCCTTCTTTGTCTTATCGAAGTACAGTGCTCGGTGTAATTTTTTTCACAAACTAATCAATGGTGAGTTTTGCTGTTCCGATTAGACCAACAAGAAACTTTCTTCCACTCTATCTTCAACCTTGTTCTACATACAAATTCATGTTTAGAGCATATTTTTTGACCGATCAGTCCTATGGGAGCTATACGATATAGTAATCCGCTTTGGATCAAACTTGGTCAGTACAATAACTTCATAGACATTTACTATCTGTGTTCAGTTGGTTCAGAAAGCATAGCTAACAAAAAAGTTTTCTATACTATAACATTCTACTTGTACCTGTACATTTACCTTAATATGCAAATAAAACACCGTAAAGTGGGCGCGTCAGAAAATAAAAACAAACTTGTACTGCTTAGGTATTGTACCTTTCATTTGCGACCCCTATCATCTTTCTAGCTCTTATAGTCTCTGAGATCCTTTTGTTCATACAAACGGACATGTTTAGAACATATTTTTTGACCGATCGTTCCTATGGGAGATGTCCGATTTGGATAAAACTTGGTCTGTATGCATATATTGATGGCATATGTATATTGTGTGAGTTTGATAAATTTAATTTAGTTAACCCAACATTTTTTCAGACTATTTCGTTTTTGGAGCGTATTTTTGACCGATCGGCCCTAAAGTTGGCGTGTCAAAAAACAAAAACAAACTTGTACATTCCAACGATTACAATATACCCTTTTACTCTCCGAGTAACGGATATAAAATGTAATATAATATAATATGTATCACATATTGTCAAACGTATGTGTATTCGCATGTATATTTGATTATGCTTAGATTGTTTTCGTTTTAACGTGTTTTAAATAAAACTTTTAATGCAAGCACCAAACATTTTAACATCTCGATACCGATTTTATTAATTTATTCGGGAAAAATGCAGAGAGTATTATACGGTCGGGTGCGCTTTACCGTACTTTTCTTTCCTGTTTTTATAGTAAGTTAATATACATATAATCAAATTAAGTTTTCATATATTGTAAGCTTAAACAAGAAAAGAATGCTATAGTCGCCTCGCGACTTTAGGATACCCGTTACTCAGTTTCAATTTGTTATTAACAATGCTGATGGATATAATAGCATGGCAAACACAGAAAATTTTCATACAAATTCATGTTTAGAGCATATTTTTTGACCGATCGTTCCTATGGGAGCTATACGATTTGGTCGATCGTTCCTATGGGAGTCCGATTTGGATCAAACTTGGTCAGTATATATATATTATTGACAGATGTATTCTGTGTGAGTTTGATTAATATACATTTAACGCAAAAGTTTTATAACTAATTCATATTTGGAGCTTATTTTTGACCGATCGGCCCTATGGGACCTATACGATATAGTAGTTCGATTTGGATCAAACTTGGTCAGTACATGTACTTTCCGTGTAAATTTGCTTCAGATAGCATAGCTAACAAAAAAAAGTTTCTGTACTAAAACATTCTAGTTTTACCCATATATTTACCTTTATATGAAGATAGAACGCCCTAAAGTGGGCGTGTCAAAAAACAAAAACAAAAAATTGTACTGCTTTGGTATTGTACTTTTCATTTGCGACCCCTATCATCTTTCTAGCTCTTATAGTCTCTGAGATCCTTTTTGTTCATACAGACGGTCGGACGGACGGACAGACAGACGGACATGGCTATATCGACTCGGCTATTGATGCTGATCAAGAATATATATACCTGCCTGTTACATACATTCCAACGATTACAATATACCCTTTTACTCTACGAGTAATGGGTATAAAAAAATGCAGTGTTAAATGAATTATTTGTATGATTTTAAAATATGACTTTTGAGTATTAAATTGAACAACAACCAACTGAAAGTTGGGATATAACGAAATATAATGGACAGTATTTGTACGAACTAAGCGACCTACATATCTACATATAATGGGATCGAGATCATCGAACTAAACTACTGAACTACAATCTGGGATCAGTTCTGCCAACTAATGAGAGGATGAAAAAGCTTAATCAGCTTAGAGAATAAAATATACAACTTTGTTTTGAGGCAAGTTTTTATATATTCTAAAATTGGTAACATTGGGAGACAGTCGAGAACGGTAATACTTTCCTCCTGGGAAGTGCACGTTTCGTTTGTACCTATGTACATATTTTATTTAGGCACTTTGAAGGCACTTCAAAATTGTGAAATTTTAACTAAAAGCGTCTGTAAACTGGTCCGTGCACAAAATGCCCAAATGGTCGACTGAGATAATGGCCGAATGTATTGCAATATACATGGATAAAGCTGCTTCTTGTTCCTTTGATTGCCATCGTTATTGGGTCAATTGATACCCAATCCTTAAGCAAAGGATCAAGCATCCAAACCTCTCGGGACTTTTCATTGTATTAAACTTTTGACATTTTAAATTATTTTTAACTTTTCCCGCGCAAAGTGATTCTTATGTTGTAAAATTCTTTGCTAGTTGGAAAAAATATATTTTTGGCTGACAAAGTTGTATCGAAAAAAGTAATTTTTTAAACGTCTATTCAAAAATTTCCATGATATATAAATTGCAGAGAGTTGCCAGAAATTTGATAAAAGCCCGATTCATATATTTCCCGCAGTTGACATTGTGAAACCACATCTGACAGGAAAACAGCTAAGTTGGTAACACTATCTGGGATGTAAATTGTTTGACTTAAGTGAATAGTTCAATCGAACTTGTTCTGAACGATACGATACATCTCTAAAGCGAACTTATTCTAAATTAGTGATGCCGATTCGGCCTTTTTTCGGACAGATCTTTTCAATTTATGTGCTTCGTTCTGAATATATATTAAACATCCCTTATCCAGATATCTTTTTTTTCTGAATGCGAATCGTGTTCATATTTTCCCAGTTGATCGGTTTTGGTTGCAACAGAATTCGATTAATTAAAATTGCAGAACGGCTGAACAGAAATTTGTCATTAATATACTAACATGTTGTTCCGATATTTCGTTAAGAACAGTGCCAAAATGAGTAAGCATGATAAATGGAATTGTGCAAAAAATTCTGAAAGAGGCTTACGATCAAAAATTTCATGATAACTTGGACAACCCGCGATGAAGCTGAAACCAAGAAGGCGTACTGCAGATACTGAAAATTCAGTATAAATTATAAAATTTATCATATTAATATTATGGTCCTGTTTTCTGTCCTTTTTTTTTAATTTTCGGTTTATTTAATTTTTTTATTTTTATGTATGATACGGACATTTTGGCCTTTTTCCACAAAAAAAGTGTCATCACTGTTCTGAACGAATCGAAACATCTCTTCTATTGAAGAAATATATACTTTAACTTAAGAAAAGATGTTTCGCAATAAAATCAGCAGTAATAATACGCCTACATTTAATATACATAGTAAATCGTGTTCTAGTGTTACAGCAGATGCTGCGGCCAAACATAGACAAATCATTCGGAAAAGCACAAGTTCTAGTTATGATTTGTCATTACATCTAATTTTACACAAGTGGAAGACATTGATTGGCTGTGTTTGTTTGGCAGTTGCCAGCTACTTTGGTTATATAGGCTATTTGGAAACCCGAGTCAATACGCCATATGATAACCAGAAAATGGTTTTATACACTGGGTTGGACGATCCTGAACGCTACTGGGGATCGTATCGGCCGCATACGTACTTTGGTATGAAAACACGCGATCCGCACTCTTTGGTTATGGGGTTGATGTGGTATAAGCCTAGCAATTTGGGTCCAGGAGGTCAGGGAATCCGTCATTGGTGTGAGCTGGGTGACAATCTGGACGGATATGGTTGGACGCATCATGATGGTCGCTCTTTTGGTGTACAGGAAATTATTGATTTGCCATTTGAAATTAAGACCTCATTTATTAAGTATCCAAATGGCAATCAATTTGGAGGCGACTGGACGGCTCGAGTTTCAGTTCGCAATACCACACCTTTTCCGGATCACAACATATCGCTTATTTGGTACGTGGCTCTGGACGAGCGGACAAATGGCCACATCAAGTATGTCTCTGATGCTAACCGACCCGAACCAGGTGTCAACGGTGAGACTCAAGGCTTGGGCGAATTTCAAGTACGACTCCATCTTGTTAAAGGTCGAATTCTGCACAAATCATATCTAAGTACTGTGGCTTCAACTCTAAACAATCTAAAGGATACAATTTTTTCGAATATGCGTACTTTTTCCAACAAATATGGCACTCGATTTTTTGGTTTGCCTGGTAAAATTGTGCCACAAAATGGTTGGCCATCGATCAATCCAGATTCCAATTTTATTGCCATTCATATCACTACTGGGGGGGATTTTGTGCTGGACATAACCTATCAGTCAACTTCTGAGGTGGGATTGGGCGATAATATACATAAGCCGCTAACCGGTCTTGCTTACACTGATTTACTTCAAACTAAGATATTTGAATTTGAAAAGCGGTTTGAAGACACATTTGAACTGTCTACAAAGGGCTACAAAGGTGAAGAGATTACCTTCGCCAGGAACTCATTGAGCAGTATGATCGGTGGCATTGGATATTTTTATGGATCCAGTCGTGTTCAGTCTGTGTATACACAGAATCCTGTGCCATATTGGAAGGCGCCGCTTTATACAGCTGTCCCATCGCGAAGCTTTTTCCCGCGTGGATTTTTGTGGGATGAGGGATTTCATGGTCTTTTAATTAGTTCCTGGGACGTGGACATTGAGCTCGACATTATTTGCCATTGGTTTGATTTGCTTAATGTTGAGGGTTGGATTCCAAGGGAGCAAATTCTTGGCACAGAGGCGCATGCCAAAGTTCCCGAAGAATTTGTCACGCAGCAGAACAGCAATGCCAATCCACCAACTTTCTTTCTTACCTTAAAAAAATTGCTCACTCAAAATAAGCATGAGCTGGCACACAAGGAACGATTCGCTACCCTTGAGCGTCTCTACCCACGTCTTCAAGCATGGTTTAATTGGTATAACACCACTCAGCGAGGTAAGTGTTGTTCAATGTCAACAGTTTTTTCGAGTGAGTCGACTGCAAAAAATTTCTAACTCAATTAAATTCTCATTTTCCATACCATACAATATTAAACTAAGTTGACCCCAGTTGGTTGACCTTATACATCTATTAAAATCTATAGTACGAATCCATTGCTGGTGTGCAGATCTGCACACCCATATATTTTGTATACAAAGTGATGAAAAATTACAAATTAATTAATTAATAATAATTTTATATAATTTTCTGAAAAACATTTGTACATAACTGAGTCTGTGAAAATGTTGTAAAGAATGAGAAACATTTTTAAATATTAAAATATTTAGTTAGAAATTGTTTAAATGTACTGTGTGTAAAAAAGTACATAGAACTGAGCTATATTCAGTCTTAGCACCCCAAATAACTTTCTTAACTCTATACTCTCTGCAAGAGTATATTGGGTTTGTGCAAAAGTATGTAACTTAATTAAATTAACAATTCCCATTGTCAGAATTTGAACCCGCGACCTTAGACGAAGGTTCCAAAAAGCCCCGCAACCCTACCAGTTGCACCACTTTGCCCCACTTTTAAGAAGCTTCCGAATATCTGAATTTATATGTTATAAATTTTTGTTATGTAAGAAAAACAGGAAAGAAAAGTACAGTCGAGCACGACCGACCGTATAATACTCTCTGCATTTTTTCCGATTAAATTATTAAAATCGGTATCCAGATATTACAATGTTTAGTACTTGCATTAAAACACGTTGTAATAAAAAAAAAACAAATATAATCAAACATACATATGTTTGTTTGCATGCGAATACACATAAATTTGACAATATGTATATGATGCAAATATGTATGTATGTGTGTATTCGGCGCGGCCTGCGTTCGCGGGCAGCGCTACCGCCACGCAGGCAGAGAAAACTTTCGAACATGTGCAGTGTGATTCTATCTCGCTTGCACCAATGGGCTGATATTGCGTTCAATTAACAATATTGTAACGCTTCTAGTTTTCTTGTTTATAGTCCGATTTGTATGCACATTTCCGGATAGTTTAACATAGTTAGTCTCCACACGAATAATAAATTACAATACTGTACGATAAGAACAAATGCATTAAAAATTACATTGAAGTTTAAAAACTTTTTTTTTAATTTTTGGAAAAGTGGGCGTGGCAGTCCAAAAATTTAAATGACAATACAGTTATGCTGTCGCTAGGAATCTCCGTACGCAAATTGGTGCCAGGGTGCCATAGTTACTGAGATATTTGCCGAAAACACCGATTTTTTCCTAGGTATGTCCAGTTTCTTATTGTGGGCGAATGGGGCGTGCCATCAAAAAAAAAGATTATTGTACTGACTGACTAAATATATGATCGTTTAGACACCAAGCTCGAACTTGTAGCTCTTACCATCTCTAAAATATGTTTAAATACGGACAGACAGACAGACGGACATGGCGATATCGACTCGGTTTGTGATGCTGATCAAGAATATATAAACCTTCGGTTTACATTCAAGTACGAAAAATAATGCCAGCCTTCTCTACCACTTCGGCCACATATTTTTCGATGATATCATTCAATAATGCAGGTAAACATAGATTTATCTCTTCTCTTTCTACCACCTGTACATAAATAACAACAATTATTGAACATATTTTTTTGTGAGGAGACAATATTTTTACAATTTGGGTCGGTAAGGGGCGTGGCAACAATTTATAATAAACATAAGTACGTCCGCCCTTACAAAAAAGAAAAGTATAGGCAAGCACGCCCGCCTTTATAATACTCTTTGCTTTTATTCCTGATTAAATTAATTAAATCGGTATCCAGGTATTGCAATAGATAGAACTTGTATTAGAACACGTTAAAACAAAAACAATTTAAGTACAATAAAACATACATATGTCTGTTTGTATACAAACACACATACGTTTGACTTTATATATATGTATGTATGTATGTATTCGGCCAGCGTCTGCGGGCAGCGCTGCCGCCACACAAGCATCGAGAACGTTCGAACATGTGTTTGTATGTTTCTGTCTCGCTCTCGCGCACACAGTGATATTGCAGTTATATAACATAAACTTTGTAACGTGATAGCTCTTTTGTTAAAAGTATGATTTTGATGCAATTTTCAGGATAGTTAGTCTCCAAAGGAATGTTGAATTACAATACTGATTAAAAAAGTTATTGAAATTTGAAAGTTTTTTAGTTCTTATGAGAAAAGGGGGCGTGGCAGCTAAAAATTTTTAATACCATTTCATGTATGCTGTCTCTAGAAACCATGCTTACCAAAATTGGTGCTCCCAAGTGTCATAGTTACTGTGATATTCGCCCAAAACACAGATTTTTCCGAGGTGTTTTTGGTTTTTTACTCATTGCGGGCGGTAGGTGGCGTGTCAAAAATTTGAACTAAACTTAATTTGCCTCACATAATAACGGACTTTCATTCTAAATTTGGTGGCTCTAACTTTTGTAGTTTAAAAGATCCAGGTGTTCATACGGACGGACAGACAGATAGACGGGCATTGCTATATCGACTCGGCTTGTGATGCTGATCGAGAATATATACTTTATGGAGTCTGCCACGCCTCCTTCTCCCTACATTTCAACGATTACAATATACCCTTTTACTGTACGAGTAACTGGTATAAAAATCACTGACAGATATACGCCAAACAACAAACCGCAATACTTTCAGCTGCACCAATTAAAACTTTTAATTAAAATTTTCAGACGCAGGTTCGAGAACAAAGCGCACCCCTAACAGTTGTACCAAGCTGGAAACCACACCTAAGCTTCTTTTGTTAAAGTAAACTGTGTGGCATGTTTCCATTCGCTTTACAAAAGCCATCTATAGTGTCTTATCTCTTGATAGTTTGATGTTCTGGAGGTGGCCCAGATATAAAAGTAGTTGACATAATCAACCAAGTTATTGAAGTCCTTTGGACTAGGCATGTCCTTTATAAAATTATTAAAAAGTGTTGGATTGTTTTGCGGAACACCTGTGCTTTTATGAGTTCAATATCAGACTGACAACCATTGTCTTGCACAACAAAGCATATATCTTTCGAATGATATTGTATATTGGCATTGATGAGAAACGCTTTAACTTCAGCAACACACCGTCATGCAAGACCCGATCGAAGGCCTTACTTTCATACTCCATAAGTATTCGGTTAACTACTTGATTGAGTTGCTCTGCTGTTCCATGTTGTTGTCTAAAACCGAATTAAAAGTCCGGAATAATTTCCAATACATCCAGCTCCTTTTGCAAACTGGAAAAAATAAGTCTCTCGAACACCTTTCCAAGAACAGGGAGGTCTATATGAATCAAACGCATTGGCAGGCTTTCTGGGCTATGGTCAGCATTCAACAACATATCATCATAAGATTTAGAACCCGAAGCAAATATATAGCCATCCTGATGGGAATCGCTAGACGGCGTTGTCCTGTTGTCCGCCGGGTTACCATATCGGATCCCTACCTTCCTGATTCTCCTTGCTCCCTTAAGAGATTATTGATTCTATCATTCGCAATGTTAATATGCCCCGAGTTTCTCGGGAAGTTAACTCGACTCGTCGCTTTAAAGGCATCTGCATTTACATGTAATAATTTCTTGTTATATAGCAAAAATTATTCAAATGGCTGTCTATGCCGGGACTTGAACTTCAGATGATGATGAAAAATAACAAAAATTTACATTTTTAATTGATTTACATTGTAGTCGTCGTATTCGTAACCTCCACAGCATTTTGTAAAAAATCATTTGGTTTTATTGCTCTGTTTAAGTGGCTCCTGTGCAATGTTAAATGCGGTAAATACATACATGTACTCATTTTTGAACGCCACTGTAAGTCTCTAAATCTTTGACCAAACTTGTTCAGATCAGACGAATTCATAATATAGCTACTAATTTGGGAGTCCCAGAAATAAAACCGGTCGAAACCCTCATATTTTCATAAACAAAGCCTTCCAACTCATAACTGATACATTTTTCTAATAAAATTAGAAAAAATTTCGGCTTCTATACTGTCAACTCGCTCAATTGTAATTGTCCTTCCGGTTTAACATCAATTAAGTGCCTTTTACCTAAAAATGTACATTTTAACGCATTTTTATTGTCTTGAAAAATACTTTAAAACAAAGAGCTCACAACATTTTATTAAATGCCAAATGTTTTTAACCTTTTTTCATTTATTTGCTCAAGCAGTTCATAGACCTATTTTACCCATTTTTTTAGGGGAAATATTCGGCACTTATTTGTGGCGTGGACGTAATGCAACTACGTTGCGCGAGCTGAATCCTAAAAGCCTGTCTTCTGGCTTAGATGACTACCCTCGGGCTTCCCATCCTACTAATAATGAGCGCCATGTTGATTTACGTTGTTGGATTGCTCTTGCCGCCAGCGTCATGGCCGAATTGTCGACATTGCTAGGCAAGGACAATATAAAGTACGATGAGACTGCAATCTATCTGACAGACAATGCGCTTCTCAATAAGCTACATTTGGATCCATATAGCGAGCACTATTCCGATTGGGGCTTACACACGGATTCTTTAGTGTTGAGGCGTCCACTTCCAGATAGAAATGGTTTTTCACATTTCCAGCCAGAAAAGCAGCGCTATACGTTACAGGCTCCAAGTTTTAAATTTGTAGATACTATGTTTGGCTATGTGAGTTTATTTCCATTTCTCTTAGAGCAGTTGGAGTACAACTCACCGTATCTGGAAAAACTACTACATGATATGCGCAATCCAGATTTACTCTGGACGAACTATGGATTGCGATCTCTTTCTAAGAACTCGCCAATGTACATGAAGCGTAACACTGAGCACGACCCGCCGTATTGGCGTGGGGCTATCTGGGTCAATATAAATTATCTTGCAGTAAAAGCTCTACATCATTATGGGAAAATTAAGAGTCCTCATGCAGTGATTGCACGCAAAATATACAAAGAGCTGCGTGAAAATTTAATTAAAAATATTTTTAGGCAACACCAGCGCACTGGTTACATATGGGAACAGTATGATGATACCACGGGAGAAGGAAAGGGCTGCAATTCGTTTACTGGCTGGAGTGGACTTGTGGTTCTACTTATGGCTGAGCACTACTAAAATTACAATCTTGTTACTATGAGATTTTCTTTCTATAGTCTAAAGCTAATAATTTACAAAGGCCGTGGTATATATTTTCGCTATTAGTGCATAGCCATGTGTTTCTTTCTGTACTTGTCTACCCAAATTGCAAATTTAAAGGTTTACTTATTTATGATCATTCATGAATCAATTAAGTACAACTAAAAACAATAAAATCGATTGTTCTTACGTGTATACTTTGATACTTTGATCAAGTATGGTAAAACTATCCATTTTAATAATTTTGAGTCTCCCAAAATAAAAATCATTTGTTGGTCAATCAAACTACTTACAATTTAGCATTTTGACTCAACTATTCAGACAAAGGCGATAACTGATAATTTTTGTTAACAGCATTGTCCTTTGATGAAAGAATAAAATTAAAGAAAATACTGATGCTGTATAAAAATAAATAAACAAAACTATTATAGTTAATGCTTATATAATTTTTGCTGCAGAGTACTATATAGCACGCATCTCACTGAAAGTTTTCTCATGCAGGATATGATCCACGCGGTTTTTGAGATGCCTACTATCTTACGCACCTTCAATCGACGGTTTACCAAAATGATACCGTGAACTTTTGTCCCATCTTCCGTAGAAGCCAATAGTCGTGGCTAGGATGGCAATATTATTTCATTAATCGATTATTTAACCTGGGTGATTATTAATCGCAAATTATAGAATGAGAATGAAACAAATCGATCAATATTTTTAGAACAACATTAAATAAAAAATTAATTTTGTAAAATGTTATAAATATGTGAATATCGACAATGTATGTGATGTAAGTGACTGCCGATACATCGTTAAGCAAAATAATCTCAATAAATAACTTGATATGCCACTGTCGGACATACTGACGAAAATGGAGAAACTATATGCAAAGGCCATCAAGGCAGTTAACCCGATGGCCACCGCGTTCGAGATTGTGATGTTTACAACAGCCTCAACTGTTGATAAATCTGCTGACTCGCACGTAGTCCAACCCAGAACTACAACCATGGCTCCGTCGCCATCTATATCTGCTGTCCAGCATGAAGCTATTCTGAATGCCTGACTCCTGTGATGCACGCTGGCCAATCCTAAGCTTAGTGTGTCACCCTACCAGTACCCATTCAGCTGACTATCGTCTTAGCTGCCACTACCCCTTCAGATGAATGCCGTCTTAGCTGCTACCCCCGCCGCCGCTGCACCGACTACCATTCTGACTTGTGTCCGCCCGCCTGATGCCCAGCCGGCCATCTGGTGACTTGCGCACCATAACTTTCGGCTTGATTCCGCATGCCTGATGTTCACCAGACCGCTGACCACGAAAGTAAAAGTTATAAATTATATTATCAATTGTTTTCTGAAGCCAGTTCGCAGCATAAGTAAGCGAAACAGATCGTCCATACCAATCGGATTGGACAATTATATCATATAGCTCCCTCCTTATTTAGGATACAGACTGTATTTTTGAGCAGACAGATTATCAAAATCAACGTCCCCACAGTACACGAAACTAAAAAATATAAATTATATTGTCAATTGTTTTCTGAATGCAGTTCGCAGCATAAGTAAGCGAAACAGATCGATTTTTTCATTATCGACAAATTTATAATGAGCTTTTAAGAAGTTTGTATTTACAATCGATGTTTAGAGTAAGTTTCTTATTATCGATTAGAATTAAGTATTAGTAAGCGACTCAATGTTAATATATTTTATTATTTTAAAATCAGCTGGACGCGTTACGGCATCCCAGAGAAAATGGAAGCTGGGCATGCTTTTGCGCGTTGCCGTTTTCTTTTTTTTCACCGACGCACAATCGAACGGACGCAAAGGACGACACTCGAATAAGATCAAGAAAAAGAACTGCCATCCGACTCTTAATCAACCGAGAGGTTGTATTTCACAGCTCAGAAGTGGGATTGAAACACGCCAGCATAAATCTGCCGGAGAATTGCGACAATGGTGACTCATGAGGAACTAATAAATATTTTACGTGCACGCGGCATCGAAGTGCCAGCCTCCGCCACTGTGGTACAATTGCGGCGTCTATAAAATGAAGCTCTGTAACGGCCGTCTAGTGCTCAGCAGACAGCCACAATGGATCATCCGGAGGCGAGTACGGCAAGTGCGGCCAACGAGAAGCAAAAACAGCCGCCTGCCGTTGCCGCTTGTGTCATGGCGGACAGCAGTGCTACTGATGCTACCGTCCCTACTGCTGCTGCTTTTCCTACTGCTGCTACTGTTAATACTGCTGCTACCACTACTGCTGCTGCTGCTAGTGCAGCCGTTACCGCTACGGATATTGATGCTGTTGGCGCGCCAATAGCCTCTACGACTGCTGTGCCCCAAGCTGCTGCTGCTTCCCGGTGTTCCTAAGAATCGTCACAGTGCGCCGATATGAGGAAGTTAAGGCGGTCCTCATTCGAGAGTTTGGACGTGCGCGCAGCACCGAGGAGGTGTACGCAGCCCTACGAAGCAGATGCCGACAACCGGGAGAGGGGTACCTCGAAATGCAGGAGATCGCCATGCACCGGGTGATCCCTGAGGGCTAGTTGGTGGACCTAATCATCGATGGACTGAAGGAGAACTCCCCGGCAGTTGGGATGCTGTACGCCGCTCGGATGCTTTCCGAGCTGAAGAACCTGTTAGAGCGTTACGAGACAGCGATGTCAAAGCAGGCCGCGACCTTGAAACGGTCGGTACCAAGGACTGCGGTGGGAACGAGAACGACGAACAGGCAGGGAGACACCCCGATGGCAGAAATACGTTGTTTTAACTACTCGGATTTCGGGCACTACAAGATCGAATGCCCGAAACCATACCGTCTCCCCTGAATCCGGTCTGGCAAAGTTATGTGCGCTGTGCGCATGAAAAGTACCGCGAAAGTATTAATAAATGAAATGTTTGTATTATCCAATTCTGCCACTGCGTTGCCTTTCATTTTGGGAATGAATATGTTAATGAAGGCCAACATTGTGTTGTGCCAAATTAAAAGCCATTGTGACAAAAATCAGCCCAGAGGTCCTGATGAGACCGATAGGGACTGCCCCAATAAACTCACTGCAGTTCTGATGCCCAATAATTTCCCAAAAACTGACGTCTGACTGGTCGGGTCAGAGCCGTATACTTCAGTTGTTGAGCCACTGTGACGATGCCCGGCAGGTTGTTGCAGATAAAGACGAAACCATAGAAGAGGCGTTAGTAATTATGAACGCCATAGATATACCCGTAGAAGAAGATGAAAGATTTGGCATAGAACCAGAGCAGTCGGACATGCTTAAAGAAGCAATCAAGGAATTTTAATTAAATGTACCAGAGGAGCATATAAGTCCAATAAAATACGAAATGAAAATCGAATTAACTAATCAGACGCCGTTTTTTTGCCGTCCCCGCCGTTTGTCCCATCATGAGCGCCAGGAAGTTCGTCAGATTTGTGAGAACTTATTAGCTACTGGAATTATTCGGCATAGTAGTTCGCCATATGCTTCGACTATTGTGCCCGTCCGTAAAAAGGACAACAACCTGAGGAAGTACGTCGACTATCGGCCGCTGAACAAGATAACTGTTCAGGATCACTTCCCAATTCCACTCCTAGACGATTGTATTGAATACCTGGTGTGCAAATCTTTCTTTTCGGTACCTGACTTGGAAAGTGGGTTTCATCACGTCAAGATGCATCCAGAATCAATTAGGTACACATCCTTTGTGACACCTGACGCTCAGTTTGAGTATGTGAGCATGACGTTCGGGCTCTGTAATGGCCCTCCAGTGTTTGCCAGGTTTGTGTATTTCGCTCTGAAGGATCTGATTCACCGGGGTCAGCTAGTCATTTATATGGATGATATTTTGATAGATTCGAAAGATTTTGAGACTTTTATAAACGTCTGAAGGAGACGGGTAAATGGCCTATGCTGGAAGCTGGCAAAGTGCCGTTTCGCATACCACTAACTAGAGTATTTGGGTTACTTAGCCACATCTCCAAGCGATTCGAGATTTTCCAGTTCCGAAAGATCACAAGGAGCGTTGCTTAGGTCAATTTTTATACTACCGGCGTTTTGTACCTAATTTTGCTAAGATTGCCTTCTCGATGACCCAGCTATTGAGGCAGGACGCTCAGTATGTTTTCTCCGCTGAATGCCTCGACGCGTTCCAAACGTTGCAGTCCAAGCTTATAGAAGCACCAGTGTTGTCCATTTGTATTGTGAGGCGAGTTCCTCAGAGTATGGAGTGATGCTCCTTCAGAAGCAGGAAGATGGCAAGTTTCCCCTGGTCTTCTATTTCTCCAAGACTGCTTCCGTGCCTAAGTCCAAACTACATATAGTAGATTCGAGACGTACCTCAAATTTATCCCGATCGAATTCGTATTCGATGATGCTTCACGAAGTACTCAGCGTTGTATTCCTGCGAATTAAGGATGTCCTGCAGGGCAATCTTTCGTACCTCTCCCAGTGTGGGGTGCTGATCGAGAAATTTGCTAATCAACGGCTCTGATATTTCATCAATAAAAACACCACTTTGTTTCCAATCAGCATGGTCTAGAGGCTCCGTCAGCTTGCTTAACATCGGACTCAATACACGGTTAACGAGTTTTACCTCACCAATAATTCCCAAAATAGTGTGTTTCCAAGCAATGACATGCTACCCGGGAACTGGTGGTGGCCGCAGGGTATAACTTGACAACTTTCGTAAATGCGTCAATTACCACCAGGAGGTACTTCTTTTTGGAGCGGATGGTCGGAAGCGGGCCCAAATGGTCAATGTGGATGGTATCGAACGGCAAGGGGGCCTTAGGGATCGTGTGCAGGGTAGCATTCTAACTTTGTGTAGAGGAGGAAAAATATATGCACTTCATAGAATTGCTAATAATATTGTCTACGTGCCACTTCATATATGGGTACCAGTAATGATTCTTAATGTGAGTACAACACTTCTCGGTGACCAAATAACCCAGATTCTCATGGGCTGTCCTTATCACCCACTGGATCATCTCCGCAGGGACATATAACTACAGCACACCGTGGGGTGATCTAAGATACACCACCCATCTATGAGTTCAAACCCGGCACGTCATGATCCTGCAGATCGCTCCGCAGCTTGATAGCATCAGGTTCACGATTCTGCGTCACATCGTCAATATACGCTACCGTTTCTAGTGTACTCAGGGCGTCAACATGGGGCATATTAACTCCCGAACGATGAACAATTGTATACTTTTAGTTTTTCAGCAGGAGCGCTCAACGTGCTATGGCGGAAGATCCTCCATTCTTGAGAGTCAATGCTAACTAATTGCAATCAATTACAATCTTGATCGGGATAAATTTGAGGTACGTCTCGAATCGCTTCAGGACATAAATTATGGTTAAAGTCTCTAGCTTATAGCTATGTAGTTTGGACTTAGGCACGGAAGCAGTCTTGGAGAAATAGAAGACCAGGGGAAACTTGCCATCTTCCTGCTTCTGAAGGAGCATCACTCCATACTCTGAGGAACTCGCCTCACAATACAAATGGACAACACTGGCGCTTCTATAAGCTTGGACTGCAACGTTTGGAATGCGTCGAGGCATTCAGCGGAGAAAACATACTGAGCGTCCTGCCTCAATAGCTGGGTCATCGAGAAGGCAATCTTAGCAAAATTAGGTACAAAACGCCGGTAGTATAAAAATTGACCTAAGCAACGCTCCTTGTGATCTTTCGGAACTGGAAAATCTCGAATCGCTTGGAGATGTGGCTAAGTAACCCAAATACTCTAGTTCGTGGTATGCGAAACGGCACTTTGCCAGCTTCCAGCATAGGCCATTTACCCGTCTCCTTCAGACGTTTATAAAAGTCTCAAAATCTTTCGAATCTATCAAAATATCATCCATATAAATGACTAGCTGACCCCGGTGAATCAGATCCTTCAGAGCGAAATACACAAACCTGGCAAACACTGGAGGGCCATTACAGAGCCCGAACGTCATGCTCACATACTCAAACTGAGCGTCAGGTGTCACAAAGGATGTGTACCTAATTGATTCTGGATGCATCTTGACGTGATGAAACCCACTTTCCAAGTCAGGTACCGAAAAGAAAGATTTGCACACCAGGTATTCAATACAATCGTCTAGGAGTGGAATTGGGAAGTGATCTGAACAGTTATCTTGTTCAGCGGCCGATAGTCGACGTACTTCCTCAGGTTGTTGTCCTTTTACGGACGGGCACAATAGCCGATGCATATGGCGAATTACTATGACGAATAATTCCAGCAGCTAATAGGTCCTGCAAATCTGACGAACCTCCTGGAGTTCATGATGGGACAAACGGCGGGGACTTCAAAACAACGGCGTCCAATTAGTTAACTCAATTCGTATTCTGTTGGACTAATATTCTCCTCTGGTACATTTAATTAAAATTCCTTGATTGCTTCTTTAAGCATGTCCGACTGCTCTGGTTCTATGCCAAATCTTTCATCTTCTTCTACGGGTATATCTATGGCGTTCATAATTACTAACGCCTCTTCTATGGTTTCGTCTTTATCTGCAACAACCTGCCGGGCATCGTCACAGTGGCTCAACAACTGAAGTATACGGCTCTGACCCGACCAGTCAGACGTCAGTTTTTGGGAAATTATTGGGCATCAGAACTGCAGTGAGTTTATTGGGGCAGTCCCTATCGGTCTCATCAGGACCTCTGGGCTGATTTTTGTCACAATGGCTTTTAATTTGGCACAACACAATGTTGGCCTTCATTAACATATTCATTCCCAAAATGAAAGGCAACGCAGTGGCAGAATTGGATAATACAAACATTTCATTTATTAATACTTTCGCGGTACTTTTCATGCGCACAGCGCACATAACTTTGCCAGACCGGATTCAGGGAGACGGTATGGTTTCGGGCATTCGATCTTGTAGTGCCCGAAATCCGAGTAGTTAAAACAACGTATTTCTGCCATCGGGGTGTTTCCCTGCCTGTTCGTCGTTCTCGTTCCCACCGCAGTCCTTGGTACCGACCGTTTCAAGGTCGCGGCCTGCTTTGACATCGCTGTCTCGTAACGCTCTAACAGGTTCTTCAGCTCGGAAAGCATCCGAGCGGCGTACAGCATCCCAACTGCCGGGGAGTTCTCCTTCAGTCCATCGATGATTAGGTCCACCAACTAGCCCTCAGGGATCACCCGGTGCATGGCGATCTCCTGCATTTCGAGGTACCCCTCTCCCGGTTGTCGGCATCTGCTTCGTAGGGCTGCGTACACCTCCTCGGTGCTGCACGCACGTCCAAACTCTCGAATGAGGACCGCCTTAACTTCCTCATATCGGCGCACTGTGACGATTCTTAGGAACACCGCCGCTGTTCCCTCCAGCATGCACCTGCTTGCTATCAGCCGCATCCGATCATCTAAATGGAGTATGGCGCACGCGTCTTCCAAGTCGTCTATCCACTCATGGACATCATAGGCGTTGTCGCCTGAAAAGCAAGAGACCATCGTTTCTATTATACTCACGTCTGCTATTCGTGGGATGAGATTGACATTGCTTCCGAGCTGCCGCTGGAGCTCCACAATCGGGCATTGTAGTTTCAGCATCTCCTTTTGCTTCCGGAATTCCGTCAATTGCTGGACCAACGCTCCGCTAGTCGACGGACATATGCCACAGACGGTGGTATTCCCCCGGGCGTGGTGATGCCCGTGGATGTAATCACGTCGGCGGGAGGCTCCAGCAGTATGGCCACAGTAAAATATTTATTAGTTCCTCCTTAGTCACCATTGTCGCAATTCTCCGGCAGATTTATGTTGGCGTGTTTCAATCCCACTTCTGAGCTGTGAAATACAACCTATCGGTTGATTAAGAGTCGGTTGGCAGTTCTTTTTCTTGATCTTATTCGAGTGTCGTCCTTTGCGTCCGTTCGATTGTGCGTCGGTGAAAAAAAAAAACGGCAAGCGGCAAAAGTATGCCCAGCTTCCAATTTCTCTGGGATTCCGTAACTAAAATATAATAACATTGAGTCGCTTAATAAAACTTAATTCTAATCGATAATAAGAAACTTACTCAAAACAATATAATAATAATTGGCCATAACACCCCTAATGGGGCTCAGCCTGATGCACGGTTTGCCTCCACGCGTCTCTGTCCTGTGCGCGACTTCGCCAGTTGGTAACACAAAGTGCTGCTAGGAGGGCATACATCTGGTCCTTCCAACGTGCGCGTGGCCTTACTCTCCTCCGTTGTCCGCGAACTACCGCATAAAAAACAGAGCGAGCTGGAGTTGTATAGCTCATCGTTCCACCTGATGCGATAGATACCGCCAACGCAAATTGGTCCGAAGATCTTGCGCAGAATCTTTCTCTCGAAGACACCAAGAGCAGCTGCATCTGACTGCGTCATTTTCCAGGCTTCCGCACCATACAGCAACACTGGAGTGATGAGCGTTTTGTATAGTGCAACCTTTGTCTTCCGAGAGAGGGCTCTATTATTAAAATGCCTACTGAGCCCAAAGTAGCACCTGTTGGCAAGTGTGATCCTCCGCATGATCTCCAGGCTGACATCATTGTTATTGGTCACTGCAGTTCCCAAGTAGACAAATTCCTTGACAGACTCGAAGTTATAGTCGCCAGCAGTAAGGTGAGAGTCAAGACGCCGCGACTCTACTGCACACCATAAACTTCGTTTTGCCCATGTTCACTGCAAGTCCAACTCTCGCTGATTCCTTTTCGATAGCTCCAAAAGCCGCAGTAACATCACGCTTGGTACGACCAATAATATTAATATCATCGGCGTAACCAATGAGCTGGACACATTTGTTTCCCAGTATTGTGCCCGTCCTATGCACTCCAGCTTTCCTTATTATACTCTCCATCAGTAGATTGAAGAGCAAACATGACAGCGAGTCGCCCTGTCTGAGACCCCGCTTGGTAACGAAGGTTTCGGAATGGTCATTTGGATCAACTTCGTCAGGTGCGTCCTCACTGCTTCCAGCCAAAAGACTTTCAAAGTGATCCCGCCATAGCCTCAGTATCTCTCCGCATCTGTGACAAGGTTTCCGTCATCACTGCTGCAGGCAAGCGATCCAGGCTAATACCCTTGAATCATACGTTTGACTCTCCGGTAGAAGTCACGGGCATCATTCCTGCCTCAGCTTATCTCCATCTTCTCACACTCAAGCCTTTCTATCTCCCGCTTCTTCCTCTTGAAAAGGCGCTTCTCATCTCGTCTCCGCGACCTATAAATATCTGCTTGCAGCGTTCTTCTGTAGGCAGCAGTCGTTTCTCGACACTCCTGGTCATACCATGGGTTCCTTTTCGGAGGTCGCTGGAATCCCAGAGTTTCCACAGCAGAAGTGGTTATGGCGTTCGATATATGCGACCACATATCAGTGGTATTTATAGGCGTTGGAGAGAGTTCTGCCAGTCGGGATGAGAGTCGAGTGGAGAAGGCATCCTTATGCTTTTGTGACTGCAACTTTCCGATGTCAAGCTTCCTTGTCATACCTCGATGTGGGAGATGACGAAATCCAGATGCTACCATCCTTGGTAGCATCGTCTTTGTCCTTCGTTGGGGCGTGCGCACAGATGAGACTGATGTTAAAGAATTTGGCAGCAATTCGGATCGTCGCAATTCTCTCGCTATAAGGTGTAAACTGCGAGACACGGTGCCGTAGCCTGGATCCTACGACGAAACCGCAGCCAAACTCGTGTCTACTATTATGACAGCTGTAGTATATGTCACAGCCTTTCTTCCTCATGCAGCCCTGTCCAATCCATCGCATTTCTTGAAGAGCCGTGATGTCAGCCTTCAACTTATTGAGCGTATCCGCTAGTTGTTGAGCAGCACCATGTCTGTACAAAGTCCGTACATTCCAAGTGCATACTCTCAAATCATTGTCCTTTTTACGTTTGCCATGGTCGTCAACGTTGTTTGGGTTCTTATCCGAGGCTCCTCTTGCATCCTTCACTGATGTTGGTTTTTCCATGGGTGGAAATCAAGTCCTACGCCAAAACCTAATTTAAGGATTAGGACAAGTGAAGGGACAAGGATCACACTGGCGCCCACCATGTTGGACGCAGTCAGTAGTTTTACCTTGTGTTCCCTCCCCCATCCCCCCTTACTTACTCTAAACATCGATTGTAAATACAAACTTCTTAAAAGCTCATTATAAATTTGTCGATAATGAAACAATCGAATGAACTAAGAAACTAGGAACGATAGATGAATTAAAACAAAACGCGACAAAGCAAGAAGGATGATCTGTTTCGCTTACTTATGCTGCGAACTGCCTTCAGAAAACAATTCATAATATAATTTATATTTTTAGTTTCGTGTACTATGGGGACGTTGACTCCAAATTTTATAATTTTTATGATCTGTCTGCTCAAAAATATAGTCTTTATCCTAAATAAGGAAGGAGCTATATGATATCATTGTCCGATCCGATCCAGACAAAACTTGGTATGGATAATTTTAATAGTACTTTACGCATAATATCTGAACTCTAGATAGTTATATAAATTTTCAAGTTATCGCGTTTTCAATATGCGTGGCCAAAATTCAAGATAATTTGGATCTACGTGCCCATTAAATTAGTCTACATGCCAATTATGGTGTTTCCAGCTTTTACTATCTCTGAAATCAAAAGGTTTATACGGACGGACAGACGGTCAAGGTTTGTTTGCTCAAACTCAATATACCATCACAGGGCACATTTATGTATAAATAGATTGTCCACAACTCCCACAGTCACGGTCTAAAAATATATAATATTTTGTCGGTGAACCTCAAAAATTAAAAAAATTGACTACATATACTTTGGACTTTTTGTTATTGATATCTCAGAAACGGCTAGAACATGAACATCATGAAAGTATTCCTCAAAAACCACAAAATATTCATTATAGATTGGGTTCCGAAAACTTCCGATAATTTTTAAGCGAACTACATAAAAACAACTTAATCTACTGTTGGTGTGCACATCTGCACACCCATGGATTTTGTGGTCAGCTTATTTAAGTTTCGTGTGAAAATTGTTTCGTAAAGTGATATTTTTGATTGTTACGGCTATAATAATCAGTATTGGGCAAAAAAGTCCTATTTAGTATGTATGGATTTGTAGATCTGCACTCCAACAGTAGATTCGTACTATAGATTTTACCAGATGTCTAAGGTAAAAAAATTAACTTTGTCCCCATTTTTTCATGTTGTTTGGCTCTAAATAATTATTTTTTCAAATAAATTTTGGAGTTTCAAATAGAAAGTAATGTCAAGAAGATCAGTCAATAACTTTTCGAGTTATCGTGCCTACCGCTGTAAGCAATATTGTTTTGGGAAAAACGGGCTTAAAGTTCGGCAGCTCAAGTATATTCCTACCAGAGCTATAATGGAAAAATCTCTGTAATATGAGAAATGCTGGAAATTATGTTCTCTAAATTTTTTAACTTTTTACATGTATCTCCTCCTTAAAGGAATTATACATAAACAGGGCTGTGATTCTGGTATTAGGGCAGTTTCGTAGACTTGACGAACGTCTAGCATATTTTAGATAACTGCATTCTCGCATTTTGATCCAAATGCAACATTGCAATTAAATCCGATTCTTGATAGTGGTTTTAAAAGATTTTAACGTGGCGAACGTTTTGGAAAGTATTTTAATGAGTTTAACTAATTAGATAAGTACTTGACCTCAACTCCGGATATCCCTATCGAATGAGAAATTTACAATTATTTACAGTAATCTTTTAAACGTCTACCTTGAACACTTCAGATGAATCGCACATGTAGATTTATTTCAATCGCGTGTCCACTTATTTTTGAAATATTAAAAAATAAATATCAGTCATTGATTCAAAGGACGTTTAAATGCTGTGTACGGTAAGAGCTAACTTAATAGAAAAATGGACAATGACCAAATATCATAAAAAAGTACTTCTCAATTTTAATTAAATTAATTGTAAAGTTATTATGAAAAGACTAAATTAATGCTAAATATATTAATTTGTTGATATTATATTTGAGCAGACACGTCTGTATTATGAAGAGAGGTGATCATGCTCAGTCTTATCCTCCTGTCAGCAGGTTCTTAACACTCGATAATCGATAATTATCCTACACAACACTACTTAATCGATACTTAACATTACTTGCTTAACGATATATCAAAAGTCACGCGGTGACTGCGGGGTGCAACAGCAGATAGCAATCGTAGGAACATGAAGGATGGCGACGGGAGCACTGAGATTTCGGCGTGAACACTGAGATGACAGCGGGATTACAAACTGTTGTCATAGCAGACGTCATTAGCATGGACGGGGTGGTCTGTCGAGCCGGCACAGCGGCGGCTGACACAGTAGCTGAAAAGACACTTAGCGTAGGGGCTGCTGGGCAGCGGTCGGGTGAACATCAGGCATGCGGAATCAAGCCGAAACGGTAGTCGGCGCAACGGAAGTGGAGGAGGCTTCTGGTGCGCAAGTCACCAGATGGAAAGTGGCAGCATCGGCCGGCTGGGCATCAGGCGGGCGGACACAAGCCGCAACAGTAGTCGGCGCAACGGCGTCGGAGGCAGCATCTGATGCACAAGTCAGCAGAGGGGCATCTTTGCATCAAGCAGGCGGACATTAGCCGAAAGGAATATTGGCGTAGTGGCGACAGCGGCGGCTCAAGTCAGTGCGAGTCAGCAGATTTATCAACAGTTGAGGCTGTTGTAAACATCACAATCTCGAACGCGGTGGCCATCGGGTTAGCTGCCTTGATGGCCTTTGCATATAGTTTCTCCATTTTCGTCAGTATGTCCGACAGTGGCATATCAAGTTATTTATTGAGATTATTTTTGCTATCGAGCAGACACGTCTGTATTCTCGAAGCATCACCAGATGCCAGTAATCAATACTTTACATTACTTGCTTAACGATATATCGGCAGTCAGTTACATTACAGACATTGTCGATATTCACATATTTAAAACAATTTACAAAATTAATATTTTATTTAATGTTGTTTTAATAATATTGTCGTTGACGGAGGGAAATTGCTTGGAACCCTCGATCCAATAATACACGATATTTGATGATAGGATGAGGATTTTATTCTGTTGAAAAATAGTTCAAGCATATTCTTAATTTTATGACGTGCGTTTTACAGAGAGCTTACAATATTCAAATATATTCAAGTGTGAACAACGCGTTGGGAAACATATTACCAAATTCGAAATCGAAACCTTAACAGTTACTATCAATACTTATTATAAACTCATTACTAATCGCTATCCCCCCGTGAAGGATCTACTTCACTCACGTCCAGTATAGCAAGCTTAGAGACGGGACGCATTATCGTTCGGACATCGTTTCGATCAGTAACGCGTACACTGGCACGTCGGGCCACTCCATCTGGTCCCGCGTAGACTTCTTCCACGATGCCGTTTCGCCATTCTCTGCGTGTCAATTCTGGGTCACTAGATCTCCAGTGCGCATCGGTTTGGTGCTCCGGCACCATTTCTCTCGGCGTACAAGCGTAGGTAAATACTCACAGGTCAATATATTCCAGAATCGGTCGAGCAACAGTCGCGCTATACGCCACTGCTTCGTAGTGGTGTGTTACGTGAGCTCCTTACTCTCAATGCCGGGTACATTTGCAGATTGGCCGTTCCCTTTAACAAGTCGTTCGGTGTCAGCGGCGCTTCTTGGTATATGGATATTGGCAGGTGGGTAAGTGGACGAGAATTTACGACGTTCTCTGCTTCAATCAAAACAAGAAAAAACGGTTATCTTCGGCTCGCCGAAGATTAAATACCCTTGCAGTCATGAATATTGCATTAATTTGGCTTTAATAACTGATTGTTCCTATGGGAGCTATATGATATAGAAGTCCGATTTATGTGATCAACAGATGGGACACAATAAGAAATACATCCTGCGTGAATTTCGTTGAAATCGGTCAATAGACACCGAAAATGTTCATACTAAGCATTTTCAACCGATTGTTCCTATGGGAGCTATATGATATAGTGGTCCGATCTGGCCGATTTTTACATATGAACTGCGTGCAGAGAGAATACAGGCCTGTACCAAATTTCATTAAGATAGCTTTAAAACTGAGAGACTAGTTCGCATAGAAACAGACGGCAGACGGACAGACAGACGGACATGGCTATATCGACTCGGCTGTTGATGCTGATCAAGAATATATATACTTTATGTGGTCGGAAATGCTTCCTTCAATGCGTTACAAACTTCGTGACAAAAACAATATACCCTCTGCAAGGGTATAAATATTTGGAGCATATGCTCCTTATGCGATAACTCCCTTAGTGTGTGGTTTAGTACTCGCTTCACACGCTGTACCATGCTCTCCCAGACTCTTCCTGGGATTCGCTGGGCAGTTGAAGAGCCACTCGACTCCCTTGGTCGACAGCTCATCCTGTATTCTCTCTGGCTCGAAAACATCTGTAAGTCGCTTGGCCTTTCTGTCGGCCCCGACGAAGTTTTTACCATTTTACCACGTCTTCCAGACGATACGAGCAGTGGTCCAAAATAATCCAGTCCAGTATATTTGAATGGCCACCCATTGGCCTCTAGTCGGTCCTCTGGCAAGGGACCCATCATTGGTGGCGCTGGTTGCGCCCGTTGTAACTTGCATGTAGCGCATGCGTACACAATCTTCTGTAGCAATGTACGTAGATTCGTCACCCAGAACTTAACTCGAATCTCACTTATGGTGGCGTCCAGATGTTGATGTTTCATTTTGACATGAAAGTGTGCTATGCCCTGTATGTCGCTACGTCCAGCAAATATTTCCTCTTTATACGCGGTTCGGATCTCATCGGGAAATGTTTCACACTGGGACCGTCGTAGTAACAAGTCCTCCGCGTCCTCACGTTGTGCTGCTGTTAGGCCATAGCGTTCGAGTTGATCCCTTTGGCCACAACATCGTCTTACGAATCGTTGTACCCATGCGGTGGTTCGAATCATCCTTGTGTAGCTCGAGAATCTCTGAAACGAAATAAAAAAGTGGCTACGGCGATAAGCGCAAACTCACTTAGTATCGCTTCTTCGTCGTCGAAGGTATCAGCACGTATTGTTGGCTGCGGCCACTTGCTGGCTGCATCCTTCAAGAAAGTTGGTCCAATTAACCATCGAGATGTTTGGCTCAAATCAATTTTTTATTGTGCCCTTGTTGCGTCGTCTGCAACGTTATCGGAAGTTGGCACCCATCGCCATTGCTAACTTCCGTGGGCTCAAAGATCTCTGACACTCGGTTGCCGACAAATTGCTTATATCGCCGGTGAGTGCTGCCTATCCAGTGAAGCACTGTCTTGGAGTCCGTCCAATGCACTATGTTGCTGATGGCCACGCTGTGCTCCTCTTTCACAGTGTTCAGCAACCTGCTTTCCAAGACAGCGGCTTGCAGCTCCAGTCTTGGAATCGGCATGGTTCTCATAGGTGCGCACTTCGTTTTAACACATATAAAACGTACGCGAACTTCGCTGTCGGTTGTAACCCTCCAATAGGCTACTGCCGCAAATGCCGATTGACTTGCATCTACGAACACATGTAGTTGCGTATCCAATATAACTCCAGGGCCATAGTAGTGAATTGGACATTGGACACGTTAATAATCTCTTGACGCCATTTGTCAAATGCGTCGGAAAGTCCCTCCGGTAGTGGTTCGTCCCACTTCACTTCTCGTCGCTAAGTCTCTCTCAGCAGCAGTTTGACGGTAATCAAAAGGCAGCTCAATAATCCGAAGGGATCAAATGTGGACATTATTAGGCTCAGGAATTCTTTTTTATTCGGAGTCCGTTTGCCATCCAATACTCTGCTCGGTACTCTATGGAATGTCACATTAAACTTGAACTCATCTGTGGCTGGCTGCCAGTACATTCCCAATATCTTTTCCTCAGCATCACACCATCCGACGTCCTCTGTGGTTCCCCTTTGGCCCCAGGCGTCGATCAATTGTAGTGAGCTGGAAGCAAATTTGCACAATTCGATCCCAGCGTTCGCATGTATATCTTTTACCCGTCTTGACACGGCAATAGCTTCCAGTTCCGTAGCGAAGCTATCCACGTAATCGTCTACGTAGTGGTAGTCGGTGATGGCTTTACCTGCTCGTGGGTCCGTAGTTTGATACTGTTTTTTACATACTGTGCGACACAGGGTGAGCAGGCCGATCCGAATGTCATTACACTCATCTCGTATACATCCGGGTCTCGTTGATCATCACCATCCCTCCATAGGAACCGTTGAGCACATCTGTCTTGCGGCCTTATCAGCACCTGATGAAACATCTCCTTTATGTCTCCACAAACTCCTATAGCTCCTTCCCGAAAGTGGAATAGTACAGCTGGAAGTGGTTTGTCCAGTACGGAGTTTAACGATACATTGCCCACTTTGGCAGCCGCATCGAATACTAGTCGCAATTTTCCCGGCTTGTTCGGCTTCATAACTCCAAAGTGTGGCAGGTACCATCTTTTGTCGACGTTGCCCATGTCGACTTCGTCGCGTTACAATCGCCTAGCGTACTTTTTACTCACATAGTCATTTATAATCTGCTTATAGGCTTGTGCGAATTGTACATCACGTTTCATCTTTTTCTCAATATTGATAAGCCTTTTATGCGCCATGCCATAGCTTGGCGGTAGCACAATGTTATCATATTTCCATAGCAGCCCGGTTTGGTAGCGTTGCCCGACTCTCACTGTGGTGTCTTCGAGCATCTTCTGGCTTCTGTCGTCGGCTGCGTCCGGCGGCGAAAGCTTTACTCCAAAGTTCTTTATCACGAAATAGTCGCTTACCATTTTTTTTTACAGCGTCGTCTTGTGACACTGCTAGGTGGCAGAACATCGGCGTTGCTAACTTCAAACGTGTGTTGGAGGGTCCAAATACAACCCATCCAAGTTTGGTTTCGGCTGCGTATGGTCCTCGTTCTGTGACCTGCCTGGTCTTCATTGGTATCCCCAAGTGCCCCAAGTGGGCGTGATCCAATCCAATAAGAAGCTTTGGTACTGCTTTGCTGTACGGCTTCATCGGTAAATTCATGCATTCCATGGCCCCTTGAATATCACTTCGTTGCAGGCTTTGCATCGGCAAACTCAAGGTATGAACCGAATTCACATTCTTCAAGGCATATCGTTGGTCTTTTCCAGCTCCACTAACTTGCAGGCTGACCACGGTAGCTGGCTCTTGGGCAGATTTACCCCCAAACCAATTGATGTTCAGATGTCGTCGTTCACCTTCCAGATTCAATACACGTTGAAGATCGTCGTCCATCATGGACACAGAGGAGCCTTCGTCAAAGAGTGCGTACGTATCTACCCGCATATTCCCTCGTCCGAATAGAGTCACAGGCAATATGCGGAATAGTAGCCGTATTTTATTTAGATCGACACAACTTAGGTTCGTCTTAGGCGCCGTTTCAATTGCCCTCGGCGTCGTCTCTCGGCGACGAACTTCTTCTTTCATCTCTAGGTATCTGCATGGCTGGCGGTGGTGATCTTCTAGAGGAATTCTAGGCTTCGTGTAGCAGACAGTAATGCCTTTCGCGGCATCCATTCTCTCCGCAGTTCTTGTCTCCACGGCAGGATTTGGCCATGTGACCGCCACGCAAACACGAGAAACATAACCGATGCTTCTTCAGATACCTCAACCTCTCCGGTGCGGAAGCTCGGCTGAAATCTTTACAATATATGACTCCATGCTGTCCATTACATATTGGACACCTTTTCCAATCATCATCCTGTTTGTTGGCGCTTACATGTCGTATTGGACATTTGGGTTCCTTTACCTCGACGATAGATATTGTGCAGATGACATTGGCGAGTTCATTCAGCCACCTACTGAAATGAACGATCGTCGGGTAAGTATTCAGTGCTGCGCAGAATCTGGCCCATTCCAATGTTCTGGTTGTTGGCAGTTTGGTGACCAGTTCCTCGATTATCGTTGGATTTCCTAGGTGTGGCTCACCATTCGGGATCGATTGTGGATATGCGGTGAGATTGCTCACGCAATCTCGTGTCAACTGGTGCTGCTGAATAGGTTGAACTTCACGAGCGCTTTGAAGTTGGCTCCGAATAAGCTGCTCCGGTCGTCCATATCTAAAGCTCAGTTGGTCAACCACCGCATTTACCGTCCTTGGATGGATGAGCAACAATTTTTCTGTGTCTCTTGCTTCTTCTTAAACTCCCAGTCATGTGTGTTGACATAACATCCTTATTTAGCAGCAGTGCGTTGCTGTCCGATGGTGGCTGTACATTTTCGCTCACATGCTTCTTTGCAACGGTTGATTCTCGTTTTCACATAACGGGAAGTTTCCAGCCAAAGATGGCGGCGACGTGCTAGTTGCACTGCTCACTCCAATGTTTTCGCTTTCAACGGTATCGTTTGCGGTACTTACTCGCAATTGGTTTGTCGTTGAATTCCGAATTTCTTTCCCCAACGTTGCGATCCTCTGTAGAAGGCTCGCGACTTGGGTATCATTATTGTGTGTCTTCTCAGGCTTATTGGGCTGCGTAGACACTTCTTGTCTCATCCGTGTGATGGTAGTCTCAGCGGCAACCGGCATACTCAAACCTCCAGATGCAGCCTGGGTGTATGCTGTGGTTGCGGCTCATCTGACGCAATCCTCACCGTTGGTGTCGCAGTCATCGCTGCGACTGCTGTGGTGGTCTTCTGTTTCATATCATGTAGTCTAGGACTTCTTCTGGGTAAGTGTTGGGTTGGAATTCCCAACTTGCCCCAGGAATCTGACAACTCTCCAGCTGGGTGGGTGCTACTACTGTTTCGACCGCTGCACCACGCTCAATCTCCAGCGCAAATTGTTCTTGCAGACTTTAGGTTCACAGTAGCGGCGAATAAACGAGACGCGGTTTTGTAGTCTGCGAATACAAGAAGGTAGCTCTAACCTCACAATGACGGCGAATGAACGAAACGCTGCATCGTGGTATCAAATGAAGAATAAACGGTTCCAATCTCACAATAACGGCGAATAAGCGAAACGTCGCATCGTGGTATGCGAATAAAATAATAAAACGCTTGTCGTTGACGGAGGGAAGTTGCTTGGAACCCTCGTTCCACTCATACACGATATTTGATGATAGGATGAGGAGGAAGAGGAGGATTTTATTCTGTTGAAAAATAGTTCAAGCCTATTCTTAATTTTATGACTTAAGTCTTACCGCAGTGACTGCTTCCTATCCCACGCATTTTACAGAGAGCTTACAATATTCAAATATACTCAGGTGTGAACAACGCGTTGGGAAACATATTACCAAATTCGAAACCTTAACAGTCACTATCAATATCACTATCATTCTCATTCGATTATTTGCGATTAATAATCACCCAGGTTAAATAATTCATTAATGAAATAAAATTGCGGCTTTTACGGAAGATGTTCACGATATCATTTTGGTAAACCGTCGATTGATGGTGCGTATATCCTGCGTGGATCATACCCTGCATGAGAAAGCGTGCTATACTCTGCAGCAAAATTTATATAAGCATTAACTATAATAGTTTTATTATTGATTTTTTTGCTTGGACAACTATAGCTCATAGCTCCCATTGGACAAATCGGTCATATATAAAAAATTAGTATGAAGAGTCAGCCATTTGAATAATTTTTGTTATATAACAAGAAATTATTACATGTAAATGCAGATGCCTTTATAGCGAGGAGTCGAGTTAGCTTCCCGAGAAACTCAGGATATATGCGAATGATAGAATCAATAATCTCTTAAGGGAGCAAGGAGAATCAGGAAGAGAGGGATCCGATATGGTAACCCGGCGGACAACAGGACAACGCCGTCTAGCGATTCCCATCAGGATGGCTATATATTTGCTTCGGGTTCTAAATCTTATGATGATATGTTGTTGAATGCTGACCATAGCCCAGAAAGCCTGCCAATGCGTTTGATTCATATAGACCTCCCTGTTCTTGGAAAGGTGTTCGAAAGACTTATTTTTTCCAGTTTGCAAAAGGAGCTGGATGTATTGGAAATTATTCCGGACTTTTAATTCGGTTTTAGACAACAACATGGAACAGCAGAGCAACTCAATCAAGTAGTTAACCGAATACTTATGGAGTATGAAAGTAAGGCCTTCGATCGGGTCTTGCATGACGGTGTGTTGCTGAAGTTAAAGCGTTTCTCATCAATGCCAATATACAATATCATTCGAAAGATATATGCTTTGTTGTGCAAGACAATGGTTGTCAGTCTGATATTGAACTCTTATAAAGGACACGCCTTTTCCAAAAGACTTCAATAACTTGGTTGATTATGTCAACTGCTTTTATAGCTGGGCCACCTCCACAACATCAAACTATCAAGAGATAAGACACTGTAGATGGCTTTTGTAAAGCGACTGGAAATATGCCACACAGTTTACTTTGACGGAAGAAGCTTAGGTGTGGTTTCCAGCTTGGTGCAACTGTTAGGGTTGCGGTTTGTTCTCGAACCTGCGTCTGAAAATTTTAATTAAAAGTTTTAATTGGTGCAGCTGAAAGTGTTGCGGTTTGTTGTTTGGCGTATATCTGTAAGTGATTTATATACCCGTTACTGGTAGAGTAACCAAGTAACCAAGTTTGATCCAAATCGGACAACCATATCGTATAGCTCCCATAGGGCCGATCAGTCAAAAATATGCTCCAAATATGAATTAGTATGAAAAACTTTTGGGTTAACTAAGCTATATTTATCAAACTCACACAGAATATATACAAATCGGGGTACTATCGTATAGCTCCCATAGGAACGGCCGGTTGCTCTAAACATGAATTTGTACGAAAATGTTCTGTTTGTCAACCTATCTTATCTAACACCATTGCTAGTAACATATTAAAACTGAGTAACAGGTATCCTAAAATCGCGAGGCGACTATAGCATTCTTTCTCGTGTTTTTCTGTAAGCCTTTGTCCTTTTTAACTGGAATTTATCTATCGTGGCTGAGTATAACTGTTATATGCTAAATGTGGCGCTATATAAACGGTGAAATCATAGTATCTTCAACCAGTATTTTATATAAATTCAACCGACAATGATCAAAATTGATAGATATTCCGCTGTTTTGGTTGATTTCCAATACATAGTTGGAAATAATAGACAAATCTTTGTAAAGGAATTGGCATTTATGCAATTCTGTTATACCGAATTTCTTTCATTTTCTACCCCCATATCATGTTAAAGAATTAGATGATTGTATAAGGAATATTCAACACACCACAAAAAAGAAATATAAATGGATTGGATTGGTCTGAGGGTGACATTCCATATTTGAGTCTAAGTGAAATACTAACTCCTTTAAATAGTTTCGCTACAGTTATTGTGCGAGGAGAGGCAAAGAAACAATTTTTAAAGAAATACTCAGCAACAAATGTAATCGATGTAAAAATTGACCAAAGTTTAACGTGTTATCCAAACTACTTTACTAACTGTCGAAAACATAAAAAACTTGGAGTTGGATGTGCTCTTAATAATCTATTTAAACTTTTTGTAATATTAGAAAATTTAAATTACGAAGTATATGGCAAATAAAACAAATTCTTCTAAATAAATAAACAATGTTTGTACACTTTATTCATCCATTTACAATGCTTATATGTAGACCCTCTATCAGGAAAAACAACGTTTCTGAAAAATCTTTTGACCAATCAAAATACACTTATTAATGAAGATATAAAAAGGATCAGTTGGTGTTATGCTGAAGAACACGCAAAACTTAGTTTTACATTACTTGAATATCATAAAGGTATACCAGAAACAATTGAAAATGATCTTAACGAGCCTATCCTCATTGTATTAGATGATCTAATGATGGGAGCATTTAACAAAAGTGTTTGAGAATTATTTACAATAGGCTCTTGTCATCGCAACTTTTTATTTATTTATTTATTTATTAACGCAGACTAAGATCAGTCGCGAGTATTAACCAAAAAATAAGTTTATAAATATAATTAAAATTAATATTAATAATATTTACAAGGTAAAAATATAAAAAGAAAAAAAATTTTATTTTAAACTGAAAAGGCTAAAAAAAAAAAATTTAGTAACTTAGATTGATAAATTAATTAATAGTTAATAGTTAATCTGGGGATAAAAAGTATTGAAATTGATCCAACATTTGTTGCGAGGATTGGGAAAAAACCCAGAAAAACCCAACCAGATCAATAAAAATGTGTGCCAAAACTAACACGAAAGATCTCTGATTTAAAGGGACGCATGAATGGAAGGGATTCCAAACATACTGCCCATGGAAATCAGAGATTTAACGGAGTTGGCGGAAAAGTGAAGCTTTAAGATGAAAAAGAGAGAGAGATGTATCAATTATTCTATAGTATTGATTATAATTAGCGCATAGTACCCGAAAACGATTGTGCAAAGCGTAGTCAGTAGTGCATGTAGGAAGAAATAAAGGGATGTAGTAGCTGGTTGCCCAGGCTGGAATGTTAAAATTAAGACGTTCTAAGAGGGATGGGAAGCAGATATCGCCAATTATAAGTTTATGAAGAAAAATAACTCCAAGAACTCTCCTGCGATTAATAAGGGACGGAAGGTCGAGGAGTAAGAGCCTGTTGGTGTAGGATGGAAGACGAAGGTTAGGGTCCCAATTGAGTCCCCGAAGTGCAAAGAGTAAAAACTGCTTTTGCACCGACTCAATTAAATCTTGAGTATGTGCATGTTGAGGAGACCAGACACATGAACAATATTCAAGAATGGGCCGGACAAGGGATGTATAAAGAAGTTTAGTGACGAAAGGATCATTAAATTCCTTAGACCAGCGTTTAATAAATCCAAGAGTGCCCTTGGCTTTATTAACAATTGTGGAGATATGATGTGTGAAACTTAATTTTATATCAAAGAGAACACCAAGATCTTCAACTAATAGTATGCGTTTTAAGGGTACATTGTCGATATAGTAATTGGCTATGTAAGGAGTAACCCTGTTAAAAGTCATAAACAGGCATTTAGAGAAATTGAGGTGCAAGTGATTGGTTATGCACCAGTTATGCATTGTGTTTAAATCATTTTGTAATAAGGCATGATCCGAAGGGTTCTTATAAGATAATAATAATTTCACATCATCTGCATACATAAGTATGCGACAATGGGATAGCGAACAGGGAAGGTCGTTAATAAAAAGATTAAAGAGTAAAGGTCCTAGGTGACTACCCTGGGGAACTCCAGAAGTAACAAAAACAGATTTAGAGATGGCTGATCTAAGCATAACCCTTTGGGTCCTACCTGTTAAATATGAAGATATCCATAGAAGAATGGAAGGTATGAAGCCTAAAATACTAAGTTTGTGTAAAAGGAGGTTATGATTCACAGAGTCAAATGCTTTACTAAAGTCAGTATAGATGACATCAGTTTGCATTCTATTAAGGAATGCCTCATTTATAAAAGAGGTAAATTCCAATAGATTGGTCGAAGTCGACCGACTCTTAACGAATCCGTGTTGGGCAGGGGAGATAATTGACATGCAGAGTAGTTGCAACGTCAAAGTAATTATCTTTTCGAAGAGCTTAGGGATTGCTGACAACTTCGCAATTCCCCTGTAGTTGGATATATCTGACTTACACCCTTTTTATGCAGTGGGATAATGTAAATTAGGAAAAACAGAGGATTCTAAAAAAAGTTTAAAAAGAATTAGGAGAGGCATGCAACTATCAGTAATGTGAGGTAAGAAAACAGAGTTAGTGGATGGGAGTTTATAGGGGTAAGAAAAGTTAGTAGGCAAACTGGAGGTGTATGTTGATTGAAAAAAGGTAGCAAAGAGATCGGAAGCAGCCGAATCATCGATTACTTTACAGGAATTGAAAAAGAAAGAATTGGGTAAGGTACTTGATTTACGTTTAGAATTAACAAAATTAAAGAATTGTTTAGTATCACGGGCAAATTGATTCTTGCAGCGAACGAGATAACTTTCATAGCATTGAGAATTGAGAAGGGTAAAGGCAGCTTTTAATTTAGAATAATTTAAAAAGTCTAAGATAGAACCTGTCTGCTGAAACTTTTTGAAATATTTAGATTTTTTGTTTTTTAAGTTGGATAGTCTTGGTGAAAACCAAGGTGGTTTACGTGAAACGGACTTTACAACACAAAATGGAATGCAGACATCAAAGATTGAGCTTAAAATGTTGTAAAAATACTCGACAGCTATGTTAATATCATTCGTGCTGTATAGTATAGACCAGTTAGTAGCAAGAATCAGTTGATTTAGCAAAGGATAATTTCCTTTGCGAAAGCAACGGCGCGACTTGGAAGAGAAAGAAGGAGCTAAATAGGTTAAGTTAGGAATAGTCAAGGATAGTTCAAGAGTGGGATGAAAAGAATCTTCAGGTACAACTACAGGAGAAGATCTATTGACATCGGCACTGGATGAATCATTTACGAAGATGAGATCCAGCATTCTGTTTAAACGATTAGATATATGATTGACTTGAAAAAGAGGAAGATCAATCAAACCATCTAAAAAGTCATTATTAGGTGTGGGAATGTAATTAAACTTGTCAAAACACGTCCAGGAAACGTTTGGCAAGTTAAAATCACCAAGTGCCACAAAGAAATCTTGATCACGAATATGTTAAGTGTTTCTTTAATGAAATTGAAATGATGCAAATAAATCGACATTTCAGACGATGGAGGAATATAGGAACAAGTTACATTAAGCGCAAATGACGAAAAAGAAACCTTAATGGCAACAATTTCAATTTCATCTAGTGGTGAAACATCTATTATTTCAGCAGTAAGGCTGGATTTCACTGAAATAAGGACTTCACCACCACGTCGATTAGGACGATCGCGTCTAAATATATTATATTTTGATGATATTATTTCATTATCAGCTATACTAGAATTAAGCCAAGTCTTTGAAAATGCAACAATGTCAGAATCAAAAGAGAAACTATGTGGGTTGATCAGATACAGGAGATGTTACAGGAGGAATATGGGAAGGAGGGGGTGAAGAGTTACTGGGAGAGGGAGAAAAGTATAAAAGGGGAGGCCCATTATGCACAGGTGAGGTAAGGAGTGAACCAGGCGGAACAGGCAATGTAAGTTGTTGCTGAGAACAGGTGGGATCAGGTGGGGTCTCAAACTTATAATTGCTAAGCAAGTCCGCACTAATATTAAAATCAGTGTTTAGCTTCTTAGCAAGTGAGCGCAACTTAAGGAATTGTTTTTTCACAGTATTATACATACGTGAAAAATCATATTGCAGCTCAATACAAACTGGACATGACCATCGTAATCCACCACTGCCTACTTTGGCTGAGGATATGAATTTTTCGAATTCACGCCCAGTAAGACCAGCACATTTTATATGCATAATGTTGTCACACAACCAAAAGTGCACATAATTTGGTTGGTCACTGTCACGAGATGGACCATAATTGCAATTGTTTTTGCAGCATGCCATTTCACTCAAAAATAACTCAGCAAATAGAGTGACAACGAGAAAAAAATAAGAGTACACAAAATACCTTAGATGTAAACAAATAAGCACGAAAACAGAATTCGCAAGAATGCAAAAACAAATGTTAACGAAAAACAGTTAATCAAGAAAGGCAAACCGTGGATGCGAGAGCAAGTGAGAAATTGTGTGCAAGCGAACAAACACACAAACTTATATATTGCTCAGCAGAGCAACGAAAAGGGAGCAAAGGTCACAGCAAAAACGGGCACAAACAAAAACACAGCTGAGATGCTGTATTAATAAAAATATGTTAATATATTACTATAATGCACACCAAATATAACTTTGCACAAACCAGATTTTGGGAACAGTTAGCACAAATTAAATTTTCAACAATTTGAAATTTATAATACACAAATTAAGGCAGAAATAATCAAAATAGACAGAGCGCAAAAAAACACGACCGGCACAGCTGATAATCTCTTTCTCTTATCTGTAATAGTAGTAACTCAGAATATATTTCATAAAGCATCACATACTAGGTATATGTATATCATTAAATACAAAGTACATTGTCGTTTTTAAAAACACTAGAGATAAACTTCAATTTCATTGTTTGGCTCGACAAATTTATCCTGAAAATCCTAGTGAATTGATGCGCATATATAAAGAAGTAACCGAAGAACCTAAAGTTTACTTGTTAATTGATCTTACCCAAAGGATAAACGATCTTTTACGTTTTCGTTCAAATATTTTTAATCAACATACTCAATTTGTTATTGCAATAGTGCTGATGATCTGGTTCATTAATTGAGATTGTATTAAATACGTTACAAGGCGATCATCAAAGCGCATAATAAAAGCAACAAGGAAGTTCATGTTCAAAAAGGCGGATTTCTTCTAATTCTAATTTCATCATTATTGGTCGTAGCATTTGAAAAATTGTTTAAAAATGCATAACAAGAGTATGAACATTTCAAAAAAACACACAGACGAAATACTAAATAATTCTAAGGAAAACGCATTTGCTGATTCTCAAAGTCAACACGATAGCCCTAAGCGAGCGTTTTTTGAAATCGATGATGATATTGGTATGAGGTAAGTTCTTATGCATAGTGGAGTTTCGAAAATGATTAAATCACATTGGTTCCCTTTATGCAACACCTCAAATAATACAGAAAGTAAGGGGTATTGGAAACTTTTTTAGTGTACTTTTTAAGTACATTAAACCACTTTTTTTTTAAGTGGACTAAACGCCGTTAAAAATCAATCCAAAATCTATCTAATAAAGTAATAGATAAAATGACTCAGGGAGGCTCAGGTAGAAAGAATAAAAGGAAGCATTTTACTTCTAGGAGAACTCATTATGAATCTAAACATTCAAGTGTGCATACAAAGAAAAACATTAAAAAACTATCTAAATCAGAAAAACTATCTAAGAAAATCGCAGATATTTTTTCTAGAAAACGATGACCAATCACATTGAATGCATGAAAAGTGAACTGGGTTTGTTTAAGCCACATCCGACACAAAGCAGTATTTTACGCACTGAAGAAGTAACATACAATCCAATAGCATCATTGGATGGAGCCAGCTCAATTGAATTTGTATGTTTGGGAAATGGCGAATCATACAGAGATCTGTCAAGCGTATATTTAAGATTAGTAGTACAGCTAAAGGGTCAGGACATCAATAATATAACAAATGATGCTGTTAGTGTTGTAAACAATATATTACACTCTATTTTTAGAAGTTCCTCATTATATTTAAATAACACATTAGTATCTCAGAACGTCAATAATTACCACTATCGGTCTTATTTACAAACTATTTTAAATTATGGAAGTGATGCTAGTGAAAGCCATTTAGCAACCCAGGGATTTTTTGCAAGTTTTATTAAATGTTATATTGACGAAATTTTACCAGTAAAAAACATATATCGAAGAAGTAAAAAAGGTGGAGCTCTTTGGAAACGTATATGAAGATATTTTTAATCAACCTAGGCTTCTAATAAATAATGTTGATTTAAGAATAACATTTAATATTGAAAAACAGCATTTTATTTGATGGAGACTCAAACTGAATCCACTTTAAAAGTTTAAGAGGTACAACTCTTTATGAATCATGTTATAGTCAATCCAAATATTTTGTTAGCATATCATCGGGTATTGCAATATAAGAACGCTTTATATCCATATAATAAAGTTGAAGTTAAATCTTTTACTCTATATCCAGGGAACAATACAATTTCAATTGACAATGCTGTAATTGGACAATTACCTATTTTTATCTCATTTTGCATGGTTAAAAACCGAGCATACTCAGGTAATAGGGAACTGGATCCATATAACTTTGAACATTTTAAAATACAGCGATTTAATCTTTTAGTTAATGGAGTACAAGTACCGTCTCAAGAGCTTGAGTTTGATTTTACAAACCCCGAAAACATTCAGAGCTCTCGGGGATATAATATGCTATTTAGAGCAAATGGTATAAAACATTTTGATAGGGGTTGCAAATCACTAAGGAAATGTTTGATAAGAACTCTTTTAAATTAGCGTTTGACTTCACTGTAGATCATTCGAAGTCTTCCGTATGTTCAAATTTAATTAATCAAGGAACAATTCGTATTGAGGGTCGATTTGCTGAACCACTTACCGAAGCTTTCACATGCCTTGTATATTGTGAATATGATTCCATGATTGATATTGACAAATATAGAAATATTAGAGTTATACTTTAAAAAAAGAATACATTACAAATTGAAAAACTTATGCTTAATAAGCGCAGCACCAAACATATATTTAAAGGTGTGTTCCCATCCGATAAATTCATACGGACAATATCCTCAAAACAAATATTTTTTAAGTCTATTAAAAAATAATTCCAAAAGTTTTACGTATAATAAACAGCAAGTCCAGGGTTACTTTTCAAATACCTGTGGACATTATTGCACCCTATTTTAGTATTTATAAGAGTAAAAAACAATCAACAAAATGTTTTTTAAATGTCTTTAAGAAAAATAATTATATTTATAATGATAAGCTTGTTCTGAAATTATTTAAAAAAATAAATAAAACAAAATAGTTTACATATTGTTATTGTTTTTAGTTGAGTACATTCGATCTCTTAACCTATAGTAATTCATCATTAGTTTTAAAGCCTCTGCTTTATAACTTGAAACGAAACAGCAGCGACAGTCTGGACCTTCTTCGGTGTCATCGTTCGACCATACGCACGAGATAAAATGTTTTCCAAATTGAGAATTGACTTCCTGCTGTTGTTCAAGGTCGCTTAAAAGAGCCTTCAATTGTTTCAGATGTTCCATGTGTTCATGGAAAATCATATCTTCGAACTGAATTAAAAATATTTCAATTTGCTTTGAAAACATTTTACTTGCTTTAGTGTTGTTTTTGAAACTGAGGTTTGTTGGGAAAGATTAGGACTTTTTATATTAAATTTCATTATATACTTTTACATATAAATTGAAAATGGGGGTATTATGGCTGTCTTTTTTTCGTCCCATTGTAAACTATATGAGTAATATTGTTGTCCTTTAACTTCTTGTATGGAGTTTTAGTAGGAAAAATTGTAATGGTCGTCATATAGTCAAAGAATTTCAAAGATGCAACCTATAGATACAAAACATGCAAAACGGTTGATCAATAGCAATAATTATCCAAAAGCTTTGATTTCGCTGCACATTATCCGAAAGCTTTATCCGAGAGCTTTGACCCAGTTCTGCAACCGCAGCATAAGCTTGAGTTGCTGCATAAAAGCTTCTAAGCTGCGCACGCATGCTAATTATGTTGCTAAGCAGCGCAGCTAACTTTGCACATTGGTGAGAGAGCTTTGTATTTTTCATTGGAATTGGACGCTATAAATTCTAATTGGAGGCCAAAATCGTTCTTTTCCGCCTTTGAAGCCAGCCAAGTCAGTGCTAGTGTCGGTATTAAAGTTCGAAGTGTTGTATTAGAGGTTAGATTGGTGCAATCCAATCTGTAAGCTGCGTTGGAGTAATCCGCAGCCATCGACGTACTTGGACCTTAGGAGTCCCACAATTTAAGCATATTGAGTTTTGCTTAATAAAAGGTATGCCATCGATTGAATATTTCTTTAGCAAATATCAGTCATATTAATCGGTTTTTTCGTTTCTCAGCCGGGGGTTGAGCATAATACGTTCCCCCCTCCCGCATCATTGCTTTTGGCAATCAAAGCCTGATATTGCCAGCAATTGGTGCGGGCATAATTATTTCTTTGGAGTGCGTTATACGCGCACCATCATTGTCTGTCTTGGATATCTGATGCGGAACCCGATCTTGGAGTACACAGTGACTCTGCCAGCCACTCCAAGGACAGGCTTGTCCCCTTTAAAGTGCCCTTTACCATCGTACCATCGATCGAAGCTCCAAGTGTCGTGCTAGTGCTTTAACCCAATAAACAAAAAAAAAAAAAAAAAAAAAAAAAAGAACAAGAAAGACAATCCAAACGAACCGCCTAAAGTTTGGCCATAACCCTAAACTGAAAAAACCTTACAATTGAACTGAAAACTGAAAATTTTGCATATATTGGTGCCACCTGTTAACGTAAAATTATAGAAGAAACGAAAAGTAATTGTAAAACAAGATTAATTAAAGTTAGTTGAATTGAATTTTGCTTGAGATGTTTGTCTAAAAGAAAAAAAAAAGAAAATTGAAAAATTATATATTATGATAAAATCAAATGTGTTCTTTGCGCACCGAACCGTTCTGCCATATCGCATGTACATTTAAATAACATACTAACCTAACCTGCTAAAGCAAACGACACCACCGATGGAAGGCCTTTCAACGTTGGAATTTTGTCATGTAAGTGCATAAAAACAATGATTTCAGTGAATCTGAAATACCTGTGGACTTAACCTAAGTCACCTTGCTAATCTTTTCCAATATTGCATACTAACTTACAAGCGATATTTTTTGTACAGATATAAAAAGTAACAAAAAAAAAAAAAAAAAAAAATGTAATGAAAACGATTCGAATTAACAGTGCACAAAGACAATTGAACGAAGAAAAAGTCTCTTTTAATCAAAAAAAAAAAAAATTGTAAAAATTTATTATAAAGCAACTATTCAATGCACTTGAATTAAATCTATTGTAAACTTTTCGAAAAAAACCAAAAAAAAAAAAAAAAAAATTGAATAAGAATTAATGTCATAAACTAAAAACAAAACCTATATGTATGTACAAATAATTACGGTTGATATATATCGAAAACAAAAACGAAACAACACAATGAATTCTTAAGAGAAAAAAAAATGTAATCTGAAAGAAATATGTCCACTAAAAAAACACACTGTCGATCAACGATGATAACATTATAGAATTCACTGTCGAAGGCTCCCTTATTTCTGATTTAAAATTAGTAATAAATTCAAGATTATAATGTTTTACAAATCATTCTGCCTTTATTCTGTTCTGCGATGAATTGTATGATGTGTTAGATTTTTACGTCCCTGTGACTTGTTAACGTGATGGGGTAGAAAGCCTTTCTCTTTGGGGATCTTTCTCAACTGTCTTGGAAGGATCATGGTTGGGTAGGGTAGAGAATGCGAGTGTCAACTGACACCCTAGACCTCGCCTCTTTTAGCAATAGGATGGGTTTTCCTTTTCTTTGTTTGGTCATGGTGATTTTTGCCATGTTTGGGAGTAGAGCTCCTCTTTTACTTTTGTAGGGATCCTAACTTAAGATTTATGTACCAAGGACGAGAAGTAGCAACGAACCCCCCCGCACTCCCGAATGAGCTAGGGAACCAGAGGATCCTGCCCCGCTACCGCTCTCGCCCGAACCTCGGACGATGTTCGTTTATTGTACGTCTTGAACGTCGTTTAAAATATAGATGGTCGAAGGTTAGTTCGAGCTTGGTGTCAAACGATCAGATATTTATATCAGTCAATACAAGAATGTTTATTTTTTCGATGCTACGCCCCATTAGCCCACAATAAGCAAAAAACTGGACACACCTCGTGAAAAATTGGTGTTTTCGGCAAATATCTCAGTAACTATGGCACCTAGAATCACCAATTCTGGTACGGGTGTTCCTAGCGAGAGCTTAGTTACATTGCCATTTAAAATTTTGGACTGCCACGCCCACTTTTCCCACAATTTATAAAATAGCTTTCAAGCTTCAATGCCGTTTTTTCCGTATCGTACAGTATTGTAGTTTATAACTGGTGTGGAGACTAACTATATTAAACTATCCTGAAAGGCGCATTAAAATCGGACTATAAACAAGAAAACTAGAAGCGTTACAATATTGATAATTGAACACAATATCAACCCATAGGTGCAAGCGAGATAGAAACGCACAAGCACATGTTCGAACGTTTTCGCTGCTTGTGTGTCGGCAGCGCTGCCCGCGGTCGCTGGCTGCGCCGAATACACACATACATACATATATACATACGTATAATGTCAAACGTATGTGTATTCGCATGCAAACAAACAAACAGATGTATGTTTGATTATGCTTAGATTGCTTTTGTTTCAACGTGTTTTAATGCAAGTACTACACATTGTAATATGTGGATACCGATTTTAATAATTTAATCGGGACAAATGCAGAGAGTATTATACGGTCGGGCGCACTCGACTGTACTTTTCTTTCTTGTTATTCATCTTTTTCTTACTTATGTGGCTACCCCTTAAAACCTGATTTTTAAATAAATATAATCCTTCTTTGTCTTGTGCAGGGATTTAGTAAACCTCAGTAAGCAAGATGGTTCAGTACTATTGTAGTTTATGTACCAGCTTAAAAACATTTCAAAGTAAATGTGGATTCAAGAAGCACATTCTCAAGAAACACAACTTTAGTTTAGTAAAAACGAAAATATAAATTTCCTTGTAAATTATGTTTATATAAAAAACTATATGTTACAAAATCCGGTTTAAACAAGAAAGAAAATTACAGTCGAGCACACCCGACCGAATAATACTCTCTGCATTTTTCCCGATTAAATTATTTAAATCGGTTTCGATATATTGCAATGTGTAGTACTTGCATTAAAACACGTTGAAACAAAAACAATTAAATATAATCAAACATACATCTGCTTGTTTGTATGCGAATATATGTATGCATATATGTACATATGTATGTATGGCAGCGAAAACGTTCGAACATGTGCTTGTATGTTTCTATCTCGCTTGCACCAATGGGTTGATATTGCGTTCAATTATCAATATTGTAACGCTTCTGTCTTGTTTATAGTCCAATTTAATGCGCGTTTCAGGATAGTTTAATATAGTTAGTCTCACACGACTTATAAACTACAATACTGTAAGATACGAACAAGTTCGCTAAAAACGGCATTGAAATTTGAAAACTTTTTTATTAATTTGGGAAAAGTGGGCTTGGCAGTCCAAAATTTTAAATGGCAATGCAACTATGCTGTCGCTAGGAACCTCACGTACCAGAATTGGTGATCCTAGGTGCCATAGTTATTGAGATATTTGCCGAAAACATCAATTTTTCCCGAAGTGTGTCCAGTTTTTTGCTCATTGTGGGCGAACGGGGCGTGGCATCGAAAAAATAAACATTCTTGTATTGACTGACTAAATAAGTGATCGTTTGACACCAAGCTCTAACTTGTAGCTCTTACCATCTCTGAAATCTGTTTGTTAATACAGACAGACAGACAGAGAGACGGACAGACGGACATGGCTATGTCGACTCGGCTTGTGATGCTGATCAAGAATATATATACTTTATGGGGTCTTCCACGCCTCCTTCTGCCTGTTACATACTTTTGCACAAACCCAATATACTCTTGCAGAGAGTATAAAAAGCATGTTCTTTCTAAGCATAACTTTAGCAATAAGAAAGCAAAGTAAGAATAAATGAAAATAACTAAAAGTAAACTGAGTATTTCTTTTGGGGGTACGCTGTATACCATTGGTTCGTCAAGGGGTATCTGTTGAGCGTATCGATACCTAATTTTTGGTGGATGGGGGCTTAAAGGGTAGTAGACACCAAACATACTAAAGTAATTTTTTCTTCAACATGTTCAGACGTGTGCATCAGCAGAGGGATGGTGGTGAGGGGATCATTACAAAATCAATTTGATTAATATTCTCTGTAGATTATAGAAAACACATTAAATGTTACAGTAGTAATAAAATCAATGACATGGGACATACTCAGCATGTGAATCGAAAACGAAATTTGGGGGTGAATCGGGAACACCTGCAAGACATTGAACATGTTCAAACATATTAAGACCGGATTTATAAAAGAAACTGATTTGAGCAAAAGAAATGTAATTAGTATTCAGTGTTAAAAAAGGAAAATTAGTTAAAAGTGAAAGTGGTCATAAAATCAATGACATGGATATAGAATTAATTTTGGGGTTGAGCAGAAGACACCTGAACACATTCAACATGTTCTGACATGTTTAGACTCCGTTTTTAAGAGAAAGAGATTTAAGCAAGCGAAAATTAATTGCCTTAGCCTCAGCTAATGCCTTAAAGTAGTTAGAATATAGGCAACCAGGGATTCTTGTTTGTAAGCGAAGGCTTTGGCGTAACCGGCAATAAACTCATTGCCCACAGGCCAACAGACTTCACGACGTGATACTTGGAAATGCTCATTAACCTTAGGACACTTATCAGTGATAAAGATAAGGGACCGATATACAAAAGGATCACAACTGACCTTCGTTAAGAAAGGCAATCAAATGTGTTAACAACGATTGACAGCGGACTCAATTGAAAATGATCGGTACTGGCACACTCGTTTTGTCCTCAGATATTCGAGCTGTATGGCTGCTTGTAAAACTCACCCCTAATACAGGTGGGCTGCACGTATACAGTACCTGTATACAGTAACTGGTTTACCCCTCCTCTCGGTGTGCGCAACACGCTTACATTTATATTTATCAATACAAAATAAAAAGCAGAGTGAAATTAGATTCATTTTCGTAGAGTTAATTCTGTTCGCTTGTTAAAAACTGTTCACGCGGAGCGCAAAAAAGGGAGAGAAAAAAAGGAAAAAAAAGAGAGGGAGAACAAGTGATATAGGCAACCGGGCTGAGACTCTGATATTAAATCGGCCAAACTGAATCACAGAATATTTGTTACGCCTGATGGTCCCCGGTTAAAACAACTGGATCCTCACTATTTATGTAGGACACAAACCATATGTCAGATTCTCTAATCTCCGCTAGATGTCGCTAACTATCAATTTTATGTGGCAGCACCAAAGATTGTGGCAACACCAGATTAAAGATATCGATAACTCTTGATAGAAAAACGGTCTCTCTTCGGCAAGCGTCAACTCGAAAGCTTCATCTATTTTCTAAGAACAAAAAACCAACTGTTAACTTTTGATATTGTAGTGTCTAAGCAAATAAATTTAATTAGTAATATGAATTACTAAAGTGGTGACCCCGACCTGATATGAATATTAGAACACAATGGACAAGTTTTGCATACCGACGCGTCGCGACGCCGCCTCAATTCACGCGTCATTTTCATATATTTGGTATTGCAACAAATTGTGAAACTGTACAATTTGAGCTCAAGCAACGACAGCAAAGATTCGGACACCTTCTTCGACAGCACCAACAATATGGCTGATGAAGACACTAAAACAAGAATTATCCCAAGCAATGGCACAACAACTAAATGTTCGCGCAAACCTGCAACGCGTCCACGTACCTAAATTCAACAAAGAGAACCCGCAACTTTGGTTCGCACAACTGGAGCGTTCATTCCAACTTGGCAACGTAACTGATGATGCCAACCAATTTGATTTGGTCGCAGTACATTTAGAGGACGACATAGTGCAATCCGTAGAGGATTTGATCTTAGCGCCTCCTCAAACAATCGATACAGTACATTAAAAGGCCGAATTTTAAGCACATTCGCCGAATCCTCAGAAGTCAAGCTACAATGACTACTTCAGGGAATTGATTCCACTGGCCTCAAGCCCAGTGAGACATTGGCTCGCTTGCGACGCTTGGCCCCCGCCACGGGATGTGATTCCATTTTGCGCACTCTGTTTATTGGTCAGATGCCGCATTCAATACGACCACTACTAGCTATCCGTCCGGATGACGATTTAAGCAGCCTAGCTAAGACCGCTGATGCAATGCTCGAGGCAGCTATTCCGAATGGTGTATCGGTGCTATCCTCATCACCGCAACCGCCAACCACAAATGCGAACGACGTAGAAGCTGTATCTCGCCACTCTTCTGAGACAAGTTCGTCGTTGAAATCAATTCTGGATGCCTTAAATAAACTCCAACTGGATGTCAACAACTTGAAAGCATTCCGCTGGCGCTCAAGTTCTCGCACACGCCCTTCCCAAAACGGTTCAGGTGATTCCGGGACTGACAAAGGAGAGCTGTGCTGGTATCATCAAGAGTTTGGCACCGAGGCCCGCAAATGCCGGCCAGGCTGCTCTAAGTGGAGGTTGTCAAACTAAAGCAGCTGCCGACACGCTGGTTGGCGGCAGCTGCATGACAACCAGCACCGACCATAGCTCATTGCAGGGCAAACGAAGCCTGCAGCATGAGCCTCGTCTACATGTTCTCGATCGCACTACAAAGACACGGTTTTTAGTTGAATCTGGTTCAGTGGTGTCGGTGATTCCACGAACTTCAATTAAAATTAAAACGACCGGCAACGATCTTCACTTATTCGCCGCAAATCAATCAATAATTCGAACCTACGGTACTCATGTCATGAATCTTGACCTGGGATTACGGCGGGATTTCAAATGGCCTTTCATTATCGCTGATGTCCAATCATCAATAATTGAGCTGATCTTTTGGCCCATTACAACTTGCTCATCGATCTCAACACGAAGCAACTCATCGACACGACCACACAAGTCTGTACTCCAGGCACAATGCTGAGCAATCCAAACACATCTGTTTCAACAATAAACAATAATAACGATTTTCGTGGATTATTGAAACAATTCGTCGATGTGACTACGACACCAACGAAACACAGCACGGAAAAAGTTATCCATGACGTATCGCATCATATCGAAACCACTGGAAACCCTGTTGCTGATCGACCCAGACGTCTTTCCGGTGAAAAGCTTGCTGTTGCCAAAGACGAAGTGAAATTTCTTCTCGAAGCAGGAATCTGCCGACCATCGAAGAGCTCTTGGGCTAGCCCATTACATATGGTCTCCAAGCGAAGCGGAGGCTGGCGCGCCTGTGGAGATTACCGCAAACTCAACTCGATCACGGTGCCCGATTGCTACCCCATAGGTCATATCTACGACTTTGCCGAAAAGCTTCACGGAAAGAAGATTTTCACGACCCTCGACTTAGTCCGCGCCTATTACCAAATTCCAATGTCTGCCGAAGACATCAAAAAAACTGCTGTATGCACTCCGTTTGGTTTGATCGAGTTCCTGTTCATGCCATTTGGACTAAAAAATGCGACACAGACATTTCAGCGATTTATGGATAGCATTTTCAGAGGCGTCGATTTTGTCTACTGTTATATCGACGACATACTGATAATGTCTGACGATCCGGAACAGCATGAGGAGCACCTTCGGAAGGTACATTCAATACTCAGACAATACGGGCTAAGTATTAACTCCAATAAGTGCCAAATAGCAAAGACAGAAGTACAGTTCTTAAGCTATATGATCAATAGCGAGGGTATACGACCACCAAATGATCGAATTAGCGCTATCGTCAACTACAAGAAACCGGATACACTTTGCGAACTTGGACGATTCTTCGGCATCGCCAATTATTATCGACGCTGTATTCCTCATGCCTCCGAGATTCAAGCGCCACTCAGTGAAATGTGTCGAGACATCAAAAGAAACGACAAGCGAAAGATTGAGTGGTCACTGGAGGCCACTAACTCATTTGAGTTGTGCAAACGTTCCGTAGCAGAAGCTGCTCTCATTGTGCACCCTGCGCCAACGACGTCGCTAGCGTTAGTGTGCGATGCTTCCGACGCGGCGATTGGTGCAGCCCTTGAGCAGTACGTCAATGGCTCGTGGCGACCACTGGGTTTCTATTCTCGCAAACTAACCCAGACTGAGAGAAATTATAGCACGTATGATCGCGAACTGCTCGCAATATACGACTCCATACGCTATTTTAAACACATCCTGGAAGCACGAGTGTTTGTCATAAAGACGGGTCACAAACCGATAACCTATGCGTTCTCTCAAAAGCCTGAGAAAGCATCACCTCGACAACTTCGCCACCTCGATTACATATCACAATTCTCCACCAACATATTGCATATGGCAGGATCCGACAATACAGTGGCAGATGCGTTATCTAGAGTAAATGCCATAACGATGCCAACTACAATGCCATTATCGAAAATTCAAGACGAACAGAAGGAAGACCCCGAATTAGTCGAGCTTCTGCAGAATAACACATCCCTCCGCCTAGAACGTGTTCAATTTGACAATAACATAAGTATTTATTGTCACACTAATGGCGATCCAAAGCGACTTTATATTCCACAGGTTCTTCGATAGGACGTATTCGCTTCGGTACACGGATTGTCTCATCCCAGCGGAAGATCGACTATGCGACAAATCCGCCGAAAATATGTCTGGCCTGAGATGAGAAAGGATATTACATCGTGGGCTCGGAATTGTTTATCCTGCCAAAGAGCCAAAATAAACCGCCATAATAACTTAAACCCTGAAAAGATCGGAATGCCTGACAATCGATTCGACCATGTACACTTGGACATAGTCATTATGCCCTGGGTTGACAACTACCGCTACTGCCTCACTATGATCGACAGATTTTCAAGATGGCCCGAAGCGATTCCTCTCAAAGAAATGTCAGCCGAAACTGTAGCATCGATGTTTTGGACACTTTGGATCGCGCGCTTCGGATGCCCACAGACTATCACCACCGATCAAGGGTCTCAATTTGAATCTGCTCTGTTTGGAGCTCTATGTGATTTGGTAGGTAGCAAGCGTATACATACAACAGCTTACCACCCCCAGTCAAACGGTATGATTGAGCGATGGCACCGCTCATTTAAAGCAGCTGTCATGTGCCACCCACAAACATCCTGAATCGATCTTCTTCCGACAGTACTGCTTGGCCTTAGGACGTGCTACAAGGACGATTTAGGTACTTCTGCAGCGGAAATGTTGTACGGAAGCCACGTTCGACTTCCCGAAGAATTCTACGATGATCTATCAAAACCCATTCACTCGAAGAACTTCATCGAAAAGTTTCGAGAGCATATGCGTTTAGTTCGACCGGCGCCAGCAGCACATCACAGAAGTTCTAGCAAAAGTATGTTTGTTCTCAAGCATATGAATGACTGCTCGCACGTAATGCTGAGGACAGATGCAGTTCGACAACCATTAGAGCCACCTTACACTGGCCCATACGAAGTGGTTAAACGATCAACAGACCGAGTATTTGTTATTAACATTAATGGCAAAGAAATTGCAGTTTCAACAGAGCGTCTCAAGCCGGCGTTTGTTCTAAAGGAGTTAGAACCTGGCAACGACTCCAGCCAACCGAAAGTTCTGCGCACCTACGAAAAGCCTCGTAAAGTTAATTTCGCTCCCGACCTGGTCACTGAGGAGGGCAACACCAAAGATTGTGGCAACACCAGATTAAAGATATCGATAACTCTTGATAGAAAAACGGTCTCTCTTCGGCAAGCGTCAACTCGAAAGCTTCATATATTTTCTAAGAACAAAAAACCAACTGTTAACTTTTGATATTGTAGTGTCTATGCAAATAAATTTAATTAGTAATATGAATTACTAAATTTATTTTTGATCCCCAATGGATCTTCAAAATTTAGTTATGAAAGCAGAAAACCAAACCAATTTTATTTTTGATCCGCAAAGGATCCTCAAAATTTATGTAGTTATGAAACCAGGAAACCAAAGCTCTACAGAATATTATCCAAGAACAGAGCAAAATTGCACTCCAAAATCTATCCAATAAAGTAATAGATAAAATGACTCAGGGAGGCTCAGGTAGAAAGAATAAAAGGAAGCGTTTTACTTCTAGGAGAGCTCATTATAAAACTAAACATTAAATGTGCATACAAAGAAAAACATTAAAAAACGATCTAAATCAAAAAAAACTATCTAAGAAAATCGCAGATATTTTTTTCTACAAAACGATGACCAATCACATTGAATGAGCCACATCCGACACAAAGCAGTATTTTAGCAGAAGTAAGATACAATCCTATAGCATCATTGGATGGAGCCAGCTTAATTGAATTTGTATGTTTGGGAAATGGCGAATCATACAGAGATCTGTCAAGCGTATATTTAAGATTAGTAGTACAGCTAAAGGGTCAGGACAACAATAATATAACAAATGATGCTGTTAGTGTTGTAAACAATATATTACACTCTATTTTTAGAAGTTCCTCAGTATATTTAAATAACACATTAGTTTCTCAGAACGACAATAATTATCACTATCGGTCCTATTTACAAACTATTTTAAATTATGGAAGTGATGCTAGTGAAAGCCGTTTAGCTACCCAGGGATTTTTTGCAAGTTTTACTAAATGTTATGTTGACGAAGCTTTACCTGTAAACAACTAAGAAAGGTTACTGTAAGATCGTCAATTAAAGGGCGACAAACATTTAGAACAAAACTGATGAATTTATTCAAATTTAATATTAGAGTGTGAGAGACGGGGTTTCAAATTTGTGTCTTGTCGGCGTCAGTATTGTTCTCGAACTGTCCATTTTCAACTTGTCTAAGTTTTTGCATCTTTTGGTGCTGCCAACTTCGTATTTTAAATAACATAGGAGCTTAACATATTCAGTGTTGTTAATTTACATAAATCCGTTAATATTCAAATTAAGAAATAATCCGTTGATATTCAAATTAATACTTATATTAATAACACTCCCCTCACAGTGAATCTCAACAAGATTCACCACTTAACTTGAGCACAATTAGTTTGTTGGCGGGACGACGAAAGATCGACTGGTTAGTCTGGACATCGGCGGAGCGTATTTGTCCGTCTTTGGCGGTGTATAGCTTAACAACGCGTCCTCTTTTCCAGTTATCACGTGGTGTCGCTGCATCCATGATAATTACTAAATCGTTAAGCTTTAATGGCTCAGTTTTGTCATGCCATTTGGTGCGGCAGACCAGTTGCGGTAGATACTCTGTTATCCACCGTTTCCAAAAACGAGCTCTTAAAGATTGAGCAATGTGCCATTGTTTGCGTAGACAGATTTCCTTTCCGGGTTCATCTGGCGTCTGCGTCGAACTTGCTGTTCCAATCAGGAAGTGACTTGGTGTAAGTGGTTCCTCCTCTGCATGACTAATTGGAACATCTGTAAGCGGACGTGCGTTCAAAATATTTTCAGCTTCTATAAGAGCAGCTCGTAGTGTTTCAACTCGTGGATGTACATCTTTTAATGTCTTGTGCAGAAGTCCTTTTATAATTCGGATAAGTCGTTCCCAACATCCACCTGAGCTTGGATTGCCCGGGCAATTAAAGATCCATTTGATTCCCTTGTTCTCGGCTTCATCAGCAATGGCATCTGTGTTAAGAGTACGATCGGCTTCTGCAAGTTCTTTCTGCGCTCCAATGAAATTGGTACCATTGTCACATCTAATAACAACTGGTACACCTCGACGATTAATAAAATTTCGCAGACATACGATGAACGCATCCGATGAGAGATTCTCAGCGATCTCCAAATGTGTGGCTCGGACTGTTAGGCACGTGAAGATGACTGCCCAACGTTTTTCGGTGCGTCGACCAATCGTTACTGTTAATGGCCCAAACAAATCGACTCCCGTGTATGTAAAAGGACGTACATACGGCGTAAGGCGGTCCGCTGGAAGTTGTCCCATCAAAGGGGCACGTGGTTTGCTGCGTTCTATGATGCATTTGTTACAGTTTCGTCGGACTTTGTTCAGTAGAACCTTGACGTTTGGAATCCAAAATTTTTGGCGGCTTTCATTGATTATGACGGCATTGTTTTGATGATGGAACTTATCATGAAAGTGTTTCATGACCAAGTGTGACATTGGATGATTCGTTGGCAATATAATGGGGCGTCTTGCTTGCAGGGGCAAACACAGAGCTTCGTCTACACGTCCAGCTAGTCGTAGTAAACCTTCTTCATCTCTATACGGCGACAATTTGTAAATGCAGCTGGATTTGGAGATTTCACCGCTTTCTTCAATCATCTCTAACTCATCCGAAAATACTTGGCATTGGATTAGCCGGCATAAAGTTTTTTCGGCTTCGTTGAGTTCTTCGGCTGACAGCGAGATGTTGGTGGTGGCTCTCTTTTCTGATAGACACAAAAAAGATTTCTTGGCTCGGAGTACGTATGCCATTACACGTACAGTTTTCCTGAAAGAAGAATAATTAAATTGTTCTAAAAATTCTTTTTTCACCCGACAGTTTAACACAGGGCAGTTTCGAATTTCTTCCAAGAGAGGCTCGCTGGGAACTATTAGCGTCATCTGAGGCCAAGTCTCACTGGCAGATTTTAAAAAGACTGGTCCTGTTAACCATTGTGTTTTGCAGTTGATTTTTGGTTTATGTAATGTTCGTGTGGCGTCATCGGCTGGGTTGTCTTCAGTTGGTACCCACATCCATTGTTGGGCGTCAGTGTTGGCAAGAATTTCTGTCACTCGGTGACCGACAAAGGGCTTAAATCTGCGTGTCTTGGAATGTATCCACTGGAGAACAGTTTTTGAGTCACTCCAGAACGTTGTTTCTTCAATGGCGTAAGACAGATGCTTTTTTAATAGAGTACATAGACGTACTCCCAATACGGCAGCTTGCAACTCCAGGCGGGGAATAGACATCAATTTTTTAGGAGCTAAACGTGTTTTTCCCATCACAAAGGCTACTTCAGTGCTATTGTCACTTGTGATGCGTAAGATATGCGGCGGCTGCAAAGGCTTTTTGGCTAGCATCGACAAATATATGTAATTGCACGATACTTGTGGTCATCATATTTGGCGATATGCAACGAGGCAGCTGAAATTTTGACATATTTTGCAGCTCAGCCCACCAAGACTTCCATCCTTTTTTGTAGTTCTTCTGGTATGTAATCATCCCATCCTATTTGTTGATTCCATGTCTCTTGGATAAGGACTTTGGCAAATATATGGAAGTCGGCTATGAGTCCAAACGGGTCGAATATGGACATGACTATTCCTAATAGTTCTCTCTTTGTAGGAACTCGATTTCCGTTCATTACTTCTTTTGGAACTCGGTGAAATTTGGTCTCAAACTGAAATGTGTCATCTTTGGTGTTCCAGTACATTCCCAGAACTTTGTCGCTGCTTGAGTGGCTGTCCATGTTGAGTGTTTGATCGATTACTGCTTCATCTTTGTTCATTGCGACTTGTACTTGACTGGAGTTTGACACAAAGTTCCTGAGCTCAAAACCTCCTTGGCGATGGATTTCCACAATTTGGTTGCAGACTTCAATGGCGTTACTTTCTGTTTTGAAACTGATGACTAAGTCATCTACGTAATGGCTGTTAATAATGGCGTTTGCGGCATCCGGGTATTGCCCCAGGAACTCCTTGGCATTTTTATTTTTAACATACTCCGCACAATATGGTGAGCAAACAGCTCCGAAAATCATTGAGGTCATGGCATAATGTTCAATAGGTTTTGATGTGTCACCATTACGCCAAAGGAAACGCTGTGCTGACTGATCGTCCGGATGAATCTGGACCTGTGAAAACATTTCCCTTATGTCTGCAGCAACTCCAATTTTATTCTTTCGAAAACGAAGTAAAATGGCGATTAATGGCTTTGCTTGTTCTGGGCCTTTCAACAGAGACGAATTTAACGAAATCCCATTAACTTGGGCGGCGGCATCAAAAACTATTCGAAGTTTATCTGGCTTATGGATAGTTTGCACACCAAAATGTGGCAAATACCATACGTGATTTGTCTTGTCTTGTATTTCTCGTGGCTCGAGTTTTCTGGCGTATCCTTTGACTAAGTATTTACTAATTTCTTCCTTGTATTTTTCAGCAAACTTATTGTTCGCATGCATCTTTCTCTCAATGCTGATTAATCGTTTCTCAGCCATGTTGTAGCTCTCAGGCAAGTTGACATCTTTTTTCCACAACAATCTAATTTGAAAACGATCTACAGTGCGAATTACATGTTTTTTTTCATTATTTCATCTGCTCGTTTATCCTCTGGTGGCTCAATTAACGGCAAATTATTCACTCCAAAGCTATCGGCTGTGAAATATTCCTTGACCATGTCGTGCAATTCATCATTTCTTTTATTAATCAGAAGAACTCTCGGCTTCTTGATTAAGGCAGGATTATTTGGCCCATAAACGAGCCAACCCAGTTTCGTTTTGGCGGCTATTGGATTAACGATTCCGTCTCCAATTACGGTAGTTGTCAGACCCAAGTGCATGTTGTCTAAGCCAATTAATAATGCTGGCTTCGCATTAATATAGTTTTCAATAGGAAGTTCCTTGAGATGTATAAAGTCATCCTTATTAAACGTCTGAATTGGCAAATTCAATTCTGATATAGTCTGAACTCCTTTTAAGTCAAAATGCTGATTATTAGGGCTGTCTGCGATGATACAATCTACTTTCTTTGACATAGTGGTAGTAGTCTTATCATCAAACCATTGCAGTGTAAGTGGCTTGGCTTGGCCCTTTAGACCGAGGCTGGCCGCAAGTGTTTCGTCCATCATGGTTATAGTACTGCCCTCATCAAACAAGGCATATGTCTTAATTTTTCCTTTAGGACCCATTAATATTACTGGCAGAATTTTTAATAGGTATCCTGGCTCGTCGGTGTTGCAGTGCAACATTGGCAAATTTGGCATTGACTGAGGAGGGACCTGGCTGGTCTCCTTGGGCTCGGATCGTGGCTTGGACACAGGGCTATGAAGACTTCGATGATGCATACGATGACAATCTTCGATTTTGCATTGTTCCTTTTGGCGGCAAGTGGTCAGGCTGTGACCTTTTTTAAGGCAAGCGAAGCACAAGTGATTGGATTTGACAATATTCCAACGATCGGCGACTTCGGCTTCCTTCCAAGTGTTGCATTGATTTATCATGTGGTTCTCTTGGCAAATAACGCATTTTTTGTCCGACGTGTTTTGGCTCACATGAAGAATTGGTTTACTGGCTTTAGAGTTTGGCGTTTTTGATGAATTCTCAATTACCACAGGCAATTGACCGACAATTCTGGCAGTTTGACAAAGCCAAACAGAAAAATCTTCTAGCGTGGCATAGGTTCTAAATCTGGAAATATATTCCAGCCAGCTGATCTGTCTCTCTGTTGGCAATTTATTTAGTAACTCTCCCATTATTGTTGGATTACATAAATGATGAATAGCATCAGCAGATTTCAGAAAGGCGACTACTCCTCTTACTTTGGTTGAAAGATCTATTATTTGTTCCGGCTTGTTGTACGGTATTTTTGGAAATTCTCGAATCTTCATTAGTTGAGATTGTACAAGAATTTCTGGGCGACCAAAACGAAATTCCAATTCATCTATAACGTTTGGAACGTCACTTGGATAAATAAGCATTGATGCGACGGCTTCTTTGGCCAATCCTGACAAGCATCTTTGCAGTCGTATCAAATTTTGGCGTGGCGTGTATTGGAACTCCTCCGTTGACTCATTAAAATTACAGATGAACAACGGCCAATCTTCGGCGGATCCAGAAAACGATAGTAACTCGTGTAGTTTTGCTGGACGTGTGGCGTAATTTAATGGCATTGTCGATTGATGACTTATCGTTGGCGCCGGATTTTTTATATCTGTTGGACGTGGCTGCTGAATTGCAGCTGTGTTTGTTGCTTGACTGACATCTCGGTTAAACGTTGTACGGCGATCGTAAGTGCATCCAATTCCGACTTCAATGTTCCATAATCCGTATCCCTTTTTTTTGGCTGTCACATTTTATTGTTTGGTTCATCTCGTCGGAAATCTCGTCTTCACTCATTTTGAAGATTTCAGGTTTCTGGTTTGACTTTTTTATTGTTACTGCGTAATCTACGATCACTCATTTATGTATTTTCAATCGAAAAAATTTCATCAGAAATTGCGGCACATGTAGATTTTTTCGTGGTGAATTTCACAACAAAATGGAGTCGTATGTATTTTGGCGTCGTTTGGAAATTTGGCGTGGCTTGTGCAGTACACGGCAATGGTACTACAGCAAACTCCTCTTTGTTAATTACTTGGCATTGTCAGTGGCATGACTTTCAAGAATGGCAAGACAATTTTGAGAACACTCACACTCCAATATCAAGCTGGCTTTGCTATCAATATTACACGGCATTGGCAATATCGCAAATTTATTAATGCACGGCAGTGGCACCAATTCCAACCATATTTAGACAAATTTGAAAATTGTAAGATCGTCAATTAAAGGGCGACAAACATTTAGAACAAAACTGATGAATTTATTCAAATTTAATATTAGAGTGTGAGAGACGGGGTTTCAAATTTGTGTCTTGTCGGCGTCAGTATTGTTCTCGAACTGTCCATTTTCAACTTGTCCAAGTTTTTGCATCTTTTGGTGCTGCCAACTTCGTATTTTAAATAACATAGGAGCTTAACATATTCAGTGTTGTTAATTTACATAAATCCGTTAATATTCAAATTAAGAAATAATCCGTTGATATTCAAATTAATACTTATATTAATAACAGTTACAGTCGATCGAGCCAACTGTAAATGACCCCGTACTCGTACATACTACACGACTATGGGCATTTGTATTTAATTTGAATTAAAATTTTAAATTAAATTTAAAAATTTTAATTTTATATGTACATTTTGAATTGAAATTTAAAAATATTAAAATAATAATTCTCATTGTCAGCATTCGAACCTACAACCTAAAACCAACGCGCCGCAACTCTACCAGTTGGACCACGCGCCACATTTAAGAATTCTCCGATTACAGCATTTACATATTATTCATACAAACACACGTTCGTTTGAATGTATATGAATAAATGCCTTATAAACGGCATTGAAGTATAAACGTAGCTCAAAAATTTTAATGTCATTGGATTAAGGCTGTATCTAGCAACCTGCATAACAGAAATGGTGTTCCTACGTGTCAACTGCTCGCGAAGATAACCTACTTTCATTCCAAATCTGGTGTCTCTAGCTTTTGTAGCTTAAAAGATCCAGGTGTTCATACGGACGGACGGACGGACGGACAGACGGACATTGCTATATCGACTCGGCTGTTGATGCTTCTGCCACGCCTCCTTCTGCGTGTTACGCACATTTCGCTTCAGACAAACTTAATAGACCCCTATACTTTTTTTTAGAGTACGGGGTCTAAAAACATATTCCGAAAAATAATAAGGTGGAGCTCTTTGGAAAAGTACATGGAGATATTTTTAATCAACCTAAACTTCTTATAAATAATGTTGATTTAAGAATGACATTTAATATTGAAAAAACATTATTTTATTTGATGGAAACTCAAACTGAATCAACTTTAAAAGTTTTAGAAGCACATCTCTTTATGAATTATGTTATAGTCAATCCAAGTATTTTGTTAGCACATCATCGCGTATTGCAATTCAAAAACGCATTTTAATCTTTTAGTTAATAGAGTACAAGTACCGTCTCAAGCGCTAGAGTTTGATTTCACAAACGTATTGCAATTCAAAAACGCATTTTAATCTTTTAGTTAATAGAGTACAAGTACCATCTCAAGCGCTGGAGTTTGATTTCACAAACCCCGAAAACATTAATTTTTGGTAGGGGGTTGCAAATCACTAATGAAATTTTTGATAAGAACTGTTTTATATTAGCGCTTGACTTAACTGCAGATCATTCGAATTCTTCCGTATGTTCAAATTTAATTAATCAAGGAACAATTCGTATTGAGCGTCGATTCGCTGAATCTTTTTAATCTATTAAAAACAGCAAGTCCAGCGTTACTTTTCAAATACATGTGGACATTATTCTACCCTATTTAGTATTTATAAGTTTTAAGGCCTCTGCTTTATAACTTGAAACGAAACAGCGGCGAAATGTGTCTGGACCTTCTTCGGCGTCATTGATCGACCATACGTTAAAATGCTTTCCAAATCGAGAATTGACTTCCTGCTGTTATTCGAGGTCGCTTAAAAGAGCCTTCAATGGTTTCAGACGTTCCATATGTTCATGGAAAATCATATCATCGAACTGAATTAAAAATATTTCAATTTGCTTTGAAAACATTTTACTTGCTTTAGTGTTGTTTTGAAACTGATGTTTGTTGGGAAAGATTAGGAGTTTTTATATTAAATTTCATTACATACTTTTACCTATAAATTAAAAATGGGGGTATTATAGCTGTCTTTTTTCGTCCCATTGTAAACTATATGAGTAATATTGTTGTCTTTTAAGTTCTTGTATGGAGTTTTAGTGGGAAAAATCCTGGCGTCGGCATCAGTTATGTAAAGAGCAATTTTCTCTCCGTAAACTTTTCTATAGTTGACAGTCTATTATAGTATACTCATAACCAATCGTGAGTCTCTAAGTTTTTGTATATTCTTGTCCCACATGGCCTGTCACATCATTTATTGAATCGAAGAAAGCCTGAGAAAGTAAACGTTATTTAGTTATAAATTATTATATGTTATTAATACATACCATCGTACTATTTATTTTCAAACTGCTTAATGTTCACTTAAGCATGATGGTTCAGTACTAATGTAGTTTACGTACCAGTTTAAAAAACATTTCAAAGTAAATGTGGATTTAAGAAACACACTCTCAAGAAACACAACTTTAGTTTTGAAAAACGAATATATTAATTCCCTGGTAAATTATGTTTATATAACAAGAAAGAAAAGTACAGTCGAGCGCGCCCGACCGTATAATACTCTCTGCATTTGTCCCGATTAAATTATTAAAATCGGTATGGAGATAGTACAATGTGAATTACTTGCATTAAAACACGTTGAAACAAAAACAATCTAAGCATAATCAAACACACATCTGTTTGTTCGTATTCGAATACACATACGTTTGACAATATGTATAAGATGCAAATATGTATGTATGTGTGTATTCGGCGCAGCCAGCGACCGCGGGCAGCGCTGCCCACACACAGGCAGCGAAAACGTTCGAACATGTGCTTGTGTGTTTCTATCTCGCTTGCACCAAAGGGTTGATATTGCGTTCAATTATCAATATTGTAACGCTTCTAGTTTTCTTGTTTATAGTCCGATTTTAATGCGCCTTCAGTATAGTTTAATATAGTTAGTCTCCACACGAATTATATAATTACAATACTGTACGATACGAACAAGTTCGCCAAAAACGGCATTGAAGGTTCCAGACTTTTTTATCAAATGTGGGAAAAGTGGGCGTGGCAGTCCAAAATTTTAAATGGCAATGCAACTATGCTGTCGCTAGGAACCTCCGTACCAGAATTGGTGATCCTAGGTGCCATAGTTACTGAGATATTTGCCGAAAACTCCAATTTTTTCCGAGGTGTGTCCAGTTTTTTGCTTATTGTGGGCGAATGAGGCGTGGCATCGAAAAAAAAAAAGATTCTTGTATTGACTGACTAAATATGTGATCGTTTGACACCAAGCTCGTAGCTCTTGTAGCTCTTACCATCTCTGAAATCTGTTTGTTCATACGGACGGACAGACAGACAGACAGACAGACGGACAGACGGACATGGCTATATCGACTCGGCTTGTGATGCTGATCTAGAATATATATAAATTATGGGGTCTGCCACGCCTCCTTCTGCCTGTTACATACTTTTGCACAAACCCAATATACTCTTGCAGAGAGTATAAAAAACTATATGTTAAAACATGTTATTTCTAAAAGTAAAGTATAAATGAAATTAACTAAAAGTAAACTGAGTATTTCTTTGGGGGGTACGTTGGATCGTCAACAAGTTCAATCAGGGCTGTTTTTCAGAGGTATCCGAAAATCATTATTGGGTGACCCTAGAATTTAATTGTTACACAGGTGACATACATTAATGGAAAAATGAAAATTTTTGAAAATGTTCGGAGAAATTAAATCACCGACAGGGGTATCTGTTGAGGCTATCGATACCTAATTTTTGGGGATGGGGGCTAAAAGGATAGTAGACACAAAGCATACTAAATTAATACTTTCTTCAACATGTTCAGACGTGTCCAACAGAAGACCATCCCCTCTGTTGGGTGAGGGGATCTTTACAATATCAATTTGATTAGTATTCTCTGTAGATTATAAAAAACACATTAAATGTGTCAGTAGTAATAAAATCAATGACATGGGACATACTCAGCATGTGGATCGAGAACTAAATTTGGGGTTTAATCGTGAACAGCTGCAAGACAGGTCTAGAGGTGGTAGACCCAGGAGGGTTTCTAGAGCTTTGGTGGGGGTAGTGCGAAAGGTGCCTGTGACGCATATGAAAGCTTGGCGTTGTGCCTTTTCCATCAAGGCAAGGTAGGTTTTCTTTTCGGTAGCTGGTCACCACACGAGAACTCGGTAGAGCAGTGTCGGGCGAACGACTGAGATGTAGATCCAATGCATAAGTCTGGGCGACAGACCCCAAGAGCAACAGAGCATCTTCTTGGATGCATACAGCGCCATGGTTGCCTTTCTTACCCTTTCTTCAACATTAGCTCTCCAGGTCAGTTTGTTGTCCAGCACCGTGCCAAGGTACTGCACATGGGTGCTTGGCTTAAGGCGCTTTCCGTTTATCATCGGTGGCGACCAGCGCGTTAACTTATATCTCTTTGTGAAGAGCATGAGGTCTGTCTTTTCTGCATTGATATGTAGCCCGGCTTCTTCCGCCCACTTACATAATTCCCATAGGGTCCGTTCCATATTGGAGCTGAGAGTCGATGGGCAGATTCCTTTTATAATTATGCATATGTCATCCGAATATGCAGTTATTTTTAGGGCTCCTTTATCAAATCTCTTTATGAGGTCATCTACTACTAAGTTCCACAGAAGCAGAGACAGGACTCCTCCTTGGGGAGTGTCTCTATTTGCGCTTTTTGCGGACGTAGCTGCGCCCCATTCCGACTGGACCCTCCTACGGCCTAGCAGGTTACTAATCCAGTGAGTAATGGTTGGGTGTGTATCGATTGCCTGGAGTCTATCGATAATAGTATTAGTGCGGACGTTATTGAATGCACCTGTGATGTCTTTGAAGACTCCTAGTGCGTATTCTTTACTGTGAAGCGCCTTCTCGATGGAGGCGACTAGTGAGTGTAATGCCGTTTCGACGGATTTACCCTTCATGTAGGCGTGTTGGTTGGCTGACATACGATCTTCAGCTGCATTTCTTATGCTGAGATCCAGCAGCTTTTCCATTGTTTTTAGTAGAAAGGATGTGAGACTGATTGGTCAATAGTCCTTTGGGCTGCTGTAACCACATTTGCCTGCTTTGGGCAAGAATACCACTCGTGCAGTTCTCCATTGAGTTGGGATCGAGAATAAAGTGCAGATATTATTATACGGTCGGGTGTGCTCGACTGTACTATTCGTTCATTTTTGTTTTAACGTGTTCTAATACAAATAGTATCTATTGTAATACCTGGATACCGATTTAATAATTTAATCGGGGAAAAAAGCATTAAGTATTATACGGTCGTGCGTGCTTGACCGTACTTTTCTTTCTTGCAAGGACGGACGTACGTATGTCAGGCATATATAACAAAAATGTATAACATATAAACGGTGTGATGACTTTTCCCAGTAGCTCTGCTATAAACTTTAATTTTTTTAGGATTCCTATCATAAACTAATTCATATTATACTAATTCAAATATAGAAACAACGAATAAAAAAAACAAAAAAGGTCAAAAGTCACACCAAAGTGTCATGAAAAGAAGCGAGGTCTGTGCTAGTAATCGACACCCGCGTTGTTTACTCTTTGTAAAGATTCCCTATATCAAAAGACTGTTACTCCTACTTCAATTCAAAGACCATGACTTCTAGAAACCAAAAATAAAAATTTAGCAAGTCATTTTAAACATCATAATTCAAGATATATTTTTGCATTATTCAAAAAGAACCAAATAGATATATAGAAATAAATGTATTATATAAAGAAAAAAATATTAATATATATCAAGTCATTGGCTGCAGTAATGGTGCTGGTGGTTACTATAAGTGTGCTTGTGTGTGTGTGTGTGCAAAAAAAAAAGAAAAGAAAGAAAATACCTAGTCAAGTATCAATTAACATTTCTAGCATAAAAGTGTGTACAAATTTGTGTCCCTGAATGTATGCTAGCGATAGGCATAACTTTTTTCTTAGTTTAAAATTTTCTGTGTTAATCTTTGTGCGTTATTAACAGCTGATTCTTTGCTTCGCTTTTGCATTTGTTTTGTTTTTCTTTTACTTTAATTGCAAGTTGCCTTGTGTCACTTGAGAACTTGAATCTAATAACGCTCTAGCGCTCCGATTCTGACCGTATCTGTCTTTGACTGTCACAAGCGCAGTTGCCACGAGCACCTGCTCGACTTCGCTGGCCACATGAATAACCTGAGCAGGATGAGCGGACACTTGATGTTCTGCGGCTGCGTACCCATGGAGGACAGTATTGTGTGGGCGAGAACATACTGTACACTTTGGAACATACTCTACAGTGCAGTTGGACACTCTGTGTCCCGAATGAAAACAATTTATACAAAGTTGACTGGATTTCACAAAATTGAATCTATCGTCAACTGGCAATGCTGCTGGCACATGGCTGGCACTGCAAAAGTTGCATTTGGGTTCCATTTCTTTCTCGACATTCGTGCATGCAAATGACGATTTTCTTTCATACTCCTTGTCGGATTTTTGCTTCATCCTGGACTTTGAATTTTCTTCAGCAGATAAGTGTTGGTATCGCCTGTTCAAGGCCACAACGCAATCGGCCCTGAGTATCAAGCGGGCCAGCCGGGCGATCTGAGGAGTGAACCGATCGCCGCCTCGGAGAGCTGGTTCTGGGTTGGTCGCTGCGTTGAGTTGACGACCGGCGTCGTAGGGGTTGATGCCAAGTGGGGGAGGATGTGATGCGGTTGCCCACACCGACGGCATCCTTCCGCGCTCCGACATGATCCCGTGGAATGCTCATTTTCCAGATAATTGGGGCAATACCTGATAACCAGGACTGCGCGTAGCCTCTTCTCAGCGCGCAGGTTCAGGAACCGGCTTGCTCAGATGCGGACACATAGAATACATGTAATAAGGAGGGAGTTACTGGGTCGCCGCGACGGGATCGTTCTCATCCTGCAACAGGATGAGCTTGGCCTCGGGTCGTCGAATGGATCTACGCGAGTCCGAACGTCGACCACACGTACTAAACCGTCAGCGCCAGAGTGGACATGGTCCACTCGTCCCAAGCCCCATTCAGTGGGCGGCAGGTGATCCTCGGACACAATCCTCAGATCGTCAACCTGGAGACTGCGCGCTGGCGTCTTCCATTTGTTCCGTTTCTGGAGTTCCTGGAAGTACTCATGCTTCCAACGGCAGGAGAACCCATGATGGATCTCCTTTAACCGCTGCAACCTGTTAATCACAGACATGGGCTCAGCGAGGATCTCAGGCTCAGCAATGGATACCAGGGGGCCTCCGACTAGGAAATGTCCGGGGCTCAATGCCAGGAGATCTGACGGGTCCTGACTAATGGGGGAGATGGACCGAGAATTGAGCAGTGCTTCGATGCGGCACAGAAGGGTGAATAGTTCCTCGAATGTGTACTTTACGATCGCCGTGGAATAGGGCCTTGAAATTCTTCACCCAGCCTCCCATAATCCACCCATATGGGGTGCGCTGGGTGGAATGAAGTGCCACTCAAGGATGTGCTGGCGGAAGGAGTCTACGATGCTTTGTTTCGTAGCTGCCAGGAAGGCCCTTTCGAGAGGCTGCAAGGAACTTCTCGGTGGTGAGATTCGACGTCGCCTCGAGATAAATTGCCACTTAAAACACACAGACACACAGACGTAGCTTTTGATGATGAGACAGGCCCAGTGTAATTTTTAATTTCGAAGGGACCTGCGAAACTGATGCCGGTATGCGTGAACGGCGTGGAAAAGGTTAAACGTTCTCGCGAAAGGTCTCCCATCATCTGTCCCTGTTGACGGCGGCGATAAGTGACGCAAGTCTTACATCCTTGCACGAGTGCCTTCACCAAATTCTTGATTTTGGGGATCAAAGTACCGCACCATCAGCTGGCCGCCACCAATGTCCTTTTTAATTCTCTCCTCAAGAATATGAGGGAAGAGATCCACCCCAATCATAATTTCAACTGGGGCAGGCTTATTGTAGTGCGGATCAGCCAGCGGGCAATTTAAGCACTCATAGCGGACCACGTCCCGGAAGGAATGCGCCGGAATCGCACCTGTCAGTCTGGGAACGACTAAGGCTAACGCTTCAACTTGTATCCTGCTGTCGCAAGGGGCGGACAGCTTCAACAGACATGCCTTTTTGGCGGAACCTCCGTCGCTTTGACCCATGCCGGAAACCGCTGCGTTGATTGGGCAGAACGGCAGCTGGATGAGATTGAAGACCCTTTCGGACAAGAAGGTCGAATCGGCACCGGAATCGATCAGAACACGCACATGAAACTCCTCACCGAGATGGTGGAGGGTGACAATGACGGTGCCAGGAGGCTTCGGCCTGGAGTTGACGCAAAAAAACTGTGAACATTCGAAGGCTGATGGTTGGGGTGGTTCTCCTTCTGACACAGCCTACAACAAGCAGCTTTAAGCGGTGTCTTTGCTGGGAATGCTTGGACCCGAGCTGTGCTGGCAGGCTTCGCACGTCCTGCACACTTGGACTCGCCCGATGATCCTCTGTGGCTTCAAGCACACGATAGCAATCAGTCAGGAAGCAGTTGAGATCGTCCCAGGTAACACCGCAGTCTAATTCGGGGCGGATTGCTCCCACAATAGGATGGTAGACTTTTGCAGCTTACTAGAACAGATCACTATGAGAAGAATACCCAAATTTTTCTGTACTCGCTCCAGATCGCTCCAAGGCTGTCAAACACCCTTGGAAGTTCGTCTGCAGCTCGCGCAAGGCCTTGCCGGACTTGTGTGCGACCGGGGGAATTTGGAGGAGCTGCTTGGCTTGCATTATGATCAACAACCGATCATTTTCATACCGAGCCGCGAGGTTGTTCCACGCGGATTAGAACCCCTCATTTGTTAAAGGGGACTTGGAGACGATGGCTCTAGCTTCCCCGTGGGTTTTGGAGTTTAAGTGGTAAAGCTTTTCCACTTCTGCCAGACACGGATTGCGAATGTATAAAGCGCAGAACAAGTCGCGGAACGTGGAAAATTTCAACCTCACACGGAGGTAATCTGTAGCCTTGGAATATGGAACAGCGGAAGGCCTTGCAGGAGCGGGAGCATTCTGAGCGGACATTTGTTCAATGCGTTCTCCAAACAACGTTCCGCATCGCACGTATACCATGTAGCAGTTTTCGTGCTTTGCCTTTATGGTGCTCAAAGTCATTTAAGATTCCACTAAGTTTTGGCCCGAAAGGGTCCTGTGCCAACGGGTGTCCTCCGTTTCCACATTCGACCAAAGTGACTTGAACTTCTCCAAGTGCATCTTTATGAAAAAAAGTGTAACTTCTGCACTTAGAGCCTCTGTTTCGCGAGCCTCAAAGAGTGTCAAAGCATCGCAAGTGGCAATAAAGTTGGAAAGCGACATTTTTGTTTGTTCTCTGAGTTGTTGAGAGGCGGATCGAGTGAGTATGGAATACTCAGGAGAGGTCACGACAACTTTCGAAGCAGGAGAAGCGCTCTTCCGATGATTTGAAAGAGAGGGCGTTGAAGAGCGTGAAACCGCTGCGACAACGAGACGCCGTGGAAGAAGTACGGGGAAAGGGCGTTAAGTTGTCACTGGACTAGGCGGGGTCCTGGATATTACAGGAGTACGAGGCGAAGTGTCGGTGCGACCAGGGACTGTAAGGCTTGCGGACATAGGAGCAGCCTTAGATGGATCGGTGGACATTATCTATCGAAAACGTAGAAGAAAGAATATTCCCGGTTTAAATAAGGATAAACGAAACGACAGGAAGTGGACTGTATTTCTGGTTGAGTGCGTATAAATTAAAGAGTATATAAATAAGGAAAATCTTTTGTTTTACAAATTATACTTAGTAAATATTTAGTCTAAGTAAATATTAAAAAATACAATTTTGAGGAAAACACGACTAGATATCTGTTTGGAGCTGGGCGGACAATGATCAAGTGTTGAATTGGCGGGTGCCAATATCTTCTGCTGTTGTTGCTGAAGGAACGTTGGGTTAAATAAAAACGCGCGGTGATGCGTTTAATGATTTGAATGTATGACAAATGTTTTTAATGCACACGCGTGAGCGTGTTGAAAAAAATACAAAAAGATGTTAGGAAAAAAACGGTGGCGAGGGAATTCGCGTCTTTTCAAATGGCGATTTACAAAAGTAATGCCAGTCACTCGCTTCAGTGTAACCGTCGCTGCTCAAGGTGGAAATCCACCGCCACACTTCACCTGTTCACCCTGTGGTGTGAACATGCCGACCCCATTGCAATAAGTTGCAATTACCACACTGGGCATACTATGGATGGGGAGCGACAGCAGGAGTGCCTAGATGCCGCAGTAGCCGGAAATCACCCAACCAAACAGGGTGCTCTGAGCGGCCGGAATACCGTTGTGTCCTGGCACACACCCCTGTTGGATGACCTCAGGGTAGAGGTCACCCCAGCACCACCGATATAGAGCCGAGACGGTAAAAACTTTTGTCGGCCAGGCATCCAGTTCGCAAACTTGCTGCGGGCTTCCGTCACCTCGCGGATGGGTTTCACTCGCAGGTCGTCCTCAACCTTAAGTACAACCGTCTTCCGGAATGCTGGATCGGTCGGCATCACGGCCGTGGTTGTCCGGTCCGACCCCCGTCAGGGACGTGAGGGGGGCCTGGCGAACGACCCGTTGATGCGGCTCTCCGGGGCGCAGGCATCCAGCAGCACACGGGCGTCGGAGGGTTCCGAACAATCCGGATCTCTGCGGTCGGCATCATTGCCGCAGAAGGGACATGAGTGCGAGCTGAGTAGGGATGGGTGGCAGCCGGGCGATCGAGGACTGGCCGATCGCTCCTGATATGGGGCTGCGTCGAGTGGGGCTTGATCCACCATGTGGAGGAGGGTGTGATACGGTTGCCCACACCGACGGCATCTTTCTTTGCTCCGACATGCCCCCGTGGAGTGCTCATGGGCCAGACGGTTGGGGCAGTACTTATTGACCAGAACTGCCCGTAGCCTCTTCTTTGCGCGCAGGTTGACAAACCGCCGGCACTGGCGGAGTGCGTGCACGCCGCGGCACACCCGACACCGGTTGGAGTCGACTCCTCGGATGCGGTGCCTCTCCTGTCGGGCAAGCCGGGACTGCGTTGGAGCCATGCTGAATGGAATATAAAGGCCTGGAACAAGAAAGCGGAAACCATTAGGGGGAGCGGAGACAATAAAGGAGAGGATACTCTGACGAGGACACGTAGGCACACATGTAACAAGAAGGGAGTTACTGGGTCACCGCGACGGGCTCGTTCTCATCCTGTAGCAGGATGAGCTTCCTCAGACACGATCACCAGATCGTCACCACGGAGACTGCGGGTTGGAGTTTTTCATTTGTTCGGCTTGTGGAGCTCTTAGAGGTACTCGTGCTTCCAACAACGACAAAAACCATGATGAATGGCCTTTAATCTCTGCCATCTGTTTATCACGGACATGGGCTCGGCGAGGATCTCAGGCTCAACAATGGATACCAGGGGGCCTCCGACTAGGAAATGTCCGGGGCTCAATGCCAGGAGATCTGACGGGTCCTCGCTCATGGGGGAAATGGGCCGAGAGTTAAGGAGTGCTTCGATGCGGCACAGGAGAGTGGACAGTTCCTCGAAGGTGTATTTGGTGGTCGACGTTGACTTGTAGAAGAGGGCCTTGAAACTCTTTACCCCGGCCTCCCATAATCCACCCATATGGGGTGCGCTGGGTGGAATGAAGTGCCACTCAAGGATGTGTTGGCGGTAGGAGTCTACGATGCACTCCTTCGTAGCCGCGAGGAAGTCTCTTTCGAGCGCCGTGGAGGCTCCCACAAAGGTTTTGCCGTTGTCGGAATATATGCGTTGGGGACACTGTCTCCGGAACACAAATCGGGAGAAGGCGGCAAGGAACTTCTTGGTGGTGAGATCAGACGTCGCCTCGAGATGGATAGCCTTAGTGCTAAAGCACACAAAAACACAGACGTAGCCCTTGGTGATGAGACAGGCTCGCCCTGTGTAATTTTTTATCTCGAAGGGGCCTGCGAAATCAATGGCTGTGTGCGCGAACGGCCTGGAGAATGTGATGCGTTCTCGCGGAAGGTCCCCCATTATCTGTCTCTGTTGACCGCTTCGATAAATGACGCAATTCTTACATCCTTGCATGTGAGCCTTAACCAAGTTCTTGATTTTCGGGATCCAAAACTTGGTACGTAAGTACCGTACCATTAGCTGGCTGCCACCGTGCAATGTATAAGCGATTTGCGAACTTGACAAGGATGTGAACGAAATGGGTATCTTAAGGAACCAGGATTGGGTGACGCTCGTCGTAGCTGAGGGTCTCAGCTGAACATCCTCCAGAGATGTCGGCCAGAGTTTGGGTGCATGAAAGAGCCATTCCGGGCGGTGCCACCATAGGTTGCTGGTCGCTAGATCGGTAGCGGGGACGCCGCGACTCGCGAGATCCGCTGGTTGTCTTCTGATCGAACATGAGCCCAGTTGTGGACGCTGGTGCTCTTGGATATAGTAGAGACTCGGTTGGCAACGAATGTGGACCAGCTGCAGGGGGGCTTGTTAAGCCACGCCAACACTATGGTAGAGTCAGTCCAGAAATGGGAAGACGAAGGTTGAAGTGGGAGCTCAGGAATTACGGTCGCGTACAAATCGGCTAGCAGGACCGCACCGCAAAGCTCAAGTCGTGGTACAGAAACAGTTTTGACTGGGGCGACGCGGGTCTTAGCCGTCAGGAAGTGGACACTCAGATGGTCTGGATGACGAACACGCACATACCGGCACGCTCCATACGCCTTCTGCGATGCATCGCAAAAACCGTGGAGATCCCAATCTACTATGGACTTAGTTCCAAGCCATCTAGGGATGCGTAGACGGCTGACACCCGGGGAGTCTTGCAGGAAATCATTCCACTGATTCAGGAGAGGCGTGGTAAGTGCGTCATCCCATCCGAGCTCCGTCAGCCAAATTTGCTGCATAAAAATCTTGGCTCTAATGACGAAGGGCGCTAGCCAGCCAGCGGGATCGAATAGCTTCGCTATGTATGATAGTACTTCCCTCTTGGAGACGGATGTCTTTAGTAGCGGGTTCACAATCGAGAAGACGAAAGAATCAATGGTGGCCTGCCAGTGAATGCCCAATGTCTTAGCCGTGCTTGCGTCCTCTAATTCCAGGAAATCCTCGTTCAACAAATGCTCTTTCGAAGAGCCTGGAGCAATTCCTTCTTGTTTGCTGTCCATTTTCTCAATGGGAACCCAGCTGAAAGAAGGGCAGCGTTGAGCTCTTGGATGGCGTCGTGGGCGTCTTCCATGGTGTGAGCACCGGCGAGGACATCATCTACATACATATAGTGACGGATTGGTACTACGATGCTCTGTATTGTTTAAAGCATACTCGACTCTTTCAACTACTAAGTCCCAGTGCTGTCCATTTTCCGTTGCTGTTAGTTTGGCTATCATTGGTCCTAAACTTCTATTTATTCGTTCGACTTGTCCGTTCGCTTGAGGCGATCCTGTGGCAATCCTAATATGCTTCACCTTTGTTTCTTCCATAAATTCATCGAATTCTGCTAATGTAAACCAACTTCCTCTATCCGATATGATGCATTCTCGCTTGCTGTATGCCCTAAAATATTTTCTTAATGCCTTGATTACTTCCTTTGTATTTGTCGTTTTCGTAGTGTATAGTCTAACGAACTTTGTGAAACCATCTACTACCGCAAAAATGTATTTCTTGGATCGGCTATTATCTACTGGTCCATAGTGGTCGATATGAATTAACTGGAAAGGCTTATTTCCCTTTGGAATGCTGTGCAGTAGCCCTTCTCCTTTGCCTGTTTTTGGTGAAAATGCTATGCACTTCAAACAATTTTCAATGTGTTCTACTAATTTCTTTTTCATATTGGGAAACCAATACGTTTTATTGATCGCACTTAACATTTTGTCTCTTCCAATGTGTCCTAATTCGTCATGATATTTGTACATAATCTTCCATTTTCTCCGGTACATAAAATAATAGCCTGTCATCATGGGTTTTTTTTAAATATAATTCCATTTCTCATTTCAAACAATTTATGCTCATTTTCCTCTAAAAATTTCCTAATCTCTTGCTGCTTCTTATCTCTCGTTTGGCAAATTATTAAATTAGTTTCGAAAGTATTTGCTTCTGTTACCAAGATCATGTTATTACATCTACTTAAAGCATCTACATGCTGCATTTGCTTTCCTGCTCTGTGAACTAATTCATAGTCGAATTCTTGCATTTCTAATGCCCATCTGGCAAGTCTTAGATTAAGATCTATCTTATTGAGTGTTAAAGTCAATGAATTGCAGTCCGTTACTATTTTGAACTTCTTGCCTGTAAATAAATTCAAAATCTCCGAAGAGCATAAATGATGGCTAATGTTTCGAGCTCAAAGCTATGATACTTTGCTTCCGTTTCTGTCGTCCGTCTTGAAAAATAAAATATAGGATGTAACCTGACGTCCTTCATTTTCTGCGGTAGTACTGCCCCAAATCCAATCGCACTTGCATCGCAATGCAACTCTGTGTCCTCTTTGTGATTGTACAACGACAATACTGGCGCTTCTAACAATTTGTCTTTTAAACTATTCATTTCTTTTTCTCCGAACTGAAATTTTCTGTCTTTTCTTAATATTTCGTATAGTGGTTTTGCAATCGTTGAAAAGTCCTTAATAAATCTTCTAAAATATGAGCAGAGACCAAGGAAACTCTGCGCAGCCTGAGTCTTATCAGGTAATGGAAAATTCTTAACCGCCTCCAGACCTTTGTCGTCTGCTTTAATACCTTCCTCCGAGATTAAAAATCCTAAATATTTAATTCTGTCCTGCAAAAATTCACACACTTATCGAGTCTCAACTCCAGCTTGTTTTCTACTAACCGCTTAAAAACTTCTTCTAAAATTTCTAGATGTTCATAAATACTTTTACTAGCAATCATTATATCGTCCATATATATAATAACTTTATTTTCCCTAATCAAATCTGCAAATATGCTGTTCACAAATCTCTGGAACACTTGTGATGCCGTCTTGAGTCCCATCGGCATTCTTAAAAATTCAAACTGTCCTAAAGGTGTGACGAACGAAGTGTATTTTATGGAATCCTTTTCCACAAACACATGAAAGTAACCATTCTTAAGGTCAAGTTTGGTGAAAATAGATTTGCCAACTAGCCGATTCAGTAAATCGTCAATTAAAGGTAAAGGGTAATTATCTCTAATCATGATTTTGTTGAGCTTCCGGAAATCAATACACATTCTCAAATCTCCTGTTTTTTCTTTACTAAAACGATTGGTGATGCATACTCGAACAACTGGGTCGTATGATGCCGTCTCTAAGGTATTCGTCCAACATGGTCTGTAATTTTTCTTTTTCAGTATATGACAATCTTCTTGGAGCACAACTAAAAGGTTTTGATTTCTCAATCATTATGTTCATTTCGCAAATTGTTTTTGGTTCAGCAATTTAATGAATTTTTCTCTTATCTCATAACTAATGGATTCTCCAATATTCCATAACAGTTCTTGCTTATCTTCGTCCAAAATACTAATCTGAAGCATACTGTACTCGAAATCATCTGCTAAAACGTCTTTCTTAACTAATAGGCTGTCTAAATGTTTTAAGTGCTCTAACAATCTACTAACGATTTATCCGCTAATGTTATACAATCCTTTTCTAACAATTTGTTCTCTAATTCACTTAAATTTTCCGATTTACAAAAGGGGTTCTCATCTTTACTAACCGAAATCATCCTCAGGACGTTTGGATCCACATTTAAATCACAGCTTTTCATGAAATCTCTGCCCAGCACTACTTCGCATCTCATAGATTCATTAGACACCACTACTAACCAAAAGTATACTTTCATTGAATTCTTCAAAATATAAACTTTCGTTTTTCCAACAACATTTAATTGGCTTTCATTTAGCCCAAAATAAACTCCCGTATGGGTTTGGAGTTCTACTCCAATAGGAACACCTGATTTTTTTATGAAAGATATGGGACTTCCTGAATCTATGAGGCATTCTGCAATGATGGACTGCTTAGCATTATTGTTAAAATATATGTTAATCAATCTTACGTAATTGTTATCGGCCATACTTTTCCTCTTTGGGCATTTTGCCACAAGGTGGTCAGTAGCCCCACATGCGTAGCATGAACCTGTCTCTCTCTTTGGTTTCAAGCAATCCTTCGCCCAATGTCCCTTATAGTTGCTGTTGGATCATGATAATAGTTAGAACAAGGAGAAAAAATGAATTGTTAGGATAAGCTTTAATTACTGAGATTATTGAATTGTCCAGTAATGTACGCATAAAAACTCTTATACTTAAGCTAGCATGTAAGTTTGATTTGTATTCGGCAGTGCAGCGGTCACGAGCGGGCGGGGCAGTTGTTATCTTCGTCTCGCAATAGCCACACACACGCTGCCAAGCCTTTCCGCGATTGCTAAGTCTGACAATAAATTGTAATGTTTAAGAACTTGCAATTTGTTTTAATTTAATTAGTTTTTCGATTTTTCATGGCGCCCGAGCAGGGACTTTCAATCGCGTTCGTTGGTCTTTAAGACATTTCAAGGCTTGGTTTGCGGTGTGTGTCGGTGTGGATAAACTTGGATTTTTCGATATTCCCTGGAGCTGTTGACGTTGGTGGAAGTTTGGATAAGCACAGCCAGGAGCCAAATATACTTGAGTCCCCGCATAGCCATCGTAGTGATAATCCCAGAATTGAGTCCAAGAGCGATTCTTCTGATCAGGTAACAGTGCCCAAACGAGTCAGTGCATAGGAGAATAGAAAGTGCAAGCGTAGAAGCGGCACATAATACATATTCGTGAACGTACATAGAAGGGTACTGCTCCATTTGATGCACAATAAAGACATTGCGTTGTATTTGTTACATTAATTTCGCATATCAACGTTAGCCGTTCCTCTTTAATTTCGCTATTCGCCAATATCTACATATTTCGGTGGTTGGTTTTTTGACCTTTGTTCTTGCACATAAGTAAAGCGCAGTTCGCGTTTACATACATACATACAGCTGTTGGATTTGGCTTGCGGTAGTTAGCTTGTACTTTGTTAGTGTTTTACTTCGATTCTGCTTCGCTTTGATTTCGATTTACTTTGTTTGTGTCAACGCTGCTTACATACAAACGTACAAGCTAGCAAACATACAAACGTACGCTGATAAACGGCAAGCTTTTTAGTTGTTGTTGGTAGATCGCATCATTGCCTACGCATGCGCTGTTGTTGTTGGTAGATCGCATCGTTTGTCTACCTGCGCATGCGCTGTTGTTGTTTTTTTAATTGTGCAGTAGAATAAGTCGAATATCAGTAATCAGCTGATTTTTGTTGCGCTGGTGCGTTTGCGTAGATTGGTATTTTGTTGTTGACAACTGTCGGCGCTTATCTACATACGCTTGCGTTTTGTTAGTTGCTGTTTTTTCTTTTACATGCGAGAATTTCAGTTAGCCAGCTGATTATCTTGATCTTCTGATTCTCTTAAATCATATTGATCGACAACTGTTGTTAATCAACAGATCTCTTTAATCATTTGATTATCTTCGTCAGTCAAGTTTGTTGATCAGCTGATTATTGTCGGATATAGTACACTTACGTGCATTCGAATAGAGTCAAATTTTAATTAGTCAATATGGCACACAAAACAGACCCTAATGACACCGTTCTGGTTGACGCGGAAACTTGCCTTAGTGCTCGTTTAAGTCAATTGTTTGTTAAGTTGGAAAAAGTAGAGAGCGACATAGAGCGTCAAAGGAGTTCACTCATTAATAAAATGGTGACTCCAAGCAAATTTGAGATTCAGTGCCGGCTAGACATACTGAATTCATACATTTCCAAAGCTATGGATCTGCAGTCAGAGATCGATGCAATAGATCCTGACAATACCAGTCGTGCAATGCTTGAGGAAACATGTATTTTGGTACGGTCTTCATACATGTCAGTCCTAAGTGTGCATCAGGCAGCAGAAGTCGTCCCTCAGCCTTCTCACCATTCTCACTTGCCCAAACTAAAGTTGCCCAAATTTAGTGGTAAGCACTCGGAATACAGACAATTTATCGGTCTGTTTAATAGCTTGGTAGACTCTGATCGCTCGCTGTCAAATATTGAGAAATTCAACCATTTGATATCGTGCTTATCAGATGAGGCGTTAGGCACCATCAGAGCTTTCAAGTATCTGATGCGAACTACCCGAAGGCATTAGAAAGTCTAAGTCGAGTATATGACAACAAGTGTCTTATCTTTTTTTTTGACACTCTTGCCCAGCTGTTTGACATTGAGCCGATGTCCAAGCCATCGGCAGTTGGAATTCGAGCAATAGTTGACTCGGTATCGGCAATTTTTGGTTCGCTAATGTCCGTTGGAGATGAGCAAGATTTCGCAAATGCAATCTTGATTCATATAGTTATGTCGAAGGTAGATCCTCATACGAAGTCGAAGTATGAGGAACAGCTGGATTACAACACATTACCTAAATGGGCCGACTGTGCTGCGGCTTTGAACAGGCGATATCAGCATTTGTCTGCTGAAGAAAGTTCAAAGTCTAGGATAAAGCAAACATTTGAAATGAAACACGCTAAAAAATCGTCGTTTGCGTGTACAAATGTTGAAAAGGAAGTGGAACCCACATGCCAGTTTTGCAGTGCAAACCATATGATTGAAAATTGTCAAGGGTTTGCAGCACTGCCGGTTGACGATAGATTTAATTTCGTAAAATCTAGTCAACTCTGCATAAACTGCTTGCATTCAGAGCACAGAGTGTCCAACTGCACTGCGTCGAAGTGTAGAGTTTGTTCTCGTCCTCACAACACTCTCCTTCACAAATTCAAACCGGTAGAAACAGCACAGGCTTCTGCTCATCCTGCCCATGTTGATCATAGTGCTAGAGAAACCGATCAGGTAATCCTGGCAACGGCTGTTGTTAAAGTTAAAGACAGTTTCGGTAAGAATCGAAACGCTAGAGTCTTGTTGGATTCAGGGTCACAGGTGAACTTCATGGCGGAAGACCTCGCTGAAGCCTTACGCCTTCAACGCAAAAACAAATGTTTAACCGTCAAGTCGGTTGGACAGTCGAGATTGACTGCAAAAGGCAAAGTCTCGACAATAGTTTCGTCTCGTGTATCGAGACATCAGTTCAACGCCGAGTTTTGGGTGCTGAAATCGATTTGTAGCAGGCAGCCAGATTGTGATCTTCCCATCAATAGGTGGAAGATCCCAGCAAATGTCGAATTGGCTGACCCTGAGTTCCACAAACCCCAGAAAATAGATATACTTCTGGGAGCCGACTCCTTTTTTGAAATGCTTCGTAACGGACAAATTCGATTGGCGAAGGGTGGTCCGTTACTGCAAAGGACGTTGTTTGGTTGGGTGGCATCAGGGCGGTGCAAGAAAATGCTTACCAAAAGCCCAATATGTTGCTCAGTGATGCAACATAGAAAAGATGTTCGTTTTGAAGACAGTGTAGATCGACACTGTGAGGTCGAAGCTGTCCCGGAGAAAAGTGTTTCGGCAAATTATTCTGCGGAGCACATCGTTTGCAAACAACGCTCTCGGGACAGCGCTCAAAAATTGACGACTGGACACTTTGGTGTCAATTTGTCAGTCACGACTGATCCCAAAGTGCTGGGGTCGTCACAAATTGTCAAAAGACAAGTTGTTCCCATGATCTGGGAACTCGAGGATGTAAATGTGAGTTTCAGAAACGTAAATCTTGACCTTGGTCGCATGTTCACAGATACGGCAGTTCCACCAGGACCACGTAACACTTTTTTCACACCAGTGCGTCCTGAGACCTGAAAGCAATTTCACCAAACTTCAGTAGTAGTGGACGTGTCGTGTAAGAAAACGTCGTCATACTCTCTCAAGGAATTACTGGTGCGACCTGCGATTCAGAGGGATCAAATTGGTTCATTTTGTAGGTTCCGTCTGAACCGAACTGCCCTCACGGCAGATATCAAAACGGGCAATTTTCTATTGGCAAAATGGTTTTTAAACCATAACGTATTAGAAGAAGGCGGAAATGAGAAACTTTGGATTTCCAATGATGCCGATTCGACAAAAACGCTTGGCTTAAGGTGGACACCAAGTTTGGATACTTTTCGGTATCAATTGGTTGATAGCTTCGCCAAACTAAGTCCCACCAAGCGAAAAACATTGCTTGAATCTTTCGCGTATATTTTAGCCCAAATATTCGCGTTGGACCGATGTCGAATCGAGAGTGCGAGTTTCTCGAATGATTCAGAAACCGCACTACATTGTACATATACTTCCCCTTCATTACTTGCAACATTTGTAGCCAATAGAGTTGCAGGCCTCCAAGAGATGGCCAATAATGTATCTTTGAGACATGGACTGACATCATCAAATCCAGCCGATTTGTCGTCAAGAGGGCTTGGCGTTCAGAAACTCGATCAGTTCGTTCGGCTTCGTTGCATGGTAGAAAGACATTGGCCTCAAGGGTTTAAAGAATACTCAGCACTCGTTTGCCTATCTAGCTTAGTAAGATTGCAATCGCTGACTATATACAGTCAAAAGTCGGACGATTTTGAAAGACGAATCTCTTTGATCCATCTAGGTATAGAGTTGTGCGGTGCCACAGATGTGCTGATAAAGATAAGAGGACGAGCCCCGAAAAAAGTGTATACAGCGGTGTTCGTGTGTTTTGCATCAAATGCTGTTCATATTGAGTTTACAGCAAGATCCTCTAAACCTCTCATTTTAACAGCGTACAGCTTATTCGCTCGACGTGGCACGCCAGTCCAGCGATACTTGGAGAAGGAGCCACATTTTCGTGAGGAACCTGGTGAAGGAGTTCCAGGACTCATTTCGAAGGAAGCAAAGGAGCCTTCAGTTCTCCGCGGAAGGAAGATGGAGTGGAGGCTTATCTCAAAGCGGCCCTCTCGTCGGAGGACTGGACATGCGGCAGAACAGCCGGCGGCAGGTGCTAATGCTGCCAGGGCTACTAAGGGATTGAAGGCGATCCCTTCAAGGTGGCCGGAATGTTGGATCATGATAATAGTTAGAACAAGGAGAAAAAATGAATTGTTAGGATAAGCTTTAATTACTGAGATTATTGAATTGTCCAGTAATGTACGCATAAAAACTCTTATACTTAAGCTAGCATGTAAGTTTGATTTGTATTCGGCAGTGCAGCGGTCACGAGTGGGCGGGCAGTTGTTATCTTCGTCTCGCAATAGCCACACACACGCTGCCAAGCCTTTCCGCGATTGCTAAGTCTGACAATAAATTGTAATGTTTAAGAACTTGCAATTTGTTTTAATTTAACTAGTTTTTCGATTTTTCAGTTGCAATTGAAACACCGTGTTTCCTTCATCAAGCTGCTGGGTGTTGCTCTTGCTGACGATCCATTCTTCCAGTTGGGCAGGCCCTGCTCAGGTAAGCACACTCCTGCAAATGCTCGCATTAGCTTGCTCGGATTCTCGAAACATTGAATTTTGGCCTGTGTGTGTGTATAACGCAAACTTCGCCGACATGTCAGTCTTGGAAAGCTTGCCTCCAAAGACGATGCTTAACTGTTCCAACAGCTCGCCCAAAGACATAACGATACGTGATGGGTCTGCATGCAACCATTCTCTTGCCTTGCCTTTCAATTTGACAATGCAGAGCAACTCTTTCTGAACGTCGGATAAGCGGCACAGCTTGGATATGTTGTCTAATTGAGCAATCCAATTGTTGATTGATTTCTCTCCAGAAAATTCATCCAGTACTTCTTTTGCAAGACTAAATAGCGATGACGTCAGCTCACAATTTTGCAAGATCGGCGGGCCTGCAGCTGTGTTCGAAACGTCTGCCCCTATTTTACCATCAGTCTCGGCGTCGCCAATGCGCGCAACGCTAGTGCGCTCGACACGTTCGGCGTTGGCGCCACCGACGCTTGTTTCGTTGCGAAAACTGTTGTCGTCCTTCTCTAACTGCTGCTGTTGTATAGCACCGACAGTCGATGTGCGTAAATTTTGCAGCAACCACCTTTTTAACTGAACACCAGATACGTCACTTGTATTGATATCCATGGTGTGAACACTATCCCACTTCTGAGTTTGTAGACGCAATTATTTCTTTGTTCCAACTCTTTTTTATTCCACCAGCCTTTTTCATGCCTCTTTCTTTTCCCGCGTCTATTCTTCTTCTCCTTAAGCTAGATCTGTTCTCTTAATGTTAACTCATTATGGTTCTGCTAATTCTAGTGATGGCACTGTTAGTGGTTAACATAGTATTGGTATGCCATCAGCCTACTACACGGAGCACGTCATCATATTGGGCCTTTAGAGAAGGATTCTTCTGGAGTCGCGCTTCATTCCTCAGGAATTGAGCTAACGTGATGGGTCTGGAGTGGCCTAAATCGACACCAATTGGGTCCTTAAAAGGTAGGGATACTACATGGCGACCGTCTTCCGTTCGGTTTCCCGGAAAATCTGCTCATGGATCACATCTGCTTCCTTCTCCGGCTTCGCTGGAAGACCTTCCACCTCCCAAAACTTGATGAGAAGTTCATCGAGTTTTGTCTCTGGCGCGACTCCCGTTTGAGCCGAGAATGCCGGAGATTTGGAGAGGATAGGCCCGCATAACACCCACCCGACGAAATCTCCACCAATATCCTTTTTGATTGTTTCCCCAAGGATATGAGGGAAGAGATCCACCCCAATCATCATTTTAATTGGGGCAGGCTTATTGTAGTGGGGATCCGCCAGCGGGCGATCTAAGCACTCGTAACGGACCACGTCCTAGAAAGAGTGCACCGGAATCGCGTCTGTCAGTCTGGGAATGACTAAGGCTAACGCATCAACTTGCCTCCTGCTGTCGCAAGGGGCGGACAGCTTTAGCAAACATGCCTTTTCGGCAGAACCTCCGTCGCTTTGACCCATACTTTAAACCGCCGCGTTGATTGAACAGAAAGGCGGCTGGATGAGATTAAAGACCCTCTCTGACAAGAAGGTCGAATCGGCACCCGAATCGATAAGGGCACGCACATGAAACTCCTCACGCAGATGATTAAGGGTAATAATAGCGATACCTAGGAGGCCTCGGCCTGGAGTGGATGCAAAGAAACTATTCGCATTCGATGGCTGAGTATTGGAATCGGTGCGTTCTTGAGAGTGGAAATGTGGAACTGCCGAGATGGACGAACTGGATGTGGGCAGGTTGCCGGAATACAAACAAGGTGTGATGCCTCTCCTTGCAGATATGACAATTATGGGCTCTGGAACAGTCCCGAACCTGATGGCCTCGAGCGAAGCAATTCAAACACAAACTCTGTTGCTTGATTACTTCCACTCTTTTGGGAACGGCCATATCCAGGAAACTTTGACACACACGGTGTCCTTCTGACACAGCCGACAGGAAGCCGCTTTAACCTGGGTCTTTGCTGGAAAAGCTCGGACCCGTGCGGTGCTGACAGGCTTCCGCGCCCCGGATTGGACGTCCTGCATACTTGTCCCCGCACTATGATCCTCCGTGGCTTTAAGTACACGATAGCGATCAGTCAGGAAACAGTTGAGATCGTCCCAGGATGACACTGCAGTCTTATTCGTTGTTGCTCCCACAACAGGATGGTTTTCTGCACTCGCTCCAGACAGCTCTCGCAGGGCCTTGCCGGACCCGTGAGTAACCGAGGGAATTTGGAGCAGCTGCTTGGCTTGCGTCATGATCAACAACCGATCATTTTCGTACTGAGCAGTGAGGTTGTTCCACGCGGACTGGAAACCCTCGTTTGTTAAAGGGGACTTGGATACGATGGCTCTAGCTTCCCCTCGGGTTATGGAATTTAAATGATAAAGTTTCTTCACTTTTGCCAGACACGGATTGCCGATGTAGATAGCGGAGAACAAATCACGGAATGTTGGCCATGCGAGGCTATCGCCTTCGAAGATTTCTACCTCACACGGAGGTAATCGGTGACCTTTGGAAAGCGGAACAGCGGCAGGTCGAGCTGGAGTGGGAGCGTTCTGAGCGGACAGTTGCTCTATACGTTCTACAAACAGCGTTTCGCATCGCCTTAATGGTGCTCAGAGTCATTTGGAACTCCGCTTCCACATTTGACCAGAGTGACTTGAGCTGCTCTAAGTGCATCTTGATGGAGAACAGTGGAACTTCTGTACTAAGAGCCTCTGTCTCATGAGCCTCGAATAGTGTCAAGGCGTCGCAGGTGGCAATGAAATCAGAAAGCGACATGTTGGATTTTTCTATGAGTTGTTGAGAGGCGGATGGCGTGAGTATGGGATACTCAGGAGAGGTCCCGACATTTTGCAGAGCTGGAGAAGCGCTCTTGCGAGGATTCGAAAGAGAGGACATAGAAGATTGTGCAATCGGAGAGCCGCTGTGACTACGCGACGCAGTGAAAGAAGTACGTATGTGAGTGCGTTTGGTCGTCACTGGACTAGGCGGGGCCCTGGATTTTTTGGGAGATCGAGGCGGACGGTCGGTGCGACCAGGGACTGTAAGGCCTGCGGACTTAGGAGCAGCCTTCGCGGGATCGGTGGACATTATTTACCGAAACGTAGGAGAAAGAATATTCCCGGTTCAAACAAGGATACACGAAACGACAGGAAGTGGACTGTATGTTGGTTGAGTTTTTACGTATAAATAAATAAGAGAAAAAAAAAAACCTTTTGTCTTATAAATAATACTTACTAAATATTTCGTCTAAAAAAATACAATTATAAGTAAAACACGACCAAATTTTGAAAAATTTAATTGTTTTGTCGTAATTAGGGTTTTATTTTTTTTTTTTTTGTTGTGATGGTAATTTTTTTTTTTTTTTTCTCGACTTGTGGAAAAATAAAAACGCAAAAACAAAATTATAGTCTTAGTTTTGTTAATTAAAAACGAAAATGAAAAAACATTAAAAATTATTTATTATATTTATTTTGAATGTGTGCTCCATGATATTCCTTGAATAAAAAATAATGTATTATCGATGTATTGGTTATGTATGGAGTTATCGATGGTTATCGGTTAGGATAATCGAATATCGTGCGGGAATAATAAACAAAAACAAGAAAGAAAAGTACAGTCGAGAACGCCGAACTGTATAATACTCTCTGCACTTTTCCCGATTAAATTATTAAAATCGGTATCCAGATATTACAATGTGTAGCATTTGCATTAAGACACGTTGAAACAAAAACAATCTAAGCATACTCAAATATACATCTGTTTGTTTGCATGCGAATATACATACATATGTACGTTTGACAATATATGCTGCATATATTTATTTATGCGTGTATTCGGCGCAGCCAGCTTCCGCGGGCAGCGCTGCCGAAACACACACAGCGAAAACGTTCGAACATGTGCTTGTGTGTTTCTGTCTCGCTTGCACCAATGGGTTGATATTGCGTTCAATTATCAATATTGTAACGCTTCTAGTTTTCTTGTTTATAGTCCGATTTTAATGCGCCTTTCAGGATAGTTTAATATAGTTAATCTCCACACGAATTATAAATATCAATACTGTATGATACGAACAAGTTCCCAAAAAACGGCATTTGAAGAGTTTTGAAGTGTGGGAAAAGGGGGCGTGGCAGTCCAAAATTAAATTAAATGGCAGTGCAACTATGCTGTCGCTAGGAACCTCCGTACCCAAATTGGTGTGCCTAAGTGCCATAGTTACTGAGATATTTGCCGAAAATACCAATTTTTCCCGAGGTGTGTCCAGTTTTTTGCTCATTGTGGGCGAATGGGGCGTGGCATCGAAAAAAAAAGAATCTTGTATTGACTGACTAAATATCTGATCGTTTGACACCAAGCTTGAACTTGTAGCACTTAGCATCTCTGAAATCTGTTTGTTCAAACGGACAGACGGATAGACAGACAGACGGACATGGCTATATCGACTCGGCTTGTGATGCTGATCAATAATATATATACTTTATGGGGTTTGCCACGCCTCCTTCTGCCCCCGCAAATTGTAAAAAACAGTTTTCATTGCACTACAACTTTGAAACTATGAAAGCTATCGTAACCAAATTTACACAGTAGGTGTATGGTAAAACTATAACTGTCCTCACTAAGTTTCATTAATCGGACAACTATAGCTTATAGCTCCCATATGACAAATCGGTCAAAAACAAAAAATTTGTATGAAGACATGTAGTAGTTGCTAAGTGGTCGCAACCAAACTCACACAGAATGTGTACATAATTATTAAAAAGTAACTTCACCAAATTTGGTCCAAATCGGAGAACTACAACATGTGAAACAAATTGGTCAAAAATGTTAAAAATTGTAATTTATGTACGTGTTTGAAGAAAAGTGGTAAATCATTTTTTATCTACTTTAGCTGTCCTGATTGTCAACAGTGCTGTGGTCCAAGTGATGTGACATGCATTAGAGAAACATGAGGTCTGCGGTTCGAACACCAGCTCAGACAGGCATTTGTTTTCTTTTTTCTTTTCTAGAGGTAGAGTGGGGACATGTGAGAATCCTGTGTCTGATACCGCGGGTGCGATTGCAGCTAGCGCGTAACTTTTTTTTACTTTTTTAATTTTAATTTAAACTATTATCTTTTTTAAATTTGTATTTTAAAATATGAATCAGTCTACTGCTTCTTCTTTTAAGTTTGTAAGTATTTTTTGTATGCGCACTACAAGGAGTACGGGGTCTTATACAGTCGGCACGTCGACTGTAGCCTTTCTTACTTGTTCTTATCACTTGGGACTGCCACTCTTAACACACGCTCGCGGTTTAACGACACTTTCATTTTTTTTTTATTGGTATACGGAATGTATATAGGTATGTTGGTAAGTATGTATAACTATATGTATGTATAATATAATTGTAATTTGACAATTGGTTACAAACAATTACAGCAAACAAACACAGGATAGGTTGGAATATACCTGTGGAACCTGCGAGGCACGTCAGGTATTGAGACACACACAGATGCTGCGAAAAATGCACAAGTCGCTATGAGAGAGCGGGACCGTGCACCTTGCAGTATGTATGACAGACAAAAGCTGTACTTATCAGGCTTTCCACTTATGCTAGCTGGAGGAGCGGAAGGATATTCGGCTCGAAGGACCAAATGTTTGTAGCTGGGCGGACACTGATCAAGTGTTGAATTGCCGGGTGCCAATATCTTCTGCTGTTGTTGCTGAGGGAGCGTTGGGTTAAATAAAAAAACGCGCGGTACTGCGTTTGATGATTTGAATATGTAAATGTTTATTTATGCACACGCGTGAGCGGGTTGAAGAAATTACAAAAAAACTTAGAAAAAAACGGTGGCGAGGGAATTCGCGTCTTTGTGAATGGCGATTTACAATGTAATGCCAGTCACTCGCTTCAGTGTGACCGTCGCTGCTCAAGGTGGAAATCCACCGCCACACCTCACCTGTTCACCCTGTGGTGTGAACAATATCAATTATTTTTATGATTTTGTCGTAATTGTTTTTTTTTTCTTCTCTTTATTATTTATATCCTTTATTATTTAATTTTTTTTGTTAATATTTTTTTTCCTCGATTTTCAGGACGCCTTTCCTTTGGTTTTGATAAAAAATAGTCATCGATGTATCAGATATATTAAGAGTTATCGATTGACACAATCGAATATTAAGCGGGGATTTAAAAAAAAACGATTAAAGAATTGATCGAGGAATTCACTCGTGACTCAGTCACGAGTAGTGTCACGTAGTGATGTTCAAGTCACAACACTGACAGCGACTCAGCTGTTCTGACGGCGGTGGATTTTCATAAAGTGCAAAACTTTATTTTAAGAAAATTTGATGACTATTTTAATTGCGATCACCAATTGGAGTAGCTGCAGTGAAGAGTAATGCGCGTGAAAAGCGATCGCTTGCACTACCTACCAACAACAATTAAAACAGCAGCACAGGAGCTGCAACAACCAACAACAAGTAAAACAGCAGCACAGGAGCTGCAACAACCAACAACAAGTAAAACAGCAGCACAGGAGCTGCAACAACCAACAACAATTAAGACAGCAGCGCGGGAGCTGCAAGTGACAGAGTTTATTAAGAGAATTTTTTTGTGTCAGTTGAATCATGTAAGTGGATACTCTAGCCAACATTTTTTTTTTTTTCATCAAATACAAAAAGTGTTAAGTTTATTTTGTAAAAATTAATTAGTACTAGTGAGTATTTTATATTGCAACAGATCATGTAAAAAATTTTTTGTTTAATAATAATCAGAACCAAGTGAAAGTGACTGCTTTGAGAATTTTAGTTTACTTTGTGTTACTTTCTGTGTGTCTAAAATTGTGCATACAGTTCTCGCGCCTCAGAGCTGCGACGTAATTCGACCCATCTTTTGACGGCCCGTTTTATTTTTCTCGGCCACTGGCCTGCGCATGTCACGCTTCAACCCATATAGAAATCCCCGCAAGCAGTCTAGTGACTCAGATTCCCACTGTGACACTCGCATCAGAGTTCCGGCTACAAGACTTCTCCCTGCAGTTAAAATGGATCCAGATCAGCTTAGGGAAGTGATAAGGTCGGCTATAAGCAATGCTTTAGCCGAACAGTCCGGTGCAAATCAGCAGAGGGACTAAGCATTGACTCAAAGAATTAATGAGTTAGCTGAACAAATAGCAGCAGCAAACGTTGCCGCCCCACAAGTAGTAGCGTATGCTGCTATAGAAATTAGAAACGACATTCACTGTGACGAGCCGCTAGATGCCGTCAAGTGCTTACCTGAGTTTGCAGGAGTACAGGAATCTTATGTATCTTGGAGGCAGGCACCATTAGCAGCTTACAAGATTTTAAGACCATATAATGGCAGTTCTCGTCATTATCAGGCTGTTATCATTATAAGAAGCAAAATTAGGGGCCCCACAGATGCGGTACTGGTCTCATTTGGTACTGTATTGAATTTTGATGCGATAATAAATCGCCTTAAGGCAAGGTGGCCTGTCCCTGCTTCAATATTACGATGAGGTAGAGAAGAAACTCACACTTCTCACTAACAAAGTTAACATGTCATATGAGCCGGCCTTAGCAAAGGGCTTATGTGAAAAATTCCGCGACGATGCGTGTGTTCATATCGGGTCTCATGCGCAGTCTTACAGATGTGCTCTTTGCAGCAAAGCCCAGAGATTTGCCATCAGCGCTAGCTCTCGCGCAAGAAGTCGAGTCAAATCATGAAAGGTACGCATTCGCGGCTAATTTCGCAAGAAGTCTAGAAGACAAAGAGCCCAAGCCACATGCAAAAGCGCAGGGGCCAACAGGAGAGACATTCGCAACAAGCCGAAACACAAGCTAGCGGTACAAAGAATCCACACTTTAGTAAGCAAAGCAGGGCCCCAGTTCAGAGTTACCAACGAAGCAGCAGGCAGCACAATAATAATGGCGCACCGGTGCCCATGGAGGTCGATCCTTCCTTCTCGAGGGTTTTGCAGCCCACTCAGGCCCCTGCTTACGCGAATAGGAAGCACCCAGCATCTGACCGCACAGGCGGAATCAGCAGAGGTTGAATCACGTCGCGCAAGACGCGGGTCAGGGGGCAGAGGCGTATGCTGCTGCCGCCTCCCGCGCAGCGGCACAAATCAATGACGATGCTAGTTATGACTCTGATGTCCTCAATTTTTTAGGAGCAAATCCCTGCTATCCGTCATCAGACGATGAGTAGCAGGGACTTACATGCGATTCCTCATAGACACGGGCGCGGCCAAGAATTTCACTCGGCCAAATGAAGGGTTGAAAGGCGTCCGCTCGGTAGAGTCCCCCTTCAAAATTCACTCCATTCACGGCGAGGCACAAATTGCACACAAATGCTTTGTTTCAATGTGTGGATTAAAGGCCACTTTTTTTATTCTGACGGACTTGTCAACTTTCGATGGGATAGTAGGCCTTGACCTGTTAAAGCGGGCAGCTGCTTCGCTTTGTCTAGCTTCAGGACAACTTAAGTGGGGCACGGAGGTCGAACAAATCACCCACACATGCAAAAATGTAAATTTCACAAATGTATACTGCGCAGGGGCATCCACATTAGCTAGAAGTTCTTTTTTGAAAATGCTAAAGACCAGACAAAAAGCCTTTGCAGACACAGACGAGGCGTTGCCGTATAACACATCAGTCGTGGCTACCATTAGGACCACAGATGAGCAACTGATCTATGCCAAGCTTTACCCATATCCAATGGGAGCAGCTGATTTCGTTAATAAAGAAATCAAAGATCTGCTAAAGAATGATATAATTCAAAAGTCCGTCTCTCCCTACAATAACCCAATATGGGTAGTAGACAAGAAGGGCACTGATGAAGCGGGCAATAGGAAAATGAGGTTGGTAATGGACTTTCGTAAACTTTACGAAAGAACCGTGCCTGACAAATATCCTATGCCAAATATATCAATGATATTGGGGAATTTGTGGAAAGCCAAATTCTTTTCAACATTAGACCTCAAGTCTGGTTATCACCAGATCATACTCGCTGAACGCGACCGTGAAAAAACCTCTTTCTCTGTGAACGGGGGTAAATACGAGTTCAAAAGACTCCCCTTTGGATTAAAGAATGCAGCAAGCATCTTCCAAAGAACCATCGACGACATACTGCGAGAGCAAATTGGCAAATTTTGCTATGTTTATGTCGATGACGTAATCATCTTTTCAGAAGATGAGGAATTCCACGTTAAACACGTGTATTGGGTCCTAAAAAGCTTACACGAAGCACACGAAACATGAGGGTACACGAAACATGAGGGTACACGAAACATGAGGGTCTCCGTCGAAAAGTCAAGTTTTTTTTAAGAAAAGCGTGAACTTTCTTTGTTTCATAGTCACCAGCACTAGCGCCACGACGGATCCTGAAAAGGTCTCAAGAGGGTCGTCCTATAACAATGATTTCAAGAACATTGAAGGACAGCGACGTTAACTATGCAACAAATGAGAGAGAGTTATTGGCCATCGTTTGGTCACTTGGCAAATTAAGGCACTACTTGTATGGGGTGAAAGACATTAATATCTTCACTGACCATCAAGCCTTGACCTTCGCAGTTTCGGAATCTAATCCAAATGCGAAGATTAAAAGGTGGAAAGCGCGCATTGACGAGTCTAATGCGCGTATCTTCTATAAACCTGGCAAGGACAATCTGGTTGTTTAAGCCTTGTCAAGACAGCAGCTCAACGCTGTACATGAACAAGAAATTGCGTCATGTGCATCAACGATCCACAGTGACGTATCTCTCACCAACGCCATTGAGACAAAAGACAAACCCTTGAACTGTTTTCAAAACCACATAGTGCAAGAAGAGGCGCGTTTCCCCTTAAAACGAAGTTTTATTCTTATTTGGGAATAAGAAACGCTACTTGATCAGCTATACTTGCATCGAATCGCTGCTAGACGAGCTCAAAGATGTAGTCTCACCCAAATGCGTAAATGCCCTCCACTGTAATTTACACACGCTTCCAATGATATAAGATACATGGGTTCGAAGATACCCAGCCACAAAGTTCTGGCACTGTGCCACAAAGTTCGCGTAGTGGACATATTTGCGTTTGGAGAAAGAAGGGAAATCCTCACAAAAGAGCATATTATCCATAGGTCTGCACAGGAAAATGTTAAGCAGGTACTCTCGGAGTACTACTTTCCAAAGATGGCAAAAATAGCCAATGAAATAGTACAGAATTGTAAATTGTAAATACGATAGACACCCCAAAAAACAAGAGCTTGGGGAGACGCCGATCCCTTAACATGTAGGAGAGATGTTACACATAGACATTTTCTCCACTGACAGGAAATACTTTCTCACTTGCATCGACAAGTTCTCTAAGTTTGCTATTGTCTAACCGGTCCCTTCAAGAACCATTGTGGATCTGAAGCCAGCCTTAATGCAACTAATGAATTTTTTTGCAAAAGCCAAATCCATTTAGTGTGACAATGAACCGTCATTGAATACGCACGCAATAGAGTCCCGGCTATTGCAAATTCTCCCTTGCTGAACATCACTGCCAGCCAAGATGTCCTCAGCCTCCCTTGCCTTCATCGTTTGAATAAACGTAATTTGGAGGTGATACAGCAATTTAAGAAGGACGCCGGAACTGATCAGGCCTATCGTGTGGCATTCATCATTGGAGCCATATGCTGTGCTTTAATCTGCATTGGTTTCACTCTTTGGCGGATCATCGACGCAAAGAAGACTGCGAAGCAGTTACGAGACGTTTTCGCCGGAATTGGGTCGGCCGAGGACGGCCTTATACTTGAGGGGGGAGTAGTTAACACATAGCACTTAATATAGAATATTAAGCAACCCTCGCTATAGAGGGCTTTGTAAGTTAAGGAACAGCCCTCGCAATAGCGACACTGCATACTTTGTATCAGCGCGCTATAGATGCAATGGTCAGCAGCGGTAACCGGACACTTTTGTTTTGCTGCAAGAGTTTCCGTTATTGCCTAAGATTGCTGAGTCGGCTTGCCGACCATGACATTGTGGCGTGATGCGAGTTTTGGCTTATGTTAAATGAAACATAATTTGTATTAAGAAATCAGTTTTGAATACAGCGCTCTTCCAGTAAGTCGCTTAAATAAATATTCACTCCGGCACTTGGCCGTTAAATAATTTGTTTCATTGTCTGAGCCCGAGGCCAGTAATTGGAGGCTCAGTCGCCTCCCAACCTAATCATCAATCCTTAGAGAAAGGAAAACAATTAATTTATATATGCGCATCAATTCACTAGGATTTTTAGGATAAATTTGTCGAGCCAAACAATGGAATTGAAGTTTATCTCTAGGGTTTTCAAAACGACAATGCACTTTGTATTTAACGATATATCTCTAGTATGTGATGCTTTATGAAATATATTCTGAGTTACTACTATTACAGATAAGTTGCGATGATGAGAGCCTTTTATAAATAATTCGCAAATACTTTTGTTAAATGCTCCCATCATTGGATCATCTAATACAATAAGGAAAGGCTCGTTGAGATTATTTTCAATTGTTTCTGGTACCCCTTTATGATATTCAAGCCCTGTAAAACTAGGCTTTGCGTGTTCTTCAGCATAACACCAAATGATCCTTTTTATATCTTGATTAATAAGTGTATTTTGATTGTTCAAAAGATTTTCCAGAAACGTTGTTTTTCCTGATAGAGGGTCTACATATAAGCATTGTAAATGGATGAATAAAGTGTACAAACATTGTTGATTTATTTAGGAGAATTTGTTAATAATAGTCTTGCATTTTTCCCGATTAAATTATTAAATTCGGTATCCAGATATTACAATGTGAAGTACTTGCATTAAAACATGTTGAAACAAAAACAATCTAAGCATAATCAACCATTCATCTATTTGACTGTATGCGAATACACATACGATTGACAATATATCATGCATAAACGTATGTATGTGTGTATTCGGCTCGGCCAGCGTCCGCGGGCAGCGCTGCCGCCACACAGGTAGCAAAAACGTTCGAACATGTGCTTGAATGTTTCTGTCTCACTTGCACTTACATATGTATTGATATTGCATTCAATTATCAATAATTTAACACTTCTAGTTTTCTTGTTTATAGTCCGCTTTGAATGCACCTTTCAGGATAGTTTGATATAGTTAGTCTCCACACGAATTATAAATTACATTACTGTACTATATCAACAAATGTCTTAAAAACGAAATGAAAGTTATTATAGTTATTAATCTTTAAAAAAGGGGGCGTGACAGTTCAAAATTTTAAAAAACACAGATTTTTTCTGAATTGTGTCTAGATTTTTGATCATTGTGGGCGAATGGCGCGTGGCATCGAAAAAAAAAGATTTATGTATTGGCTGACTAAATATGTGATTGTTTGACACCAAGCTCGATCTTGTATCTCTGAAATCTGTTTATTCATACGGACAGACCTACAGAGAGACAGGCGGACATTGCTATATCGACTCGGCTTGTGATGCTGATCAAGAATATATATACTTTATGTGGGCTGCCACTCCTGCTTCTGCCTGTTACATACTTTGCACAAACCCAATATACTCTTGCAGAGAGTATAACAAATTGGTCAAAAATGTTAAAAATTGTAATTTATGTATGTACACGTGTTTGAAGAAAAGTGTTAAATCAATGTTTATTTGCTTTAGCCGTGATAATTATCAACAGTGGTGTGGTCCAAGTGAGAGTGAGATTTTTCGATCGATAGGCTACGGCTCTCGACAAGACACAGAGCGGTAGCCAGAGCATAGAACAATTTGTCTTGCTCTTGCTGCTACAGAGTAGTTTTTGCAAACTCTACTAGGTATTCACCTATTTTAGGACATTACGTTATATTTACTAAAGTTGATATGTAGAAAGTTAACTTTCCATCAGGCTTGAAAGGTGTCGTGATCACTTTGTAGACCGTGAGTCAGGCAAGAGTCAGTTCGTGACTAACAAAGTTTTACATCATCGGCATACATTTAAACTCGGGAATTATAAATTACTGAAGGCAAATCATTAACAAATAACGAAAAAAGTAAAGGCCCAAAATGGCTTCCTTGAGGAACACCATAGGTAAATCGCACAGTCTTAGATAACGGGCCATTAAAATTCACTTTTTGAGTTCTTGAGCGTAAACAGTTCGCAATCCAAACTATTAATTTATCTGGGAATCCGAGTAAATTAAATTTATGTACACTGTAGTGTGCAGCATTTTAGTCAACTATAAATTCTCGCAGTGAAAGAAAAATAACTCACTCGAAAAACAAATACAATAGTAAAAGGGACATGCAAAAATCTAAACAACAACGGTCGAAGCACAAAGCAAGCAATGCAAGATCACGCCATAATACCGTTACTTTCGTTCCAGTAGCAAAAGAATAGTAAACAGGCCGACTGCACCCAAGTTGTGCCATTCCCTACAACCATCGCTGAAAGAAAGGTAATAGTTAGAAAATTAATACTCATTGTGAAAAGTGCAAGTGATCATTTTTATTCGTGTCCATTAGGCAGGCCGCATAAATAGTTTTCTAAAAAAAACCGGTTAGCCTCCGCGCCTCCGCGGTCTCGCGCTGTCAGCGCAGGTAATCGGTGTGTTCGATTGGGATTTTCCCATAGTGGAAAGAAGACCGTACAAAAGCTGACGTGGTGTGTGTCTGAAGCCAAAAGACGATCAGCATCGCCGTCGATTTCCACTGCAGTGCGCGCTGTTTGGCCAGCAGTTTGGCCGCAATCAAAACTGTTCGGAGCCGTTCACAGTAGCGTAAACTGGGAATTCGCACCGGCACAGTTTTTACCGGCTCTACAGACAACTGGAAGGCAGTACAGTGCTGCCGCCATCGGGACTGTACAGAGCCTTTCACACCGTCACGGCGAGACAAGTGCCATCTCAGTAGCTTTTACATCCGAATAGCTCTACAGTTTGGAAGCAACTGTGAGATAGCTTTAACGCACTCTATAATCTGAGCGACGTCAGCGTACCAGCCTCGGGTTCCAAGTGGGTTATTCGTGGTATAACCACACCGTTCGTAAACAACTGGGTGTCCCAGTAAAAGCAGTTGGCGCATAATTGCAATAGCCAATAAAAATCACAGATTTGTATGGAAAAATAATTGAATTTAAATTGAATTGTTAGAATTATTTGAGTTTAAACTAATGTATATTTCCCTCAATTAAGAAAGCAACAATAAGTCAACCAGTTATGTTTCACCCTCACTGATACACCGTCTTATCCATCAAAACAAAAAAGTTTAATCCACAGAAACATCGGTAGCTGCTTCGATGGGCCCAACGAGCATTCAACGATGGAGAATATGAGTTTGTGAGTAATATAAAAACAACTTTTAACCATTATATATGTGTATGTATAAAAATTATGTCACTACATACATATTTGCATAATTATGCGCTTCAATACATTGCTTAAGACAAGCGTATCGAGTAGGAGTAAATGTTATAATGGTCGAATATAGCTATCTTGACTTATTTTGAATTTCGTTATAGTACTTTGAAACCGAATTAATATGAATATTAATATTAATATTGTGTGGTTAATGAATTGAGATGATGGTGTAATGTTATTCGATGGTTCAATGCTGGTAAAGATAGACCAGTACTTTAGTAGCGCTCGTTGAAATAACGACCGACTTATTTTAGGGGTAGCTTAAAACATTAGCTAAGCTACCACGGTAGGGTGGGTAAAGAACGGGTACAGGAACACCTACAGTGCCCCGACAGTCGATCGACTTCTGCTTATGGTTCTCCTTCTTACAGTGGTTCAGAAAGTTTCATTCTTGTTTGATAAATTCCATAGTCCTTCCGAAAGTGCACTTATTATTTTTACACCCCGTACTCTAAAAATGACTAGAGGGGTCTATTAAGTTTGTCTGAAGCGAAGTGTGCGTAACAGGCAGAAGGAGGCTTCGCAGACCCCATAAAGTATATATTTTATTGATCAGCATCGAAAAACGAATCGATATAGCCATGAACGTCTGTCCGTCTGTTCGTATGAACACCTAGACCCACCAAATTTATAATGAAAGTCCGTTATTAAGTCAGGCAGGTGAGGTTTATTTCAAATTTTTGCCACGCCCCTTACCGCCCCCGCAATGAGCATAAAACCAGACACACCTCGAAAAAAAATGTAGTTTTAGGCCAATAACTCAGTAACTATGACACTTAGGAACACCCTTTCTGGTAAGAAGGTTGCTAGAGACAGCCTTAATGCCATGCCATTAAAAATTTTGAGCTGCCCTTTAATGCCGTTTTTAAGGCATTTATTCAGATAGTAGAGTGTTGTAATTCAACATTCGTATAGAGACATATCAAATCAAACTATTCTGAAAGTGGCATCAAAATACTACCTTTAACAAGTAAGAAAGGCTACAGTCGACGTGCCGACTGTATAAGACCCCGTACTCCTTGTAGTGCGCTTACAAAAATACTTACAAACTTAAAAGAAGAAGCAGTAGACTGATTCATATCCCACCTTCCATTCTTCTATGGATATCTTCATATCTAACAGGTAGGACCCAAAGGGTTATGCTTAGATCAGCCATCTCTAAATCTGTTTTTTTTTTACTTCTGAGTTCCCCAGGGTAGTCACCTTGGACCTTTACTCTTTAATCTTTTTATAAACGACCTTCCCTGTTCGCTATCCCATTGTCGCATACTTATGTATGCAGATGATGTGAAATTATTATTATCTTATAAGAACCCTTCGGATCATGCGTTATTACAAGATGATTTAAACACAATGCATAACTGGTGCATAACAAATCACTTGCACCTCAATTTCTCTAAATGCCTGTTTATGACTTTTTAACAGGGTTACTCCTTACATAGCCAATTACTATATCGACAATGTACCCTTAAAACGCATACTATTAGTTGAAGATCTTGGTGTTCTCTTTGATAATAAATTAAGTTTCACACATCATATCTCCACAATTGTTAATAAAGCCAAGGGCACTCTTGGATTTATTAAACGCTGGTCTAAGGAATTTAATGATCCCTTCGTCACTAAACTTCTTTATACATCCCTTGTCCGGCCCATTCTTGAATATTGTTCATGTGTCTGGTCTCCTCAACATGCACATACTCAAGATTTAATTGAGTCGGTGCTTTACTCTTTGCACTTCGCGGACTCAATTGGGACCCTAACCTTCGTCTTCCATCCTACACCAACAGGCTCTTACTCCTCGATCTCCCGTCCCTTATTAATCGCAGGAGAGTTCTTGGAGTTATTTTTCTTCATAAACTTATAATTGGCGATATCTGCTCCCCATCCCTCTTAGAACGTCTTAATTTTAACATTCCAGCCAGGGCAACCAGTTACTACATCCCTTTATTTCTTCCTACATGCACTACTGACTACGCTTTGCACAATCGTTTTCGGGTACTATGCGCTAATTATAATCAATACTATAGAATAATTGATACATCTCTCTCTCTCTTTTCCAACTTAAAGCTTCACTTTTCAGCCAACTCCGTTAAATCTCTGATTTCTATGGGCTGTTTGTTTGGAATCCCTTCCATTCATGCGTCCCTTTAAATCAGAGATCTTTCGTGTTAGTTTTGGCACACATTTTTATTGATCTGGTTGGGTTTTTCTGGGTTTTCCCAATCCTCGCAACATATGTTGGATCAATTTCAATACATTTTATCCCCAGATTAACTATTAATTAATTTATCAATCTAAACTACTAAATTTTTTTTAAGCCTTTTCAGTTTAAAAAAAAAATTTTTCTTTTATATTTTTACCTTGTAAAAATTATTAATATTAATTTTAATTATATTTATAAACTTATTTTTGGTTAATACTCGCGACTGTTCTTAGTCTGCGCTAATAAAAAAAAAAAAAAAAATATATATATATTTTAAAATACAAATTTAAAAAAAAGTTGTTTAAATTAAAATTTAACAAGTAAGAAAGGCTACAATCGACCGAGCCGACTATAAAAGACCCCGTACTCTCATAGTAGTGCACATTTGTATTCAATTTGAATTGAAATTTTAAAAAAAATAATTTAACAATTCGCATTGCCAGCTTTCGAACCTACAACCTCAGACAAACTCTATCAGTTGCACCACGCACCACTTTCAAGAATTCTCCGAACATCAGCATTTACATATTATTCATACAAACACACATTCGTTTGAAATTATAAGTATGCATGTATGTATGTATGTGTGTATTCGGCGCGGCCAGCGTCTGCCGGCAGCGCTGTCGCCACACAAGCATCGAAAACGTTCGAACATGTGTTTGTATGTTTCTGTCTCGCTCTCGCGCGTAAGTGATATTGCAGTTAAATAACAAACTTTGTAACGCAGTAGCTCTTTTGTTAAAGGTAGTATTTTGATGCCACTTTCAGAATAGTTTGATTTTATACGTCTCTATGCTTATGTTGAATTACAACACCCTACCATATGAATAAATGCCTTAAACATGGCATTAAAGCGTAAACGTTTGGTTAACTCTCATGAGAAAAGGGGGCGTGGCAGCTCACAATTTTTAATGGCATTGCATTAAGGCTGTCTCTAGCAACCTGTTTACCAGAAATGGTGTTCCTAAGTGCCATAGTTACTGAGTTATTGGCCTAAAACTACATTTTTTTCGAGGTGTGTCTGGTTTTTTGCTCATTGCGGGGGCGGTAGGGGACGTAGCAAAAATTTGAAATAAACTTAACCTGCCTGCAATATAGACGGACTTTCATTCCAAATCTGGTGGCTCTAGCTCTTGTAGTTTAAAAGATCCAGGTGTTCATACGGACGGACGGACGGACAGACAGACGGACAGACAGACAGACGGACATTGCTATATCGACTCGGCTGTTGATGCTGATCTAGAATATATATACTTTATGGGGTCGGCCACGCTTCCTTCTGCCTGTTACGCACATTTCGCTTCTGACAAACCTAATAGACCCCTATAGACTTTTTTAGAGTACGGGGTCTAAAAAAGTAAAAAAAAGTTATGCGCTAGCTGCAATCGAACCCGCGGTATCAGACACAGGATTCTCACATGTCGCCACTCTACCATATGTACCTCACCTCAATTTGCAGGTGCTGCTGATTATCTGCATTTACATATAATAATGTTTTGTTATAGAAAAAGAAAAAGACAACAAATGCCTGTCTGTGCTGGGGTTCGAACCGCAGACCTCATGTTTCTCTAATGCATGTCACATCACTTGGACCACAGCACTGTTGACAATCAGGACGGCTAAAGTAGATAAACATTGATTTACCACTTTTCTTCAAACACGTACATAAATTACAATTTTTAACATTTTTGATCAATTTGTTTCACATGTTGTAGTTGTCCAGATTTGGACCAAATTTGGTGAAGTTACTTTTAATAATTATGTACACATTCTGTGAGAGTTTGGTTGCGATCACTTAGCAAATACTACATGTCTTCATACAATTTTTTTGTTTTTGACTAATTTGTTCTATGGGAGCTATAAGCTATAGTTGTCCGATCTCGATGAAACTTGGTGAGGACAGTTATAGTTGTACCATACACCTACTGTGTAAATTTGGTTACGATGGCTTTCAAAGTTTCAAAGTTGTAGTGCAATGAAAACTGTTTTGCTATATCGACTCGGCTGTTGCTATATCGACTCGGCTGTTGATGCTGATCTAGAATATATATACTTTATGGGGTCGGCCACGCCTCGTTCAGTCTGCTACATACTAAAGAATTTGTGTTTTCAGCGACCAACTCAATAACTATGGGACTTAGGATCATCAATTCTGGTTCCTAGCGACAGCATAAATGCATTTCCATTTAAAGTTTTAGGCTGCCACCCACAATTGATAAAATAGTTTTCAAACTTAATGTACAGTATTGTAATTTATAATTCGTATGAGACTAACTATATCAAACTATTCTGAAAGGTGCATTCAAATCGGACTATAAACAAAAAACAAGAAGCGTTACAATATTGATAATTGAACGCAATATCAATACATAAGTGCAAGCGAGGCAGAAACACACAATCACATGTTCGAACGTTTTCGATGCTTGTGTGGCGACAGCGCTGCCGGCAGACGCTGGCCGCGCCGAATACACACATACATACATACATGCATACATATAATTTCAAACGAATGTGTGTTTGTATGAATAATATGTAAATGCTGATATTCGGAGAATTCTTGAAAGTGGCCCGTGGTGCAACTGATAGAGTTTGTCTGAGGTTGTAGGTTCGAAAGCTGGTAATGCGAATTGTTAAATTATTTTTTTTTAAATTTCAATTCAAATTGAATACAAATGTGCACTACTATGAGAGTACGGGGGTCTTTTATAGTCGGCTCGGTCGACTGTAGCCTTTCTTACTTGTTAATAATTTGCGGGGGCGGCAGGGGCCGCGGCAAAAAATTCAAATATACTTAACCTGCCTCACATATAGACGGACTCTCTTTCCAAATTTGGTGGCTCTAACTGTTGTAGTTTATAAGATGAAAGTGTACATCCGGACATCGGACAGACCGACAGACGGAGCTATATCAACTCGGCTGTTGATGCTGATCAAGAATATATATACTTTATGGCGTCGGCCACGCCTCGTTCAGTCTGTTACATACTAAAAAATTTGTGTTTTCAGCGACTAACTCAATAACTATGGGACTTAGGATCATCAATTCTGGTTCCTAGCGACAGCATAAATGCATTTCCATTTAAAGTTTTAGGCTGCCACCCACAATTGATAAAATAGTTTTCAAACTTAATGTACAGTATTGTAATTTATAATTCGTATGAGACTAACTATATCAAACTATTCTGAAAGGTGCATTCAAATCGGACTATAAACAAAAAACAAGAAGTGTTACAATATTGATAATTGAACGCAATATCAATACATAAGTGCAAGCGAGGCAGAAACACATAAGCACATGTTCGAACGTTTTTGCTACCTGTGTGGCGGCAGCGCTGCCCGCGGTCGCTGGCTGCGCCGAATACACACATACATACATACATATTTGCATCGTATACATATTGCCAAACGTATGTGTATTCGAATACAAACAAACAGATGAATGCTTGATTATGCTTAGATTGTTTTTGTTTCAACGTGTTTTAATGCAAGTAATTCACATTGTAATATTTCTATACCGATTTTAATAATTTAATCGGGACAACTGCAGAGAGTATTATACGGTCGGGCGCGCTCGACTGTACTTTTCTTTCTTGTCTAAGACTGTGCGAGTTACCTATGGTGTTCCTCAAGGAAGCCATTTTGGGCCTTTACTTCTTTCGTTTTTATACCCGTTACTCGTAGAGTAAAAGGGCATATTGTAATCGTTGGAATGTATGTAACAGGCAGAAGGAGGCGTGGCAGACCCCATAAAGTATATATATTCTTGATCGGCGTCACAAGCCGATTCGATATAGCCATTTCCGTCTGTCCGTCTGTCTGTCTGTCTGTCCGTCTGTCTGTCCGTATGAACAAACAGATTTCAGAGATGGTAAGAGCTACAAGTTCGAGCTTGGTGTCAAACGATTAGATATTTAGTTAGTCAATACAAAAATCTTTTTTTTTCGACGTCACGCCCCATTCGCCAACAAAAAGCAAAAAACTGGACACACCTCGGTAAAAATCGGTGTTTTCGGCAAATATCTCAGTAACTATGGCACCTAGGATCACCAATTCTGGTACCGGAGTTCCTAGCGACAGCATAATTGCATTGCCATTTATAAATTTAGACTGCCACGCCCACTTTTCCCACATTTGATAAAATAGTTTTCAAACTTCAATGCCGATTTTAGCGAACTTGTTCTTATCGTACAGTATTGTAGTTTATAATTCGTGTGAAGACTAACTATATTAAACTATCCTGAAAGGCACATTAAAATCGGACTATAAACAAGAAAACTAGAAGCGTTACAATATTGTTAATTGAACGCAATATCAACCCATAGGTGCAAGCGAGATAGAAACACATAAGCACATGTTCGAACGTTTTCGCTGCCTGTGAGTAGGCAGCGCTGCCCGCGGTCGCTGGCTGCGCCGAATACACACATACATACATATTTGCATCATATACATATTGTCAAACGTAGGTGTATTCGCATTTAAACAAACAGATGTATGTTTGATGCAAGTACTACACATTGTAATATTTGAATACCGATTTTAATCATTTAATAGGGAAAAAATGCAGAGAGTGTTATACGGTCGGCCGTGCTCGACTGTACTTTACTTTCTTGTTCATAATAGTAGTTAGAATATAGGCAACCAGGAATTCTTGTTTGTATGCGCCGGCTTTGGTGTAACCGGCAATAAACTCATTCATGAGAAAAAACCCACAGACCACCAGACTTCACGACGTGATACTTGGAAATGCTCATTAACCCTAGAACACTTATGAGTGATAAAGAAAAGGGACCGATATACAAAAGGATCACAACTGACCTTCGTAAAGAAAGGCAATAAAATGTGTTAACAACAATTGACAGCGGACTCAATTGAAAATGATCGGTACTGGCACACTTGTTTTGTCCTCAGATATTCGAGCTGTATGACTGCTTGTAAAACTCACCCCTAATACAGGTGGGCTGCACGTATACAGTACCTGTATACAGTAACTGGTTTACCCACCCTCCCCGGTGTGCGCAACCGGATTACATTTATATTTATCAATAGAAAATAAAAAGCAAAGTGAAATTAGATTCATTTTCGTAGAGTTAATTCTGTTCGCTTGTTAAAAAATTTTCGCGCGGAGCGCAAAAAAGAAAAAAAAAAGGAAAAAAAAAAAAAAAGAGGGGAGAACAAGTAGTTAGAATATTTACAACCGGAATTTCCCTCCCCTCCGGCGGTAAAGCGCCATCTAGCGGTGAGTAGAAATACAGGGAATTTTTAGCGTCATCTAGCGGTGAGCATAAATTTAGGGAACTTTGGGAATTTATTAGCTCTATGGTTTGTGTCCGAAATTAAAATTAGGGTGGTTTCCTGGTTTCATAACTAAATTTTGAGGATCCATTGGGGATCAAAAATAAAATTGGGGTTGTTTCCTGGTTTCATAACTAAATTTTGAGGATCCGTTTGGGATCAAAAATAATATTGGTTTCCTGGTTTCATAACTAAATTTTGAGGATCCGTTTGGGATCAAAAATAATATTGGTTTCCTGGTTTCATAACTAAATTTTGAGGATCCATTGGGGATCAAAAATAAAATTTATAGCGACACCTAGCGGAGATTAGAGAAACTGACATATGGTTTGTGTCCTACATAAATAGTGAGGATCAATTGTTTTAACCGGGGAACATCAGGCGTAACCAATATTCTGTGATTCAGTTTGGCCGATTTAATATCAGAGTCTCATCCCGGTTGCCTATATTCTAACTACTTGTTCTCCCTCTCTTTTTTTTTTTTTGCTTTTTTTTTTCTCTTTTTTGCGCTCCGCGCGAAAATTTTTTTAACAAGCGAACAGAATTAACTCTACGAAAAATGAATCTAATTTCACTTTTGCTTTTTATTTTCTATTGATAAATATAAATGTAATCCGGTTGCGCACACCGGTTGCGCACACCGGGAGGGTGGGTAAACCAGTTACTGTATACAGGTACTGTATACGTGCAGCCCACCTGTATTAGGGGGGAGTTTTACAAGCAGTCATACAGCTCGAATATCTGAGGACAAAACAAGTGTGCCAGTACCGATCATTTTCAATTGAGTCCGCTGTCAATCGTTGTTAACACATTTTATTGCCTTTCTTAACGAAGGTCAGTTGTGATCCTTTTGTATATCGGTCCCTTATCTTTATCACTCATAAGTGTTATAGGGTTAATGAGCATTTCCAAGTATCACGTCGTGAAGTCTGGTGGTCTGTGTGTTTCTTTCATCAATGAGTTTATTGCCGGTTACACCAAAGCCGGCGCTTACAAACAAGAATTCCTGGTTGCCAATATTCTAACTACTTTAAGGCATTAGCTGAGGCTAAGGCATTTAATTTTCGTTTGCTTAAATCTCTTTCTCTTAAAAACGGAGTCTAAACATGTCTGAACATGTTGAATGTGTTACAGGTGTCTTCTGTTCAACCCCAAAATTAATTCTATATCCATGTCATTGATTTTATGACTACTGTCACTTTTAACTAATTTTCCTTTTTTTAACACTGAATACTAATTACCTTTCTTTTGATCAAATCAGTTTCTTTTTATAAATCGGGTCTTAACATGTTTGAACATGTTGAATGTCTTGCAGGTGTTCCCGATTCAACCCCAAATTTAGTTCTCGATCCACATGCTGAGTATGTCCCATGTCATTGATTTTATTACTACTGTCACATTTAATGTGTTTTCTATAATCTACAGAGAATACTAATCAAATTGATTTTGTAAAGATCCCCTCACCCTCATCCCTCTGCTGATGGACACGTCTGAATATGTTGAAGAAAGAATTAGTTTAGTATGCTTTGTGTCTACTATCCTTTTAGCCCCCATCCCCCAAAAATTAGGTATCGATAGGCTCAACAGATACCCCTTGTCGGTGATTTAATTTCTCCGAACATTTTCTCAAAAGTTTCCTTTTTTCCTTTAATGTATGTCACCTGCATAACAATTAAATACTAGGGTCAACCAATAATGATTTTCGGATACCTCTGAAAAACAACCCTGATTGAACTTGTTGACGAACCAATGGTATAAAGGTAAAAAATCGTCTGCTGTAGGAGTTCAGTTGGTGCTACGTTCAGAACCGATAACCGTGTTTTTTAAATCTTTCGAACTCTTTTTAAACAAAGCAGTAATCTCCTATAAACAAATTCAAAATTTTAAACATAAAATTGCTAACAATTTTAAGTTACCCGCGTTCGTCAGTGGAAACTAGTTTGTTTAAAATCGAACATTTATTTATTAACAAAAAAAACATTTGTTTTTAAAATTTCATTCAAAACTAAAAACAAAATAAAAAAAAAAAATGTGCTCCAAAATTGTGTGTGATATGTGCAACCGTGCTTTTGACGGGGTGGATGCTTTCGTTGTGCATTATAGCAAGTGCACCGGACCTGTAAACGCTTTTAGAATAATGATGGAAGCGTCAAGGAACCAAGATTCAGTGATCGTCCCTCTTCAACATCAACTTTAGACGTCGAACCTACTACATCTGCCAGAGCCTTGAAAAGAGCAGGAGCTATAATTAATCAACCCGCTAAGAAAATGAAAAGCGATGATATTCATTGTCAAGTATGCAACGTTTCAATTAAAAGAAATGCATATAAAATGCACTTGCGCACTGATACGCATAAAAATGCGCAAGTTGCTCAAATAGTGAGAAACACTAATGTAGTATTAATTTCAACAGAAACCAAATTCCCTGTTGAAACATATCGTGTTTTTAATGAAAATGAAAATGTAATTATTCTTCGTGATTTTTACAATCAAATAAAAAGAAACATTTTCGAAATAATTGAACTCTGTTTAGCTTAATATACCGCCATAAAAATTTCGATTAAACTTTATGGCACATATATAAAAGCAAACAGATGATGGAGAATTAATTGAATCAACAAAGCATTTTGTAACATCATATCAGTGTCTCTATGATTTAGAAACAGCTGATAATGTTTTGGAGAACAAAATCGATTATTTAAATTTATTAACTAGTGAGTTCCAAGAAAAGATAGTGGATGGGCTATCCAATCATTTAACTATTGTGATTTAACAATAGTTAAACTGGAACATATTCCTTCTGGAGGATACTGTGAAATGCCCGAAACGATTAGAAAGAGGAATGCAACTGTCAATATTAAAAACAACGATGTTTTTTGTTTTAAATGGTGCATACTGGCATCAATCGAATACGAGTTCATTGAAAATGCCACCTACAATGATAACGACAAAAAAAACTAAGGAGGAATCTCAAGAACACTTCTTGCTATAACATAAGCAACATCGCTGCTCCTGTTATTACTTATAGGGGGCAGCGACTTAACTTCTCGGATATAGAAATCCCAGTCAACTCAAAAGGGGTTAAGCTTTTTGAAAAACTAAATCCCCAATTTAGTATAAATGTATACGAAAATTGACTGTAGCAGAAAGAAACAAGAGATGATTGTTGGACCCACAATTCGAGCAGACAGTCTACGGGAAAAACATATAAGTCTCCTGGGTATATACAATGAGGCTGAAATGATAATGCATTACGCCTACATAACAAATATGTCTACATTGGCTAAATCGCAATTTACTAAGAGCCATACGCCAGGAGACTTTTGTCATAACTGTTTGCAATGGTATACTTGCAATAGTAAAATGCATACCAAAAGTTGCGGAAAAGTTGTATCTACTTTTCCTAAAGTGGGTTCATATGCCAGCTTCAAAAACTGTCATAAAAAACTTTCTCCACCGGTAACCATCTACGCGGATATTGAAGCTGTCTTGGAAACTTTTCATCGATCACAAAATGAGCCAAAGATGTCGTCAACTACGAAGGCTCAAAAACATACCGCTTGTGCAGTTTCATTTTACGTTGCACATAAATATAGTCCCGAGCTAAACGAAATGTGGACTTACGAAGGTAAATTACCATTATGCTTTTTAATCTATTAAAACACATACTTATTATTTTTCATTACTTTTGCTAATAGGGATCGATTGCATCAAAAAGTTTTGTCAAGCCCTTGATGAGAAAACAAGAATGCTTTACAATAAATATTGGAAAGCATTCAAAGCCCCCAACCATTTGCTGGACATTGACGAAGAGTGTATGCAGGAATACAACAAATGTACGGCCTGTGAAGACGTGATTTCGTAATTTCTTTAATTTCGTAATTTCTTTACCGGAAAATATGAGGGTCCAATACATAAGAAATGTAAGTTAACTTATAAGTTTAGATTTCCAGTAATACCTGTTGTGTTCCATTACTTAACTAAATATGACGTTCATTTATTTATAACTGAGCTTGGTGGGGACTTAAGTATAATTCCTTGCAATACGGAATTATATATATCCATTACTAAAAAGTCACAATAGACAAAAAATATTTATACAATATTCAGTTTATTGACTCTAATAGATTTTTAAACTCTAGTTTAGAAAAACTTTCTAGCTATCTTAACGATGAAGACTTCAAGCTTTTAAGTAGAAAGTTTGAAGGTGTCCAATTTAAGCAAATGCGTCGGAAGGGAGTTTTCCCTTATGACTATCTAGATAGTTTTTCTAAACTAGCAGCGAAACAACTCCCATCTAGAGAACTTTTTTTATAATGCTCTAAACGATGAGGAGTGTAGTATTAAAAACTATGAGTTTGCACAACAGGTATGGGATAGTTTTAAGTGTCAAACATTGTCAGACTACTTAAAACTATACCTGGAAAGTGATGTAATTATTCTGGCAGATGTTTTTGAAAATTTTAGAGCCATCTGTCATAAAATTTATAAGTTAGACCCAATTAATTACGTAACGGCTCCTTCAATCTCTTGGGATGCAATGCTTAAGTTTACCAAAGTTAAACTCGAGCTGATTAGTGACCCTGACACCTATAATTTTCTTAAATTAGCTGTTCGTGGCGGTTTGACACAATGTAGTCAACGAATTTCAGTTGCTAATAATCCTCATCAAAAAGATTTTAATCCTAACCTTGACACAAACTATCTTTCATATATAGATGCAAACAATTTATATGGGTGGGCAATGTGTCAAGTGCTGCCATTAGAAAATTTTAAATTCCTTTCTGAAGATGAAATATTAAAGCTCTCTTTGGCAAATATTTCAGTTGATGATGATGTGGGATATATTTTAGAAGTAGATTTGCAATATCCTAAAGAGATTCATGACAAACATAATTGTCTACCATTCTGTCCAGAAAATAAAGTTCCACCTGGAGGAAAACAAATTAAATTAATTGCAGACTTAAATAATAAAACCAATTACATTATTCATTTAAAGCAATTGCAACTCTGCATGCAACAAGGATTAAAATTATTAAAAATTCATAGAGTTTTGTCTTTTTACGCAACGACGTTGGCTTGAGCCATACATTAACTTGAACAATTCTCATAGAAAATCAGCAAAAAATGAGTTTCAAAAAAAATTTTCAAGTTGATGAATAATGCCGTTTACGGCAAAACTATGGAAAACGTAGAGAAAAGACGTTCAATACGACTAGTTACTGATTACCACTCAAGCAAAATTCTCCTGGCTTCAGACAGTTAGTCGCAATGAACAATTTCCATAGCATGAACATTTTCGGTAATGACTTAGCAGCACTTGAGCATACAACATCGCTCATTCATTATGATAAACCAATCTATATTGGAGTAACTGTCTTAGAATTGTCAAAATGGCTTATGTATGATTATTATTATAATTTCTTAAGCATAAAAAAGTCCCTCGACTAAGATTATTTATATGGACACTGATTCGTTTATTACATCCTCTGTTGAAGATGTATATAACCTTATAAAAACAAATCCAGAACGTTTTGATACCTCCAATTATAACTCTATGAATCCATATAACATAATTCCAGCAAACAATAAAGAGTTAGGGTTATTTAAAGATGAAAATGCAGGAAAAATTATGAAATCTTTTGCAGGCTTAAAAGCAAAAAGCTTATTCCTACAAGGTAGAAAGCAGTGAAGGAACCACCGACAAAGAAATTAAGAAAATTAAAGGTGTCGAAAGTAAGCGTTGTTAAAAAACTCTCCCACTCGGACTATATTGAATGTATCCGAAAACGAAAAAACTTATTATGGTGAACAGAGGGTAATAAGAAGTAGAGACCATGAGCTGTTTACAGAAATTGTAAATAAAATTTCATTGAATTATAAAGATGACAAAAGATTTGTAACATCAAATTCAATAACCACACTGGCTTGGGGGCATTATAAAATAAGTTTGAACAGAGAAAATTTGTAAAAATATTTTATTCAAAGATAAGACTTATTATATAACAATTGTAAATATATATATAGTGCTTGTAAATATGTATAACTAATAAAAAAAAAAACATATTCTAAATAAATAATAAAAAATAAAAAAAAAAAGTCTTTTATTTAATTATATCTTTTTTTTATTAATCCAGGAATTATGTGACTCATCAAAGCCTAACCACTTAACAAAAACTTTATTTTTTCCAGATTTTATAATTTTTTTTCAATCAAGTATGCGTTTTTATCTCTAACTCGTTGAAGTTCTTCTTCATAGAATGAACCCTTTATGCGTTCATTTTTATAATCTTTTAATAAATAAGTGACTGGATCTGTTGATTGAATTTTTATAATTCTAAATATTTCAGTTGTCCAATTTGGTTCATATCCTTTAGCGAAAACACCTTTATATTTACTTATTCGAACAAAATTGTTAACAGAGTATTTGTGTTTAGGAAAAAATTTTAGGATGATTGTACACCGACTTTAAAATAAATTTTTTCATTCTTTCTGTCTACTTCACTGGGTTTCATTTTTATAGTACGGTGATATGTATTGTTGTAAGTTTTTAGTAATTGCTGCAATTTGGACACCCAAATGTAATTTCCATGATAGCTAAACATTTTCCACATTAGATTCTTAAGGGTTCTATTAAATCGTTCACAAATTGATGATTTTAAATGAGTATAGGTGTGATAATGATTTATTTTCAATTTATTCATTAGTTGAAGAAATTCCTTATTAAAAAATTCTTTACCCTGATCACTCTGAATATTTTTAGGTATTTTCTTTGCAGTTTCAAATACTTTTTAATTGCTAAAACTATATCTGAAGCTGATTTATTCTTCACAGGCTCTGCATATGAATATTTTGAGAAAGTATCAATCACTGTCAGTAGATATCGATTACCTCCATTTTGTTTATGAAATGGAATCATTTCAACTAAATCTATTTGCCAAGTATCATTTATTCCTTTTTGTACGAAACTACGCCTTCTAAAATTTTTTCTAGACTGCTTATGAATTTCTGTTACAACCTGTAATTTACTCATTATGTTTATTATTACAATCCTGAGTGTTTTGATAATACTAACTGTTTATATTGAGTTACGTCGTTTTTTATTTCTTTTCGCATCTTCTTTGAAATCTCAAAACACAAACGAGTTAAGTCAATCTCAACGTCAGACTCATACGATGCTTCTAAATCTGTAAGTCGTATTTCATATTTATTCATTTGGGCACACTTAGGTATAATATGTTTATAATAGATATTTGTTATTTGTTTTTTAAAATTGTGTTCCAGCACAAAAATGTGGTTAAAAAAATACCAAGTCGTAAAAGCGCACGCCAAGATTCACTGTCAAATTCAATTTTGTTACCATTCTGGTTTAAAGTAACTATACACTGTTTATCGACTTTTCTATATTTAAAATGACATTTAACTGAACTAAGCAAAGGGTGGTCAATAATAGTATCAGGCATTAAAAACTCGTACTGGTCAAGCTTAAGTTGAATATATTCCTTATATGTTAACAGTTGAATCAGTCCTCCTTATCAAACCCAATGAAATTATGTTTGTTTTGCTGCATCAGATCATTGGCGTAAATTTTCTACTAGTTGAAAAACCACACTTTAATTTTAAATTGTGATATACATAATATTCAAGTCCAAAATAATTTCATGATCTTGTGTTTTTCTTAAAGCCTTTGTCCTTTTTAACTGGAATGTATCCATCTTGGCTGAGTATCTTTTTCAAACTAACTGTTATATGCTAACTGTGGCGCTATATAAACGGTGAAATCATAGTATCGTCAACCAGTATTTTATATAAATTCAAACGACAATGATCAAAATTGATAGAAATTCAGCTGTTTTGGTTGATTTCCAATACATAGTTGGAAATAATAGACAAATCTTTGTAAAGGAATTGGCATTTATGCAAGCGGGCTCTGTTATACCGAACTTCTTTCATTTTCTACCCCCATATCATGTTAAAGAATTAGATGATTGTATAAGGAATATTCAACACACCACAAAAAGAAATATAAATGGATTGGATTGGTCTGAGGGTGACATTCCATATTTGAGTCTAAGTGAAATACTAACTCCTTTTAAATAGTTTCGCTACAGTAATTGTCCGAGGAGAGGCAAAAGAAACAATTTTTAAAAGAAGTACTTAGCAACAAATGTAATCGATGTGGAAATTGAACAAAGTTTAACATGTTATCCAAACTACTTTACTAACTGTCGAATACATAAAAAACTTGGAGTTAGATGTGCTCTTAATAATCTATTTAAGCTTTTTTGTAATATTGGAAAATTTAAATTACGAAGTATATGGCAAATAAAACAAATTCTTCTAAATAAATCAACAATGTTTGTACAATTTATTCATCCATTTACAATGCTTATATGTGGACCCTCTGGATCAGGAAAAACAACGTTTCTGGAAAATCTTTTGAACAATCAAAATACACTTATTAATGAAGATATAAAAGGATCATTTGGTGTTATGCTGAAGAACACGCAAAACCTAGTTTTACAGGACTTGAATATCATAAAGGTGTACCAGAAACAATTGAAAATGATCTTAACGAGCCTATCCTTATTGTATTAGATGATCTAATGATGGGAGCATTTAACAAAAGTGTTTGTGAATTATTTACAAAAGGCTCTCACCATCGAAACTTATCTGTAATAGTAGTAACTCAGAATATATTTCATAAAAGCATCACATACTAGAGATATATCGTTAAATACAAAGTACATTGTCGTTTTTAAAAACCCTAGAGATAAACTTCAATTCCATTGTTTGGCTCGACAAATTTATCCTGAAAATCTAGTGAATTGATGCGCATATATAAAGAAGTAACCGAAGAACCACATGGTTACTTGTTAATTGATCTTACCCAAAGGATAAACGATCTTTTACGTTTTCGTTCAAATATTTTTAATTCAACATACTCAATTTGTTATTGCAACGAAAATGGTTTACAAAAAAGAGTCTAAAACGGTTGATGGCGAACAAACATTTATTATATGTTCTGAAAAAGAGCTAGTACCAAGTTACGAAAAGCTATTATAAGCAATAGTGATGATGATTTGGTTAAGTCATTAATTGAGATTGTATTAAATACCTTACAAGGTAATCATCAACTAACAAGGAAACAGCTTACACTACTTAAACGGTATAAAAATGTACTGCGTAAAATTTCATCTTCAAAGCGCACCATAAAATCAACGAGGAAAGTTCTTGTTCAAAAAGGTGGATTTCTTCCAATTCTAATTTCATCATTATTGGCCGGAGTATTTGGAAAAATATTAAAAAATGCATAACTCTAAAAGTAATTTAATTAAAGTTATTTTAATGCAACCAAACGAATATCAAAAGTTAATATCAAATAATAGAGGTGAAATTAAAATTCGTCAAGAACTAAACTACTTTCTGCACAAAAGAAAAAAACGAGTTACATATTCTGATAACAAAAATCAGTTAAATGTTTTATCATCAAGCAGTTCAACACAGACATTTGAAGAGTGGCCTACCAGTTCAAAAAAGAGAAGCAAAGACTGAAAACAAAGAGTTTATGAAAAATATAAATGCTAAAGCAGACAAGAGTATGAACATTACAAAAAAACATACAGACGAATTATCAAATAATTCTAAGGAAGACTTATTTGCTGATTCTCAAAATCGAGACGATAACCCTAAGCGGGCATTCTCTGAAATCGATGATGATATAGGTATGATTGAGCCAACTCCTAAAAGGAGATACATTGAACGTCAAATTAAGTCACCAGAAAAAAAGAGAAAAAATAATCATATTATTCAATCAGAAGTCAATTTAAGAAACCTCAATTACATTGCAGGAAGGGAAAAACTAAGACGATCATCCCGACAAGCAGAAAAATCTGGGTCTAAATCAACAAGAATTAGCACAAGATCTACGAATAGAGCCAAACCATATCAAATTGGAAAAAATAAATTTAATTGGATTTCTTTAATATAAAAACTTTTGAAGATGAGTAACTTAGAGTCATTTTATGTTACTTTATTTAGCAACAATTCTTTAAATGTTTTTCCCCGATAATGTACAGTCTGTGTTTACAAACATTGTGAGTTTCTCACAAAATATAAATGAAAAGTGGGAAGTTGGAATATCTGAACTATATTTAAACGATCTTCCCCACCATGAAGTAACGGATAAGAAACAGTCAATACAAAGTATGTCAAAGGGTATAATATTTGTTTATACTGACATAATAAAGCCTAGATGCGTTGGAGACAAAAGAACGCGATGTCTAAAAGTTCTTATGCATAATGGAGTTTCGAAAATGATTCAATTCAAAAACATTGAGTACTATCCGTTGAGAATTGTGAAGTAAGAGACATATCAATTTTAATATCTGACTCAAGAGGATATAAGGTGCCCTTTAAACCTTCAGCCACTCCCATATACATTACGTTGCATTTTAGGCAGAAACGTTGTATGCTATAAATATTGCAACTTAGTTAATACATTTTTCATAAAGATATTAACCGTCATGGAGAAACTTTACCAAGAGTATTATCTAAATCAAAGTGGAGGAGGATTAAATCACATTGGTTCCCTTTATGCGACACCTCAAATAATACAGCAAGGAAGGGGTATTGGAAACTTTTTTAGTGGACTTTTAAGTACATTAAACCACTTTTTCTAAGTGGACTAAACGCCGTTAAAAATCAAGCAGTTGAATCAGGGAAAGCAGTCATAAGTGACTTGGGACGAAAACCTCTACAGAATATTATCCAAGAACAGAGCAAAATTGCACTCCAAAATCTATCCAATAAAGTAATAGATAAAATGACTCAGGGAGGCTCAGGTAGAAAGAATAAAAGGAAGCGTTTTACTTCTAGGAGAGCTCATTATAAAACTAAACATTCAAGTGTGCATACAAAGAAAAACATTAAAAAACGATCTAAATCAAAAAAACTATCTAAGAAAATCGCAGATATTTTTTCTACAAAACGATGACCAATCACATTGAATGCATGAAAAGTGAACTGGATTTGTTTGAGCCACATCCGACACAAAGAAGTATTTTACGCACTGAAGAAGTAACATACAATCCAATAGCATCATTGGATGGAGCCAGCTCAATTGAATTTGTATGTTTGGGAAATGGCGAATCATACAGAGATCTGTCAAGCGTTTATTTATGATTAGTAGTACAGCTAAAGGGTCAGGACAACAATAATATAACAAATGATGCTGTTAGTGTTGTAAACAATATATTACACTCTATTTTTAGAAGTTCCTCAGTATATTTAAATAACACATTAGTTTCTCAGAACGATAATAATTACCACTATCGGTCTTATTTACAAACTATTTTAAATTATGGAAGTGATGCTAGTGACAGCCATTTAGCAACCCAGGGATTTTTTTGCGAGTTTAATTAAATGTTATGTTGACGAAACTTTACCTGTAAAAACATATTTCGAAGAAGTAATAAGGTGGAGCTCTTTGGAAAAGTACATGGAGATATTTTTAATCAACCTAAGCTTCTAATAAATAATGTTGATTTAAGAATAACATTTAATATTGAAAAAACAGCATTTTATTTGATGGAGAGTCAAACTGAATGCACTTTAAAAGTTTTAGAAGCACAACTCTTTATGAATCATGTTATAGTCAATCCAAGTATTTTGTTAGCACGTCATCGCGTATTGCAATCTAAAAACGCTTTATATCCATATAATAAAGTTGAAGTTAAATCTTTTACTCTATATCCAGGTAACAATACACTTTCAATTGACAATGTTGTAATTGGACAATTACCTAATTTTATCTCATTTTGCATGGTTAAAAACCGAGCATACTCAGGTAATAGGGAACTGGATCCATATAACTTTGAACATTTTAAAATACAGCGATTTAATCTTTTTAGTTAATGGAGTACAAGTACCGTCTCAAGCGCTAGATTTTGATTTTACAAACCCCGAAAACATTCAGAACTCTCGGGGATATAATATGTTATTTAGAGCAAATGGTATAAGTCATTTTGATAGGGGTTGCAAATCACTAAGGAAATGTTTGATAAGAACTGTTTTAAATTAGCGTTTGACTTCACTGTAGATCATTCGAATTCTTCCGTATGTTCAAATTTAATTAATCAAGGAACAATTCGTATTGAGGGTCGATTTGCTGAACCACTTACCGAAGCTGTCACATGCCTTGTATATTGTGAATATGATTCCATGATTGATATTGACAAACATAGAAATATTAGAGTTTTACTTTAAAAATGAATACATTACAAATTGAAAAACTTATGCTTAGTAAGCGCAGCACCAAACATATATTTAAAGGTGTGTTCCCATCTGATAAATTACCTATTAAAATACGTACATATCCTACAATAATAATTGCGAATACAGACTCATCTGACAAACCTGGTTCACACTGGGTAGCATTTTATTTTAAAAATGCTTCAAATGCAGAGTTTTTTGATTCATATGGACAATATCCTCAAAACAAATATTTTTTAAGTCTATTAAAAAATAATTCCAAAAGGTTTACGTATAATAAACAGCAAGTCCAGGGTTACTTTTCAAATACCTGTGGACATTATTGTATCCTATTTAGTATTTATAAGAGTAAAAACAATCAACAAAATGTTTTTTAAATGTCTTTAAGAAAAATGATTATATTTATAATGATAAGCTTGTTCTGAAATTATTTAAAAAAATAAATAAAACAAAATAATTTACATATTGTTATTGTTTTTATTTGAGTACATTCGATCTCTTAACCTAAAGTAATTCATCATTAGTTTTAAAGCCTCTGCTTTATAACTTGAAACGAAACAGCAGCGACAGGTGTCTGGACCTTCTTCGGTGTCATCGTTCGCCCATACGCACGAGATAAAATGCTTTCCAAATTGAGAATTTACTTCCTGCTGTTGTTCAAGGTCGCTTAAAAGAGCCTTCAATTGTTTCAGACGTTCCATGTGTTCATGGAAAATCATATCTTCGAACTGAATTAAAAATATTTCAATTTGCTTTGAAAACATTTTACTTGCTTTAGTGTTGTTTTGAAACTGAGGTTTGTTGGGAAAGATTAGGAGTTTTTATATTAAATTTCATTATATACTTTTACATATAAATTGAAAATGGGGGGTATTATAGCTGTCTTTTTTTCGTCCCATTGTAAACTATATGAGTAATATTGTTGTCCTTTAACTTCTTGTATGGAGTTTTAGTAGGAAAAATCCTCACAAATGCCTTAGGTAAAAAAAATCCAAAGGGGTTTGGCATCGGCATCAGTTATGTAAAGAGCAATTTTCTCTCCGTAGACTGTTTTCTTTAGTTGACAATCTGTTATAGTATACTCATAACCAATCGTGAGGCTCCCAGTTTTTGTATATCCTTGTCCTACATGGCCTGTCACATCATTTATTGATTCGAAGAAAGCCTGAGAATGTAAACGTTATTTAGTTATAAATGATTATATGTTACTAATACATACCATGGTGCTATTTATTTTCAAACTCTTTAATGTTCACGTAGACTGAAAACTGTAAGAACTAAAGAATTGAATGGAATACGTCCGCTTTTTATGGAAATTTACACGCGATTCAATAACCAATTAGAATGAAACAGCAAATGGTGACTAATGCAGTATCCAATGAAATCATTGGATTCCATTATTCTCTCATTCTATTTTTATTCATCTTTTTTCTTACTTATGCGGCTACCCCTTAAAAACCTGATTTTTAAATAAATATAATCCTTCTTTGTCTTGTGTAGGGATTTAGTAAGCCTCAGTAAGCAAGATGGTTCAGTACTATTGTAGTTTATGTACTAGCTTAAAAACATTTCAAAGTAAATGTGGATTCAAGAAACACATTCTCACGAAACACAACTTTAGTTTTGAAAAACGAAAATATAAATTTCCTTGTAAATTATGTTTATATAAAAAACTATATGTTACAAAATCCGGTTTAAAAAGCATGTTCTTTCTAAGCATAATTTTAGCAATAAGAAAGCAAAGTAAAGTATAAATGAAAATAACTAAAAGTAAACTGAGTATTTCTTTGGGGGTACGCTGTATGCCATTGGTTCGTCAACAAGTTCAATCAGGGTTGTTTTTCAGAGGTATCCGAAAATCATTATTGGTTGACCCTAGTATTTAATTGTTATGCAGGTGACATACATTAAAGGAAATAAGGAAACTTTGAGAAAATGTTCGGAGAAATTAAATCACCGACAAGGGGTATCTGTTGAGCCTATCGATACCTAATTTTTGGGGGATGGGGGCTAAAAGGATAGTAGACACAAAGCATACTAAACTAATTCTTTTTTCAACATGTTCAGACGTGTCCATCAGCAGAGGGATGAGGGAGAGGGGATCTTTACAAAATCAATTTGATTAGTATTCTCTGTAGATTATAGAAAACACATTAAATGTTACAGTAGTAATAAAATCAATGACATGGGACATACTCAGCATGTGGATCGAGAACTAAATTTGGGGTTGAATCGGGAACACCTGCAAGACATTCAACATGTTCAAACATGTTAAGACCCGATTTATAAAAGAAACTGATTTGATCAAAAGAAAGGTAATTAGTATTCAATGTTAAAAAAGGAAAATTAGTTAAAAGTGACAGTAGTCATAAAATCAATGACATGGATATAGAATTAATTTTGGGGTTGAACAGAAGACACCTGTAACACATTCAACATGTTCAGACATGTTTAGACTCCGTTTTTAAGAGAAAGAGATTTAAGCAAACGAAAATTAAATGCCTTAGCCTCAGCTAATGCCTTAAAGTAGTTAGAATATTGGCAACCAGGAATTCTTGTTTGTAAGCGCCGGCTTTGGTGTAACCGGCAATAAACTCATTGATGAAAGAAACACACAGACCACCAGACTTCACGACGTGATACTGGAAATGCTCATTAACCCTAGAACACTTATGAGTGATAAAGAAAAGGGACCGATATACAAAAAGGATCACAACTGACCTTCGTTAAGAAAGGCAATAAAATGTGTTAACAACGATTGACAGCGGACTCAATTGAAAATGATCGGTACTGGCACACTTGTTTTGTCCTCAGATATTCGAGCTGTATGACTGCTTGTAAAACTCACCCCTAATACAGGTGGGCTGCACGTATACAGTACCTGTATACAGTAACTGGTTTACCCACCCTCCCGGTGTGCGCAACCGGTGTGCGCAACCGGATTACATTTATATTTATCAATAGAAAATAAAAAGCAAAGTGAAATTAGATTCATTTTCGTAGAGTTAATTCTGTTCGCTTGTTAAAAAATTTTCGCGCGGAGCGCAAAAAAGAGAGAAAAAAACAAGAAAGAAAAGTACAGTCGAGCACGCCCGACTATATAATACTCTCTGCATTTTTCCCGATTAAATGATTAAAATCGTATGCGTAGTACTTGCATTAAAATATGTTGAAACAAAAACAATCTAAGCATAATCAAACACACATCTGTTTGTTTGCATGCGAATACACATACATATGTACGTTTGACAATGCTACATATATGCTTGTATGTGTGTATTCGGCGCAGCCAGCTTCAGCGGGCAGCGCTGCCGCCACACAAGCAGCGAAAACGTTGGAACATGTGCTTGTGTGTTTCTATCTCGCTTGCACCTATGGGTTGATATTGCGTTCAATTATCAATATTGTAACGCTTCTAGTTTTCTTGTTTATAGTCCGATTTTAATGCGCCTTTCAGTATAGTTTAATATAGTTAGTCTCAACAAGAATTATACCCTACAATACTGTACGATAAGAACAAGTTCGCAAAAACGGCATTTAAAGTTTTTTCAAGTGTGGGAAAAGGGGCGTGGCAGTCCAAAATTTTAAATGGCAATGCAACTATGCTGTCGCTAAGAACCTCCGTACCCAAATTGGTGATCCTAGGTGCCATAGTTACTGAGATATTTGCCGAAAACATCGATTTTTCCCGAGGTATGTCTAGTTTTTTGCTCATTGTGGGCGAATGGGGCGTGGCATCGAAAAAAAAAAAGATTCTTGTATTGACTGACTAAATATGTGATCGTTTGACACCAAGCTCGAACTTGTAGCTCTTACCATCTCTGAAATCTGTTTGTTCATACGGACGGACAGACAGACAGACAGACAGACAGACAGACAGACAGACAGACGGACAGACGGACATGGCTATATCGACTCGGCTTGTGATGCTGATCAAGAATATATATACTTTATGGGGTCTGCCACGCCTCCTTCTGCCTGTTACATACTTTTGCACAAACCCAATATACTCTTGCAGAGAGTATAAAAAGGAAAAAAAGAAAAAAAGAGAGGGAGAACAAGTAGTTAGAATATAGGGAACCGGGATGAGACTCTGATATTAAATCGGCCAAACTGAATCACAGAATATTTGTTACGCCTGATGTTCCCCGGTTAAAACAATTGGATCCTCACTATTTATGTAGGACACAAACCATATGTCAGTTTCTCTAATCTCCGCTAGGTGTCGCTATAAATTTTATTTTTGATCCCCAATGGATCCTCAAAATTTAGTTATGAAACCAGGAAACCAATATTATTTTTGATCCCAAACGGATCCTCAAAATTTAGTTATGAAACCAGGAAACCAATATTATTTTTGATCCCAAACGGATCCTCAAAATTTAGTTATGAAACCAGGAAACAACCCCAATTTTATTTTTGATCCCCAATGGATCCTCAAAATTTAGTTATGAAACCAGGAAACCACCCTAATTTTAATTTCGGACACAAACCATAGAGCTAATAAATTCCCAAAGTTCCCTAAATTTATGCTCACTGCTAGATGGCGCTTTACCGCCGGAGGGGGAGGGAAATTCCCGGTTGCCAATATTCTAACTACTTGTTCTCCCTCTCTTTTTTCTTTTTTCCTTTTTTATACCGTTACCGTCGTAGAGTAAAAGGGTATATTGTAATCGTTGGAATGTATGTAACAGGCAGAACGAGGCGTGGCAGACCCCATAAAGTATATATATTCTTGATCAGCATCAATAGCCGAGTCGATATAGCCATGTCCGTCTGTCCGTCTGTCCGTCCGTCCGTCCGTCCGTCCGTCCGTCCGTCCGTCCGTCTGTATGAACAAAACGATCTCAGAGACTATAAGAGCTAGAAAAATGATAGTGGTCGCAAATGAAAGGTACAATACCCAAGCAGTACAAGTTTGTTTTTGTTTTTTGACACGCCCACTTTAGGGCGTATTATTTGCATATAAAGGTAAATGCACAGGTTAACGTCGAATGTTTTAGTATAGAAAACTTTTTTGTTAGCTTTGCTATCTGAACCAAATTTACACGGAAAGTATATGTCTAGGAAGTACATGTACTGACCAAGTTTGATCCAATTAGGACAACTATATCGTATAGCTCCCATAGGGGGCCGATCGGTCAAATTCGCTCCAAATATGAGTTAGTATGGAAAACTTTTGCGTTAAGAAAACTATATTAATCAAACTCACACAGAATACATCTGCCAATAATATATATATACTGACCAAGTTTGATCCAAATCGGACAACTATATCGTATAGCTCCCATAGGAACGAAAGGTCGAAAATATGCTCTAAACATGAATTTGTACGAAAATGTCCTCTGTTTGCCAAGCTATTACATCCATAACCATTGTTAATAACAAATTGAAACTGAGTAACGGGTATCCTAAAGTCGCGAGGCGACTATAGCATTCTTTCTTGTTTTTTCTCACTTTTTTGCGCTCCGCGCGAAAATTTTTTAACAAGCGAACAGAATTAACTCTACGAAAATGAATCTAATTTCACTTTGCTTTTTATTTTCTATTGATAAATATAAATGTAATCCGGTTGCGCACACCGGTTGCGCACACCGGGAGGGTGGGTAAACCAGTTACTGTATACAGGTACTGTATACGTGCAGCCCACCTGTATTAGGGGTGAGTTTTACAAGCAGTCATACAGCTCGAATATCTGAGGACAAAACAAGTGTGCCAGTACCGATCATTTTCAATTGAGTCCGCTGTCAATTGTTGTTAACACATTTTATTGCCTTTCTTTACGAAGGTCAGTTGTGATCCTTTTTGTATATCGGTCCCTTTTCTTTATCACTCATAAGTGTTCTAGGGTTAATGAGCATTTCCAAGTATCACGTCGTGAAGTCTGGTGGTCTGTGGGTTTTTTCTCATCAATGAGTTTATTGCCGGTTACACCAAAGCCGGCGCATACAAACAAGAATTCCTGGTTGCCTATATTCTAACTACTCATACTAATTCGTATTTGGAGCGTATTTTTGACCGATCGGCCCTATGGGAGCTATACGATATAGTTGTCCGATTTGGATCAAACTTGGTAAGTACATGTACTTTCTGTGTAAATTTTTAGACCCCGTACTCTAAAAAAGAGTAGAGGGGTCTATTAGGTTTGTCAGAAGCGAAATGTGCGTAACAGGCAGAAGGAGGCGTGGCCGACCCCATAAAGTATATATATTTCTTCATCAGCATCAACAGCCGAGTCGATATAGCAATGTCCGTCTGTCTGTCTGTCCGTCTGTCCGTCTGTCTGTCCGTCCGTATGAACACCTCGATCTTTTAAACTACAAAAAGCTAGAGCCACCAAATTTATAATGATAGTCCGTTATTAACCCAGGCAGGTTAAGTTTATTTCAAATTGTTGCCACGCCCCTTACCGCCCCCGCAATGAGCAAAAAACCAGACACACCTCGAAAAAAATTTAGTTTTAGGCCAATAACTCAGTAACTATGGCACTTAGGAACACCATTTCTGGTAAACAGGTTGCTAGAGACATCCTTAATGCAATGCCATTAAAAATTTTGAGCTGCCACGCACCCTTTCCCCACATCAGCTAAAAAACTTTTTACGCTTTAATGCCGTTTTTAAGGCATTTATTCATATAGTAGAGTGTTGTAATTCAACATTCGTATAGAGACATATAAAATCAAACTATTCTGAAAGGGGCATCAACATACTACCTTTAACATAAGAGCTACTGCGTTACAAAGTTTGTTATTTAACTGCAATATCACTTACGCGCGAGAGCGAGACAGAAACATACAAACACATGTTCGAAAGTTTTCGATGCTTGTGTGGCGACAGCGCTGCCGGCAGACGCTGGCCGCGCCGAATACACACATTCATACATACATGCATACATATAATTTCAAACGAATGTGTGTTTGTATGAATAATATGTAAATGCTGATATTCGGAGAATTCTTGAAAGTGGCGCGTGGTGCAACTGATAGAGTTTGTCTGAGGTTATAGGTTCGAAAGCTGGCAATGCGAATTTTTAAATTATTTTTTTAAAATTTCAATTCAAATTGAATACAAATGTGCACTACTATGAGAGTACGGGGTCTTTTATAGTCGGCTCGGTCGACTGTAGCCTTTCTTACTTGTTTTCGGATAGCATTGGTAACAAAAAAGTTTTTTATACTAAAACATTCTAGCTTTACCTGTACATTTACCTTTATATGAAGATGGAACGCCCTAAAGTGGGTGTGTCATAAAACAAAAACAAACTTGTACTGCTTGGGTATTGTACCTTTCATTTGGGACCTCTATCATCTTTCTGGCTCTTATAGTCTCTGAGATCCTTTTGTTCATACAGACGGACGGACAGACGGACATGGCTATATCGACTCGGCTATTGATGCTGATCAAGAATATATATACTTTATGGTGTCTACCACGCCTCCTTCTGCCTGTTACATACATTCCAACGATTACAATATACCCTTTTACTCTACGAGTAACGGGTATAAAAACGAAAGAAGTAAAGGCCCAAAATGGCTTCCTTGAGGAACACCATTAAAACACGTTGAAACAAAAACAATCCAAACATAATCAAACACACATCTTTTTGTTTGTATTCGAATACACATACGTTTGGCAATATGTATATGATGCAAATATGTATGTATGTATGTGTGTATTCGGCGCAGCCAGCGACCGCGGGCAGCGCTGCCGACACACAAGCAGCGAAAACGTTCGAACATGTGCTTGTGTGTTTCTCTCTCGCTTGCACCTATGGGTTGATATTGCGTTCAATTATCAATATTGTAACGCTTCTAGTTTTCTTGTTTATAGTCCGATTTTAATGCGCCTTTCAGTATAGATTAATATAGTTAGTCTCCACACGAATTATATAATTACAATACTGTACGATACGAACAAGTTCGCCAAACCCGGCATTGAAGGTTCCAGACTTTTTTATCAAATGTGGGAAAAGTGGGCGTGGCAGTCCAAAATTTTAAATGGCAATGCAACTATGCCGTCGCTACGAACCTCCCGTTCCAGAATTGGTGATCCTAGGTGCCATAGTTACTGAGATATTTGCCGAAAACACCAATTTTTTCCGAGGTGTGTCCAGTTTTTTGCTTATTGTGAGCGAATGGGGCGTGGCATCGAAAAAAAAAAGATTCTTGTATTGACTGACTAAATATGTGATCGTTTGACACCAAGCTCGCAGAAGGAGGCGTGGCCGACCCCATAAAGTATATATATTCTAGATCAGCATCAACAGCCGAGTCGATATAGCAATGTCCGTCTGTCCGTCTGTCTGTCTGTCTGTCTGTCTGTCTGTTTGTCCGTCTGTCTGTCCGTCCGTATGAACACCTAGATCTTTTAAACTACAAGAGCTAGAGCCACCAAATTTGGAATGAAAGTCCGTCTATATGTCAGGCAGGTTAAGTTTATTTCAAATTTTTGCCACGCCCCCTACCGCCCCCGCAAATTGTAAAAAAACTTTTTTCATTGCACTACAACTTTGAAACTATGAAAGCCATCGTAACCAAATTTACACAGTAGGTGTATGGTACAACTATAACTATCCTCACCGAGTTTTATCAAGATCGGACAACTATAGCTTATAGCTCCCATAGGACAAATCGGTCAAAAACAAAAAATTTGTATGAAGACATGTAGTATTTGCTAAGTGATCGCAACTCACACAGAATGTGTACATAATTATTAAAAGTAACTTCACCAAATTTGGTCCAAATCGGACAACTACAACAAGTGAAACAAATTGGTCAAAAATGTTAAAAATTGTAATTTATGTACGTGTTTGAAGAAAAGTGGTAAATCAATGTTCATCTACTTTAGCCGTCCTGATTGTCAACAGTGCTGTGGTCCAAGTGATGTGACATGGATTAGAGAAACATGAGGTCTGCGGTTCGAACACCAGCGCAGACAGGCATTTGTTTTCTTTTTCTATAACAAAACATTATTATATGTAAATGCAGATAATCAGCAGTACCTTCAAATTGAGGTGTGATGCATATGGTAGAATGGCGACATGTGTGTCTGATACCACCGGTTCGATTGCAGCTAGCGCGTAACTTTTTTTTACTTTTTTAAATTTTAATTTAAACTATTATCTTTTTTTAAATTTGTATTTTAATATATGAATCAGTCTACTGCTTCTTCTTTTAAGTTTGTAAGTATTTTTGTATGCGCACTACAAGGAGTACGGGGTCTTATACAGTCGGCACGTCGACTGTTGAATTGAGCAGTTCTGTTGTATTTAAAGCATTACTGCTCGTTATTCTTATGCTCTTCTAGCATTATCCTAGCTCTTTTATATGCTACTTCTAATCTATATTTGCTTTCTTTAGCATAATCATCTATATTATATATTGCTTCTACGCTATCTATGCTATTAAATTGTTTTGGTAAATTACTTGTTTTACCAAATACTAGCTCATATGGACAATAAGTATGTGCCATAGAGGGGGTCGTTTTGAAACAAAAAACAAAATATTGAAGCCATACGTCCCAATCAGTTTTATCAACCGATATGTAGGATCGTATGTATTCATTAAAAGTTTTATGACTTCTTTCTATTGTTCCAACTGTCTGGTGGTGGTGTGCTGTAGATGTAATATTTTTATACTCTCTGCAAGAGTATATTGGGTTTGTGCAAAAGTATGTAACAGGCAGAAGGAGGCGTGGCAGACCCCATAAAGTATATATATTCTTGATCAGCATCACAAGCCGAGTCGATATAGCCATGTCCGTCTGTCCGTCTGTCTGTCTGTCTGTCCGTCCGTATGAACAAACAGATTTCAGAGATGGTAAGAGCTACAAGTTCGAGCTTGGTGTCAAACGATCACATATTTAGTCAGTCAATACAAGAATCTTTTTTTTTTTTTCGATGCCACGCCCCATTCGCCCACAATGAGCAAAAAACTGGACACACCTCGGGAAAAATCGATGTTTTCGGCAAATATCTCAGTAACTATGGCACCTAGGATCACCAATTTGGGTACGGAGGTTCTTAGCGACAGCATAGTTGCATTGCCATTTAAAATTTTGGACTGCCACGCCCCTTTTCCCACACTTGAAAAAAACTTCAAATGCCGTTTTTGCGAACTTGTTCTTATCGTACAGTATTGTAGTGTATAATTCGTGTGGAGACTAACTATATTAAACTATCCTGAAAGGCGCATTAAAATCGGACTATAAACAAGAAAACTAGAAGCGTTACAATATTGATAATTGAACGCAATATCAACCCATTGGTGCGAGCGAGCTAGAAACACACAAGCACATGTTTGAACGTTTTCGCTGCTTGTGTGGCGGCAGCGCTGCCCGCTGAAGCTGGCTGCGCCGAATACACATATACAAGCATATATGCAGCATTGTCAAACGTACATACATATGTATGGGTATTCGCATGCAAACAAACAGATGTATGTTTGATTATGCTTAGATTGTTTTTGTTTCAACATATTTTAATGCAAGTATGTACTACGCATACGATTTTAATCATTTAATCAGAGAGTATTATATAGTCGGGCGTGCTCGACTGTACTTTTCTTATTTCAACATACTTCAGAGCGACGACAACAGTCGCTCTGAATCCGAAAACCAAAGCAATTGGAATTTACTTATTTCAACATACTTCAGTACCTTTCATTTGCGACCCCTATCATCTTTCTAGCTCTTAAAGTCTCTGAGATCCTTTTGTTCATACAGACGGACGGACGGACAGACGGACATGGCTATATCGACTCGGCTATTGATGCTGATCAAGAATATATATTCTTTATAGGGTCTGCCACGCCTCCTTCTGCCTGTTACATATTTTTGCACAAACCCAATATACTCTTGCAGAGAGTACTCGTAGAGTAAAAGGGTATATTGTAATCGTTGGAATGTATGCGAACTTGTTCTTATCGTACAGTATTGCCAGTATGACCTCCTTGTATGGGATCGTCATGGAAGTTAGACAAAATAGCTTCTTTACCTTTTTGTTTATCTATTATTGTCACCTGGTTGAGTAGCGCTACTCTTAATGCTTTTAATATTTTATTGCCCATTAATTTGAAATTATCTATTGAAGTATTTTCAAAGATATTTTCCCACGGTGCCACTTTGAGTTGGCTGATTTTATTTATACCGGCTTGCAGTTCAAGCCTTTGGAAAAAATGGACCTAAGTCTAGGATTCCATTGGTATATAAATCGCTAACATCATATCTTGCAGTAATTTTTCTGCCATGTTTAAATAAACATAACGTATCTTTTACATGCAATGTCACTACTTTACGTACTTCGTCATTGTTTATGACTTCATATACGTTGGGCTTAGAAACTGTATTTAAAGATTGCGTAAGCAATTCTTGTTCTTTATTTTCCGCGCGGATTTTCTGTCTATTCTGATATCTTGCAGTGACTTTATTTATATTGCCAGTTATATTTTGTAGGTTTTTGATGGTTATTCTTGATAACGCATCAGCTACATAGTTGTCTTTTCCCTTTAAGTATTCAACTGTGAAATCATATTATTTTAATTCGAGCCTCATACGTGTAAGGGTAATCGCTTGAAACGATACGAGCCGTTGCTCGTTGAAAATGACGTTATATCTCTTGAACTTTTTTCGAGTTCAATTTGGTGGAATCCTTACATAAGGTCAAGACACGAATAATATTTTGCTCGCCCTAGTTGATCTAAAATGTCATCAATTCTAGGGAGTGGAAATTTATCAGACAATAGTTTTTTGTTTATTTGATGATAGTCAATCACTAATCGCCATTTCTTTGAATCTGATGTCGGAGATGATTTTTTGGGGACAAGTAATAATGGGCTATTATATTCAGATACAGAAGGTTCGACTATTCTGTCGGTGATCAATTTCATCATCCTTTAATCTCAGTTTCTGTTTGTAGAAATTATTTGTAGTGATTGGTTCTGTTTCCAATCCGAATATATCGCTGTATTTGGTGCATAAGCTTGTAAGCTGTGACTTAAATTGTGAAGGAAAGTTCTTTGATAGTTGAGATAATACAGACTTCTCTCTAGTTTCATTATTAGTTTTGACTACTTCGTAGTTCGAAAGTGATTCATAGGCCAAGTTATTTGTATTGATTACTTGATCTCTATCTGTAGTATTAAGTAGTCTTATGAATGCATTCTTTAGACCCCGTAATCTAAAAAAGAGTATAGGGGTCTATTAGGTTTGTCAGAAGCGATATGTGCGTAACAGGCAGAAGGAGGCGTGGCCGACCCCATAAAGTATATATATTCTTGATCAGCATCAACAGCCGAGTCGATATAGCAATGTCCGTCTGTCTGTCTGTCCGTCCGTCCGTATGAACACCTGGATCTTTTAAACTACAAAAGCTAGAGACACCAAATTTGGAATGAAAGTCCATTATCTTCGCGAGCAGATCAAGTTTATTTCAAATTGTTGCCACGCCCCTTACCGCCCCCGCAATGAGCAAAAACCAGACACACCTCGAAAAAAATTTTACTTTTAGGCCAATAACTCAGTAACTATGGCACTTAGGAACACCATTTCTGGTAAACAGGTTGCTTGTGACACCCTTAATGCAATGCCATTAAAAATTTTGAGCTGCCACGCCCCTTTTCCCCACATCAGCTAAAAAACTTTACGCTTTAATGCCGTTTTTAAGGCATTTATTCATATAGTAGAGTGTTGTAATTCAACATTCGTATAGAGACATATAAAATCAAACTATTCTGAAAGCGGCATCAACATACTACCTTTAACAAAAGAGCTACTGCGTTACAAAGTTTGTTATTTAACTGCAATATCACTTACGCGCGAGAGCGAGACAGAAACATACAAACACATGTTCGAACGTTCTCGATGCTTGTGTGGCGACAGCGCTGCCGGCAGACGCTGGCCTCGCCGAATACACACATACATTCATACATACATGCATACATATAATTTCAAACGAATGTGTGTTTGTATGAATAATATGTAAATGTTGATTATCGGAGAATTCTTGAAAGTGGCGCGTGGTGCAACTGATAGAGTTTGTCTGAGGTTATAGGTTCGAAAGCTGGCAATGCGAATTGTTAAATTATTTTTTTAAAATTTCAATTCAAATTGAATACAAATGTGCACTTCTATGGGAGTACGGGGTCTTTTACAGTCGGCTCGATCGACTGTAGCCTTTCTTACTTGTTTGTTGTTGCTATTGTGCTAGCTATGTAAATACCATGTGTAATTTCCTGGTTTGGAATCAATACACTGTCTTCTTGGGAATTTAATTGAATTTTCCTAATAACTTGGGATCTCGCTGGCAGAAGTACTGAGTTGTTGCCAGAACTGTATGTTATTGGTACATAAATTGGATATTTAAGGTTATCGGGTCTGATTATAAACCAATCTTCAGACGGCTTGAAGTCTAATTGACAGTTGTATTTCTTTATGAAGTCGATTCCTAATATGCCATCGCATGGAATAGCGAAATGTAAATCCACGATATGAAAGTCGTTTTGGATTATATATTTAGTTGTCTGTATCTCAATAGAGGTTAAACCTTTCGATTTTGTCATCAGTCATCAGATTTTTCTTTGACTATTGAAATGTCTGCACCTGTGTCTACTAGAAAAACCAGTTCTTTTCCTGTGGATACGTTAGCAAAAGTGACAAATATATTCTGACTGAGATTAATTGCATGGACCTTAACATTTTCTACTGTTGGGTACTTAAAGGGTCTTGAGAGTTTCCCGATGCATTTTGGGCTACTCTCACGTTATTATTGTTATTGTGGCCTCGGTTTGAGTTACCACGTCCTCGATATTGACCTCTTCTATTATTATTATAGTTGGTACCATTGTAGTTGTTGTGATTATTATTACGACCACGATGATTACCTCTGAAATTTCCACGTCCGCGGTTTCCACCACGCTGAGGATAATTTCTATAATAAAGGACAGTATTTGGTTGTCCAGTTGCTTCCGTGCAACTGTTTACGAATTTGGAAATGGCATCATTCATGGTGTAGAAGGTGCCAGCCTGCATGATAAGTTTTACCTTATCAACTGCGCAATTCTTCGTCATTGCCTTAACTGCAAGCTGTGTAGAATAACTTCTGGCTAACGCAAGGGGTAGTCCGTCCGTTATGTACGCACTTTCTAGAGCTTGTGTCATCTGCTCAACCTCTGAAGTATATTGGTTAGCAGCTTTGTTGCGTTGCTGTAGATTCATCAGCTTAGCTGATAATACTTCTACAGTTTCGCCTTTTGACATTGCTTCTTAGTTCGGAGATGAATTATGATATAGTTGTCTCATTTCCGACTAGGTTTCTGGCGACACCTTTTAGCTTTGTTTTTATTATTGAAATAGCTAATTAGCTTCGTGTTCGCCTTTGATTGATTCTATAATTTCCAATGCATCGAGAAAACTTGTTAGGTTTTCTGCTTTACCATCAAATACTGGTATAATCTTTGATGCAGTGTTGATAAAATCAATATTTGACTGTGCCATTGTAATCAATTTTCCTTCAACTATACTCGAGCTAGTGTCTGAATCTGTAGAATTGTCCAAATCAGACATTAATATAGCTGGGATAGTGAGATTATCGATTTCTTCTTCCTCCAAATCCTTTTGGTCGATATTAATAACTTCTTTTGATTCTGGTTCTTCACCAGTTTCAATTGTTACTGAGGTATTTAGAATATTAGGTATTGATATATCGAGGACGAACTTTTCTCTAATAGATGTCAAATTGGATCTTAGTCTGATCAAAAACCTTGATAAGTGAGACCAATGATCTTGAGTAAGTTTATCTTTGTGTTCATATATTAGTATCCGGGCTCCATTAAAGCATTTAACTAATATTTCCACGTGTTTTCTAACTGTGGTTTTCTGTATCGGCCTATTTTGTGTTAGGGACTTATGCGATTTGTCGAATTCTGCTTTAATGTTTGATAATTCCTTTGATAATTCATTCCACTCCATTACTTTATGGATATGAATTATTTCTTGGATACCATCATAACAATTACTCTACCTAGAATTGGATGTTCATATACTCTGGATCTAACATGCACACCCGGATAATACTATTTCTTTTTGGGTTGCAGTGCAGTGAAACAGTGGTGAAGTATAGCAGTTAAATGTCCCTATATAAAGGATTTCTAACTCGAATGCACTAACAGGGGTTGTGGATACTAACTGCTGAACTCTTCTACTGAAATATGGGTCCCTTTCATATGTTTTTCCTATGGCTCTTTGGGTATCCATACTTGAATATGCATATATATATGTATATATATATAATAAGATGTTTCGACACTTAGTTTATAAAAAAAATATAATTCTTTATTCAATAAACACGAAGCTATGGAGTACAAATCTAGACTGCTTATCCTATGTTCTAATGACGTTAAGCAAACCTCGGTTTTGAGCTTTCATTAATTTGACTTTGGACTTATTGAGCTTTTGGCTCTTATGTAAATAGAGAAAGATCTCGATCTTGAAGAGATTGAGAGAGTTCGGCTAGGATTTGTTTAACGTCAGCAGTTTTAACCCCAATGATGGGAATAACGATTCTGGCGAATTGTTTATGATATTTAATGCATTCGTGGGAAGCCAGAATTGTTATTGTCACCATTTGATTTTTTGATAGTGTTTACATTAGTTTTTTGTGGGAAAGAAATCTTTAACATAAATAATAAGTGTGGTGTATATGGTGTATGGGCTTAGGTACGTATGTATCTACATATGTCACTTCCCCATCCTTAAAAAATGAGCCTGTCCTCAGGCGGTTAATTTTGGATATAGTGTTGGATCTATTACAATTTCTTCGATATTGTTTCAGTTACATTTGGATATAATTCTGTATTATTTTGAATATTTGATTGTATGTTTGGGGTTGATTCTTTTTTGTTCTTATAATTAACAATAATTTTTTGTGGAATATTTTTAGACCCCGTACTCTAAAAAAGAGTAGAGGGGTCTATTAGGTTTGTCAGAAGCGAAATGTGCGTAACAGGCAGAAGGAGGCGTGGCCGACCCCATAAAGTATATATATTCTTGATCAGCATCAACAGCTGAGTCGATATAGCAATGTCCGTCTGTCCGTCTGTCTGTCTGTCCGTCTGTCTGTCCGTCCGTCCGTCCGTATGAACACCTGGATCTTTTAAACTACAAAAGCTAGAGCCACCAAATTTATAATGAAAGTCCGTTATTAACCCAGGCAGGTTAAGTTTATTTCAAATTTTTGCCACGCCCCTTACCGTCCCCGCAATGAGCAAAAAACCAGACACACCTCGAAAAAAATTTACTTTTAGGCCAATAACTCAGTAACTATGGCACTTAGGAACACCATTTCTGGTTGCTAGAGACATCCTTAATGCAATGCCATTAAAAATTTTGAGCTGCCACGCCCCCTTTCCCCACATCAGCTAAAAAACTTTTACGCTTTAATGCCGTTTTTAAGGCATTTATTCATATAATAGAGTGTTGTAATTCAACATTCGTATAGAGACATATAAAATCAAACTATTCTGAAAGGGGCATCAACATACTACCTTTAACAAAAGAGCTACTGCGTTACAAAGTTTGTTATTTAACTGCAATATCACTTACGGGCGAGAGCGAGACAGAAATATACAAACACATGTTCGAACGCTTTCGATGCTTGTGTGGCGACAGCGCTGCCGGCAGACGCTGTGGCGACAGTCCTCTTTTATTTCGTTTTACTAGTCTTAAGCCGTTCATTTCTCTGTCCAGTTTTTCTGTTAAGTACTGTATTTTTACAAATGGTTCAAATTCTTTTGTTTGTTTCATTAAATTATTATAAGTTTCTTCAGTTTTATTATATTAATAGTTAAATAGTGGTATTCGTATTTTATAGGTAAATTGATTGTTCCTGTTTGAAATATAAGATATCCGTTTTTGGAGTTAATTGGGTTGATTTCCAAATTTTGACCTTTTATTGGCCATACAAAGTTGAGTAGCATTAGTGTTATAATTATAGTTGTTAAATTATGATGGGTTATCATCTTGATTCGGGTTATTAGTTGATCTGGAATTATCATATTTACTTCCATTAGTTACTTTCTTTCTTTTATATTTTGATTTATGGTGTGTTATTTTTCTAGCTCTGTTTACTTCTTCATAATGTTTTTCATCTATTTGTGTTATATTTCCTGTTTGTTTAAATGGGTTTGTGGATTTAGATTTTTACTAAAGGTGATTCCCTATATCTAGTATCTATTTCAAATTCGGTTCTTTTTTTTCATTAAGTCTTTCTATTTGTCTTTTCTTATTTAGCTGTGTATCATACTGAGGTGTTCCTGCGTAAATGAAAATGTCTGCTGGTGTTCTACCAGTTGAATTATGTTTGGTGTTATGGTTATAAGTGTAAAGTATTACTTCAAATCTGGTTGGTTAATTTGTTTTCATGGTTAGTGTCAGAATTAACAATTCTTAATTTTTCATTTACTGTTTTATGCAATCTTTCTATGTCGGAAATACCGTTTTTGCTAGTTGTGATGGATATATTTACATCTTCTGACTTTAACCACATTTGTAGTGCGGAGCACAAGAAAGCTGAGTCTTTATCTGCTTTTATTTCTATTGGTTTACCCATGTCATTAAATACTTTTAAAAGAGCTCTTTTGGCTTCTAACCAATCTCGACCATTTACTTCTATTAAAGTTGCGTATTTGGAATATAAGTCTATACAAGATAGAAATTGTTTATTGTCTACCATATAAAAATCAATGACTTATTATACTCTCTGCAAGAGTATATTGGGTTTGTGCAAAAGTATGTAACAGGCAGAAGGAGGCGTGGCAGACCCCATAAAGTATATATATTATTGATCAGCATCACAAGCCGAGTCGATATAGCCATGTCCGTCTGTCCGTCTGTCCGTCTGTCTGTCTGTCTGTCTGTCTGTCTGTCTGTCTGTCCGTCTGTCCGTCTGTCCGTATGAACAAACAGATTTCAGAGATGGTAAGAGCTACAAGTTCGAGCTTGGTGTCAAACGATCAGATATTTAGTCAGTCAATACAAGAATCTTTTTTTTTTTTTCGATGCCACGCCCCATTCGCCCACAATAAGCAAAAAAGTGGACACACCTCGTGAAAAATTGGTGTTTTCGGCAAATATCTCAGTAACTATGGCACCTACGATCACCAATTTGGGTACGGAGGTTCCTAGCGACAGCATAGTTGCATTGCCATTTAAAAGTTTGGACTGCCACGCCCCCCTTTTCCCACACACTTGAAAAAACTTAAAATGCCGTTTTTTGCGAACTTGTTCATATCATACAGTATTGTTCAATTATAATTAGTGTGGAGATTAACTATATTAAACTATCCTGAAAGGCGCATTAAAATTGGACTATAAACAAGAAAACTAGAAGCGTTACAATATTGATAATTGAACGCAATATCAACACATAGGTGCAAGCGAGATAGAAACACACAAGCACATGTTCGAACGTTTTTCGCTGCCTGTCGGCAGCGCTGCCCGCGGAAGCTGGCTGCGCCGAATACACACATACATACATATATGCAGCATATATTGTCAAACGTACATATGTGTGTGTATTCGCATGCAAACAGACAGATGTGTGTTTGATTATGCTTATTGTTTTTGTTTCAACGTGTTTTAATGCAAATAATTAACATTGTAATATCTGAATACCGATTTTAATAATTTAATCGGGAACAAATGCAGAGAGTATTATACGGTCGGGCGTGCCCGACTGTACTTTTCTTTCTTGTTTTTCTCTTGGATTATGGATTTCTGGAGTTAATTCGAAAGCTAACTTAGTGTTTCTATGTTCTGTTTTTGCTATATTACAAACTTTGCATTCGTTAATTATGTTTTGTATTAAGTTTTGATAATCTGGGTAACAATATTTATACCCGTTACTCGTAGAGTAAAAGGGTATATTGTAATCGTTGGAATGTATGTAACAGGCAGAAGGAGGCGTGGCAGACCCCATAAAGTATATATATTCTTGATCAGCATCAATAGCCGAGTTGATATAGCCATGTCCGTCTGTCCGTCCGTCCGTCTGTCCGTCTGTCCCTCCGTCCGTCCGTCCGTCCGTCTGTATGAACAAAAGGATCTCAGAGACTATAAGAGCTAGAAAAATGCTAGTGGTCGCAAATGAAAGGTACAATACCCAAACAGTACAAGTTAGTTTTTGTTTTTTGACACGCCCACTTTAAGGCGTTTTATTTGCATATGAAGGTAAATGTACAGGTAAACGTAGAATGTTTTTGTATAGAAAACTTTTTTGTTAGCTATGCTATCTGAACCAAATTTACACGGAAAGTACATATCTAGAAAGTACATGTACTGACCAAGTTTAATACAAATCGGACAACTATATCGTATAGCTCCCATAGGAACGATCGGTCGAAAATATGCTCTAAACATGAATTTGTATGAATATGTTCTGTGTTTGCCAAGCTATTTTATCCATCACCATTGTTAATAACAAATTGAAACTGAGTAACGGGTATCCTAAAGTCGCGAGGCGACTATAGCATTCTTTCTTGTTTTCTTTAAATAATAGTGTCATTTTCTCTATTCCTGGATGTAATAACTTTTCGTGTGTATTAATAATAAATTCTTTGAATTCGGCATATGTCTGGAGGTCTATTAGTTTTTTAGTTGATCTCATTACTTTTGTAATGTTATTGGGACTAATTATTTCAACGAAAGCATTCTGAAATTTAAGAAAATCGGCTTCGTTGCTGAAGTATATAACACTTTTCTTTGAACATAAATATTCTTTAATTAATTCTTTTGCATGGTTGTGTGTCATTTCGACATAATTTATTAAGATTTTTGTTTTATGAAAATAATTAATGACGTTTGTGTTATTTGAGTTACTTTTTATAAATTCTATTTGTCTTTTAAAATAATTGATTGGTCTTTCTGTGAGTGAAATGTAATATTGGTTATCTTCTTGAGCGCTGTGGATTGTTGCTACTGTTACATCGGAAGTTTCTCCTAACAAGTTTTCTTCAATTTTAATTCTAGACAAAGCATCTGCAACATAGTTTTCTTTACCTGGTACATATTTAATGTGATAATCAAATTCATTTAATTTTATTTTCCAGCGTTGTAATTTCATATTTGGTTCTTTAATATTATTAAGCCAAACGAGTGGTTTGTGGTCACTGAGAATCTCGAATTTTCTACCGTAGAGATAAGATCGGAAATATTTGGTTGCCCAAACGATGGCTAAAAAGTTCCTTTTCAATTGCTGCATAGTTAATTTCATGTTCGTTTAGGGTTCTACTTGCGAAACAAATTGGTTTTGATTTTGAGACAGAACAGCTCCAATAGCTATGTTACTGGCATTAGTTGTAAGACAAAATGGTTTTTCGAAATTCGGATAAACTAATATTGGATCGGATGTTATAAGTACTTTTAATTTTTCAAAAGCAGAAATGTAATTTGGTTCTTTTATATTTATAGTTGCACCTTTCTTTAATTTTGAAGTCATTGGCTTTACAATGTGTGCAAAATTAGGAATGAATTTTCTGTAATAACCACAAAGACCTAAAAACGATTTTATTTCTTTGGGTGTTTTATACTCTCTGCAAGAGTATATTTGGTTTGTGCAAAAGTATGTAACAGGCAGAAGGAGGCGTGGCAGACCCCATAAAGTATATATATTCTTGATCAGCGTCACAAGCCGAGTCGATATAGCCATGTCCGTCTGTCCGTCTGTCTGCCTGTCTGTCTGTCCGTCCGTATGAACAAACAGATTTCAGAGATGGTAAGAGCTATAAGTTCGAGCTTGGTGTCAAACGATCAGATATTTAGTCAGTCAATACAAGAATCTTTTTTTTTCGATGCCACGCCCCATTCGCCCACAAAAAGCAAAAAACTGGACACACCTCGGGAAAAATTGGTGTTTTCGGCAAATATCTCAGTAACTATAGCACTTAGGAACACCAATTTGGGTACGGAAGTTCCTAGCGACAGCATAGTTGCATTGCCATTTAAAATTTTGGACTACCACGCCCACTTTTCCCACATTTGATAAAAAAGACTGGAACCTTCAATGCCGGTTTTGGCGAACTTGTTCGTATCGTACAGTATTGTAATTATATACTTCGTGTGGAGACCTAACTATATTAAACTATACTGAAAGGCGCATTAAAATCGGACTATAAACAAGAAAACTAGAAGCTTTACAATATTGATAATTGAACGCAATATCAACCCATACGTGCAAGCGAGATAGAAACACACAAGCACATGTTCGAACGTTTTCGCTGCTTGTGTGTCGGCAGCGCTGCCCGCGGTCGCTGGCTGCACCGAATACACACATACATACATACATATTTGCATCATATACATATTGCCAAACGTATGTGTATTCGAATACAAACAAACAGATGTGTGTTTGATTATGCTTAGATTGTTTTTGTTTGAACATGTTTTAATGCAAGTAATTCACATTGTAATATCATAGTTTACTAGGGGCAAAAAATACACAATTCTTTAATTGAACAATACCATTTATTGTTTGTACGTTCAATTGGCAAGGTTTTATAGGGAATTTTAAAAAGTTTTCTTTCATTAGATTTATGGATGAACCTGTGTCAATTACACAGTTAAAATTTTGTTCATTCATAACTAATCTGATGAAGGGATTGGTTCTTCGTTGTCCGAGGCTCCTTGATGAAAATTTTCTGATGTTTCCATCTTAGAGTGGCCACTAGTTTCTCTCTGTCTTTTATGAGAGGGATTGGGAGGTCTTTGACTCTGAGTTTGGTAATTCATTGGGTTTTGTGATCTAGCTTGATCGAGATTTTGTTTGAATTCCTTTTGTAATGCTTCAGCACTTTCTTTTGGTTTATGATTTGGTTTAGCGTTATTTGAGTAATTTGGAGTAGGGTAATAATTCTGGTTATTTCCCTTTCCACGGTTTTCAGTGCTTGAATTGCTTTGTGTTTTGTTCAGTTTGAATTGTCATTGTTTTGGTTATTACGTTCGTTATAACCATTTTCGTACAATCCTTCGCGTTGAGCTACTTGTTTTAATTTTGAAACTGTTGTAATGTCATATCGTGCTAATGTCATAAAAATTCTATCTGGTAATTTTTTTTTGTAATAACGTCTTTAATAGTATTATTCATTGCATTAGTATACAATATAGTGTTCTGGACCTGATTTTCTAACATTAACTTATTGGATATTACAAAAGATTTATACTCTAGATCTTCAACAAACTTACGGATACTATTATTAAAGTTGGTATTATAGAGACGTCGTAGAAGTTCTTCATACATAGTTTTTGTTTTAAATTCGTCGATGAGGGCGCTCCTTAACTCTCCGCAGGTTGTGGCTGCTGCCAGCTGCGACACTCGTTGTGCGGATCCGGTGGTCTGCATCTCGATTGCTCCAAATAGGACACTATGTTGTCTCACATCCTGTGTTGGATATAACTGCATAATGAAATCGATCCTCCTTATGAATGCAGTTAGTTCCACGGTTTTTCCGTCGAATACTGGCACTTGTCGGCATTTGTCCAAGCGCTTGCTTTAAATGCATTTCCGATAGTTCCATTGGTGAGTTGGTTGCCATGGTGTTGTTGTAGATTTTATTTTTATTTTGTTGGCAATTGTCACTTCAGGTTTTTGTTTTAATTGTCACTTTTGTTGAATTATAAGAGACTTACGTTTACAGGGATCAATTAATTGATATGTAAAGCCCAGAAATAAGCTCTTTATTTACAGGTGTTCAAATAGTCCAGAGGATCTATTTTTTGGTTGAACACTGTTTGGTGTTTTGCGCGGTTTTTCTTTGTAATAGCAATTATCTTTGGTGGCGGTCGCACATTTAAATATGGGGCACGACTGATAATTGGGTTTTGAGTCACACACGCTTAGGTTCTTTGCGGATATCATGATAATATTTTTTCCAAAATTGTAATGTTTTAACCGTTTCCTTGCCGCGGCAAATTCGCGTGCTCGAATCCTAGAATCCTTTGTCGTACAAGAATTTCTTTTCAATGGATTGAAAAAAGGACGATTACTTATTACGAGGATATTTATTAACGATATCCTACCGGCTGCGCCAATAAGATGTTTCGACACTTGGTTTATAAAAACAAGAAAGAAAAGTACAGTCGAGCGCGCCCGACCGTATAATACTCTCTGCATTTTCCCGATTAAATTATTAAAATCGGTATCCACATATTACTATGTGTTTTACTTGCATTAAAACACGTTGAAACAAAAACAATCTAAGCATAATCAAACACACATCTGTTTGTTTGTATTCGAATACACATACGTTTGGCAATATGTATATGATGCAAATATGCATGTATGTATGTGTGTATTCGGCGCAGCCAGCTTCAGCGGGCAGCGCTGCCGACACACAAGCAGCGAAAACGTTCGAACATGTGCTTGTGTGCTTCTATCTCGCTTGCACCAATGGGTTGATATTGCGTTCAATTATCAATATTATAACGCTTCTAGTTTTCTTGTTTATAGTCCGATTTTAATGCGCCTTTCAGGATAGTTTAATATAGTTAGTCTCCACACGAAATATAAATAACCATACGAACAAAATCGCTAAAAAAGGCATTGCAGTTGGAAAACTATTTTATCAAATGTGCGAAAAGGGGGCGTGGCAATCCAAATTTATAGATGGCAATACAACTATGCTGTCGCTAGGAACTCCCGTACCAGAATTGGTGATCCTAGGTGCCATAGTTACTGAGATATTTGCCGAAAACACCAATTTTTACCGAGGTGTGTCCAGTTTTTGCTTTTTGTGGGCGAATGGGGCGTGGCATCGAAAAAAAAAAGATTCTTGTATTGACTGACTAAATATCTGATCGTTTGACACCAAGCTCGAACTTATAGCTCTTACCATCTCTGAAATCTGTTTGTTCATACGGACAGACAGACAGACAGACGGACAGACAGACGGACAGACGGACATGGCTATATCGACTCGGCTTGTGATGCTGATCAAGAATATATATACTTTATGGGGTCTGCCACGCCTCCTTCTGCCTGTTACATACTTTGCAAAAACCCAATATACTCTTGCAGAGAGTATAAAAATATAATTCTTTATTCAATAAATACGAAGCTATGGAGTACAAATCTAGACTGCTTATCCTATGTTCTGATGACGTTAAGCAAACCTCGGTTTTGAGCTTTCATTAATTGGACTTTGGACTTATTGAGCTTTTGGCTCTTATGTAAATAGAGAAAGATCTCGATCTTGAAGAGATTGAGAGAGTTCGGCTAGGATTTGTTTAACGTCAGCAGTTTTAACCCCAATGATGGGAATAACGATTCTGGCGAATTGTTTATGATATTTAATGCATTCGTGGGAAGCCAGAATTGTTATTGTCACCATTTGATTTTTTGATAGTGTTTACATTAGTTTTTTGTGGGAAAGAAATCTTTAACATAAATAATAAGTGTGGTGTATATGGTGTATGGGTTTAGGTACGTATGTATCTATGTACATATGTCACTATATTGTTTTAGTTTTTATACTCTCTGCAAGAGTATATTGGGTTTGTGCAAAGTATGTAACAGGCAGAAGGAGGCGTGGCAGACCCCATAAAGTATATATATTCTTGATCAGCATCACAAGCCGAGTCGATATAGCCATGTCCGTCTGTCTGTCCGTCTGTCTGTCTGTCTGTCTGTCCGTATGAACAAACAGATTTCAGAGATGGTAAGAGCTACAAGTTCGAGCTTGGTGTCAAACGATCAGATATTTAGTCAGTCAATACAAGAATCTTTTTTTTTTTTTCGATGCCACGCCCCATTCGCCCACAAAAAGCAAAAAACTGGACACACCTCGGAAAAAATTGGTGTTTTCGGCAAATATCTCAGTAACTATGGCACCTAGGATCACCAATTCTGGAACGGGAGGTTCCTAGCGACGGCATAGTTGCATTGCCATTTAAAATTTTGGACTGCCACGCCCACTTTTCCCACATTTGATAAAAAAGTCTGGAACCTTCAATGCCGGGTTTGGCGAACTTGTTCGTATCGTACAGTATTGTAATTATATAATTCGTGTGGAGACCTAACTATATTAAACTATACTGAAAGGCGCATTAAAATCGGACTATAAACAAGAAAACTAGAGGCGTTACAATATTGATAATTGAACGCAATACCAACCCATACGTGCAAGCGAGATAGAAACACACAAGCACATGTTCGAACGTTTTCGCTGCCTGTGTGTCGGCAGCGCTGCCCGCGGTCGCTGCCTGCGCCGAATACACACATACATGCATACATATTTGCATCATATACATATTGCCAAACGTATGTGTATTCGAATACAAACAAACAGATGTGTGTTTGATTATGCTTAGATTGTTTTTGTTTCAACGTGTTTTAATGCAAGTAATTCACATTGTAATATCTCGATACCGATTTTAATAATTTAATCGGGACAAATGCAGAGAGTATTATACGGTCGGGCGCGCTCGACTGTACTTTTCTTTCTTGTTTCTTTTTATTTATTTCATTTTCTTGTCGTTACTTATTTAATAACATTTAATTTTTTTTTTTTTTGTTGTTTGTGCGCTTTTTCTAAATCTTGTCCAAGTCGTTGGCTCGGCTCATATATTTTTTCTCAAACATTTATTGTGAAGTTTGTACAGTTTATAAAAGCAATTTGCACACATTATAATAACAATTATTAAAAGCATTACGTTTACATATTCTAATTCAATGTTATTTGGTTCAACCTTATTTATAACGTTAGCAGTGGAATCCACTGATTTAACATCTACTAAACCCATTATGGTTTTGTTAAAATTATAATTATTATCTATTTCCTCACTGAATTTACTTATCGAATTACTTTTCATATATTTTACTGCTTTTTTTTTTTTTCTTATTTTTGCATATGTATGTCCTACCTACAGTTTTGTATAGCTTTACGGGCTACACTTCTAAACGTGCGGAAAAGGTTCCGCAGGCTTTTACAAAAATGTTGTTTTATATTTAATTAAAATATTTATAGCTTATCCGCATTCTCTGCGTCAGCTGGTCGTCGCCGGTTGGCTGCACTGACGCTCCCTCGCAGGCGAAAGTGGCGGTTTTGCCCTTCTCGCTGTTGATCTGTTGCTGTTGTCCTGGGCCTATGGGCTCAGGCGGGCCGGTGCCGGTCTTCGCACAGGTCTTCGGCTTCATGCATGCGGAATTGCATGCCGCAGAGTTGAGAGGTCCGGGGCAGTCGGTCGGGCAGACTTCTGGTTGTTTTGGCAGTGGCTTGGGAATAATCGGTTTTGTTAATATTTTTTAGTTTATAACTTTTATTTGATGTGCTGAGTGAGTTGTGACTTGTGGTACTCTATTTTGGAGGGTCTCTTTTTAAAAATTCAAGCTCATTAAAAAGTTTTTGCGCCGTCGTCCATGCGGGCGGCGTTGATTGAGCAAATAGCAGATGCTGATCTAGAATATATATACTTTATAGGTTCAGCCACGACTCCTTTTCCCTTTTAGATACATTCAACAATTATTATACGTGTAACGGGTATAAAAACTAAGCTTGTAGGGAGACGACAAAGCAAGTGCACAAATAAGCAAACAACTTGCTTTGACTAAACTTTGATTTGGTAAATATTGCAAGCGAATTATAGAATTTATTTAATAATAAATTAAAAACATTGCTTTTACACAGCTGATATTTGGCACAGAGTTGCAATAAAAATGTTATTTAATTAAAGTGATTGAAAATATAAATAAGCGGGGAAGAGTGACGCTCTTCAACGAAGAAAAAAAAAAGAAATGCCCGTTTGCAAAGCGATAAATAAAAATGTTATTTAATTAAAATGATTCAAAATATAAATAAGCGGGGAAGAGTGAAGCTCTTCAACGAAGAAAAAAAAAGAAATGCAAAGCGAGTGCGATTGCGTGATGCAATGACTCTTGCGTAGGATGATTGGCTCCTTCGTAGAGAAGAGTATCTCCGATTTATTAAGGCGTCCGCCTAAACGTAGAAGGCCCAATTCTTCAATGATCGGCAAAGGTGTGCCCAGCTTAGAGTCATGTCATAGAACGTAAGCCTCGAAGCGTAAAAATGTTGTCCAGGAGGATATGCGATTCACTAGGTTGTCAAGTAAGGAGACTGTTGGGAGCTGTGATAATTAACATTGTCGTTTTGATCACTTCTTCTTGAAATTGACCTTGTGAAATAACAGAAGAGGATTGTGCAGAGATATTTGTGACATTAAAGTACTCATCACGAAGATAGTTGGGTCCTGTCCACCAATGTTTCGACACGGCAAATCGACTCAGCAGCAGAGCTCCACCGAGTTCTAAACGTGGACCGATTGTTGCTTGAGTGGTGCAACACGTGTTTTAGCAACGATTAGACTTTTAATCGGCCATCAGGGTGTGTAACCCGACTGTAAGCAACTGAAGCGTACGCCTTGATTTATGCATCTGAAACTGAATAAAGTTTCAAAGCTCCACAATCGTATCTAATCTAACTGTATATCTTCAACTGGTGGCAAAAGCACAAAGATCGAAAATGCGTGAAACGTCAGAAAGTACCTGTACTATCTACTGTGCTGCTCAATTTCACTTCAAATCTGAAAGTGTCAATAGCCAGTGAACTCCAAGCACCCTTCCCTTGAGTTGTCGAAATCTTTTGCAGATGAGTTTTCATTTGTTGTTTGTTTGAAATCCATTTTCCCAGTTCGAGTTGTGCTTTGGACATTAGGATAAGCCATTCATCTTGGCGTTGGAAAAGTTCCCTTCAGCTTGTGAGCCCTTTAAGACAATGTTCGACAATCAACTTTAAGATTCTTCCAACAGTTTTGAAAACAAAACGATGAATCCAAAAAGGTACGCTTGATATATGGGTACGTTTTCGGATTCATCGTATCGATTCAAGTTCCGATGAATACTTGGTCCGACATGGGTAATTGTCTAATTTATGGGCCCCATCGCCAAAAATTATGAAAAAAAAATCCTCCAAGCATTTCTCATAATTTCAAAAGGTAACTAGATTAAAAAACTTGGATTTTCAAGAACTTTTTAAACCGCGTTTGATAAAGATTAAAGTAACTCCATCACTATCTTCGAAAGATCCGTCAGAAACTACTCAAAGTTTTTGTCTCATAACTGGATGAAGTGTCATGTAAAATGCTCGATCCTCTTAACTATTGATTTCGCGTGTGAGTTTTCGAATATACCTTAGACTCTCCTAGTCTTGCATAAATTTGTAATACTGTGCTTGATCTTTTTTCAGTAATCTACTGCCTATAATCTTGATACTGCTCTTGTTAGTGCATTTGCAAAGGTTGTATTCGCCCAATTGAAATTAAGCTTGACGATATACCGCTCATTCGCATCTTGAATGTGTTTCACAAAAATGTTTCTCCACCTTCAAGGTGGTAGGCCAGTATTGATGTCTTCCCACTCCAAGAATCGTTGAAGTGAGGCGTTGCTGTCAACAAAACTAAACACCGTTATGACAGATTTTGACTTGGGTTTGTGGCAAAGGCAGTGATCACCCGTCCCATCGTTGTAGAAATGGAAATTACATTACTATGGTTGTCCAGCGTCTTATCCCTAGTAATTATTGCCCATATATAATCCTTCCACATCACGAGGTCTATGGGAGATTATACGTTGAGCATCAGGTCTGCAAGCGGAATTATAATTAAGATCTCCAGTGATGATGCATCAACCTTGTCCCTTGCCAGTGGTGAGGTTATTTTACGCAGAACATCTATTTATAGTGACATCTATAGTGTCGACTGACTCCCGTGACAAAAGCTGTAACTTGCTAAATCCCCTTGTGGTTTCAGCCTTTACTGAAGAAATGCCCGAAACTAGAATTCGGGAGGACGAAGGTGCAATGCCAAATATGTGAATGAAGCGTTGTGAAACGTATGATAGTTCCGAACCACTATCCAACAGTACACGAAAAGCAGTGAATTTGCGAACAACTAACTCGAGAATGTTCAGTTGAAATGCATTGGGGACAGGCACTTTGATGTATAGTTATCAATGTGCATGTCGCCTTTCTTGGCTTGTGATTCTTTTTATTGCCTGCATTAGCATCAGGTGCTGCACTTAACTTAATTCAAATTCTTCGCATCGTGCGTCGAAAAATTTGAACAGTTCTTCTATTGCTGTTCCGGGCTCCACCCATTTGCGTCTTGACTCAGAATCTACTATCGCGAGCAGTAAATAGGTAACCAGCAGTCGCGCCGTTTGTTTGTGTGGTTTGTTTTGAACAGTGCTTTCAAAAAAATTCAAAAAGAATGCCAAATCTTTGTAATCGCCACCGAAAGACTTTATCTGCAAATTTGGCCATTCTTAATCTTGCAATGTCGTCGAGGCCCCCGGCGTACGTTGACGCTGTGCCTAACGGAAAACGTGGGAAAAATTCTTGATGTTGTTTTATCATTTGGGAAATTCCGTCCTCGTGTATAAGTTCACTTCGCTTAGAAACCTTCATTGTAGTTACTGCGTGCTGCAACCGCTTCAGTACAAGCAGTTTCTGTAGAGCCTTCATGTTCTTGCTTCTATACACTTCATCGTCGTTTGCGGTGTCGAAATGCCCATTAATTTCGTCGTACAGACACATGCTATCTTCAACCCGCTCGAACCCGCTGCAAGCGCATTAACCTGATTAACATTGACTCCACATAGTCATAGTCGCGTTCAGCTTCGGAATGCTGATATACTTGACTTCTACATGCCCTTGAGTGCACCAGTTGTCTAAGTTTTTCCATGGTGAACAAACTTCTTGTGAGTAATAGATTACGACAAATCCGACTCGAAGGACCAAATATGATCAACAACAGATTATGCTTTGGACAGAACCATGAAAAGAAAAAATAAAAGTACAGTGAAGCACGCCCGGTCTCTAACACTCTCTGCACATTATTCTAGATTATTTGATAATATTAGTCAAATCGGTATCCGGATATTACATCGGTATCCATGGATACATCTAGGTCATACAATGGATAGAACTTGTAATAGAACACGTTGAAACAAAAATGAAATGTAAGCATAATCGAACACACATATATTTGTCTGTATGCAAATATACATATACATATACATACATATACGTTTATCATTGTATGTACTACGCAAATACATATGAGTAGTTAGAATATAGGCAACCAGGAATTCTTGTTTGTAAGCGCCGGCTTTGGTGTAACCGGCAATAAACTCATTGACGAGAGAAACCCACAGACCACCAGACTTCACGACGTGATACTTGGAAATGCTCATTAACCCTATAACACTTATGAGTGATAAAGAAAAGCGACCGATATACAAAAGGATCGCAACTGACCTTCGTAAAGAAAGGCAATAAAATGTGTTAACAACGATTGACAGCGGACTCAATTGAAAATGATCGGTACTGGCACACTTGTTTTGTGGGCTGAACGTGGGCTGCACGTATACAGTACCTGTATACAGTAACTGGTTTACCCACCCTCCCGGTGTGCGCAATAGACTATTTATGTAGGACACAAACCATATCTCAGTTTCTCTAATCTCCGCTAGATGACGCTAACAAGAGCATCAATGGATCCTCAAAATTGAGTTATGAAACCAGGAAGCAAAAACCAATTTTATTTTTATCCCCAATGGATCCTCAAAATTTAGTTATGAAACCAGGAAACCAAACCAATTTTATTTTTGATCCCCAATGGATCCTCAAAATTAAGGTATGAAACCAGGAAACCAAACCAATTTTATTTTTGATCCCCAATGGATCCTCAAAATGTAGTTATGAAACCAGGAAACAAAACCAATTTTAATTTTGGACACAAACCAATTGGTTTTTTAACAAGCGAACAGAATTAACTCTACGATAATGAATCTAATTTCACTCTGCTTTTTATTTTCTATTGATAAATATAAATGTAATCCTATTGCGCACACCGGGAGGGTGGGTAAACCAGTTACTGTATACAGGTACTGTATACGTGCAGCCCACCTGTATTAGGAGTGAGTTTTACAAGCAGCCATACAGCTCGAATATCTGAGGACAAAACAAGTGTGCCAGTACCGATCATTTTCAATTGAGTCCGCTGTCAATCGTTGTTAACACATTTTATTGCCTTTCTTTACGAAGGTCAGTTGCGATCCTTTTGTATATCGGTCGCTTTTCTTAATCACTCATAAGTGTTATAGGGTTAATGAGCATTTCCAAGTATCACGTCGTGAAGTCTGGTGGTTTGTGGGTTTCTCTCATCAATGAGTTTATTGCCGGTTACACCAAAGCCGGCGCTTACAAACAAGAATTCCTGGTTGCCTATATTCTAACTACTTTAAGGCATTAGCTGAGGCTAAGGCAATTAATTTTCGTTTGCTTAAATCTCTTTCTCTTAAAACCTGAGTCTAAACATGTCTGAACATGTTGAATGTGTTACAGGTGTCTTCTGTTCAACCCCAAAATTATTTCTATATCCATTGATTTTATGACTACTGTCACTTTTAACTAATTTTCCTTTTTTAACACTGAACACTAATTACCTTTCTTTTGCTCAAATTTATAAATCGGGTCTTAACATGTTTGAACATGTTGAATGTCTTGCAGGTGTTCCCGATTCAACCCCAAATTTAGTTATCGATCCACATGCTGAGTATGTCCCATGTCATTGATTTTATTACTACTGTCACATTTAATGTGTTTTCTATAATCTACAGAGAATACTAATCAAATTGATTTTGTAAAGATCCCCTCACCATCATCCCTCTGCTGATGGACACGTCTGAACATGTTGAAGAAAGAATTAGTTTAGTATGCTTTGCGTCTGCTGTCCTTTTTGCCCCCATCCCCCAACAGATACCCCTTGTCTGTGATATAATTTCTCCGAACATTTTCTCAAAGTTTCCTTTTTAGACCACGTACTCTAAAAAAGAGTAGAGGGGTCTATTAGGTTTGTCAGAAGCGAAATGTGCGTAACAGGCAGAAGGAGGCGTGGCCGACCCCATAAAGTATATATATTCTTGATCAGCATCAACAGCGGAGTCGATATAGCAATGTCCGTCTGTCCGTCTGTCTGTCCGTCCGTATGAACAACTGGATCTTTTAAACTACAAAAGCTTTAGCCACCAAATTTATAATGAAAGTCATTTTTCAATCAGGCAGGTTAAGTTTATTTTAAATTTTTGGCGCGCCCCTCACCGCCCCCGCAATGAGCAAAAAACCAGACACACCTCGAAAAAAATTTACTTTTAGGCCAATAACTCAGTAACTATGGCACTTAGGAACACCCTTAATGCAATGCCATTAAAAATGTTGAGCTGCCACACCCCCTTTTCTCATGAGAGCTAACCAAACTTTTAAACTTCAATGCCGTTTTTAAGGCATTTATTCACATAGTACAGTGTTGTAATTCAACATTCGTATAGAGACATATTAAATCAAACTATTCTGAAAGTGACATCAAAATACTACCTTTAACAAAAGATCAATTACCTTCTAAATTTTGTTATTTAACTGCAATATTGCATACGCGCGAGAGCGAGACAGAAACATACAAACACATGTTCGAACGTTCTCGATGCTTGTGTGGCGACAGCGCTGCCGGCAGACGCTGGCCGCGCCGAATACACACATACATACATACATGCATACATAAAGTGAGTGAGTTTCTTGCAAGTGCGGTTGTGTTTATCGGGGCTCCGGATTGAATTCGTGTTTTCTCGTGCCACAACTGAAATCCAGGTGATAACTTTTATTAGTGGGTTTATCTACCACGAGGGTACTTGCCTGTTTACTGAAGCCTGGTCCGGCGGACGCCTTTCGTGCAGGTTCAGGGCGGTGTCCTCCTCTCATACTGGAGGGCGAAGGGAGGTGAGGCCGTTTTTCTGTTTGCGTTGGCGCCCTTTTGCTTTCCTCGAGTATAAAGTGTCAACAAAAACAACTTTCACTCAGCCAAATAATTATCTTTTGCTTTGAGTGGAACAGCTGTCTTCCCAGAGTTGCAAATATAGAGCTTTGAGAGTTGCCATACTTTGGTGATCTCAACAGGGCTACCGGACTTCTGTCGATCGATATAGAGTTGCCAGAAAGTCGAACCGGTAAAGTTGCGCGCCAAATCAAAATTGAGCGCCAAGTTTAAAATAGCTGAAATTTTCAGTGTTTCAGTAAACTTGGGTCCCCAAATATACTGGAATTTGTCCATCTGTCTTTCCAAGGCTCCTGTTCTTGCTTACTAGTGGATAAGGTGCCCAGGTCTCGGACTTGACCAACTGTCAACCCCGCCGCCTTGCGGTGCACCAAAAAAGTGTGGCTCTGGCGACCGAGGCGGAGCGGTATATCTCCTGGTAGCAGAAGGTCCCTAGTAGCAAAGAACGTAGAGCCTTGGTCATGAACGCTGACATGGACGCAGAGCAAAAGGAGGCTGAGAAGCGTATAGCGTTTGGACAGCGCTCCAAATTGGGCCGCTCGCCCCCCCAAGAGTGGAAAACGCCCAGTGGCATTTGGCCGCTTAATCCAGCTCCGGTGGTTTCTGGAGACGCAGCCAGAGGTCTCCAGCTACTTCCCCCAGTCTGTCCTCAAAAGCTGCAATCTGGACTTGTGGGAGACCATGTCTTTGGCCATCGTCTGCGGCCTCATCAAGGTATTTTGTAAGGGCTAAACTGGGATACCTCTGGGTCTACAGCTGCTATCTCCCGCCAAGCTTAAGTCGGTATGGATTTGCTGCAGCAATAGACGAGTTGGCTGTCGATGCGAGAGACCATAAACCGACCATTATAGCAGGAGATTTCAACGCTTGGGCTCAGAAGTGGGGTAGCGACATAACCAGGAGTAGCAGCTCTAATGCTATTGCTAAGGGTCGCATCCATCTCGAAGCATTTGCCGCGCTTGACGTATGCCTCCTCAACCGTGGCTCAGTGAACACGTTCAATCGTGGAAACGCCGGCTCGATCGTTGACCTAACGTTCGTCTCCAGCCATCTGTCTCCCCGATCAACCTGGTCCATTGGCAACTTCTACACTGCCAGCGACCATGAGGCACTGATTTTCACACTGGGTGTAAGGCAAGACCCGAGCACGAACCACCTCCCCCCCGTGCAACGGACTGCATTTCAAGAAGGATCGCTCTGTGTCCCGAACTTCCTACGGGTGATGGAAAACCTGAGCATTGCAGGATCGGCGCAGGAGATGGCCAATCAACTGTCGAGCCATGTTTTGAACGCCTGCGACTCTAGCATGGACCGAAGGAGGCCATTCGCCGGAACACAGAAGGCAACATATTGGTGGAACGCAGATATCGCCAATGCCAGAAGCATCTGTCTTTCAGCCAGAAGGAAATACACGAGGGCTCGCAAAAGAAGCAGGAGCAACTATCCAGGAAAATGAGCTCGAGCACGGCCCCTGGTCCGGATGGAATCCCCAACCGTGCAGTCAAACTGGCTGTTGCTTGCCAACCCGCTGCCTATGCGATGGCGTATACGCAATGCCTTCGTGAGGGACTTTTTCCTACACAATGGAAGGCTCAGCACCTTGTCCTAATTCCAAAAACTGGAAGGACCCCAGGTAGTCCAGGCTCGTATCGCCCGATATGCCTTATCGACTCAATGGGAAAAATGCTGGAGAGCCTAATCTGCACCCGGATAATGAGGGCTATCGATGCAGTTGGAGGATTATCGCCCTACCAATTTGGCTTTCGGAAAAGCTTGTCTACAGTTGATGCCATTGAGAGAGTTGTGGGAATTGCGCGTGCTGCTACAGAGGGCTATAGGTGGAAGGGAGGCTCGAAGGAATACTGTCTGATTGTCACTCTTGACATCAAGAACGCCTTCAACACGGTGAAATGGGATAGAATCCTCAGCGCACTACGTAGGCTTGCAATCCCTCAATACCTTCAGTCGATTGCGCGCAGCTACTTTGAAGGAAGAGTGCTTAAGTACGACTCTGCAGTCGGAGCGCATGAGTACCACGTCTCTGCAGGCGTACCCCAAGGATCGGTGATGGGTCCACTACTGTGGAACATCGTTTATGACGATATCTTGAGGCTACCGTTGCCTTCCGGCTGCCAGCTAACATGCTATGCAGATGACGTCGCTCTGACAGTGGTTGGCAAACACCTGCTGGATGTACAGACCACGTGCAACATGGCCATCTCTGAGTTATCCAGCTGGCTAGATTCAGTGGGCCTTGAGCTAGCCGCACATAAAACCGAGGCAGTCCTGGTTAGTACTCGTTCGGTCGTGGAGACAGCGCATATATGTGTCGGCGCTCAAAATATAACATCAAGCCGGGCTATTCGCTACCTTGGGGTCATGATAGACACCAGGCTGTGTTTCCGTGAGCACCTGTCATATGTCCAGGAGAGAGCTGCAAACACAAGCCGCGCCTTGTTCCGGATTATGCCAAACGCACGTGGGCCGAGACAACAACGTAGGCTGCTTCTCACAAGCGTGATACGGTCAGTGATCACATACGCTGCACCTATCTGGGCGGACGGAATGCAGGTCCCAAGCTATGCCAGAGGAATAAAGTCCATACACCGACTCTGTGCCCTAAGGATCTGCTGTGGATTCCGCACAATCTCGGATGAAGCAGCACTTGTTATCGCAGGACTGCTGCCAATAGATTTACTTGTCGCAGAAGAGCGAGCAGTTGCGCAAGCCATCCAAGCCGGTGCCAACAGAATGACTGCTCGGAGGGCAGCAAGAGAAGAAAGCCTAAACCAATGGCAAAGTCGCTGGGATGCCTCTGCGAACGGACGTTGGACATATCAGCTCATTCCTAATATTAGGCGGTGGTTGAACAGAGCTCATGGTTCGGTAAATTTCTACATCACCCAACTTCTCAGCGGGCATGGCTGCTTTGGTCAATACCTGTTCAGGTTTGGACATCAGGAGTCCCCTTCCTGTAGATGGTGCGCTTACCACATCGAAGATGCAGAGCATGTCATCTTTGTGTGTGGCCGTTTTGCGGCTCAAAGGAGACAATTAAGAAGCACCAGTGGACGTGATCTGACCCCGTCGAACATTGTCGATGAGATGATCCGAGACCCAGGTATATGGACTGCTGTTAGCAACTTTGCAGCTGGAGCAATGATAGAACTCCGCAGAACCGAGCGTCTGAGAAGACTCGTGGGATAGAGGGCAGTCCTTATCCCTGTGAAGCATTGCTTTACGGCCGTACCGCAGTGATCGGAAACTAGCCTTTATTTTCTTTCCCTTCTTCCACTACTCCTAAGTTTTTGATATAATACTACAATAGTCTAATATTATATAAGATATTGTGTAAGCTTTAATAGAATAAAAAAAAAAAAAAAAAAAACATGCATACATATAATTTCAAACGAATGTTTGTTTGTATAAATAATATGTAAATGCTGATAATCGGAGAATTCTTGAAAGTGGCGTGGTAGTGGAAAGTGGTAGCGTAGCGGCGCGTTGGTCTGATGTTGTAGGGTTCGAATGCTGGCAATGCGAATTGTTAAATTATTTTTTTTAAATTTCAATTCAAAATGTACATATAAAATTAAAATTTTTAAATTTCATTTGAAAATTTGAGTTCAAATTGAATACAAATGTGCACTACTATGGGAGTACGGCAAAGACAAAACTTTATGAATTTTTAATAATATTAATCCTTGTTGCATGCAGAGTTGCAATTCCTTTAAATGGATAATTTAATTGTTTTTATTATTTAAGTCTGCAATTAATTTAATTTGTTTTTCTCCATAAGGAAGTTTATTTTCTGAACAGAATGGTAGACAATTATGTTTATTATGAATTTCTTTAGAGTTTTGCAAATCTACTTCTAAAATATATCCGATGAATAAATGGACATCAAGACTTGTATGGTTGAGCACAATAATTGAACATACCTTATTTCTTAAAAAATCCTAGGCCTTATATAACTACAAATTACAGAGGAGTACAACTCTCCTCTAAGAATTTGGTGTAGTACCCCACGCAGAGCGTGGTTTTATACTTAGAAGTATATTTATCTTAGGCTTCGTTGCCAAGCATGGGAACGGGTCGCAAGCATGGACAAACAAGTATATTCATAGATTAGAAATTTAGGGCTTGTAAGGCGGGGCCCTTAATCCCACCATACATAGTTTATATGTATGAGTATAATTAGTAGAGAATTGTTTAGATGTAAGCAAATGAATTATTAGCTTTAATTCCATGGAGGAAATTATTATTTAAGTTATCGAATAGTTAGTCGATAGGAGTTTAGGATGCTGGGAGCGCGGAGAGCGGTCGGGTGCAACCCTGCACGAAAGCTCTGTGGTGAAGAGAGAGCTTTCGTGGTGGAGTTGTATCAGGACAGCTTCCGCGCTACTCGATCGAGAACGCTGCCGGCACTTTGCGATCGAGAGCTGAGATAAGCAGACGTAAGCAGTGAGCAGCGACAGGAATCATACAACTGTAAGTAGAAAGAACAGTTAGGGCCAGTGCGACAGTAAGGCGAGACAGCCGAAAGAAAAGAACGGCGAAAGGAATAAAAAGCATAAACAGAAATGAAACGAACAGCGCGTTGTTTCATAAAGTGATTTCTAGTGCTGGTTAGATTTCACTCAACACATCCCTAGTCCCACTTGCATCCGTTTCGTTAGAGAATAGTGCTCTCTTGGTACCCTTGAGCCACGATCGGAGACTCGCAAGACGTTCTCTCACTCTGTACACAGCGACTCGCTGAGATCAACTGTGGCGCTCCCCGTTTATATCTCGCGTCTCGCTTCCCCCCCCCACGCAGTGCTCTCCCGCATGAGAACAGCGGTGGCCGCCAGAGTGCCTCGGCACCACGCTTCGATCTCGCAGGGCATTGCGACGGCTCGCGGAAAACGACGGCAGTTTCCTGCCTCGATTTCGCATGCAGCCTCCCCCTTCCTACGCCATCATCCACTCTCAGACCGGTCATTTTTCCCCGTCTACAGCGTCTCCGCGAATATTACAAATTTCTTGTAAGATTCGAGTCCTGGACAGACTGAGATCTGTACCCCGGCTAGAACGCTTCTTTACAGGCTTACTTCGTTTCTTAAAATAATCGCCGCGTTGTTAATTTCTGTTAATATAATATGTTCGTGCTTGAACATCTCATATAAACAAATTCAAAATTTTAAACATAAAATCTAACAATTTTTAGTTACCCGCGTTCGTCAGTAGAAACTATTTGTTTAAAATCGAACATTTATTTATTAACACAAAACATTTGTTTTTAATAATTTCATTTCTATGATTTAGAAACAGCTGATGATGTTTTGGAAAATAAAATCGATTATTTTAATTTATTAACCAGTGAGTTCCAAGAAAAATATAGTGGATGGGCTATCCAATCATTTAACTATTGTGATTTAACAATAGTTAATCCGAACATATTCCTTCTGGAGGATACTGTGAAATGCCCGAAACGATTAGAAAGAGGAATGCAACCGTCAATATTAAAAACAACGATTTTTTTGTTTTAAATGGTGCATACTGGCATTAATATAATACGAGTTCATTGAAAATGCCACCTACAATGATAACGACAAAAAAAACTAAGGAGGAATTTCAAAAACACTTCTTGCTATAACATAAGCAACATCGCTGCTCCAGTTATTACTTATAGGGGGCAGCGACTTAACTTCTCGGATATAGAATTCCCAGTCAACTCAAAAGGGGTTAAGCTTTTTGAAAAACTAAATTCCCATTGTAGTATAAATGTATACGAAATTGACTGTAGCAGAAAGAAGCCAGAGATGATTGTTTGACCCACAATTTGAGCAGACAGTCTACGGGATAAACATATAAGTCTCCTGGGTATATACAATGAGGCTGAAATGATAATGCATTACGCCTTCATAACAAATATGTGTACATTGGCTAAATCGCAATTTACTAAGAGCCATACGTCAGGAGACTTTTTGTCATAACTGTTTGCAATGGTATACTTGCAATAGTAAAATGCATACCAAAAAGTTGCGGCAAAGTTATATCTACTTTTCCTAAAGTGGGTTCATATGCCAACTTCAAAACCTGTCATAAAAAGCTTTATCCACCGGTAACCATATAAGCTGATATTGAAGCTGTCTTGGAAACTTTTCATCGATTACAAAATGAGCCAAAGATGTCGTCAACTACGAAGGCTCAAAACATACCGCTTGTGCAGTTTCATTTTACGTTGCACATAAATATAGTCCCGAGCTAAATGAAATGTAGACTTACGAAGATAAATTACCATTATGCTTTTAATCTATTAAAATACATACTTATTATTAGACCCTGTACTCTAAAAAAGAGTATAGGGGTCTATTAGGTTTATCAGAAGCGAAATGTGCGTAACAGGCAGAAGGAGGCGTGGCCGACCCCATAAAGTATATATATTCTAGATCAGCATCAACAGCCGAGTCGATATAGCAATGTCCGTCTGTCTGTCTGTCTGTCTGTCCGTCTGTCTGTCCGTCCGTCCGTATGAACACCTAGATCTTTTAAACTACAAGAGCTAGAGCCACCAAATTTGGAATGAAAGTCCGTCTATATTGCAGGCAGGTTAAATTTATTTCAAATTTTTGCCACGCCCCCTAATTATTAAAAGTAACTTCACCAAATTTGGTCCAAATCGGACAACTACAACATGTGAAACAAATTGATCAAAAATGTTAAAAATTGTAATTTATGTAACTGTTTGAAGAAAAGTGTTAAATCAATGTTTATCTACTTTAGCCGTCCTGATTGTCAACAGTGCTGTGGTCCAAGTGATGTGACATGCATTAGAGAAACATAAGGTCTGCGGTTCGAACCCCAGCGCAGACAGGCATTTGTTTGCTTTTTCTTTTTCTATAACATAACATTACTCTATGTAAATGCAGATAATCAGCAGTACCTGCAAATTGAGGTGTGGTGCATATGGTAGAGTGGCGACATGTGAGAATCCTGTGTCTGATACCGCGGGTTCGATTGCAGCTAGCGCGTAACTTTATTTTACTTTTTTAAATTTTAATTTAAACTATTATCTTTTTTTAAATTTGTATTTTAAAATATGAATCAGTCTACTGCTTCTTCTATTAAGTTTGTAAGTATTTTTGTAGGCGCACTACAAGGAGTACGGGGTCTTATACAGTCGGCACGTCGGCTGTAGCTTTTTCATACTTGTTTATAATGCTCTAAACGATGAGGAGTGTAGCATTAACAAGAAAGAAAAGTACAGTCGAGCGCGCCCGACCGTATAATACTCTCTGCATTTTCCCGATTAAATTATTAAAATCGGTATCCACATATTACTATGTGTTTTACTTGCATTAAAACACGTTGAAACAAAAACAATCTAAGCATAATCAAACACACATCTGTTTGTTTGTATTCGAATACACATACGTTTGGCAATATGTATATGATGCAAATATGCATGTATGTATGTGTGTATTCGGCGCAGCCAGCTTCAGCGGGCAGCGCTGCCGACACACAAAGCAGCGAAAACGTTCGAACATGTGCTTGTGTGTTTCTATCTCGCTTGCACCAATGGGTTGATATTGCGTTCAATTATCAATATTATAACGCTTCTAGTTTTCTTGTTTATAGTCCGATTTTAATGCGCCTTTCAGGATAGTTTAATATAGTTAGTCTCCACACGAAATATAAATAACCATACGAACAAAATCGCTAAAAAGGCATTGCAGTTGGAAAACTATTTTATCAAATGTGGGAAAAGGGGGCGTGGCAATCCAAATTTATAGATGGCAATGCAACTATGCTGTCGCTAGGAACTCCCGTACCAGAATTGGTGATCCTAGGTGCCATAGTTACTGAGATATTTGCCGAAAACACCAATTTTTACCGAGGTGTGTCCAGTTTTTTGCTTTTTGTGGGCGAATGGGGCGTGGCATCGAAAAAAAAAAAAAAGATTCTTGTATTGACTGACTAAATATCTGATCGTTTGACACCAAGCTCGAACTTATAGCTCTTTACCATCTCTGAAATCTGTTTGTTCATACGGACAGACAGACAGACGGACAGACAGACGGACAGACGGACAGACGGACATGGCTATATCGACTCGGCTTGTGATGCTGATCAAGAATATATATACTTTATGGGGTCTGCCACGCCTCCTTCTGCCTGTTACATACTTTGCACAAACCCAATATACTCTTGCAGAGAGTATAAAAACTATGAGTTAGCACAACAGGTATGGGATAGTTTTAAGTGTCAAACATTGTCAGACTACTTAAAACTATACCTCGAAAGTGTTGTAATTATTCTGGCAGATGTTTTTGAAAATTTTAGAGCCATCTGTTATAAAATTTATAAGTTAGACCCAATTAATTAAGTAACGGCTCCTTCAATCTCTTGGGATGCAATGCTTAAGTTTACCAAAGTTAAACTCGAGCTGATTAGTGATCCTGACACCTATAATTTTCTTAAATTAGCTGTTCGTGGCGGTTTGACACAATGTAGTCAACGTATTTCAGTTGCTAATAATCCTCATCAAAAAGATTTTAATCCTAACCTTGACACAAACTATCTTTCATATATAGATGCAAACAATTTATATGGGTGGGCAATGTGTCAAGTGCTGCGATTAGAAAATTTTAAATTCTTATCTGAAGATGAAATATCAAAACTCTCTTTGGCAAATATTTCAGTTGATAATGATGTAGGATATATTTTAGAAGTAGATTTGCAATATCCTAAAGAGATTAATGACAAACATAATTGTCTACCATTCTGTCCAGAAAATAAAGTTCCACCTGGAGGAAAACAAATTAAATTAATTGCAGACTTAAATAATAAAACCAATTATATTATTCATTTAAAGCAATTGCAACTCTGCATGCAACAAGGATTAAAATGATTACAAATTCATAGAGTTTTGTCTTTTACGCAACGACGTTGGCTTGAGCCATACATTAACTTGAACAATTCTCATAGAAAACCAGCAAAAAATGAGTTTCAAACAAATTTTTTCAAGTTGATGAATAATGCCGTTTATGGCAAAACTATGGAAAACGTAGAGAAAATACGTTCAAAACGACTAGTTACTGATTACCATTCCAAGCAAAATTCTCCTGGCTTCAGACAGTTAGTCGCAATGAACAATTTCCATAGCATGAACATTTTCGGTAATGACTTAGCAGCACTTGAGCATACAACATCGCTCATTCATTATGATAAACCAATCTATATAGGAGTAACTGTCTTAGAATTATCAAAATGGCTTATTATTATTATAATTTCTTAAGCATAAAAAGTCCCTCGACTAAGATTATTTATACGGGCACTGATTCGTTTATTACATCCTCTGTTGAAGATGTATATAACCTTATAAAAACAAATCCAGAACGTTTTGATACCTCCAATTATAACTCTATGAATCCATATAACATAATTCCAGCAAACAATAAAGAGTTAGGGTTATTTAAAGATGAAAATGCAGGAAAAATTATGAAATCTTTTGCAGGCTTAAAAGCAAAAGCTTATTCCTACAAGGTAGAAAGCAGTGAAGGAACCACCGACAAAGAAATTAAGAAAATTAAAGGTGTCGAAGTAAGCGTTGTTAAAAAACTCTCCCACTCGGACTATATTGAATGTATCCGAAAACGAAAAACTTATTATGGTGAACAGAGGGTAATAAGAAGTAGAGACCATGAGCTGTTTACAGAAATTGTTAACAAAATTTCTTAGAATTATAAAGATGACAAAAAAAGATTTGTAACATCAAATTCAATAACCACACTGGCTTGGGGGCATTATAAAACAAGTTTGAACAGAGAAAATTTGTAAAAATATTTTATTCAAAGATAAGACTTATTATATAACAATTGTAAATATATATATAGTGCTTGTAAATATGTATAACTAATAAAAAAAAACATATTCTAAATAAATAATAAAAAAAAAAAAAAAAGTCTTTTATTTAATTATATCTTTTTTATTAATCCAGGAATTATGTGACTCATCAAAGCCTAACCACTTAACAAAAACTTTATTTTTTCCAGATTTTATAATTTTTTCAATCAACTATGCGTTTTTATCTCTAACTCGTTGAAGTTCTTCTTCATAGAATGAACCCTTTATGCGTTCATTTTTATAATCTTTTAATAAATAAGTGACTGGATCTGTTGATTGAATTTTTATAATTCTAAATATTTCAGTTGTCCAATTTGGTTCATTTCCTTTAGCGAAAACACCTTTATATTTACTTATTCGAACAAAATCGTTAACAGAGTATTTGTGTTTAGGAAAAATTTTAGGATGATTGTACACCGACTTTAAAATAAATTTTTCATTCTTTCTGTCTACTTCACTGGGTTTCATTTTTATAGTACGGTGATATGTATTGCGGTTCGAACCCCAGCGCAGACAGGCATTTGTTTGCTTTTTCTTTTTCTATAACATAACATTACTCTATGTAAATGCAGATAATCAGCAGTACCTGCAAATTGAGGTGTGGTGCATATGGTAGAGTGGCGACATGTGAGAATCTTGTGTCTGATACCGCGGGTTCGATTGCAGCTAGCGCGTAACTTTATTTTACTTTTTAAATTTTAATTTAAACTATTATCTTTTTTTAAATTTGTATTTTAAAATATGAATCAGTCTACTGCTTCTTCTATTAAGTTTGTAAGTATTTTTGTAGGCGCACTACAAGGAGTAGGGGTCTTATACAGTCGGCACGTCGGCTGTAGCTTTTCATACTTGTTTATAATGCTCTAAACGATGAGGAGTGTAGCATTAACAAGAAAGAAAAGTACAGTCGAGCGCGCCCGACCGTATAATACTCTCTGCATTTTCCCGATTAAATTATTAAAATCGGTATCCACATATTACTATGTGTTTTACTTGCATTAAAACACGTTGAAACAAAAACAATCTAAGCATAATCAAACACACATCTGTTTGTTTGTATTCGAATACACATACGTTTGGCAATATGTATATGATGCAAATATGCATGTATGTATGTGTGTATTCGGCGCAGCCAGCTTCAGCGGGCAGCGCTGCCGACACACAAGCAGCGAAAACGTTCGAACATGTGCTTGTGTGTTTCTATCTCGCTTGCACCAATGGGTTGATATTGCGTTCAATTATCAATATTATAACGCTTCTAGTTTTCTTGTTTATAGTCCGATTTTAATGCGCCTTTCAGGATAGTTTAATATAGTTAGTCTCCACACGAAATATAAATAACCATACGAACAAAATCGCTAAAAAAGGCATTGCAGTTGGAAAACTATTTTATCAAATGTGGGAAAAGGGGGGCGTGGCAATCCAAATTTATAGATGGCAATGCAACTATGCTGTCGCTAGGAACTCCCGTACCAGAATTGGTGATCCTAGGTGCCATAGTTACTGAGATATTTGCCGAAAACACCAATTTTTTACCGAGGTGTGTCCAGTTTTTTTGCTTTTTGTGGGCGAATGGGGCGTGGCATCGAAAAAAAAAAAAAAAAGATTCTTGTATTGACTGACTAAATATCTGATCGTTTGACACCAAGCTCGAACTTATAGCTCTTACCATCTCTGAAATCTGTTTGTTCATACGGACAGACAGACAGACGGACAGACAGACGGACAGACGGACATGGCTATATCGACTCGGCTTGTGATGCTGATCAAGAATATATATACTTTATGGGGTCTGCCACGCCTCCTTCTGCCTGTTACATACTTTGCACAAACCCAATATACTCTTGCAGAGAGTAGTAAAAAAACTATGAGTTAGCACAACAGGTATGGGATAGTTTTAAGTGTCAAACATTGTCAGACTACTTAAAACTATACCTCGAAAGTGTTGTAATTATTCTGGCAGATGTTTTTGAAAATTTTAGAGCCATCTGTTATAAAATTTATAAGTTAGACCCAATTAATTAAGTAACGGCTCCTTCAATCTCTTGGGATGCAATGCTTAAGTTTACCAAAGTTAAACTCGAGCTGATTAGTGATCCTGACACCTATAATTTTCTTAAATTAGCTGTTCGTGGCGGTTTGACACAATGTAGTCAACGTATTTCAGTTGCTAATAATCCTCATCAAAAGATTTTAATCCTAACCTTGACACAAACTATCTTTCATATATAGATGCAAACAATTTATATGGGTGGGCAATGTGTCAAGTGCTGCGATTAGAAAATTTTAAATTCTTATCTGAAGATGAAATATCAAAACTCTCTTTGGCAAATATTTCAGTTGATAATGATGTAGGATATATTTTAGAAGTAGATTTGCAATATCCTAAAAGAGATTAATGACAAACATAATTGTCTACCATTCTGTCCAGAAAATAAAGTTCCACCTGGAGGAAAACAAATTAAATTAATTGCAGACTTAAATAATAAAACCAATTATATTATTCATTTAAAGCAATTGCAACTCTGCATGCAACAAGGATTAAAATGATTACAAATTCATAGAGTTTTGTCTTTTACGCAACGACGTTGGCTTGAGCCATACATTAACTTGAACAATTCTCATAGAAAACCAGCAAAAAATGAGTTTCAAACAAATTTTTTCAAGTTGATGAATAATGCCGTTTATGGCAAAACTATGGAAAACGTAGAGAAAATACGTTCAAAACGACTAGTTACTGATTACCATTCCAAGCAAAATTCTCCTGGCTTCAGACAGTTAGTCGCAATGAACAATTTCCATAGCATGAACATTTTCGGTAATGACTTAGCAGCACTTGAGCATACAACATCGCTCATTCATTATGATAAACCAATCTATATAGGAGTAACTGTCTTAGAATTATCAAAATGGCTTATTATTATTATAATTTCTTAAGCATAAAAAGTCCCTCGACTAAGATTATTTATACGGGCACTGATTCGTTTATTACATCCTCTGTTGAAGATGTATATAACCTTATAAAAACAAATCCAGAACGTTTTGATAACTCCAATTATAACTCTATGAATCCATATAACATAATTCCAGCAAACAATAAAGAGTTAGGGTTATTTAAAGATGAAAATGCAGGAAAAATTATGAAATCTTTTGCAGGCTTAAAAGCAAAAAAGCTTATTCCTACAAGGTAGAAAGCAGTGAAGGAACCACCGACAAAGAAATTAAGAAAATTAAAAGGTGTCGAAGTAAGCGTTGTTAAAAAACTCTCCCACTCGGACTATATTGAATGTATCCGAAAACGAAAAACTTATTATGGTGAACAGAGGGTAATAAGAAGTAGAGACCATGAGCTGTTTACAGAAATTGTTAACAAAATTTCTTAGAATTATAAAGATGACAAAAGATTTGTAACATCAAATTCAATAACCACACTGGCTTGGGGGCATTATAAAACAAGTTTGAACAGAGAAAATTTGTAAAAATATTTTATTCAAAGATAAGACTTATTATATAACAATTGTAAATATATATATAGTGCTTGTAAATATGTATAACTAATAAAAAAAACATATTCTAAATAAATAATAAAAAAAAAAAAAAAGTCTTTTATTTAATTATATCTTTTTTATTAATCCAGGAATTATGTGACTCATCAAAGCCTAACCACTTAACAAAAACTTTATTTTTTCCAGATTTTATAATTTTTTCAATCAACTATGCGTTTTTATCTCTAACTCGTTGAAGTTCTTCTTCATAGAATGAACCCTTTATGCGTTCATTTTTATAATCTTTTAATAAATAAGTGAATGGATCTGTTGATTGAATTTTTATAATTCTAAATATTTCAGTTGTCCAATTTGGTTCATATCCTTTAGCGAAAACACCTTTATATTTACTTATTCGAACAAAATCGTTAACAGAGTATTTGTGTTTAGGAAAAATTTTAGGATGATTGTACACCGACTTTAAAATAAATTTTTTCATTCTTTCTGTCTACTTCACTGGGTTTCATTTTTTTATAGTACGGTGATATGTATTGTTGTAAGTTTTTAGTAATTGCTGCAATTTGGACACCCAAATGTAATTTCCATGATAGCTAAACATTTTCCACATTAGATTCTTAAGGGTTCTATTAAATCGTTCACAAATTGATGATTTTAAATGAGTATAGGTGTGATAATGATTTATTTTCAATTTATTCATTAGTTGAAGAAATTCCTTATTAAATAATTCTTTACCCTGATCACTCTGAATATTTTTAGGTATTTTCTTTGCAGTTTCAAATACTTTTTTAATTGCTAAAACTATATCTGAAGCTGATTTATTCTTCACAGGCTCTGCATATGAATATTTTGAGAAAGTATCAATCACTGTCAGTAGATATCGATTACCTCCATTTTGTTTATGAAATGGAATCATTTCAACTAAATCTATTTGCCAAGTATCATTTATTCCTTTTTGTACGAAACTACGCCTTCTAAAATTTTTTTTAGACTGCTTATGAATTTCTGTTACAACCTGTAATTTACTCATTATGTTTATTATTACAATCCTGAGTGTTTTGATAATACTAACTGTTTATATTGAGTTACGTCGTTTTTTATTTCTTTTCGCATCTTCTTTGAAATCTCAAAACACAAACGAGTTAAGTCAATCTCAACGTCAGACTCATACGATGCTTCTAAATCTGTAAGTCGTATTTCATATTTATTCATTTGGGCACACTTAGGTATAATATGTTTATAATAGATATTTGTTATTTGTTTTTAAGAATTGTGTTCCAGCACAAAAATGTGGTTAAAAAAATACCAAGTCGTAAAAGCGCACGCCAAGATTCACTGTCAAATTCAATTTTGTTACCATTCTGGTTTAAAGTAACTATACACTGTTTATCGACTTTTCTATATTTAAAATGACATTTAACTGAACTAAGCAAAGGGTGGTCAATAATAGTATCAGGCATTAAAAACTCGTACTGGTCAAGCTTAAGTTGAATATATTCCTTATATGTTAACAGTTGAATCCAGTCCTCCTTATCAAACCCAATGAAATTATGTTTGTTTTGCTGCATCCAGATCATTGGCGTAAATTTTCTACTAGTTGAAAAACCACACTTTAATTTTAAATTGTGATATACATAATATTCAAGTCCAAAAATAATTTCATGATCTTGTGTTTTTCTTAAAGCCTTTGTCCTTTTTAACTGGAATGTATCCATCTTGGCTGAGTATCTTTTTCAAACTAACTGTTATATGCTAACTGTGGCGCTATATAAACGGTGAAATCATAGTATCGTCAACCAGTATTTTATATAAATTCAAACGACAATGATCAAAATTGATAGAAATTCAGCTGTTTTGGTTGATTTCCAATACATAGTTGGAAATAATAGACAAATCTTTGTAAAGGAATTGGCATTTATGCAAGCGGGCTCTGTTATACCGAACTTCTTTCATTTTCTACCCCCATATCATGTTAAAGAATTAGATGATTGTATAAGGAATATTCAACACACCACAAAAAAGAAATATAAATGGATTGGATTGGTCTGAGGGTGACATTCCATATTTGAGTCTAAGTGAAATACTAACTCCTTTAAATAGTTTCGCTACAGTAATTGTCCGAGGAGAGGCAAAGAAACAATTTTTAAAGAAGTACTTAGCAACAAATGTAATCGATGTGGAAATTGAACAAAGTTTAGCATGTTATCCAAACTACTTTACTAACTGTCGAATACATAAAAAACTTGGAGTTAGATGTGCTCTTAATAATCTATTTAAGCTTTTTGTAATATTGGAAAATTTAAATTACGAAGTATATGGCAAATAAAACAAATTCTTCTAAATAAATCAACAATGTTTGTACAATTTATTCATCCATTTACAATGCTTATATGTGGACCCTCTGGATCAGAAAAAACAACGTTTCTGGAAAATCTTTTGAACAATCAAAATACACTTATTAATGAAGATATAAAAAGGATTATTTGGTGTTATGCTGAAGAATACGCAAAACCTAGTTTTACAGGACTTGAATATCATAAAGGTGTACCAGAAGCAATTGAAAATGATCTTAACGAGCCTATCCTTATTGTATTAGATGATCTAATGATGGGAGCATTTAACCAAAGTGTTTGTGAATTATTTACAAAAGGCTCTCACCATTGCAACTTATCTGTAATAGTAGTAACTCAGAATATATTTCATAAAGCATCACATACTAGAGATATATCGTTTTTCAAAACTCTAGAGATAAACTTCAATTCCATTGTTTGGCTCGACAAATTTATCCTGAAAATCCTAGTGAATTGATGAGCATATATAAAGAAGTACCCCATGGTTACTTGTTAATTGATCTTACCCAAAGGATAAACGATCTTTTACGTTTTCGTTCAAATATTTTTATGGTTTATGGTTAACAACATGTAAGAAAGGCTACAGTCAATCGAGCCGACTGTAAAAGACCCCGTACTCCCATGGTAGTGCGCAATTGTATTCAATTTGAACTCAAATTTTCAAATGAAATTTAAAAATTTTAATTTTATATGTACATTTAGAATTGAAATTTAAAAAAAATTAAATTAACAATTCGCATTCCCGCAACTCTATCAGTTGCACCACGCTCCACTTTCGAGAATTCTCCGATAATCAGCATTTACATATTATTCATACAAACACACATTCGTTTGAAATTATATGTATGCATATACGTATGTATGCATGTATGTATGTATGTGTGTATTCGGCGCGGCCAGCGTCTGACGGCAGCGCTGTCGCCACACAAGCATCGAGAACGTTCGAACATGTGTTTGTATGTTTCTGTCTCGCTCTCGCGCGTAAGTGATATTGCAGTTAAAAAACACACTTTCTAACGCAGTAGCTCTTTTGTTAAAGGTAGTATTTTGATGCCACTTTCAGAATAGTTTGATTTGATATGTCTCTATACGAATATTGAATTACTACACTCTACTATCTGAATAAATGCCTTAAAAACGGCATTAAAGGGCAGCTCAAAATTTTTAATGGCATGGCATTAAGGCTGTCTCTAGCAACCTGCTTACCAGAAATGGTGTTCCTAAGTGCCATAGTTACTGAGTTATTGGCCTAAAAATACATTTTTTTTCGAGGTGTGTCTGGTTTTTTGCTCATTGCGGGGGTCTAAAAAGAGTCTAAAACGGTTGATGGCGAACAAACATTTATTATATGTTCTGAAAAGAGCTAGTACCAAGTTACGAAAAGCTATTATAAGCAATAGTAATGATGATCTGGTTAAATCATTAATTGAGATTGTATTAAATACCTTACAAGGCAATCATCAACTAACAAGGAAACAGCTTACACTACTTTAACGGAATAAAAATGTACTGCGTAAAATTTCATCTTCAAAGTGCACAATAAAATCAACAAGAAAGTTCTTGTTCAAAAAGGTGGATTTCTTCCAATTCTAATTTCATCATTATTGGCCGGAGTATTTGGAAAAATATTAAAAACTGCATAACTCTAAAAGTAATTTAATTAAAGTTATTTTAATGCAACCAAATAGAGGTGAAGATTTGATTAACCAAAAGTTTTTACCAATAATATGTAATGGTAGACTAAGTGATTTCGATAAATGGATATATAAGACCCCGTACTCCTTGTAGTGCGCATACAAAAATACTTACAAACTTAAAAGAAGAAGCAGTAGACTGATTCATATTTTAAAATACAAATTTAAAAAAAGATAATAGTTTAAATTAAAATTTAAAATAAAAGTAAAAAAAAGTTACGTGCTAGCTGCAATCGAACCCGCGGTATCAAACACAGGATTCTCACATGTCGCCACTCTACCATATGCACCACACCTCAATTTGCAGGTACTGCTGATTATCTGCATTTACATAAAGTAATGTTATGTTATAGAAAAAGAAAAAAAAACAAATGCCTGTCTGCGCTGGGGTTCGAACCGCAGACCTCATGTTTCTCTAATGCATGTCACATCACTTGGACCACAGCACTGTTGACAATCAGGACGGCTAAAGTAGATAAACATTGATTTACCACTTTTCTTCAAACACGTACATAAATTACAATTCTTAACATTTTTGATCAATTTGTTTCACATGTTGTAGTTGTCCGATTTGGACCAAATTTGGTGAAATTACTTTTAATAATTATGTACACATTCTGTGAGAGTTTCACTTAGCAAATACTACATGTCTTTATACAATTTTTTTGTTTTTGACTAATTTGTTCTATGGGAGCTATAAGCTATAGTTGTCCGATCTCGATGAAACTTAGTGAGGACAGTTATAGTTGTACCATACACCTACTGTGTTAATTTGATTACGATAGCTTTCATAGTTTCAAAGTTGTAGTGCAATGAAAACTGTTTTGCTATATCGACTCGGCTGTTGCTATATCGACTCGGCTGTTGATGCTGATCTAGAATATATATACTTTATGGGGTCGGCCACGCCTCCTTCTGCCTGTTACGCAAATTTCGCTTCTGACAAACCTAATAGACCCCTCTACTCATTTTTAAAGTACGGGGTCTAAAAAAATAATCATATTATTCAATCAGAAGTCAATTTATGAAACCTCAATTACATTGCAGCAGAAAAATCTGGGTCTAAATCAACAAGAATTAGCAGAAGATCAACGAATAGAGCCAAACCATATCAAATTGGAAAAAATAAAATTAATTGGATTTCTTTAATATAAAAACTTTTGAAAATGAGTAACTTAGAGTCATTTTATGTTACTTTATTTAGCAACAATTCTTTAAATGTTTTTCCCGATAATGTACAGTCTGCGTTTACAAACATTGTGAGTTTCTCACAAAATATAAATGAAAAGTGGGAAGTTGGAATATCTGAACTATATTTAAACGATCTTCCCCACCATGAAGTAACGGATAAGAAACACTCAATACAAAGTATGTCAAAGGGTATAATATTTGTTTATACTGACATAATAAAGCCTAGATGCGTTGGAGACAAAAGAACGCGATGTCTAAAAGTTCTTATGCATAATGGAGTTTCGAAAATGATTCAATTCAAAAACATTGAGTACTATCGCGTTGAGAATTGTGAAGTAAGAGACATATCAATTTTAATATCTGATTCAAGAGGATATAAGGTGCCCTTTAAACCTTCAGCCACTCCCATATACATTACGTTGCATTTTAGGCAGAAACGTTGTATGCTATAAATATTGCAACTTAGTTAATACATTTTTCATAAAGATATTAACCGTCATGGAGAAACTTTACCAAGAGTATTATCTAAATCAAAGTGGAGGAGGATTAAATCACATTGGTTCCCTTTATGCGACACCTCAAATAATACAGCAAGGAAGGGGTATTGGAAACTTTTTTAGTGGACTTTTTAAGTACATTAAACCACTTTTTCTAAGTGGACTAAACGCCGTTAAAAAATCAAGCAGTTGAATCAGGGAAAGCAGTCATAAGTGACTTGGGACGAAAACCTCTACAGAATATTATCCAAGAACAGAGCAAAATTGCACTCCAAAATCTATCCAATAAAGTAATAGATAAAATGACTCAGGGAGGCTCAGGTAGAAAGAATAAAAGGAAGCGTTTTAGTTGTAGGAGAGCTCATTATGAATCTAAACATTCAAGTGTGCATACAAAGAAAAACATTAAAAAACGATCTAAATCAGAAAAACTATCTAAGAAAATCGCAGATATTTTTTCTAGAAAACGATGACCAATCACATTGAATGCATGTAAAATGAACTGGATTTGTTTAAGCCACATCCGACACAAAGCAGTATTTTACGCACTGAAGAAGTAACATACAAACCTATAGCATCATTGGATGGAGCCAGCTCAATTGAATTTGTATGTTTGGGAAATGGCGAATCATACAGAGATCTGTCAAGCGTTTATTTATGATTAGTAGTACAGCTAAAGGGTCAGGACAACAATAATATAACAAATGATGCTGTTAGTGTTGTAAACAATATATTACACTCTATTTTTAGAAGTTCCTCAGTATATTTAAATAACACATTAGTATCTCAGAACGTCAATAATTACCACTATCGGTCTTATTTACAAACTATTTTAAATTATGGAAGTGATGCTAGTGAAAGCCATTTAGCAACCCAGGGATTTTTTGCGAGTTTTATTAAATGTTATGTTGACGAAACTTTACCTGTAAAAAACATATTTCGAAGAAGTAATAAGGTGGAGCTCTTTGGAAAAGTATATGGAGATATTTTTAATCAACCTAAGCATCTAATAAATAATGTTGATTTAAGAATAACATTTAATATTGAAAAAAACAGCATTTTATTTGATGGAGACTCAAACTGAATCAACTTTAAAAGTTTTAGAGGCACAACTCTTTATGAATCATGTTATAGTCAATCCAAGTATTTTGTTAGCACATCATCGCGTATTACAATCTAAAAACGCTTTATATCCATATAATAAAGTTGAAGTTAAATCTTTTACTCTATATCCAGGTAACAATACACTTTCAATTGACAATGTTGTAATTGTACAATTACCTAATTTTATCTCATTTTGCATGGTTAAAAACCGAGCATACTCAGGTAATAGAGAACTGGATCCATATAACTTTGAACATTTTAAAATACAGCGATTTAATTTTTTAGTTAATGGAGTACAAGTACCGTCTCAAGCGCTAGATTTTGATTTTACAAACCCCGAAAACATTCAGAACTCTCGGGGATATAATATGTTATTTAGAGCAAATGGTATAAGTCATTTTGATAGGGGTTGCAAATCACTAAGGAAATGTTTGATAAGAACTGTTTTATATTAGCGTTTGACTTAACTTCAGATCATTCGAATTCTTCCATATGTTCAAATTTAATTAATCAAGGAACACTTCGTATTGAGGGTCGATTTGCTGAACCCCTTACCGAAGCTGTCACATGTCTTGTATATTGTGAATATGATTCCATGATTGATATTGACAAACATAGAAATATTAGAGTTATACTTTATAAATGAATACATTACAAATTGAAAAACTTATGCTTAGTAAGCGCAGCACCAAACATATATTTAAAGGTGTGTTCCCATCCGATAAATTACCTATTAAAATACGTACATATCCTACAATAATAATTGCGAATACAGACTCATCTGACAAACCTGGTTCACACTGGGTAGCATTTTATTTTAAAAATGCTTCAAATGCAGAGTTTTTTGATTCATACGGACAATATCCACAAAACAAATATTTTTTAAGTCTATTAAAAAATAATTCCAAAAGGTTTACGTATAATAAACAGCAAGTCCAGGGTTACTTTTCAAATACCTGTGGACATTATTGCACATTATTTAGTATTTATAAGAGTAAAAAACAATCAACAAAATGTTTTTTAAATGTCTTTAAGAAAAATGATTATATTTATAATGATAAGCTTGTTCTGAAATTATTTAAAAAAAAAAAATAAAACAAAATAATTTACATATTGTTATTGTTTTTTTATTTGAGTACATTCGATCTCTTAACATATAGTAATTCATCATTATAGCTGTCTTTTTTCGTCCCATTGTAAACTATATGAGTAATATTGTTTTCCTTTAACTTCTTGTATGGAGTTTTAGTAGGAAAAAATCCTCACAAATGCCTTAGGTAAAACAAGAAAGAAAGCTATAGTCGCCCGGCGACTTTAGGATACCCGTTACTCAGTTTCAATTTGTTATTAACAATGGTGATGGATATAATAGCTTGGCAAACACAGAACATTTTCATACAAATTCATGTTTAGAGCGTATTTTTGGCGGCGGCATCAGTTATGTAAAAAGCAATTTTCTCTCCGTAGACTATTTTCTTTAGTTGACAATCTGTTATAGTATACTCATAACCAATCGTGAGGCTCTCAGTTTATGTATATCCTTGTCCTACATGGTCTGTTACATCATTTATTGATTCATATAAAGCCTGAGAATGTAAACGTTATTTAGTTATAAATGATTATATGTTACTAATACATACCATGGAGCTATTTATTCTCAAACTCTTTAATCTTCACTTAAACTGAAAACTGTAAGAACTAAAGAATATAATGGAATACGTCCCCTTTTTATGGAAATTTACACGCGATTCAATAACCAATTAGAATGAAATAGAAAATGGTGACTAATGCAGTATCCAATCAAATCATTGAATTCCATTATTCTCTAATTCTATTTTTATTCATCTTTTTCTGACTAATGCGGCTACCCCTTAAAACTTGATTTTTAAATAAATATAATCCTTCTTTGTCTTGTGTAGGGATTTAGTAAACCTCAGTAAGCAAGATGGTTCAGTACTATTGTAGTTTATGTACCAGTTTAAAAACATTTGAAAGTAAATGTGGATTTAAGAAACACATTCTCAAGAAACACAACTTTAGTTTTGAAAAACGAAAATATAAATTTCCTTTGTAAATTATGTTTATATAAAAAAGCTATATGTAACAAAATCCGGTTTAAAAAAGCATGTTCTTTCTAAGCATGACTTTAACAATAAGAAAACAAAGTAAAGTATAAATGAAAATAACTAAAAGTAAACTGAGTATTTCTTTGGGGGTACGCTGTACACCATTGCTTCGTCAACGTTTATCTGTTGAACGTATCGATACCTAATTTTTGGGGGATGGGGCTGAAAGGATAGTAGACACAAAGCATACTAAACTAATTCATTCTTTAACATGTTCAGATGTGTCCATCAGCAGAGGGATGGGGCTGAGGGGATCTTTACAAAATCAATTTGATTAGTATTCTCTGTAGATTATAGAAAACACATTAAATGTGACAGTAGTAATAAAATCAATGACATGGGACATACTCAGCATGTGGATCGAGAACTAAATTTGGGGTTGAATCGGGAACACCTGCAAGACATTCAACATGTTCAAACATGTTAAGACCCGATTTATAAAAAAAGAAACTGATTTGAGCAAAAAGAAAGGTAATTAGTATTCAGTGTTAAAAAAGAAAAATTAATAAAAGTGACAGTAGTCATAAAATCAATGACATGGATATAGAATTAATTTTGGGGTTGAACAGAAGACACCTGTAACACATTCAACATGTTCAGACATGTTTAGACTCCGTTTTTAAGAGAAAGAGATTTAAGCAAACGAAAATTAAATGCCTTAGCCTCAGCTAATGCCTTAAAGTAGTTAGAATATTGGCAACCAGGAATTCTTGTTTGTAAGCGCCGGCTTTGGTGTAACCGGCAATAAACTCATTGATGAAAGAAACACACAGACCACCAGACTTCACGACGTGATACTTGGAAATGCTCATTAACCCTATAACACTTATGAGTGATATAGATTAGGGACCGATATACAAAAGGATCACAACTGACCTTCGTTAAGAAAGGCAATAAAATGTGTTAACAACGATTGACAGCGGACTCAATTGAAAATGATCGGTACTGGCACACTCGTTTTGTCCTCAGATATTCGAGCTGTATGGCTGCTTGTAAAACTCACCCCTAATACAGGTGGGCTGCACGTATACAGTACCTGTATACAGTAACTGGTTTACCCACCCTCCCGATGTGCGCAACACGATTACATTTATATTTATCAATAGAAAATAAAAAGCAGAGTGAAATTAGATTCATTTTCGTAGAGTTAATTCTGTTCGCTTGTTAAAAAATTTTCGCGAGGAGCGCAAAAAAGTGAGAGAAAATATGGAAAAAAGAGAGGCAGAACAAGTAGTTAGAATATAGGCAACCGGGATGAGACTCTGATATTAAATCGGCCAAACTGAATCACAGAATATTTGTTACGCCTGATGTTCACCGGTTAAAACAACTTGATCCTCACTATATATGTAGGACACAAACCATATCCAAGTTTCTCTAATCTCCGCTAGACGTCGCTAACTATCAATTTTATTTTTGATCCCCAATGGATCCTCAAAATTTAGTTATGAAACCAGGAAACCAAACCAATTTTATTTTTGATCCCAATTGGATCCTCAAAATTTAGTTATGAAACCACCCCAATTTTAATTTTGATCCCAAATGGATCCTCAAAGTTTAGTTATGAAACCAGGAAACCACCCCAATTTTAATTTTGTAAACAAACCATGCCGCTAATAAATCCCCAAATTTCCCTACATTTCTACTCACCGCTAGATGGCGCTAACAAATTTCCCTGATTTTATACTCACCACACGCTTTTCGTCGGAGGGGGGAGGGAAATTTCCGGTTGATATATTCTAACTACTACTATATATATTTACAAGTGTTATATAATAAGTCTTATCTTTGAATAAAATGTTTTTACATATTTTACAAATTTTCTCTGTTCAAACTTGTTTTATAATGCCCCCAAGCCAGTGTGGTTATTGAATTTGATGTTACAAATCTTTTGTCATCTTTATAATTCAAAGAAATTTTGTTAACAATTTTTGTAAACATCTCATGGTCTCTACTTCTTATTACCCTCTGTTCACCATAATAAGTTTTTCGTTTTCGGATACATTCAATATAGTCAGAGGGGGAGAGTTTTTTAACAACGCTTACTTCGACACCTTTAATTTTCTTAATTTCTTTGTCCGTGGTCCCTTCACTGCTTTCTACCTTGTAGGAATAAGCTTTTGTTTTTAAGCCTGCAAAAGATTTCATAATTTTTCCTGCATTTTCATCTTTAAATAAACCAAACTCTTTATTGTTTGCTGGAATTATGTTATATGGATTCGTAGAGTTATAATTGGAGGTATCAAAACGTTCTGGATTTGTTTTTATAAGGTTATATACATCTTCAACAGAGGATGTAATAAACGAATCAGTGCCCATATAAATAATCTTAGTCGAGGGACTTTTTATGCTTAAGAAATTATAATAATAATCATACATAAGCCATTTTGATAATTCTAAGACAGTTACTCCTATATAGATTGGTTTATCATAATGAATGAGCGATGTTGTATGCTCAAGTGCTGCTAAGTCATTACCGAAAATGTTCATGCTATGGAAATTATTCATTGCGACTAACTGTCTGAAGCCAGGAGAATTTTGCTTGGAATGGTAATCAGTAACTAGTCGTTTTGAACGTATTTTCTCTACGTTTTCCATAGTTTTGCCATAAACGGCATTATTCATCAACTTGAAAAAATTTGTTTGAAACTCATTTTTTGCTGGTTTTCTATGAGAATTGTTCAAGTTAATGTATGGCTCAAGCCAACGTCGTTGCGTAAAAAGACAAAACTCTATGAATTTTTAATCATTTTAATCCTTGTTGCATGCAGATTGCTTTAAATGAATAATATAATTGGTTTTATTATTTAAGTCTGCAATTAATTTAATTTGTTTTCCTCCAGGTGGAACTTTATTTTCTGGACAGAATGGTAGACAATTATGTTTGTCATTAATCTCTTTAGGATATTGCAAATCTACTTCTAAAATATATCCTACATCATTATCAACAGAAATATTTGCCAAAGAGAGTTTTGATATTTCATCTTCAGATAAAAATTTAAAATTTTCTAATCGCAGCACTTGACACATTGCCCACCCATATAAATTGTTTGCATCTATATATGAAAGATAGTTTGTGTCAAGGTTAGGATTAAAATCTTTTTGATGAGGATTATTAGCAACTGAAATACGTTGACTACATTGTGTCAAACCGCCACGAACAGCTAATTTAAGAAAATTATAGGTGTCAGGATCACTAATCAGCTCGAGTTTAACTTTGGTAAACTTAAGCATTGCATCCCAAGAGATTGAAGGAGCCGTTACTTAATTAATTGGGTCTAACTTATAAATTTTATAACAGATGCCTCTAAAATTTTCAAAAACATCTGCCAGAATAATTACAACACTTTCGAGGTATAGTTTTAAGTAGTCTGACAATGTTTGACACTTAAAACTATCCCATACCTGTTGTGCAAACTCATAGTTTTTAATGCTACACTCCTCATCGTTTAGAGCATTATAAACAAGTATGAAAAGCTACAGCCGACGTGCCGACTGTATAAGACCCCGTACTCCTTGTAGTGCGCCTACAAAAATACTTACAAACTTAATAGAAGAAGCAGTAGACTGATTCATATTTTAAAATACAAATTTAAAAAAAGATAATAGTTTAAATTAAAATTTAAAAAAGTAAAAAAAAGTTACGCGCTAGCTGCAATCGAACCCGCGGTATCAGACACAGGATTCTCACATGTCGCCACTCTACCATATGCACCACACCTCAATTTGCAGGTACTGCTGATTATCTGCATTTACATAAAGTAATGTTATGTTATAGAAAAAGAAAAAGCAAACAAATGCCTGTCTGCGCTGGGGTTCGAACCGCAGACCTCATGTTTCTCTAATGCATGTCACATCACTTGGACCACAGCACTGTTGACAATCAGGACGGCTAAAGTAGATAAACATTGATTTAACACTTTTCTTCAAACACGTACATAAATTACAATTTTTAACATTTTTGATCAATTTGTTTCACATGTTGTAGTTGTCCGATTTGGACCAAATTTGGTGAAGTTACTTTTTTAATAATTAGGGGCGTGGCAAAAATTTGAAATAAATTTAACCTGCCTGCAATATAGACGGACTTTCATTCCAAATTTGGTGGCTCTAGCTCTTGTAGTTTAAAAGATCTAGGTGTTCATACGGACGGACGGACAGACAGACGGACAGACAGACGGACAGACAGACAGACGGACATTGCTATATCGACTCGGCTGTTGATGCTGATCTAGAATATATATACTTTATGGGGTCGGCCACGCCTCCTTCTGCCTGTTACGCACATTTCGCTTCTGATAAACCTAATAGACCCCTATACTCTTTTTTTAGAGTACAGGGTCTAATAATAAGTATGTATTTTAATAGATTAAAAGCATAATGGTAATTTATCTTCGTAAGTCTACATTTCATTTAGCTCGGGACTATATTTATGTGCAACGTAAAATGAAACTGCACAAGCGGTATGTTTTTGAGCCTTCGTAGTTGACGACATCTTTGGCTCATTTTGTAATCGATGAAAAGTTTCCAAGACAGCTTCAATATCAGCTTATATGGTTACCGGTGGATAAAGCTTTTTATGACAGGTTTTGAAGTTGGCATATGAACCCACTTTAGGAAAAGTAGATATAACTTTGCCGCAACTTTTGGTATGCATTTTACTATTGCAAGTATACCATTGCAAACAGTTATGACAAAAGTCTCCTGACGTATGGCTCTTAGTAAATTGCGATTTAGCCAATGTACACATATTTGTTATGTAGGCGTAATGCATTATCATTTCAGCCTCATTGTATACCCAGGAGACTTATATGTTTTTCCCGTAGACTGTCTGCTCAAATTGTGGGTCAAACAATCATCTCTGGCTTCTTTCTGCTACAGTCAATTTCGTATACATTTATACTACAATGGGAATTTAGTTTTTCAAAAAGCTTAACCCCTTTTGAGTTGACTGGGAATTCTATATCCGAGAAGTTAAGTCGCTGCCCCCTATAAGTAATAACTGGAGCAGCGATGTTGCTTATGTTATAGCAAGAAGTGTTTTTGAAATTCCTCCTTAGTTTTTTTTGTCGTTATCATTGTAGGTGGCATTTTCAATGAACTCGTATTATATTAATGCCAGTATGCACCATTTAAAACAAAAAAATCGTTGTTTTTAATATTGACGGTTGCATTCCTCTTTCTAATCGTTTCGGGCATTTCACAGTATCCTCCAGAAGGAATATGTTCCAGATTAACTATTGTTAAATCACAATAGTTAAATGATTGGATAGCCCATCCACTATATTTTTCTTGGAACTCACTGGTTAATAAATTAAAATAATCGATTTTATTTTCCAAAACATCATCAGCTGTTTCTAAATCATAGAAATGAAATTATTAAAAACAAATGTTTTGTGTTAATAAATAAATGTTCGATTTTAAACAAATAGTTTCTACTGACGAACGCGGGTAACTAAAAATTGTTAGCAATTTTATGTTTAAAATTTTGAATTTGTTTATATGAGATGTTCAAGCACGAACATATTATATTAACAGAAATTAACAACGCGGCGATTATTTTAAGAAACGAAGTAAGCCTGTAAAGAAGTTTCTAGCCGGGGTACAGATCTCAGTCTGTCCAGGACTCGAATCTTACAAGAAATTTGTAATATTCGCGGAGACGCTGTAGACGGGGAAAAATGACCGGTCTGAGAGTGGATGATGGCGTAGGAAGGGGGAGGCTGGATGCGAAATCGAGGCAGGGAAACTGCCGTCGTTTTCCGCGAGCCGTCGCAATGCCCTGCGAGATCGAAGCGTGGTGCCGAGGCACTCTGGCGGCCACCGCTGTTCTCATGCGGGAGAGCACTGCGTGGGGAGGGGGGAAGCGAGACGCGAGATATAAACGGGGAGCGCCACAGTTGATCTCAGCGAGTCGCTGTGTACAGAGTGAGAGAACGTCTTGCGAGTCTCCGATCGTGGCTCAAGGGTACCAAGAGAGCACTATTCTCTAACGAAACGGATGCAAGTGGGACTAGGGATGTGTTGAGTGAAATCTAACCAGCACTAGAAATCACTTTATGAAACAACGCGCTGTTCGTTTCGTTTCTGTTTATGCTTTTTATTCCTTTCGCCGTTCTTTTCTTTCGGCTGTCTCGCCTTACTGTCGCACTGGCCCTAACTGTTCTTTCTACTTACAGTTGTATGATTCCTGTCGCTGCTCACTGCTCACGTCTGCTTCTCTCAGCTCTCGATCGCAAAGTGCCGGCAGCGTTCTCGATCGAGTAGCCCGGAAGCTGTCCTGATACAACTCCACTACGAAAGCTCTCTCTTCACCATAGAGCTTTCGCGCAGTGTTGCACCCGACCGCTCTCCGCGCTCCCGACAGAGGGCGCTGCCAGCATCCTAAACTCCAATCGACTAACTATTCGATAACTTAAATAATAATTCTCCATGGAATTAAAGCTAATAATTCATTTGCTTACATCTAAATAATTCTCAACTAATTATACTTATACTTATAAACTATGTATGGTGGGATTAAGGGCCCGCCTTACAAGCCCTAAATTTCTAATCTATGAATATACTTGTTTGTCCATGCTTGCGACCCGTTCCCATGCTTGGCAACGAAGCCTAAGATAAATATACTTCTAAGTATAAAACCACGCTCTGTGTGGGGTACTACACCAAATTCTTAGAGGAGAGTTGTACTCCTCTGTAATTTGTAGTTATATAAGGCCTAGGATTTTAAGAAATAAGGTATGTTCAATTATTGTGCTCAACCATACAAGTCTTGATGTCCATTTATTCATCGGATATATTTTAGAAGTAGATTTGCAAAACTCTAAAGAAATTCATAATAAACATAATTGTCTACCATTCTGTTCAGAAAATAAACTTCCTTATGGAGAAAAAACAAATTAAATTAATTGCAGACTTAAATAATAAAAACAATTAAATTATCCATTTAAAGGAATTGCAACTCTGCATGCAACAATGATTAATATTATTAAAAATTCATAAAGTTTTGTCTTTGCCGTACTCCCATAGTAGTGCACATTTGTATTCAATTTGAACTCAAATTTTCAAATGAAATTTAAAAATTTTAATTTTATATGTACATTTTGAATTGAAATTTAAAAAAAATAATTTAACAATTCGCATTGCCAGCATTCGAACCCTACAACATCAGACCAACGCGCCGCTACGCTCCACTTTCCACTACCACGCCACTTTCAAGAATTCTCCGATTATCAGCATTTACATATTATTCATACAAACACACATTCGTTTGAAATTATATGTATGCATGTTTTTTTTTTTTTTTTTATTCTATTAAAGCTTACACAATATCTTATATAATATTAGACTATTGTAGTATTATATCAAAAACTTAGGAGTAGTGGAAGAAGGGAAAGAAAATAAAGGCTAGTTTCCGATCCCTGCGGTACGGCCGTAAAGCAATGCTTCACAGGGATAAGGATGACTGCCCTCTATCCCACGAGTCTTCTCAGACGCTCGGTTCTGCGGAGTTCTATCATTGCTCCAGCTGCAAAGTTGCTAACAGCAGTCCATATACCTGGGTCTCGGATCATCTCATCGACAATGTTCGACGGGGTCAGATCACGTCCACTGGCGCTTCTTAATTGGCTCCTTTGAGCCGCAAAACGGCCACACACAAAGATGACATGCTCTGCATCTTCGATGTGGTAGGCGCACCATCTACAGGAAGGGGAATCCTGATGTCCAAACCTGAACAGGTATTGACCAAAGCAGCCATGCCCGTTGAGAAGTTGGGTGATGTAGAAATTTACTGAACCATGAGCTCTGTTCAACCACCGCCTAATATTAGGAATGAGTTGATATGTCCAACGCCCGTTCCCAGAGGCATCCCATCGGCTTTGCCATTGGTTTAGGCTTTCTTCTCTTGCTGCCCTCCGAGCAGTCATTCTGTTGGCACCGGCTTGGATGGCTTGCGCAACTGATCGCTCTTCTGCGACAAGTAAATCTATTGGCAGCAGTCCTGCGATAACAAGTGCTGCTTCACCCGAGATTGTGCGGAATCCACAGCAGATCCTTAGGGCACAGAGTCGGTGTATGGACTTTATTCCTATGGCATAGCTTGGGACCTGCATTCCGTCCGCCCAGATAGGTGCAGCGTATGTGATCACTGACCGTATCACGCTTGTGAGAAGCAGCCTACGTTGTTGTCTCGGCCCACGTGCTTTTGGCATAATCCGGAACAAGGCGCGGCTTGTGTTTGCAGCTCTCTCCTGGACATATGACAGGTGCTCACGGAAACACAGCCTGGTGTCTATCATGACCCCAAGGTAGCGAATAGCCCGGCTCGATGTTATATTTTGAGCGCCGACACATATATGCGCTGTCTCCACGACCGAACGAGTACTAACCAGGACTGCCTCCGTTTTATGTGCGGCTAGCTCAAGGCCCACTGAATCTAGCCAGCTGGATAAATCAGAGATGGCCATGTTGCACGTGGTCTCTACATCCAGCAGGTGTTTGCCAACCACTGTCAGAGCGACGTCATCTGTATAGCATGTTAGCTGGCAGCCGGAAGGCAACGGTAGCCTCATAACGCCATAAACGATGTTCCACAGTAGTGGACCCATCACCGATCCTTGGGGTACGCCTGCAGAGACGTGGTACTCTTGCGCTCCGACTGCAGAGTCGTACCTAAGCACTCTTCCTTCAAAGTAGCTGCGCGCAATCGACTGAAGGTATTGAGGGATTGCAAGCCTACGTAGTGCGCTGAGGATTCTATCCCATTTCACCGTGTTGAAGGCGTTCTTGATGTCAAGAGTGACAATCAGACAGTATTCCTTCGAGCCTCCCTTCCACCTAGTGCCCTCTGTAGCAGCACGCGCAATTCCAACAACTCTCTCAATGGCAACAACTGTAGACAAGCTTTTCCGAAAGCCAAATTGGTAGGGCGATAATCCTCCAACTGCATCGATAGCCCTCATTATCCGGGTGCAGATTAGGCTCTCCAGCATTTTTCCCATTGAGTCGATAAGGCATATCGGGCGATACGAGCCTGGACTACCTGGGGTCCTTCCAGTTTTTGAATTAGGACAAGGTGTTGAGCCTTCCATTGTGTAGGAAAAAGTCCCTCACGAAGGCATTGCGTATACGCCATCGCATAGGCAGCGGGTTGGCAAGCAACAGCCAGTTTGACTGCACGGTTGGGGATTCCATCCGGACCAGGGGCCGTGCTCGAGCTCATTTTCCTGGATAGTTGCTCCTGCTTCTTTTGCGAGACCCCTCGTGTATTTCAGATATGTTCTGGCTGAAAGAGAGTGGAGATGCTTCTGGCATTGGCGATATCTGCGTCTCTATGACCAATATGTTGCCTTCTGTGTTCCGGCGAATGGCCTCCTTCGGTCCATGCTAGAGTCGCAGGCGTTCAAAACATGGCTCGACAGTTGATTGGCCATCTCCTGCGCCGATCCTGCAATGCTCCCGGTTTTCCATCACCCGTAGGAAGTTCGGGACACAGAGCGATCCTTCTTGAAATGCAGTCCGTTGCACGGGGGGGAGGTGGTTCGTGCTCGGGTCTTGCCTTACACCCAGTGTGAAAATCAGTGCCTCATGGTCGCTGGCAGTGTAGAAGTTGCCAATGGACCAGGTTGATCGGGGAGACAGATGGCTGGAGACGAACGTTAGGTCAACGATCGAGCCGGCGTTTCCACGATTGAACGTGTTCACTGAGCCACGGTTGAGGAGGCATACGTCAAGCGCGGCAAATGCTTCGAGAAGGATGCGACCCTTAGCAATAGCATCAGAGCTGCTACTCCTGGATATGTCGCTACCCCACTCCTGAGCCCAAGCGTTGAAATCTCCTGCTATAATGGTCGGTTTGTGGTCTCTCGCATCGACAGCCAACTCGTCTATTGCTGCAGCAAATCCATACCGACTTAAGCTTGGCGGGAGATAGCAGCTGTAGGCCCAGAGGTATCCCAGTTTAGCCCTTACAAAATACCTTGATGAGGCCGCAGACGATGGCCGAAGACATGGTCTCCCACAAGTCCAAATTGCAGCTTTTGAGGACAGACTTTGGATCCAACAGCCCGTGTCTGGTGTGCCATAAGGCTCGCTGATGATAGCAACATCCGATTTTTGCTCACGCACTGACTGTGTCAGCAGATCCCAAGCGCCCGCGCAGTGGTTCAAGTTTATTTGAAAAATGGCGGTCATTGAGAAAGTGGTTTGATCTTCTCTGAGCCCTTTAAGGAGATCGGGCACCTGGCACTTCCTGCAATGTGGTTGGATGGCCTTTTAGTCTGAGCGCAGCGGAAACTTTTAGCTTCATTCTTGCAGTCACGCATTTTATGACCACTAAATCCGCATCGGAAACATAGGTTGCTTCTGTCGATTTCACTGGTGCATCTGCTCGCTAAGTGTCCGACTTCTTGGCATTTGTAACACCTTGGAGGTTGTGTCAGCTCCTTAATCGTGCAAACCGACCAGGCTACTCTGACTTTGCCAGCCTCCAGGAGGCGCTTAGCGGTGGTTGCTGGAACGCTGAGGATGGCACGTTGAGTGCTTCCAAACGAAGGACGCAAGCTTCTTATTGAGGACCTCTCAATACAGACTCCCAGCTTATCCTGACATGCCTTTTGCAGATCTTCTTCGGTAGACATCTCATCTAGATCGATGACTTCGAGACGGGTCAGATGAGTCAGAGCTCGTGCTTCCACTTTGTCCTCTAGAGCAGCACCAATACTGTCTCGAATTTGTTGCGTTGACTCGTGCGCTTAGCCACAAAGCTCAAACAAGAGTGCGCCTTTGGCAGTGCACTTCACTCTGCGTACGTTCTCGCCTACACCCTTGAGTTTTCAGTCCTGGTTGCGAGTAACCAAGTTCAGAATCTCGGAATACGTCATTTTACCCTTCGGCTCAATTATAATAGCATCAGGGCGTTGCCTCGGATGGCGCGCTTTTGCTCTTCCCTTTACCTCCGTCCATCCCGGTGCCTGCGGAGCATCTCCTCCCTTATCCTGAGAGGGAATGGGACCCGGACATTTACTCCGCTTAGAGCTACTCCTGTCGTTCCTCTCGGCGCGCCGCTTAGCCACATTTCCTTGTGGAGACCACTGCGTTACTTGGGATCTGGACGTTCGCCCTTTTTTCGGAATCCTTTGATCAAAGATGTGGAGCGCAGACTTCTGGAGGCTCACAACTTTCTGTGCCAGCTCCTTCATGTCTTTATTTATATAGCGCGCGTCTCTCACCATTTTTGACAACTCGGAGGATTTGTCAACTAGTGACATGAGGATCGACCTAAGATCACTATTACACGTATTCTTAGACACAGTGGCTCCGCTGAACTCGAAGGGATTCACAGGGATTATGGCAGGTGCTGATGCTGGCATCGCGGGCTCTTTTGCAATATGCACTGGGGGAAGTAGCTGGAGTCCTCTGGCTGCGCCTCCAGAAACCACCGGAGCTGGATTAAGCGGCCAAATGCCACTGGGCGTTTTCCACTCTTGGGGGGGCGAGCGGCCCAATTTGGAGCGCTGTCCAAACGCTATACGCTTCTCAGCCTCCTTTTGCTCTGCGTCCATGTCAGCATTCGTTCTACGTTCTTTGCTACTAGGGACCTTCTGCTACCAGGAGATATACCGCTCCGCCTCGGTCGCCAGAGCCACACTTTTTTGGTGCACCGCAAGGCGGCGGGGTTGACAGTTGGTCAAGTCCGAGACCTTGGCACCTTATCCACTACTAAGCGAGAATAGGAGCCTTGGAAAGACAGATGGACAAATTCCAGTATATTTGGGGACCCAAGTTTACTGAAACACTAAAAATTTCAGCTATTTTAAACTTGGCGCTCAATTTTGATTTGGTGCGCAACTTTACTTGTTCGACTTTCTGGCAACTCTATATCGATCGACAGAAGTCCGGTAGCCCTGTTGAGATCACCAAAGTATGGCAACTCTCAAAGCTCTATATTTGCAACTCTGGGAAGACAGCTGTTCCACTCGAAACAAAAGATAATTATTTGGGCTGAGTGAAAGTTGTTTTTGTTGACACTTTATACTCGAGGAGAAGCAAAAGGGCGCCAACGCAAACAAAAAAACGGCCTCACCTCCCTTCGCCCTCCAGTATGAGAGGAGGACACCGCCCTGAACCTGCACGAAAGGCGTCCGCCGGACCAGGCTTCAGGAAACAGGCAAGTACCCTCGTGGTAGAAAAAACCCACTAATAAAAGTTATCACCTGGATTTCAGTTGTGGCACGAGAAAACACGAATTCAATCCGGAGCCCCGATAAACACAACCGCACTTGCAAGAAACGTCTAGAAGGTAATTGATCTTTTGTTAAAGGTAGTATTTTGATGTCACTTTCAGAATAGTTTGATTTAATATGTTTCTATACGAATGTTGAATTACAACACTGTACTATGTGAATAAATGCCTTAAAAACGGCATTGAAGTTTAAAAGTTTGGTTAGCTCTCATGAGAAAAGGGGGTGTAGCAGCTCAACATTTTTAATGGCATTGCATTAAGGCTGTCTCTAGCAACCTGCTTACCAGAAATGGTGTTCCTAAGTGCCATATTTACTGAGTTATTGGCCTAAAAAACATTTTTTTTTCGAGGTGTGTCTGGTTTTTTGCTCATTGCGGGGGCGGTAAGGGGCGCGCCAAAAATTTAAAATAAACTTAACCTGCCTGATTTAAAAATGACTTTCATTATAAATTTGGTGGCTAAAGCTTTTGTAGTTTAAAAGATCCAGTTGTTCATACGGACGGACGGACGGACAGACAGACGGACAGACGGACATTGCTATATCGACTCCGCTGTTGATGCTGATCAAGAATATATATACTTTATGGGGTCGGCCACGCCTCCTTCTGCCTGTTACGCACATTTCGCTTCTGACAAACCTAATAGACCCCTCTACTCTTTTTTAGAGTACGTGGTCTAAAAAGGAAACTTTGAGAAAATGTTCGGAGAAATTATATCACAGACAAGGGGTATCTGTTGGGGGATGGGGGATGGGAGCAAAAAGGATAGCAGACGCAAAGCATACTAAACTAATTCTTTCTTCAACATGTTCAGACGAGTCCATCAGCAGAGGGATGATGTTGAGGCGATCTTTACAAAATCAATTTGATTAGTATTCTCTGTAGATTATAGAAAACACATTAAATGTGACAGTAGTAATAAAATCAATGACATGGGACATACTCAGCATGTGGATCGAGAACTAAATTTGGGGTTGAATCGGGAACACCTGCAAGACATTCAACATGTTCAAACATGTTAAGACCCGATTTATAAAAAGAAACTGATTTGAGCAAAAAGAAAGGTAATTAGTATTCAGTGTTAAAAAAAAAAATTAATAAAAGTGACAGTAGTCATAAAATCAATGACATGGATATAGAATTAATTTTGGGGTTGAACAGAAGACACCTGTAACACATTCAACATATTCAGACATGTTTAGACTCCGTTTTTAAGAGAAAGAGATTTAAGCAAACGAAAATTAAATACCTTAGCCTCAGCTAATGCCTTAAAGTAGTTAGAATATTGGCAACCAGGAATTCTTGTTTGTAAGCGCCGGCTTTGGTGTAACCGGCAATAAACTCATTGATGAGAGAAAGGCAATAAAATGTGTTAACAACGATTGACAGCGGACTCAATTGAAAATGATCGGTACTGGCACACTTGTTTTTTCCTCAGATATTCGAGCTGTATGGCTGCTTGTAAAACTCATCCCTAATACACCGGCAACCGGGGTGAGACTCTGAATCACAGAATATTTGTTACGCCTGATGTTCCCAGGTTAAAACAACTGGATCACTATTTATGTAGGACACAAACCATATCTCAGTTTCTCTTATCTCCGATAGATGACGCTAACAAGAACATCAATGGATCCTCAAAATTTAGTCATGAAACCAGGAAACCAAACCAATTTTTTTTTTTATCCCCAATGGGATCCTCAAAATTTAGTTATGAAACCAGGAAACAAAATCAATTTTATTTTTGATCCCCAATGGATCCTCAAAATTTAGTTATGAAATCAGGAACCAAACCAATTTTATTTTTAATTCCCAATGGATCCTCAAAATTTAATTATGAAACCAGGAAACCAAACCAATTTTAATTTTGTACATTCCATACATTGATATTGTATTCAATTCTCAATGTTGTTAAAATTATATCTTTCTTGTTTATTGTCCGATTTTTATGCAAGTTTTAAGATCGTTTGATGTAATTTGTTTGCATATAAATTGCTTATCCCAATTCTGAACGATAAGAACAAACGCTGCCTGTGTGTCGGCAGTATTCGAACCTATATACCCAAACACACGGGTGACCTACGAACACGTAATATCTCGATACCGGCTTTAATCAGGACAAATGCAGAAGAGTATTACGGTCGGGCGCGCTCGACTGTTTTTCGATTATAATCAAAAGTATTTAGGTTATCATTTTTTCGCATCATAAGAATAAAAAAACAAGTGTGTCAGGCCGACTGTTTCGATGAGTATTCTGACCTACGAACCGCAGACCTTGGTTTACATTCAAGTACGAACAATACCAAGCGTCTGTACCACTTGGGCCACACTTCGTTAAATAATTCGACCGTTCAATAATACTCTTTTCTTCTCTTTATACCACGTGTACATAAATTACAATTATTGAAAATAGTATTTGCGGAGGAGACAGTAGTTTTTACAATTAACGGTGAAACAAAATAAAACAAGTACAATCAAACATACATATGTTTGTTTGTATGCAAAAACGTTTGCAATTATATGTATACATATATGTATGAGTATTCGGCGCGGATAGCGTCTGTGGGCAGCGCTGCCGCACACAGGCAGCGAAAACGTTCGAGCATGTGTTTGAATTGTTCTGTCTCGCTTGCGCGCATATAGTAATATTGCAGTTAAATAACCTAAACTTTGTTACGTGATAGCTCTTTTGTTAAAAGTGGGATTTTAATGCAACTCTCAGAATTGTTTGATATGATATGTCTCCAAACGAATGTAAACAACACTGTACTATTTGAATAAATGTCTTAAAAACGGCATTGAAGTTTAGAAGTTTTTTAGTTCTTATGAGAAAAGGCGCCTGGCAGCTCAAAACGTTTAATGGCATTGCATTAAGGCTGTTGCTGAGATAACTTTTTCAGAGTTGTGTCTGGTTTTTTGTTCATTGCGGTAAGGGGCGTGGCAACCATTTGAAATAAACTTGATCTTCTCGCGAAGATTCATTCCAAATTTGGTGTCTCTAGCTTTTGTAGTTTAAAAGATCCAGTTGTTCATACGGACGGACGGACAGAAGGACAGACGGACATGGCTATATCGACTCGGCTGTTGATGCTGATCAAAAATATATATTGTAACGAAGTTTGCCTGACCGTTTGAATTTCCCGCACAACTTCAAATATAGCGAAGCACGAACGATCACTATCGACATATCGATAACCGGACTAAATGCTTGGTTCATTTTTAGAAGAAGAAGAATTCTAACCTTGACACACTCATGCTTTTAGTTTAGAGAGTAGCTTAATACGAGAGAATAAAGTGAGGTTCTGATTGCACATGTGTTATTTTCCAATTTGTCTCCAAGCTCTAATATTAGCCGGCGTATAGATTGCTTTCCGGCTACGTGACTAAAGAAGAAGTACCGCTCGGCTAACCATGATGACGCTGCCCTTCAGCTAAGGCAGTTTTCGCCATATTGCTGTCAGGTGTGGGGTGCACTAGTGTCTTGCAAAAGCACGACTTACAATGCCGAAGAAATCGATTCATCAGCGTTAAGAGATAGCTGCGGCGGGAGCCCGCTAGCAGTAATTCACGGCGACTTTACTGGAGGCGCAACAGAGACTCGCGGAAACCCTTTCTAGTCGCTTGGAGGCTAGAGAGCATTCCCGGGAGAAACGAGTTGCACTTTTGGATGACCGCCTGGAAGCGCGAGAGCTACCATTTGAGCAGAAATGTACGCAGTTATGGTCGTCGTTCGAACGCAATATGCTAGGAGGCGTGTGCGGTCAACAAAGTAAAGCTAGAGGCCTTGCTACGGGGGACTCAGCCAAGAGAACGGCCATGAACGCACAGGAGATGGACTCCAGTACTCCCCGAGTTGGTAGATCGCTCAACGGTGGTAGGAAAAATCACCGCAATGAACTTCGCAGCGAGCAGTTCGCCCATACGAAGTGGACAGACTTCACCGCAGAGATACAACCTAGGCCGTCGGGTGTAACAGCTAAGCCGCTTCCCCCAGAGTCTTCTTCTGCGACCGGCGTTTGCAACAGACCATTTGTAATGCTACAGGATGCTGAACCACCACCGACTTATGACGGCACCAGACCATGGCAGGAATTTCAGCGCGTGTTTGACATGGCAGACGAGTACCACTGGTCGGAACGAACTAAGTTGCGCAAACTTTATTCGAGCCTCCGTGGGCGTGCCCAGAAGTTCTACGATACACTATCGATGCGACTCTGCGATCCTATGAGCTCCTGACGGCGACTCTAAAGGAAAACTTTACGTTAAGTAGCACGAATTTTATAAGTGAGTCCAGGGTTCCAAAGAATCTTTAGAGGATTTCGCAATGGATCTGCCCATCTCCACCTACGATAGCGTACGTCCTATACGATACGTCCTACCAAGTGCTGATTTTATCTAGTAAACCACGGACTCTACGGGAAGCAATCGAGATGGCGCGTCGTATTGAAGCCCAATGCCGCCGTCGACCAGTGGGTGCCGTGCTCAACATGACGGCGTCAACTCTTACGAACTCTCAGTAAACCCCGAGAAGAAACGGATGTCGATTCGACAGAACTAACCAGCCTTCCCTTCCTTCACCGTCGGAAAACTATAACGGACCAGCCTTCCGGGGCAAAGGTTGGTTGCGAGCACCAATCGCCCCAAGCTGCAACGATTAAAACCGACGCAACAACTCTGAAGACAACTCACACCCCTGGCCAAAGCCCCACGTCTTTCGCCAACACAGATTGCTACCCGTTCGAGCACCTCTCCGCACACCCGCCGCCGCCGAAGTCCTTTGTTTCCGGGCATGAGACTCCTTCCAAAGAAGACGTAGTCACCCGCACTCAAATGCCGAGTAAGCCGCCGCCCGGAGAGGACGCCCTCGAGCCATTGGCATCATTCTGCGATTTTCCGGGTCACCTCTTTGAGTACCTAGGGCGATCTACACCATTAGCAGACGGACATAAGACTCCTTCAAGCAAAGACGAAGCCGCCCGTACTCATGCAATGGAATCCCATGGACCTAAGACTCCTTCAAATGAAGACGAAGCCGTCCATGCTTCCGCCGTGGAAATTGTGACCCCTCTCTCTTGTTTGACGAGAACACAGCAATGGAAGAGACAGAGCCGCCGCGTGCGTGTACCAATGCTCCGGACTTGGCTTCCACCAAAGCTAAGTACATACTTGGTGCGCCAGCGACTCGGAGTCTAAATTGTTTTCTTTTATTGCAGAATCGTCCAATCCGTTTCATCATTGATACTGGTGCGGCCGTCTCGTTGTTAAATAACCGAGACCCCCGGGCCAGCTCAACGTTACGCCATGCCGAGTAACTCTGCAAGGCCCATCCGCAGAACAGTTCGTGGCGACTAAAAAAACTTTACCACGATTGACCGTAGCGGGCCGAACGATCTCCCACGACTTATTACTCATTGAAGACGACGTGCCAACTTTATTGGGAATGGATTTCTTATTATGGAACCAAACCGCTGAGGACTTGAAGAAGTTGCGACTAGAGTTTACATGAGGATCGGTGCCGCTACATGTACCCATTGCGCATTGCCCCAGCGTGCTGTTCGCTATAGAGTCCGCGAACATTCCACCACACAGCCACATGCATATATGCGTCGGTTGTGTTTCCCATGATCAGCTAACACAGGCCGTCCTGGAACGCGGGATTTATTCTGAACTTCCATTGGATATAATCCTGGGTACTGGTTCCTTGGTAGTTACATCTACTAACACTGCCACACTCCACGTGCTCAATATCGGCACGCAAACTCGACGGCTGACGGCCTCCACCATCCTTGGACAGCTGGAGCCAGTAGAATTACTGCTGCCCGTCGCACCACCGAGCACACACGCCAGCGAACTTTCTATCGATTGGGATTCCTTGACCCACATCGATCTGCCCGTCGAAGCATGCGCTGGTATACTGTGTGTGCTTGCCAAGTACCGAGCGGTATTCGCTTTGAGCAGGACCGAGACCGGTTGCACTAAGGTGACTCGCCATACAATTGATAGAGGGCAGACGCGCTCTATAAAGCAACCGCCTCGTCGCCAGGTGCTTGCGCGTCGCATAGAAGTGTAACAGGTCATAGAGGACATGCAGAAGCAGGGCGTAATTCGCCAGTCTGCGAGCCCGTGTGCGTCTCCGGTGGTCCTCGTCCGAAGAAAAGATGGCACCACAAGGTTCTGCGTAGACTACCGTCCCTTGAACGACGTTACTCTCAAGGATTTATACCCACTGCCTCGGACGGATGACATTTTGGCAAGACTACACGCCTCGAAGTGGTTCTCGACAATGGATCTACAGAGTAGTTATTGGCAGGTGGAAATGGACGACGAGTCTGGGCCGAAGACCGTTTTCGTTTGTGACACCGGCTTATATGAATTTAATATATTACCCTTTGGTCTCACCAACGCGCCTGCGACCTTTGAGCGCCTCATGGACAGCCTTTTCTCGGGGATGACCTGCTCTTCGGCACTCGTCTACTTTGACGACATTATCGTCCACTCTCGAACCTGGGAGGAACACCTCGTCCATTTGGAACAAGTCTTTAACCGACTGAAGCGAGCTGGATTGAAACTTAGATCACGAAAATGTCAATTTCTCCGATCCGAAGTCACATTCTTTGGTCATATAGTAAGCAGCGAGGGTTTAAAGACGTGTCCGGAAAAGATCAGTCGCGTAATTGATTGGCTAACTCCCCACTGCCAAAAGGATATTCGTTCATTTCTTGGATTATGCTCCTATTACCGGAAGTTTATCCCAGGATTCGCCGCAACCGCCCACTCACTCCACGAACTGACAGAAGCTTGTGTGGTCGGACTTGGCTCAAGAAGCTTTCGACCGGCTCAAAAGTAAGTAAGCTCAAGCGCCCATCCTGACGTTCTTGGATACAAGGGGACCTTTCATTCTGGACACAGATGCGTCCAACCACGGCGCAGGAGCCATACTTAGTCAGGAACAGAATGGGCAAGAGCGAGTGTTGGAGTATTACAGCAAGACTTTCACCCGAGTTGAACGTAATTATTGCGTCACCAGACGTGAACTGCTGGCGGTCGTGTTGGCGACGAAACATATCCACCACTACCTCTTCTTCTTCTCCGGACCGATTACGCATTCCTAAAATGGCTCTGCAATTTTCCGGAACCAGAGGGTTAAATTGCTCGTTGGATTGAACGCTTGCAACAATATGACATGGACATTCAGCATCGAAGCGGGAAGCATCATGGCAACGTGGACGCTTTGTCGCGGCGTCACTGCGGAGAGTGTCGTCATTGCGAGAGGGCGGAGGAGAACGATGATCATAGAATCATGTTCATGCAGATTGAAGCCATCGATTACACTCAACGGCAGAAGGAAGATCCCACCCTCGCTCCCGTATTCAAATGGTTGGAAGCCGGTGAGCGGCCGTCCAGGGAAACTATTTGGACAACAGCGTATTAAGGCTCAGAAATAAGGAAGATAAGCCCGTAAACGTTGTCCCCGACAGTCAACGGAAAGAAATTATGCTTCGTAGGCATAACACTTCCACCGGTGGACACTTTGGTGTGAAGAAAACGATAGCTAAACTTAAGCAACGCTACTACTGGGTCAGACAAACCGCAGATGTGTCTCTCTGGTGTGCATTATGCAACGTACGCAAAGGACCCTCACGACGTACGCTTGCATGCCTCAAACCAAGCTACTGCGGCGCACCTTTCGAGCGGCTGGCCATTGTCATCCTGGGGCCACTACCCGCACAACCCGAACGTTGCTCTATTACTTGGCTGACACGAGTCAGCAGATCAACGCTACTGGGACGAGTTGCTGCCGTTGGCGTTGTGGGCCTGCCGCTCAGTCCCTCACGAAGCAACGGGATATTCACTTTCTCGTTTAATGTTAGGACGCAAGCTGCGGTTTCCAACGGAACTGATTTACGGCCAACCGACATCCGACCAGAAGGACTACCCAACATTCGTGCAACAGATGCAAAGTAACTTGCAGAAGGTTCATCGAGAGGCCCGGCAGCAACTTATAGCAGCTGCCTCTGCGAATAACGCTCGGTACGACTTACGATCCAACTCCCTGGGATTCGGGCGCGGCGCTGAAGTTTATGTGTAATCCCCCATGCGCAAAGTTGGACGCTGCCCAAAGCTTCAATCCGACTGTATCGGACCCGCGATCGCTATTCGTCGCCACTCTGATCTTGTCTACGAAGTACGGCTCCCAGGCAAGCGTGCAACCAAAACGATCCACGTCAACAGTCTGGCCCAGTACAAAAGAGCGTCAACGATAGCTCTCGGCCAGGAGGCTCGAGTCTCAGAGGGGTGTAATGTAACGAAGTTTGCCTGACCGTTTGAATTTCCCGCACAACTTCAAATATCGCGAAGCACGAACGATCACTAACGACATATCGATAACCGAACTTAATGCACCACAGCTGCTTTTTTAGACCCCGTACTCTAAAAAAGAGTAGAGGGGTCTATTAGGTTTGTCAGAAGCGAAATGTGCGTAACAGGCAGAAGGAGGCGTGGCCGACCCCATAAAGTATATATATTCTTGATCAGCATCAACAGCCGAGTCGATATAGCAATGTCCGTCTGTCCGTCTGTCTGTCCGTCCGTATGAACACCTGGATATTTTAAACTACAAAAGCTAGAGCCACCAAATTTATAATGAAAGTCCGTTATTAAGTCAGGCAGGTTAAGTTTATTTCAAATTTTGGCCACGCCCCTTACCGCCCCCGCAATGAGCAAAAAACCAGACACACCTCGAAAAAAATGTAGTTTTAGGCCAATAACTCATCAACTATGGCACTTAGGAACACCTGCTAGAGACAGCCTCAATGCAATGCCATTAAAAATTTTGAGCTGCCACGCCTCCTTTTCTCATAAGAGCTAAAAAGCTTTCAAGCTTCAATGCCGTTTTTAAGGCATTTATTCAAATAGTACAGTGTTGTAATTTAACATTCGTTTGGAGACATATCATATCAAACTATCCTGAAAGTGTCATTAAAATCCCACTTTTAACAAAAGAGCAATCACGTTACAAAGCTTATGTTATTTAACTGCGAGACAGAAACATACAAACATACATACATATAATTTCGAACGAATTTGTATGTGCATGCAGACAAACAGATTTATGTTCGATTAAACTTTTTTTTTGTTGTTTCAACGTGTTCTAATACAACTACTATCCCTTGTAAGACTTAGATACCGATAAAATTAATTTAATGGGAGTACGACTTTTTTTTACTTGTTTAAATATATGGGAAGTCTTTGTAAAAATATATATGTATAGACAATTATATCTTGTTATGTTATTTTAGATAAAAACCAATAGTTGTTTGTTAGTGTATTAATATATTTATTGTTTTCTTGTGTTTATATTTTAACATATATTGATTTAAGTGTGCAGTTAACTAAACTAAACTTAACTAATAAAATAAAATACATACATACTTATGACGACTTTTTTGAAACAAATAAATGTTTAAGTTAAATAAAATAAATACTAAACATACTAGTATATTTCCAATGAATTTTTGAATAAAAAAACATATTACCATATTTTTTGATATTAATATGGTTGTAAAGATTTGTGACACGTGTAATGTAATGAGTTTGGATGAGAATAATTTTAGTTTACTTCTTTGCTTTATTGCTTTACTAAACATTATTTTTCAAAGTAGCAAATTAATTTGTGACACAGGTATTATGTGAGTTAGACTGACAATAAAAATTAATAAACAAGCTAAATTTCAACCGATTTATGCTATTGTAAAATTATGCAATAATTGATCTTTCCGGATTTATTAAAATTTCTTCAGTATACCTACATGTTTTACTAGTACTGTATAGATTGTGTTAATTTTATTGATACAGGTTAATTGATTTTTATGTTATGGCGTAATCTCCATGGCTTTCTATAATATATAAACACAGATGTTTTAGAACTTATTACAAAAAATAACTTTTTTATTTAATTATCAAAATTATTTTAGTTAATTTTCGACAAAACCCACACAATAAGCTTTAATGAGTTAAGTTAGTTTAAAAGCCTTTTTGCAAGAATATCATAAGTTATACATGACAGTATTTACAATCATTCTGCTGCTCTTACATTAAGTTACTAATATAACTTGTTTTAAATAAGTTGCAAGCCATACAAAACAAGTCCTTGTTGGTTGAGTAAATTTAGTTAATGATCCGACTCAAAGAGCGGACTGTAAAAGACTCTGACTCATTCTATTGCGAATTTTTCCATAAAACTGTCCAGTTTTCGTCCTCCAAATCTTGTATGGATTTATAGAATCTTGATACACATAATTTGTGGAACAAATATAATAATAGAAAAGAATCTCAGAGTCTATAAAAGCTTGAAAAGTACAAACAGAAAAATTTTGTTTTTATTTTTTGACACAGTGATGGATAGACGGCCTTCCAGATTTGGTGGCACTAGCTCTTATAGTCTGTGAGATACAGATGAACAGAAAGACATTGATATATTTGTTTGTTCCAGAATTAGAACAGCGACATTAGGCATCGGATAAGAAAAAATAATGACATTTTATGCTTATATAAAAAAACGACATTAACTCTGCATCAATATCGGTATCAAAGGTTATAAATTTTTGACATAAAATGCCTCCAGAATAGCTGCGATTGATGCAAGTGTAGAAACATTTCCCTTGATTTTATTTGTGGACAGATAATTGACTAATGCTTTCTTGAAATATGACAGTTATTCCATTTTAACATATACCGAAAAGTTAACAATCTATTTTTTTCTTTTGTTAATTTGTAGAAGTTTTCTTAAACTTTTCTTATTTTTTTTATTGATAAAAATTACTTTAAGAATCTCTTGCCTACTATTTTGGTACAAGCAAGGGTATCTTCGATGTAGCCTGCTGAATGCATTATTGAGTTTCTGTGTTCTTTGCAGGATGGTTCTGTACAAACTTTGACTTCTGTAAAGAACAGTTATATTTTTATATTTTTTATTTCAAATCGATCACAGAAGATACCTGAGCCACACGCTGAGTAGCTATTTTGCCCTCCAAATCGATGCCATGAACTCCTTCAGGCGCTGTCCAGTGCTCAGTAAATTCACTAGCTGAACGAGCAAGTGATGGGTGGCTTATAGATCGCTGGATGCTGGGCTGTTCTTCCTCAACGTAGTACTTCATATAACAATAAGAGCTATCATCACTTTCATTATCAAGATGGTCGACTTTTGCTCTTCCGTAGTTAACGGTTAATTCAGACATCGAACGCAAATCATTTTGATCAGTTTGGTATGAAGTATGTGAGCTACGACGTGAGCATTGGCTGACGAATGAACCAGGACTAATCATGTCCACGGTTTGCGGTGTTACTGATTCATTTCGAATAGTGCGTACACTAGAGCCACCATCGCTGTCGTATTCGTAAAGCGTGGGCAACGAGCTGCGCCTGGAGCGAGTATCCCAAGGCTGTGGAACCATTCTCTTACTACGTTTGGGTAAACGCATATCTACATCTGTAATTTCTTCTTTGGATGGCGCTAAAATGCGTATTATGACATCCCAGGCCTGGGGCTCAAACATTCGATCATAACGGCTCCGAATGCGTTCGAAATCCTCTCGAACCACTGCTTCAGTTAACATTGTACGCAAAAGAGATTCCGTTGTTATAATTTCCTTCCATTTGGCCTTATCGTCATAACTGATACTGTAGACAGAACTGGAGTCGTTAACTATGTTAGACAGATCGGGCTCCTCCAAAATACGAATGAGCACGTCCCAGTTCGGCACATCTTTATCAAAAGGTGGAATCTCAATTGGCTTCATATTTCCCACCAGCTCTGGACTTGTCAACTTGAGCTTGTTATCATAAATATGTGTCGGTGAACTAACAGAAGATGAAATTAAATCGAAACACTCCTGCTTCGGTGTTAATGAAATGCCAGATATACTAGAGATATCAGAGAAGCTCTCCCATTTTTGTTGCTCGGACTCGTTCGAATACTTGCGCATCTTAACATTAAATTTTGGATCTACCAAATGCGAGGCGGAATTCGGCAATGTTTCTATGGGTTTAGTCTCGTACTCCGTAACAAGGCGTTTATGGCTTTCGATATCTTCAATCGTCTTTTTTTCAGTTACTGTGCGCAAATAAACATCGTCCACCGTGTGCAAGGTGACTGGCTGTTGCTTAGACAGAACCATCGATTTCACTGGCACACACTCGTCTCCAAAATAGTACATAGCTTCATTCGGTTGACTTTTGTCATTGACACGCGAGACAATAGGTTCAGAACAGGAGTCTGCAATTTCGGATATTCCAGGCTCATCTGTATAATCTGACCAGGTTTCTGGGCATCCTTGAATTAATTTATGGTGAGTTCGTGTGTATACGGAAAATTGTGGTTCGGATGAAAGAGGGAGTGATTGTGGCTGTGAAGCGTAAGGAGCCATGTGCAATTCTGGAATATAAGTAAATTGCGATTCAATAGCTTTCATGTTCGATGGTATCGAACACGAAGTCATAACACTTTCTCGATCCTCATAGGCCTCCATAATAGTTGACAAATTATTGCGATCATGTCGTGTAGTGCAAAGACTCTCAGTGTCAGATGTAACAGGCGATACACATGGCAGAGGTGACTTTTTCACACGTACCTGAATGTCGAATTTAGGTGACAAGGCGTTTACCTCGACATCCGATGAACTATTTGGAATTATACGTGTTTTAATCTCGTTCGTTGCGGGTAGTTCCTGCGTATTGGCGAAGTGGTCACTATATATGCTAGAAGTTTCTTGAGCGAATGCGCGGTTCTCAAAGCTACCCGCTGAACTAAAAGGAAGTGATCTTGTGTCAATCTCTTCAATTTCCGAATGTGACTCACTGGGATAGTCAGAAGGTATCAAGACACCTTCGCTACCAGAAGAGCTATACATGACCTGAAGTGCAGCATGGGCACGTGGTATTTTAACACCCTCAAACATGGTGATATTTCCAATGCTACTCCCACTCAATTTAGTTATCTCCGAGCCGCTACCCAAACTAATGGGAAGGCGACGCACAACTGGAATGGCCTGACTACGCAGACAGTAGTAAGAAACGGCCAGCCCCAACAAAAGAAGTGTTAAAAACATTATTGCACATATTATCATTAGTATTTGTATACTCTTTAACGGCGGTTGCAGTACAGTGCTTGTAGCAATAGGATTTAATCTGGAAAATTAATAAGTAGATAAATAATAAGCAGATGTAAATTCTTTCTCGACCTACATAGGTGACGGTGGTGCGGGTGGTAATGATGACACTGGTGGCGGATATCGGCAAACTATTGTGATTATTTCGTCGCCATCCATTTCCAAGCTCGCATGAAATCGTACAATAATGTTGTTGGTAAATACACGTGTCGGATTCTATTCAATAAAATATACATTTAAAAAAAATCTATTTAGTTTGCATTTTTATATAATTAAAAAATATTTTAGTGGCTAACACTTTTAATATCGAAAACGTCATTTGTGAAAAATACGAAAATTTTACTAGACCTCGTACTCTAAACAAGAGTAAAGGGGTCTATTAAGTTTGTCAGAAACTAAATGTGCGTAACAGGCAGAAAAAGTCATGGCACACCCCATAAAGTATATATTTTCTCGATCAGTATCAAAAGACAAATCGATAAAGCAATGTTCGTCTGTCTGTATGAACACCTGGAACTTTTAAGCTACCACAGCTAGAGCCACCAAATTTGGAATAAAAGTCCGTTATTATGTCAGGCAGATCCTGGTTAATTAAAAAAGATGTGCCACGCCCCTTACCGCCCCCGCAATGAGCAAAAAACCAGACACACCTCTGAACAAGAAAGAAAAGTACAGTTGAGAACTCCCAACTGTATAATACATACATATATACATATTATATTTGCTAAAATCTCAGCGTTCATACGATAGAACTTACGGTCATATGGTTAGAACAAACGGATCATACCCTCACAGTAATCATAATTATTATCCACAAAAAATTTGTTATATTAATTAAACTATGTCAACCAATTTTGCTAGAACGTATTGCCCAAATAGTCAAATAGTAAAAACACTCCCTTATTTACTTCTATATAGTGCTCATAACTGGGATACGTGTAGTGAGTACTTACTTGCACTGTACCACATCCCTTAAGGGGTAACTCTAGACGATAACTTTGGGCTCCCTTGCCACTTACGCGGCAAGCACTGCTGCGATCATAATCGGCTTGGATGATGCCATGAAAATGATCATTAAACTTTAAGTCCACCTTTAAAATGGAAATATAATCCTTCATTTTAATTTTAACAGATATTTTGCATGTTATATGACTCACCTGCATTGATCCAGCAGCGCAGTTTAGGGCAGCCTTTGTGCGATTCAGAAAAATCAAAGGACTTATATCATCTAGTTGGGTTACCTAAAAATCAGTTGTTTAGTATAATAGCACACATTCAATTGGTAATATAATTGTGGACGGCAGAGTAAAAAATATGCGAAAGTATAAACCAATAGGAAGAACTTAACACCCTTGCAATCTCTTTATTCTTCTTATCACTATTATATAATAATATGATACGGAATAACAATTCACACCAACTCATTTAAGAGATACATGTATAATGAAGAAAAACTATTTTTTTTTGTATGAGATGATTAAAATAGAATTTTCAGAATGCCACCCAATTGTTAGAACATAATTTTCAGTATTTCGCAAATTACAGGGATTTTTGCATTCCAGCGCTGGTAGGGGTGTACTGCGGCGGTCGAAGTTTAAACGCTTTTTTGTCAAGACTACATTTTTTTAAAATTGGCGGGCACGATGACACGTAAATCTCTTTGAAATGTTGTTCACATCTTGATAATGAAATCATTTATTGATACTAACAACATAAAACAAGAAAGAAAAGTACAGTCGAGCACGCCCGACCGTATAATACGCTCTGCATTTTTTCCCGATTAAATTATTTAAGTCGATATTAAGATATTACAATGTGTTGTACTTGCATTACAACAAGTTGAAACAACAAGAAAGAAAAGTACAGTCGAGCGCGCCCGACCGTATAATACTCTCTGCATTTGTCCCGATTAAATTATTAAAATCGGTATCGAGATATTACAATGTGAATTACTTGCATTAAAACACGTTGAAATAAAAACAATCTAAGCATAATCAAACACACATCTGTTTGTTTGTATTCGAATACACATACGTTTGGCAATATGTATATGATGCAAATATGTATGTATGTATGTGTATTCGGCGCAGCCAGCGACCGCGGGCAGCGCTGCCGACACACAGGCAGCGAAAACGTTTGAACATGTGCTTGTGTGTTTCTATCTCGCTTGCACCAATGGGTTGGTATTGCGTTCAATTATCAATATTGTAATGCTTCTAGTTTTCATGTTTATAGTCCGATTTTAATGGGCCTTTCAGGATAGTTTAATATAGTTAGTCTCCACACCAGTTATAAACTACAATACTGTACGATACGGAAAAAAACGGCATTGAAGCTTGAAAACTATTTTATAAACTGTGGGAAAAGTGGGCGTGGCAGTCAAAAATTTTAAATGGCAATGTAACTATGCTCTCGCAAGGAACATCCGTACCAGAATTGGTGATCCTAGGTGCCATAGTTACTGAGATATTTGCCGAAAACACAAATTTTTCACGAGGTGTGTCCAGTTTTTTGCTTATTGTGGGCGAATGGGGCGTGGCATCGAAAAAAAAAAAGATTCTTGTATTGACTGACTAAATATCTGATCGTTTGACACCAAGCTCGAACTTGTAGCTCTTACCATCTCTGAAATCTGTTTGTTCATACGGACAGACAGACAGACAGACAGACAGACAGACAGACAGACAGACGGACAGACGGACAGACGGACATGGCTATATCGACTCGGCTTGTGATGCTGATCAAGAATATATATACTTTATGGGGTCTGCCACGCCTCCTTCTGCCTGTTACATACTTTTGCACAAACCCAATATACTCTTGCAGAGAGTATAAAAACAATCTAAGCATAATCAAACATTCATCAGATTGTTTGTATGCGAATACACATACGTTTGACAATATATGATGCATATACAAATGTATGTATGTGTGTATCCGCCGCAGCCAGCTTCCGCGGGCGCATTAAAGTCGGACTATAAACATGAAAACTAGAAGCGTTACAATATTGATAATTGAACGCAATATCAACCCATTGGTGCAAGCGAGATAGAAACACACAAGCACATGTTTGAACGTGTTCTCTGCCTGTGTGTCGGCAGCGCTGCCCGCGGACGCTGGCCGCGCCGAATACACACATACATACATACATATTTGCATCATATACATATTGCCAAACGTATGTGCATTCGCATACAAACAAACAGATGTATGTTTGATTATGCTTAGATTGCTTTTGTTTCAACGTGTTTTAATGCAATTAGTACACATTGTAATATCTGGATACCGATTTTAATAATTTAATCGGGACAATTGCAGAGAGTATTATACGGTCGGGCGCTCGACTGTACTTTTCTTTCTTGTTTTATATATTGTCAATGTTATTGGCCATAGAGATGTATTTTTTGATGTATTGACAACATGAAACAATTGTAAAAAAAGGTAGTAGGATCCACAGTGATTGGATGTCATCTTTTCGTCGCTGCCGAACCAGCACATTGCAAGGTACTTAACAAAATTATAGTATAACAAGAAACAAGAAAGGAAAGTTCAGTCGAGCGCGCCCGACCGTATAATACTCTCTGCATTTGTCATGTGCTTGTGTGTTTCTATCTCGCTTGCACCTATGGGTTGGTATTGCGTTCAATTATCAATATTGTAACGCTTCTAGTTTTCTTGTTTATAGTCCGATTTTAATGCTCCTTTCAGTATAGTTTAATATAGTTAGGTCTCCACACGAATTATATAATTACAATACTGTACGATACGAACAAGTTCGCCAAAACCGGCATTGAAGGTTCCAGACTTTTTTATCAAATGTGGGAAAAGTGGGCGTGGCAGTCCAAATTTTAAATGGCAATGCAACTATGCCGTGGCGAGGAACCTCCCGTTCCAGAATTGGTGATCCTAGGTGCCATAGTTACTGAGATATTTGCCGAAAACACAAATTTTTCACGAGGTGTGTCCAGTTTTTTTCTTATTGTGGGCGAATGGGGCGTGGCATCGAAAAAAAAAAGATTCTTGTATTGACTGACTAAATATCTGATCGTTTGACACCAAGCTCGAACTTATAGCTCTTACCATCTCTGAAATCTGTTTGTTCATACGGACAGACAGACAGACAGACGGACAGACAGACGGACAGACGGACATGGCTATATCGACTCGGCTTGTGATGCTGATCAAGAATATATATACTTTATGGGGTCTGCCACGCCTCCTTCTGCCTGTTACATACTTTTGCACAAACCCAATATACTCTTGCAGAGAGTATAAAAACCGTTATCTTCGGCTCGCCGAAGATTAAATACCCTTGCAGTCATGAATATTGCATTAATTTGGCCAAAAGATGGGACACAATTAGAAATTCATTCTGCGTGAATTTCGTTGAAATCGGTCAATAGACAACGAAAATGTGCATACTAACCATTTTCAACCGATTGTTCCTATGGGAGCTATATGATATAGTAGTCCGATTTGGATGATTTACATTCTGCGTGAATTTCGTTGAAATCGGTCAATAGACACCGAAAATGTTCATACTAAGCATTTTTTACCGATTGTTCCTATGAGAGCTATATGATATAATGGTCCGATCTGGCCGATTTTTACATATGAACTGCATGCAGAGAGAAATTTCATCGAGATAGCTTTAAAACTGAGAGACTACTTCGCATAGAAACAGATGGACAGACGAACAGACAGACGGACAGACATCGACTCGGCTGTTGATGCTGATCAAGAATATACATATATACTTTATGTGGTCGGAAACGCCTCCTTTAATGCGTTACAAACTTCGGGACAAAAACAATATACCCTCTGCAACGGTATAAAAAGCCTAACAGGTTTTAGTATTTCGCTAGTTGCACTTTTGTACATCAACTTGCTAGTACGGCCAGTTAGAGCTTGCGCATTTCTGCGGCCCGCTTGCAGGGTACTCGTGACACTTGTCACCGTCGCCATGTAATAATTTTGTTCGTGCAAATAATAGATTGGACGTTTGTGGTTTTTGACTCTCAGATTGGAACTGATTCTTTATTCAAATTTAAAGTATAGCTTAACCTAAGTATATAAAATGTATATAAAGAGTTCTGTCGATGACCATATATATGAACGAATATGCAGAAGGCATTTCGTTAGAATTCGGCATCCGGCCACTTGTCTAAACATCAAAGTGTTTACATTGCAGATCTACTGCTGCAGGCCTGTCGTTACATTATGAAGGGTTTTGTTATTCGACAAAAGTGTCGTTGCGTTTATGAGTTTAATACTCTAGCCTTTATTTGGGCATATGACAACATATGATATTGAATACACTACAATACGATGGGCATATGCTTATATCATATACAACATACTACAATAAGTCCGAAGCAAAGAGTCCCAAGCAAGAGCCCGACCTCGACATGGTTGAGCTCTATGATGCGGACGTTCTAGAAGAGAATATTCTTAAGCGATATGTCTCGGAAGAAAGCGAGTAAAAGCAAGTAAAGCCCTCACTTGTATTCCATCACGTAGAGATCTACAAAAATGTTTACTCCACAACTTTAGTAATGAAGACAACACATATGTCTGCCTCGTAGTTCTTTCCACGGCCTATATGGGACATGACCAAGATCATCCGCCTCGAAAGCTTCTTCGCGACACCGTAGAAGCCTGCGAAAGTAAGAAGAGGGACTTACAAATTGCCTGCGACGCCAATGCTCACCATCATCAGTGTGGCAGCACTGATACAAACGACAGGGGTGAGTCTATTTTCAGTTATATCCTCACCACTAACCTAGTCTTATGCAACAGGGGCATACGGACAGACGGACAGACAGACAGACGGACATGGGTATATCGACTCGGGCGGGTCTGCCACGCCTCCTACTGCCTGTTACATACTTTTGCACAAATCCAATATACTCTTGCATAGAGTATAAAAAAGAGTCGCAAAGTCAGATGTTCTCAACTCAACTAACTTAAAAAAAAACAAGAAAGAAAAGTACAGTCGAGCGCGCCCGACCGTATAATACTCTCTGCATTTGTCCCGATTAAATTATTAAAATCAGTATCGAGATATTACAATGTGAATTACTTGCATTAAAACACGTTGAAATAAAAACAATCTAAGCATAATCAAACACACATCTGTTTGTTTGTATTCGAATACACATACGTTTGGCAATATGTATATGATGCAAATATGTATGTATGTATGTGTGTATTCGGCGCAGCCAGCGACCGCGGGCAGCGCTGCCGACACACAGGCAGCGAAAACGTTCGAACATGTGCTTGTGTGTTTCTATCTCGCTTGCACCAATGGGTTGGTATTGCGTTCAATTATCAATATTGTAATGCTTCTAGTTTTCATGTTTATAGTCCGATTTTAATGGGCCTTTCAGGATAGTTTAATATAGTTAGTCTCCACACCAGTTATAAACTACAATACTGTACGATACGGAAAAAACGGCATTGAAGCTTGAAAACTATTTTATAAACTGTGGGAAAAGTGGGCGTGGCAGTCAAAAATTTTAAATGGCAATGTAACTATGCTCTCGCAAGGAACATCCGTACCAGAATTGGTGATCCTAGGTGCCATAGTTACTGAGATATTTGCCGAAAACACAAATTTTTCACGAGGTGTGTCCAGTTTTTTGCTTATTGTGGGCGAATGGGGCGTGGCATCGAAAAAAAAAAGATTCTTGTATTGACTGACTAAATATCTGATCGTTTGACACCAAGCTCGAACTTGTATCTCTTACCATCTCTGAAATCTGTTTGTTCATACGGACAGACAGACAGACAGACAGACAGACAGACAGACAGACAGACGGACAGACGGACAGACGGACAGACGGACATGGCTATATCGACTCGGCTTGTGATGCTGATCAAGAATATATATACTTTATGGGGTCTGCCACGCCTCCTTCTGCCTGTTACATACTTTTGCACAAACCCAATATACTCTTGCAGAGAGTATAAAAATGATGAGATGACTTGAAGTATCAGTACCATATTAGTAAATATTGAGAAAACATACCACAATAAGGTCAATTAAGAAAGGCTACAGTCGAGCGTTCCGACTGCAAAAGACCCCGTATTCACTCTAGCGCGACTTTTCCTTAATTTTCGACACATTTGTCCCCATTGCTAAATGCGGCCACTCTGACATCAGCCTTTCTTGTAGAGTTGACAAATGAAACGAATTACCTAGTTATTGAAATACTAAGGCTATAACGTGCAAGTTATCATGTAAAGTTTGCAACTCCAAAGTCTTATCAAAACATTTGATACAGAGGATTAAAAGTCATCCCTCGAAGCTTTTGGTCCCACAAAACTATTCTTAGCTGATAACACATAGCTCAAAGCTCCATGTGGTTGCTGATGTGGCTTGCGATTATTGGCAGAAATGCAAAATCTTTACGAGGGGCAATCTTGGAGTAGAACGTGTGACCAGGAGTATCAAAATAACTCACTTAAGAACAACACGCACAAACTGATGTTAGTAATTATTTATTAAAATAAAAACAACCTTACTGCAAATCTTTTGTGGATCACTTAATAAAGCCCCTTCAACACAAAATAAAATACCTTGTATGCTAATTATCATATAGGTAATGGACGCTAATGAGTTTTATTAAGATAGGTCAATAAGCACAGAAAGTGTTTATACAATTTCATATTAAGAGCATTATTCAGACCGATCGTTTTTATGACAGCTTTCCGATATATGTATTAGTCTCATGACTCAAACTTGATCAGTGTCTTTATATTCTTATCGTATTTGTACAGTGCGAATTTAACTTAGATATCTTAATAAACACAAAAGTTTCTCGTATAAATGCATATTTGGAGCGTATTTTAGAACGATCGTCCCTATATTAGCTATACGATATAATAGTCCAATTTGGTTCCGATAGCATTGCAAAGAGAAAAGTTATCTATACTAAAACATACTATTTTAACCTTTTCATGAGCATACAACTCCCTGAACTGGGTGTGTCAAACAACAAAAACAAACATATGGTCATGGCTATATGGACTCGGGCTCAACAACACCTCCCTCTCCCTCTTAAATACTTTTCAACAATTACAATATAACCTTTTACTGTACGAGTAAAAACGACGTTGAAATATTACATTAATATAAACATTTGTTTAAGGAATTAAAGCAATAAGATAATTAAATAATTAAGTTACTTAAAAGTAAGTCCATATACATAAGAGTTCACATACATAAGGTCAATTGCTGTTTAACGTACTTACCTTTCCATCTAATGTCGTCTCTTTTGGAAGACCGATTGTAGAGTAGTTCCCACTGTCTCCATGTTGTAAATAGTTCGATTGGGCTGTTGATTGGCCTCCACATATTTGGAGCAAAAACGCAAATAGTATGTAGCGAAAATCACGGAGCAAATAAAGCAATAAGTCAAACTTCATTCTGATTAAGTATATCTATGGAAATGTAAATTGAAACGTAAGGAATTTAAATAGGTTGAATGAAGTAATAACTTCTAAAGCGAGCTCATTATATAAGCATTGTACATTTAATACATTGCGTTTGTACAAACTAGCCATGACAGTATAAACGTTGTAATTTCTACGACTATAAGAACTAGAGGCACTAAATTTATAATCGGTGTAAAATTTCTGATTTTCGTAATTAATGTAACGTTTTTTGAGGTTATTGAACCGAACTCGCACTTTCTGTTCGCATTTTAATTATATTTATACTTAATAAATTTGGTAGATTCAGTAGACAAATGTGTAGAAATCGGTCTCTGCTCTTTGTAAGCCGCGCTTTGACTCACCCCTCTGCTATCCCGCGATCTAAGTGTTGTTGGTGCTGGCTACCTAATCTTCGTTGGTAAAATTTTCGTTTGGCGCGCAAACAATTTTGTTTTTGTAAGTACGCTGTATTTCTGCTTTAGCTTAGCATTCTGTTTACTTAACCCTTGTGCATATCTGTCATACTTTTTAACACTCTATACAAATTTTAAATTTGTTATATTTTTCTTTTTATACTCTCTGCAAGAGTATATTGGGTTTGTGCAAAGTATATAACAGGCAGAAGGAGGCGTGGCAGACCCCATAAAGTATATATATTCTTGATCAGCATCACAAGCCGAGTCGATATAGCCATGTCCGAATGTCTGTCCGTATGAACAAACAGATTTCAGAGATGGTAAGAGCTACAAGTTCGAGCTTGGTGTCAAACGATCAGATATTTAGTCAGTCAATACAAGAATCTTTTTTTTTCGATGCCACGCCCCATTCGCCCACAATAAGCAAAAAACGGAACACACCTCGGCAAAAATTGGTGTTTTCGGCAAATATCTCAGTAACTATGGCACCTAAGATCACCAATTCTGGTACGGGAGTTCCTAGCGACAGCATAGTTGCATTGCCATCTATAAATTTGGACTGCCACGCCCCCTTTTCCCACATTTGATAAAATAGTTTTCAAACTGCAATGCCGTTTTTAGCGATTTTGTTCGTATGGTTATTTATAATTCGTGTGGAGGCTAACTATATTAAACTATCCTGAAAGGCGCATTAAAATCGGGTTATAAACAAGAAAACTAGAAGCGTTACAATATTGTTAATTGAACGCAATATCAACCCATTGGTGCAAGCAAGACAGAAACACACAAGCGCATGTTCGAACGTTTTTGCTGCCTGTGTGGCGGCAGCGCTGCCTTCGGACGCTGGCCGCGCCGAGTGCACACATACATACATGCATGCATCATATATTGTCAAACGTATGTGTATTCGCATACGAACAAACATATGTACGTTTGATTATGCTTAGATGGTTTTTGTTTCAACGTGTTTTTATGCAAGTACTATTCATTGTAATATCTGAATACCGATTTTAATAATTTAATCGGGAAAATGCAGAGAGTATTATACGGTCGGGCGCGCTCGACTGTACTTTTCTTTCTTGTTCTTTTTTATTAGATTTGTATATTTTTGCAGTATAATCTTTTCTTTTCGTTGTTGTTAAATTTTAATTTTGCCATTATGAATGTCTGCTATAGTAAAATTGCCAGGTACGAAACAACGTTAAAGTGGTTTTCGTTTGTTGCTGGCTGTGTGATAATGTATCACACGAAAAATGTGCTGGCCTTAATGGCCGTATTATCGACATGATAAGCTCTAATTCGGGTATAAAATGGACATGTGAGTCGTGCAGGGATGTTGAAAAGGACATGATGGGCTTCATGAGGCAAACTAAAAGAGGCTTTGGTGAACTATTGGGCAGATTTAAGAACCTGTTCGATAGTTTCACCTCGTTGGATAAAGATTTCAAAAGTATGAATCTTTTGAATGATTCTCCAAAGCGGAAAAAGGCCAATTTTAGGTTGTCAATTGGTCCAAATGAACTTTTGGTTCCTCCTCATATCTCCATTAATTCAGATCCGTCTCTAATAAATCTTTCTTCCCCATCTCCAACTAGTATTGTCAGTAGGAATGATAATTTTACTTCCCCCACAGAAGTTACTCCTACGAACACCGAGCCAGTCCCTGATTCTGTCGCTGTCAATACAGTTGTTGTTGACCAGCATACCAGTGATGACATTCCGACTGGGTCTACTAGTCAATCTATCAGTGTTGTTAGTTCAAAAGACGTTATGACAGTGGTAGATAATAACTTGACTCTCATAGGTATTCCACCGAAAAAACAAATCTTTGTTTCAAGGCTTGCCCCTGATACTACATCTGATGATGTTAAGGCTTTTATACAAGCCAAATCTATAGCCAACATTACGGTTGAAAAATTCAAATTTACGTATGCTCGGGAGATTTCTTCATTTAAAATAAGTGTTCCGGCCGAACAATTTAACAAAATATGCTGCAAAGAGTTCTGGCCGGACCACTTAGTGGTGAAAGAATATACTGCCAAAAAAAAAGAAATCGGACTCCGATTGCATTATCTTCGTCTAACCAACTAAACTCTTCTATCAAAAAAAAACTAAACTCCTCCCTCTCGCTTGCCTATCAGAATGTAAGAGGTCTTTGTAGCAAGCTTAATAACCTTTACTTATCTAGTGTTTCTTTTCCTTTTCATGTCATTGCCTTTACTGAAACTTGGTTAAGGCCTGACATTCTTAATAATGAGATATTCTGCGATAACTTTTCCCTTTTTAGAAAGGATCGCACTTCTCGTCGTGGTGGTGGTGTTCTGATTGCTGTTAATGCTGATCTTTCCTCTGAAGTAGTTAATCTTAGTATGTCTACAGATTTAGAATTTATTGCGATAAAGATTCATATTTTCAATGTTTCCATTTTTATTACTTGCTCTTATATTCCTCCTTCTTCTGATAGTTCTGTTTATTTTGAACATTTCCTAGCTATCAAATCTGTTTCTTCCCTTATTTCCGATCGGGATATCCTCGTGGTTCTGGGTGATTTTAACATTGCAGGAACTACTTGGTTATCCACTCCAGGCTCTGCTGTATTGATTCCCACGACTCAAAGTGATTTCCTTGATCATTTATTTAGGATTTCTCTATCTCAAATAAATGGCATTCCCAATTCTTTAAATAAGAGCTTGATCTTATTTTTTGACCCATCATTTCCATCTGTTTCCCGTATTGGTCCACTTTCTATTCCTGAAGATCCATATCACCCGACTTTGGAATTGTTGATGGATTTGCCTACCCAAATGGGTAAGTCCAGCTCGAGACCCAGCAAGCGTATTCGCCAGTTTCGGAAGGCTGATTTTAATAAGTTAAACCTGCTTTTATCCCAGACTGACTGGTCATGGCTGTTCAAGTGCAGGGATATGGATGAAGCATTTGCATTTTTTTACCTTACTCTAAATAATTTATTTGAACTTTGTATTCCATCTTGTGTTCCAAGTATCTCTAAAAACCCGATTTGGTTTACACGTGAATTGACACGTTTAAAAAACATTAAATCTAAATTTTATAAGAAATTCAGGGAATCTGGCTCTTCCCTGGATCTCTCTCAATATGTAATTGCTCGATCTGATTTCTCTGCATTGAACAGCCTGTGCTATCGAAATTACCTTAGAAGCTGTGGTCAGCAGTTTCGAAGTAATCCTAAACTTTTTTATAACTTCGTTAATGCGAAGCGTAAATCATCAACACTTCCTTCCTTAATGGTCTTTGAAAATAAGACTGCTAACTCTGATCAGGCTATAGCCGATTTATTTGCTGTTTTTTTCCAATCAACATATTGCATTCATCAAAATAATCTAAACTTGCCTTATCCTTACCGTGTAAATGCTTCTAATTGTAATTTTAGGCCATTGATCACTGAAACCTGTTCTTTCCCCGGGGCCGGATGGAGTTCCTGGTTGCGTGCTCAGAAACTGTGCCGACCAACTCTTCAAACCTTTGTATACATTATTTAATTTGTCTGTTGAGTCGTGCTGCTTTCCTGACATCTGGAAAGCATCTTTTATTATTCCCCTCCATAAAAAGGGTACTAAATCTGACACTTGTAACTATAGGGGTATCTCAAAGTTGTCTGCAATTCCTAAAACTTTTGAGAAATTAATAACTTCTCAATTGCAACATCTTTGTAGATCTGTTGTTTCACCTTGCCAGCACGGGTTTATGAAATATAGATCTACTACCACTAACTTATTTGAATTTACTTCCATTGTTATACAGGGGTTTCAAAATAAATTGCAAACAGATGTCATTTACACTGATTTTAGCAAGGCTTTTGATACCGTTAATCATTTTCTTTTAATACATAAACTTAATTTGCTTGGATTTCCAGATAAATTAATTCTTTGGATTGCGAACTATTTATGTTCTAGAACTCAAAAAGTTAATTTTAATGGCACGTTATACAAGCCCGTCCGTGTTACCTCGGGGGTTCCTCAAGGAAGCCATCTTGGGCCTTTACTTTTTTCACTATTCATTAATGATCTGCCTTCAGCGATTTCTAGTTCCCGGGTTCTGATATATGCCGATGATGTAAAACTTTGTTTGTCACGAACTGAATCTTGCCTGAGTCACGGTCTACAAAGCGATCTCGACACACTTCAAGCCTGGTGTATAGTTAACTTACTACATCTCAATTTTAGTAAATGTAACGTAATGTCCTATAGTAGGCGAATTCCAACCTACAATAACTACTTTCTTGACGGCAAGCCTCTTCAGAGAATAGAGTCGGTTAATGATTTGGGTATCCTTTTCGATCCAAAACTAAAGTTTGATAAGCACATCTCTTCTGTTGCTAATCGAGCATTCGGTGTCTTGGGTTTCATAAAGCGGTGGTCTAAGGAATTCGACGATCCCTACCTAACAAAAACTCTTTATACTTCACTTGTACGCCCTATTCTTGAATATGGATCGTGTGTATGGTCTCCCCAATACATGATTTATCAGGACAGATTAGAATCTGTACAAAAAAACAATTTCTTCTGTTTGCCCTTAGGGGCCTTAGCTGGAATACTAATATTAGACTACCTTCGTATCGTAGTAGACTTTTATTGATTAACCTTCCTTCCCTTTCGGATCGAAGAACCATGCTTGGTGTAGTTTTCTTACATAAACTAATTAATGGTCAGATAGATTCCTCGTATCTAATTAGCCAAATTAGATTTGCTGTTCCTATGCGAAATACTAGAAACTTTCTTCCTTTGTCCCTTCAACGTTGTACCACAAATTATGCTTTACATAATCCGTTTCGTATCCTATGTACTAACTATAATAGTTTTTCTCATGTAGTGTGTGGAGCCACTTCTTTATCAACACTTAGAATATCACTTCTCTCCTACATATCTAATCGCGTGCCTTACCGTTGATCAACGCGTTACTAACATTTGACTTAAATTTATTTGGTTGGTCTGGTTAGTGTTTTTCTGGGGTTTTCCTAACCCTTGCAACGAATGTTGGACCAACGTTTCTTAATTGTTTTTAATTTTTTTAATACTTCCCCAGTAAGTTAAGTTCATTAATTAAACTTAAATTAAATTATAATGTCAATTTCAAACCTTTTTTTCTCCTTTGTTTTTAAATTTAATGTAAATCTTACTTTTAATTATTTTCTTATACGTAATTACATTAATTTAATTCATTTTTCTTTTTTGTGTCGACTGTTAATAGTCAGACAATAAATAAATAAATAAATACAAGAATCTTTTTTTGGATGCCACGACCCATTCGCATACAACGAGCAAAAAACTAGACACACCTCGGAAAAAATCGGTGTTTTCGACGAATATCTCAGTAACTATGACTAGTAGGATCACCAATTGCCACAAAAAATAAAATAATTATCAAACTTTAACGCCGTTTCTAAGGAACTTTTTCTAATCGTACAGTATTGTGATTTATAATTCGATTGCTGACTAATTATGTAAAACTGTCCTGAAAGTTGCATAAAAATCAGACTATAAACAAGAAAGCTAGAACGTAAGAAACTTGATTACTGAACGCGATATCAATGCATGAAACATACCAGCATATGTTGGAACGTACGCTGCCTCTGTTGCGGCCCGCGGACGCTGGCCGTGACGACCAATGGAATACATAAATCTATTAAAATAGGTATCCAGGTAATACAATTGATATCACTTGTATTAGGACACGTTGAAACAAATATAAAATCTAAGCATTATCAAACACACATATATATGTCTGTATGCACATACATATACGTCAGAAACCTGCAACGAGTATACTCGAGTGTGTTCGAACTTTTTATTAAACGATCGGGCAAAGAGTAATTCAACGGACTGTCCGAAAAATGTTTGAATCACAACGATCAGTTGACAGTTTTGCGAATGATTCGAACCTGATCGTTTGATATCAAACAATTCGGTCGCGATCAGAACGATCAGACCCAAAGATCGTTTGCTGATCGTTTGATTGCAACTGAACGAGTACTCGATGAAACCTGCCTGACCTTCTTTTCAGTACAAAACGTTCGTGTAACAAGCATGTTTGTTGGTTCGCTTGGGTTGCGTGACGTTCGTAGTGTTGTCATTTATTAAGACGAAAATATTCTAGTTCTAGCGGAAAAAAAAGGAAAAATTCCAATGAAAAATAAGAAGAAAAATGTTTAAACATATATTTTTCTTCTTCTTTTTTATTATTAATAAAATTAAAACCCACAGTGCATAATATAAAAAAAAGAAATAATAGAAATATATATGCATTGATTTTCCCATGCGCACGTAAGTTAAAGCACTAACCATAGAATACATAAATGGGTCAAACTCAAGATTTTTTGAAAGCAAACGCTAGTCTACTCATGGACCCCCACAGAGCTTCGGCAAAAAGCCGAACGTCATAGCGCCCCAGAGAGCCGATCGCCTCTCAGCAAATTCAACGCGTACGAAAATAAATTTAGTCTGTATTAGTCAGCGAAACGATGAGCATGGCTGTGTCGCTCGTGCTCTCGTTTTATGTTTATATGTTTGCCTCTTTCTAGCATGCCAGATACATACATTTGGCGAAGTCTCGCAACAGCACATTTGAACAATTGGCTCGCTGCTAAAATTTGTGTTTTCGACAAATTTCCGTTGAGTATGAAAGAGATCGCTCTTTTATATGGTTTTCGGCGACAAGTGCCCGAGAGAGGCTGTGGCTGCGCTGATAGAGCGAAGATCAAGTACGCAGCATGGCGCAGGTTCGAGTGCTGGCAGGCATTATTTATTTCAATTTTTTTTCTGCTAAACAAATTTTTTTTTACCATGTATTAAAATAGTATGAACAGTTTTTAAATGCAATTATAAATGTTGTTGCTTTTTATACTCTCTGCAAGAGTATATTGGGTTTGTGCAAAAGTATGTAACAGGCAGAAGGAGGCGTGGCAGACCCCATAAAGTATATATATTCTTGATCAGCATCACAAGCCGAGTCGATATAGCCATGTCCGTCTATCCGTCTGTCTGTCTGTCTGTCTGTCTGTCTGTCTGTCCGTATGAACAAACAGATTTCAGAGATGGTAAGAGCTACAAGTTCGAGCTTGGTGTCAAACGATCAGATATTTAGTCAGTCAATACAAGAATCTTTTTTTTTTTCGATGCCACGCCCCATTCGCCCACAATAAGCAAAAAACTGGACACACCTCGTGAAAAATTTGTGTTTTCGGCAAATATCTCAGTAACTATGGCACCTAGGATCACCAATTCTGGTACGGATGTTCCTTGCGAGAGCATAGTTACATTGCCATTTAAAATTTTTGACTGCCACGCCCACTTTTCCCACAGTTTATAAAAATAGTTTTCAAGCTTCAATGCCGTTTTTTCCGTATCGTACAGTATTGTAGTTTATAACTGGTGTGGAGACTAACTATATTAAACTATCCTGAAAGGCCCATTAAAATCGGACTATAAACATGAAAACTAGAAGCATTACAATATTGATAATTGAACGCAATACCAACCCATTGGTGCAAGCGAGATAGAAACACACAAGCACATGTTCGAACGTTTTCGCTGCCTGTGTGTCGGCAGCGCTGCCCGCGGTCGCTGGCTGCGCCGAATACACACATACATACATACATATTTGCATCATATACATATTGCCAAACGTATGTGTATTCGAATACAAACAAACAGATGTGTGTTTGATTATGCTTAGATTGTTTTTATTTCAACGTGTTTTAATGCAAGTAATTCACATTGTAATATCTCGATACCGATTTTAATAATTTAATCGGGACAAATGCAGAGAGTATTATACGGTCGGGCGCGCTCGACTTTACTTTTCTTTCTTGTTTAAAAATAAAAATGTAGATTTATTATTGTTCATACTATTTTAATATAAAATTGTTAAAAAAAAAAGAATTCTTTAATAAAAAATTAAAATAAATGGTTCGTCCCATCACTCGAACCTGCGCCATGCTGCGTACTTGATCTTCGCTCTATCAGCGCAGCCACAGCCTCTCTCTCTCTCTACAACATGATGTATAACGGCAAAATACTCGAGTATATACTCGAGTAAAACGAGTATAAGCATGCCCGCGGTACGCACACGAACGATCGAGTATCAAATTGGTTCGAACAAAACGATCACGAGTAAGCGTTCGAGTTTATACTCGTTGCAGTTATCTGATACATACATACATATATTTGTGCATACATGCATATATTTGTGCACACAAACATATAAAATCAAACGAATTTGTATGTGCATGCAGACAAACAGATTTATTTTCGATTAAACTTTATTTTTTTTTTGTTTCAACGTGTTCTAATACAAGTACTATCCATTGAAAGACATAGATACCGATTAAATTAATTTAATGGGAGTACGGGGTATTTTACAATCGGCGAGATCGACTGTAGCATTTCTTACTTGTTAATGTTTAAATTACACATCTAATATGGGCAGCAATATTAGTGAACCTAAACCTTTAAATTTGAACCATAACAGTCATGTGTCATCATTAGCCACCCAATTTGTCAATCCGTCTGTATAAACACCTGGATCATAGAGACTCTATCAGGTAGAGCCCGTCAATTAGGAGTCAGGCAGATCAATTTCAATTTTTAAAAAGAAACCTTAACTTGGAAACTACTAGAGATATATATTTACATAATATGTCTATAGTAAAAGTTAATATATCATAAATAAATTTGGTACGGACACATACAGACCCGCCGAGAACATAGCAACCAAACTCGCATATCATGTGTACACATGTGCAGTTTAAATGTATACATTGAAAACTGGTTTTTTGTATGAAAAAGTGTAAGGTCAAACAAATACGGGATCTACATACAACTGTCGGTATCCTAAAGACGCGAAAGAGCTACATATGTATATACATACAAATTTTTTTTCTATGAATATGTGTTAGTTATTAGTATACATAAGAACCCTTCTATTTATTAATTTTTCATTACAGCTGTGTTGTACATTTTGTTAATAAAAAAACTTTTTTTTTAAATCAATTGTTTCGATATGTTCATATTTTCAACACACCAGCAATGTATACATACGTGTCTAGTATATTACTTATAGACTGTTCAAATCTTTTTAAATTAAATTATGTCGTTTTAAAGACTCAAAGATGGATCAAACTATTGCCGAACTATGTACTAAGTGTATTAGCGACTCCAATACTTTAAATTCGTTACTAAACTGCGAATATGCGCGTTGGATGTTGACTTATGTGCATTCATCTGTTAAATGTTTCTTTTCCATAATAAAATCTTGTCTGGAACCGTTTTTAAGCTTGAATCACAAATAACGCATACATACTATTGTTTTCTTGCGTTAAAGCCTGAGGTAACTCAGACCAGATGAAGTCAACTTTAAGTAAAACTGGTTTTCCAAATTGTCGCTGAGTCAATCCCACAATAATTTTTGCTCTATCTCTTTCGCCCTCATTATAGTCTGTCTGTCTGTCTGTCTGTCTGTCTGTCTGTCTGTCTGTCTGTCCGTCTGTCCGTATGAACAAACAGATTTCAGAGATGGTAAGAGCTACAAGTTCGAGCTTGGTGTCAAACGATCAGATATTTAGTCAGTCAATACAAGAATCTTTTTTTTTTTCGATGCCACGCCCCATTCGCCCACAAAAGCAAAAAACTGGACACACCTCGTGAAAAATTGGTGTTTTCGGCAAATATCTCAGTAACTATGGCACCTAGGATCACCAATTCTTGTACGGGAGTTCCTAGCGACAGCATAGTTGCATTGCCATCTATAAATTTGGACTGCCACGCCCACTTTTCCCACAATTTATAAAATAGTTTTCAAGCTTCAATGCCGTTTTTTCCGTATCGTACAGTATTGTAGTTTATAACTGGTGTGGAGACTAACTATATTAAACTATCCTGAAAGGCGCATTAAAATCGGACTATAAACAAGAAAACTAGAAGCGTTACAATATTGTTAATTGAACGCAATATCAACCCATTGGTGCAAGCGAGACAGAAACACACAAGCACATGCTCGAACGTTTTTGCTGCCTGTGGGCGGCAGCGCCGCCCGCGGTCGCTGGCTGCGCCGAATACACACATACATACATGCATGCATCATATATTGTCAAACGTATGTGTATTCGCAACAAACAAACAGATGTGTTTTGATTATGCTTAGATTGTTTTTGTTTCAACGTGTTTTAATGCAAGTACTATTCATTGTAATATCTGGATACCGATTTTAATAATTTAATCGGGAAAATGCAGAGAGTATTATACGGTCGGGCGCGCTCGACTGTACTTTTCTTTCTTGTTTTGTTTTCTGTCTCTTGGTCCTCTGACTTAACTTAATGTACATATGTATTCTTGAAATGCACACACATATATATAGGATTAATAAATGAAAATGAATACTTACATTCATTTTATTAAATACATATTATGTAGTGTTTTTCGTGCATTAAAGTACAATCCAGCTTAGACAAGATTTGGTTATATGACAAAGAACATAAAAAGAGTATCGATAGACAGTTTTTGGAAAAAAAAATTAAAATCTTGATCTGCACCAGCATCCGATCCAATAAAGCGATTTCAGCCCGTGTGACTTTTCGTATGCATATCAAAAACTTTTAATGCGATACGATGTCCAAGTTTACTTTGGATGTTTTTCACGAAGCAACTAACTTCAACAGTCCGCGTAGAGTACGGAATAGCACGAGTTTTATTTCATTTGCATTTTTATTTCAAATATAGGCCACATGAAATTACAACGTGTACAATTTGACTTTATAGCACAATTTTCAGTTTTACTAACAATTTATTGTTTTTCAATAAATGTTCAATTTTATTTTCCGCCATACACATTTTGACTTACTGGGGCTCGGATAGAAAGGCTATATCTTTACTATGTTGTATGACTTTATGGAAAAGTTCAATTAATATGACCAAATTTTGTGATTTTTGAGATATGTTTACCGAGCTAACAAATTAAATAACCCCAAAATCGAACAATGATTGGCCAAAATCATGCTATATTTAAGCATTCGAATCGTTTGAATTTTTTGTTCTGGTAAAACAAACTTTTAAGTTTTTAATGATTTTTCCATTAAATGGGAAAAAATAATATAAAAGAGAAAACAATGAATTTGTTACGAACAGATAAGTGGATTCTTATATTTTCACTATCTCTTTCCCATTCTCTCTCTCTCTTGAAATGGCGAACGTGCTATTTAATCTACGTATATATATATCAATCTAATGACATTACCAAAGAGAAAACCCGTTACATGTGTTACAATAATACGAATTATAGTTTTCCATTCTGTGAAAATCTTTCAACGAAATTAAGCTTAAATTTGTTCACTATAATAGCACAATACTTTGAATTCTTAGTAGTTAATAAATACGTACAAGTTCTAGTTCGGTGCAGCTGTTATATGTGTTTGTTGAATCTAAATACAAATTCTTATTTTATTGAATTTTTTCTGAAATAATGTAAGATTCGTCCGTGTGCGGGCGCGTCTTATTCGGCTAACAGCAAACGACTGATAGACCAATGCTTTTGAGCAACGCGCTTGGAACTGTTTTTTAGCACGAACTACTCGCACTCTTGATTGGAGGGAATGTATGATCATTCAGCTACCTTACTAACGTACCGTTGAACATGGCTAGTGTCAATCAGAGCATTGTATGAGATCATTAGCTTTCTGTGCTTTTCATTCTCGTACTCGATTTAAGTCATAATCCACAAAGCTGTTTTCTTTCCCATTTTTCTCAAAGAGCAAAGTGCTTTGTCATACTTAACTTAGCATAAGCTGAGTGTTGAAACGCGATTTGAATTGGATTGAGGCACGTTGGAGTTTCGTAGTTGAGTGTAGGAGAGCAAAATACTTTTCAAGATCTGGGAATGTTATGCCATCAAAAGCCGTTTTGCAAAAGCATTTTAATTTACACTTAAATAAACTTAAAAACATTAAGCACTAATAGAAACACAAATCATAAATACTACAAAACTCACTTTGTTTGCTTTGGGTTGAACTCATGAATCAAGCAAGAGTTTGGTTATTCAAAATACATAAGTCATGATTTAAAGCTAAATATATGCACCTCTTGACTTTAGGATAAACGTTACTCAATATGTTCATAATAGTGCGGTGTGATAATAATATTAGAGGAATCGCTTAAGTGATTAATAATACTGAGTTTAATTATGCAAGCTCAGTAAAAAAAAAAACACAGTAAAAAAGGCTACATTCGATCGAGCCGACTGTAAAAGACCCCGTACTCCCATAACAATGCGCTTTTATATTTAATTTAAATTAAAATTTTACAACGAAATTTAAAAATTTTTATTTTATCTTTTCATTTTAAATTGAAATTAAAACAAGAAAAAACGGTTATCTTCGGCTCGCCGAAGATTAAATACCCTTGCAGCTTAGGGCAACAGATGGGGGACAATGAGAAATACATTCTGCGTGAATTTCGTTGAAATCGGTCAATAGACACCGAAAATGTTCATACTAAGCATTTTCAACCGATTGTTCCTATGGGAGCTATATGATATAGTGGTCCGATCTGGCCGATTTTTACATATGAACTGCGTGCAGAGAGAATACAGGCCTGTACCAAATTTCATTAAGATAGCTTTAAAACTGAGAGACTAGTTCGCATAGAAACAGACGGACAGACAGACGGACAGACGGACATGGCTATATCGACTCGGCTGTTGATGCTGATCAAGAATATATATACTTTATGTGGTCGGAAACGCTTCCTTCAATGCGTTACAAACTTCGTGACAAAAACAATATACCCTCTGCAAGGGTATAAAAAAATTAAATCAACAATTCTCCTTGTCAGCATTAGAACCCGCGAATTCAGACGAACAACTCTACCATTTTTACCAATTCTGCAGAATTTCTGCATTTATATGTTATAATCCGTGCTGAGATTCCAACCGTAGACCATTGGTTTACATTTAAGTACGAAAAACAATGTCAACCATCTCTACCACTTGGGCCACACTTCTTTCAACCATGATAACGTTTAATAATGTAGGTAAACATAAAGTTATCTCTTCTCTTTCTACCACGTGTACATAAATTACTATTATTATTTTTGCAGAGGAGACAGTTGTTTTTACAATTTGCGGTGTTGGTAAGGGTGGCGGCAACAATTTGAAATAAACGTAAGTACGTCCGCCCTTACAAGAAAGAAAAGTAGTCAAGCACGCCCGCTTTTATAATACTGCCTGCTTTTATTCCTGATTAAATTAAATCGGTGTCCAGGTATTACAATGGATAGTACTTGTGTTAGAACACATTGAAACAAAAAACAAGAAAGAAAAGTACAGTCTAGCACGCCTGACCGTATAATACTCTCTGCATTTTTCCCGATTAAATTATTAAAATCGGTATCCAGATATTACAATGTTTAGTACATAGTTGCTTTAAAACACGTTGAAACAAAAACAATCTAAGCATAATCAAACATACATCTGTTTGTTTGTACGCGAATACACATACGTTTGATAGTATGTATATGATGCAAATATGTATGTACGTTTGTATGTATTAGACGCGGCCAGCGTCCGCGGGCAGCGCTGCCGACACACAGGCAGAGAAAACGTTCAAACATGTGCTTGTGTGTTTCTATCTCGCTTGCACCTATGGGTTGATATTGCGTTCAATTATCAATATTGTAACGCTTCTAGTTTTCTTGTTTATAGTCCGATTTTAATGCGCCTTTTAGGATAGTTTAATATAATTAGTCTCCACACGAATTATATAATTACAATACTATACGATATGAACAAGTTTGCTAAAAACGGCATTGAAGCTTAAAAAACTATTTAATCAATTGTGGGAAAAGTGGGCGTGGCAGTCCAAAATTTTAAATGGAAATGCAACTATGCTGTCGCTAGGAACCTCCGTACCCAAATTGGTGATCCTAGGTGCCATAGTTACTGAGATATTTGCCGAAAACATCGATTTTTCCCGAGGTGTGTCTAGTTTTTTGCTCATTGTGGGCGAATGGGGCGTGGCATCGAAAAACAAGAAAGAAAAGTACAGTCGAGCACGCCCGACCGTATAATACTCTCTGCATTTGTTCCCGATTAAATTATTAAAATCGGTATTCAGATATTACAATGTGAATTACTTGCATTAAAACACGTTGAAACAAAAACCATCTAAGCATAATCAAACATACATCTGTTTGTTTGCATGTGAATACACATACATATGTACGTTTGACAATATGTGCTGCATATATGTATGTATGTGTGTATTCGGCGCAGCCAGCGACCGCGGGCAGCGCTACCGACTCACAGGCAGCGAAAACGTTCGAACATGTGCTGGTGTGTTTCTATCTCGCTTGCACCTATGGGTTGATAATGCGTTCAATTATCAATATTGTAACGCTTCTAGTTTTCTTGTTTATAGTCCGATTTAAATGCGCCTTTCAGGATAGTTTAATATAGTTAATCTCCACACGAATTATAATTAAACAATACTGTATGATACGAACAAGTTCGCAAAAAACGGCATTTTAAGTTTTTCAAGTGTGGGAAAAGGGGGCGTGGCAGTTCAAACTTTTAAATGGCAATGCATTTATGCTGTCGCTCGGAACCTCTGTAACAAAAGGTGATCCTAGGTGCCATAGTTACTGAGATATTTGGCGAAAACATCGATTTTTCCCGAGGTGTGTCTAGTTTTTTGCTCATTGTGGGGGAATGGGGAGTGGCATAAAAAAAAAAAAATTCTTGTATTGACTGACTAAATATGTGATCGTTTGACACCAAGCTCGCACTTGTAGCTTTTACCATCTCTGAAATCTGTTTGTTCATACGGGCAGACGGACATAGCTATATGGCTTGTGATGCTGATCAATAACATATATACTTTATGGGGTCTGCTACGCCGCCTTCTGCCTGTTACATACTTTTGCACAAACCCAATATACCCTTGCAGAGAGTATAATAATGAACATAAACTGAACAAAATAGAAGTTCATATTTTCGAGCATATATATGTATCAGAGAACTGCACGGGTGGTGGTTTTTTGTACTCGAGTAATACACACAGAAAATGCGGTGGCGGTCATACTCATACACAAAAGTTTAGAGTAAAAATGTGATCGGATATTTTTTTACTCGAGTATTTTTTTTACTCGTACCCGAAATACGAGTATCGTCAATACTCTTTACGAAACGAGTATCGCTTGTGCGCTTCATTTTTTGAAGCATCAAAAAATGAATATGCAGGCAAATACAGAGTATTGAAAATACTTACACATAATATGCGTGTACTTGAGCGACGGTTTGCCGTCGGGAAATTGAACAGCGCGCGTAAGATGATAAAAAGGGTTTTTGCATTAGGGAGAATGCATGTAACAACAGGTAGCAACTACAGTTTTCGGGGTTTGCCCAAAAAACCAAATAGCCAACATTTTTACAATATGCATTTTGAGCGTTAAATTTTTAGATAAAAGGTTACTTCATGACAAATAGCGACTTAGAATATTCAAGCAACTAACAATAAATCAGGTGTACCGTAATCAACCTGTAATCTATTCTAATCTCGATTCTAAATAAGTTAAATATTTAAATCTTCAAATTTATGTAAAATATTGATGAAAACAATTTCAAAGGCAATTTGCTTTACTTCTTACTTAAACTATTATTTATTAATTCCATTACATTTATCAAGTCCAAAACAAAAGATCGGCGCATGACGACACACACAAAACGATCAAGTAAAAAAAATGAAAATACTCGAGTAAAATGAAAATACTCGAGTAAAATGAAAATACACGAGTAAAAACCCGAGTAAAAAATTTACTTGTACTTCGCAAGGGTTGTTTTTTTCGAGTAAAAATGTGATGCGGTGTTTATGTGAGTAAGTAAAAACATGAGTAGGTAAAAATATGAGCGGGTAAAAAATATCTTTTTTTGAAATACCCAAACGATAAGAAGTAAAAAAATATCCGATATTTCTCGTATACAGTAAAAAATGATTCGAGACGAAAAATACTCTGTGTGTGATTTGGGTAATTTTGCATGCGGTGTATCGCTGCAGTTCTCTGATATGTATGCATGCGATTAACAGTACGACAATACGGAACACGACAGTGCAAGAATTCTACAAACGAACGTTAATTAAAATTTACCAGTCTGAAATAGTGACAGCAGTGACCACTATGGCAGTGAGAAGAGTCTACACAGTAGAATCAAATAAAACACAGATTTAAATAAAAATCCACTTTTGACATGTAAAATCTACAGTTTGTTTGACAGTTCCACCAAAATTTGCTACAAGACGACAGTAATAAATCAAATACCATTAAGACCAACAACAACAAAAACAATTCCAATAACAAACCAAAACAATACAAAAATCAACCACGACAACAACCACAGCTGTACAGCAGTTACGATAGCAGTAGTGGCGACGGGCACGAATTCAACGCCGGAAGACAGCCGTGACGGTGACGTCACACACGGCATCAGCTGTTTGCGCAGGCGCAGTGGGTCGAACTCGGTGAGCTGTGTCGCTGTAGACAGACGTAGTTTTCGTTATGAAATAAGAAAAATTACATTTCGTACATTTAATTTAATTAGCCGTCGGATATGAAGGGGGAAGAACAGTGGACTTCGGTCTTACTGCCGTAATTGTATATACCGACGGAAGTGCGACTATACTCTCCTGGTGAGGGCAGCTGGAAACAGATCCATGGTACGTCTCTGCCATGGATGCTGACGAATGGTAGGCGGGCTAGAAGTAGAACACTTCTCTAAATAGTCACCACAATCCAAAGGTGGAACAGTGTATGCCCGTGAATGCATGGTCGAGGGGGTGCTCGATCGATAATATGCGAAATCTGGGTACCTGCCGACGCATAGATTCACTTGGGCTTACCACGTTAGAGCGGGCTATGACGTGGCGGACATTCCCCTCCCGCACACACTCGTGGGACCAAATTTATGGTTCAATTAAAAACCTCAACGGAGGCCGGCACTCCTTCAAAAAACCGGGTGGGACAAGACAATCCCTCTTAAAACCAAACAACGGACAAGCCAGTCCCGAGCCATACAGGTGTCGGTGGTAGGAAGGTTTCGGCAAGACAACCGGCAACCTATAAAGGAATTATGACCAAACGCACAACTCCCCCTGAGTTATCCAGTACGCAGAGCATTATTGCGGCTACTAACATGGCTAATAACATGAGGGAGAAGAAGGCATCCTTCCAGGATAAGAGAAGGGCTATCTCCATCCTCTCTAAAACGAGTGATGATGGCACCCAGGAGAGTATGGAACTGGTCAGCTGGGCCAAATCCATACTCCCCAAGATCAGTTCAAAAAAAGGGGCGCCCAACAAGCGGCAGCGCTCCGCTGAGGACCACACATAGCCAGACCACACCTCCCAGCCAAAGAGGTCGAAAGTTGTTGTTCCAACCCGCTCGTTCGCGGATGTCGTAAGGAATAAGATTATGATCGGTGTCCTAGACAGGGGTGCCCCTGTCTTGTCCCAAAGGGCAAATGTAGGATCGTTGAAAACGAGCTCCAGGATAAGTTCGTAGACATCCTCGAAGAGTGTGGGGGTGCTCTGCCCAGCTGTGAAGACGCGGGTTGGTACCAGGGCAGAGTGAAAGCCATCGCCTGTCTTGATAATCACTCCGCCGTCCTGTACAAAAAGGCGGTAGCATCCCTTGGTGCAGTCTGCCTAGGAGCCATCCTGGAGGCTGTAGACTAGGACAACATCCCTAACCAGCCACGCGCTAGAGCTTGGGTGTCAGCAAAGCCAGCTGAACCAGAATGGATCCTGCGACTACTACAAGTATGCAACCGAGGACTTCCTACGGAAAGTCGCTAAATTAGAGGAGGCGATAGGACAATCCAGACAGATTGTCCTGATCCTAGACGAAGTATCAGCTGACATGCTGTTCAAGTCGGATGGCTCCATCAAATACGGGTTCAAGAGTGCCAAGATCCGTAATTATAAGTCTGACGCAAGAACCAGGAACGGTCCTAAGCAAGAGTCCGACCTAGACATGGTCGAACTCTTTCAAGCGCACGAGGCGATCGAGTTGGATATAATGGAAGGATATGTCTCCAGAGGTCTCAGCAACGTGGACATGGCTGAGCTGGATGACCTCGATAAGGATGAATCAGCTGTGAACACCACGGTGGCGGAGGTTAATACACAGGATGTCGATCACGCTCCTGCAAATAAACCTCCACCTATGTAAGGCAGCATCCGCTACTCTCCTGTACCTACTAGCCAAGGGAGGTGCAGACATCGTCCTCATCCAGGAACCGTGGCTATGCAAAGGTCGCATTTCTGGTTTGAGGACTCCAAACTTCAATCTGTACGCTGCAGAGGTATCAGGTAAAGCCCGCACTTGTATTCCAGCAAGTGAAGATCTGCCAATCTTCCTACTATCCAATTTCAGTAATGAAGACAACACTACAGTGTGTCTTAAACTTACACGGGACAACCAGTAGTGCTCTGCTCAACCTACATGAGCTGCGAGATGGACAACCCTCCTCCTCAAATACTCCGAGACACAGTGGAGGCGTGCGAGAGTATGAGCAAGGACATACTTATAGCCTGCGATGCCAACGCTCATCACCATCAGTGGGGTAGCACTGACACAAACAGTAGAGGTGAGTCCATTTTTAACTACATCCTCACAACTAAGCTCGCTATCTGTAATAGGGGTAACGAGCCAACATTTATCATTAAAAATAGACAAAAGTGTTAGACCTTACTCTCGTCTCCAGTTCGCTAGAATCTCGTATTCACTCCTGGAAGGTTCTAAATGAACATTAATTTTCTGACCATCGATATATTGAATTAACATTACTAGTTGACATTCCTCAAATAGCTGCCTACCGCAATCTTAAAAAGACAGATTGGGATATCTTCTCCCATCATCTGAAGCGTCTAATCCCCCCGGATCCACTCATGCCCCTTCACAGTAATTGGGCAGATCACTCAGAGACACTTGTCTCCTCCCTGACTTCTGCTTTAAATAGAAGTCAGAAAAGGCTGCCCTAACAGCAAGAGCAGGGGACGCAAGAAACCTCCTTGGTGGACCCCCACAATCTCAGAACTCCGGAAGACTTTGAGAAGGCTCTTCAACCAGGCGAAAACCCTGAACTTAGAAGTGTCCTGGGAAAGCTACAAGCGATCACTCTCGTCAAATAATAAAGAAATCCGTAGACCCAAATGAGACTCATGACGCAATTTCTGCTCCGACATAGAAAGCACCTCTGAGGCTGCTAGATTACGTAAGGTAATATCGCAAACCGAACACTCTATGGGCTTTCTCAATTACTTTCTCAGATTACTGTACTCCGAAAGAGTTTACTTCAACACCTTTTAAGGTGGTTTTTCCCTCAAGAGAAACGTGGATACACGGTCCTCCCTAATAAAACTCTTCTTTTTACTTTTACACCGACGGCTCTCGAGCAGACGGTCGTACGGGCGGAGGGTTTTAGAATTGCAAAATGTCCTTTAGACTCCCGGATCATTGTAGCGTCTACCAAGCGGAGATATACGCCATAAAAGAAGCGCTTGTAACCCAAAATCCCATACCGATGCAGAATCAGCTTCTTGTCAGATAGTCAGGCAGCCCTGAAATCCCTAGGGTCGGTCTCAACAAACTCACACGCTACAAACGAATGTCGCAGATCTCTCATGGAGATGTTAGCTCGATTCGACTTTCACCTCATCTGGGTTCCAGGACACAGCAAATTTGGGGGGAATTCAACCGCAGACGATCTAGCAAGTCTTGGCACGGTCTCCCCTCTCGTCTTAGAGAGAGGGCAAATTTGCATGCCTTTAGCGTCCTGTAGACTTCGAATCAGCGAGCACTTCGAAAGGCTAGCTGACCTCGTATAGGAAAACACGCACAGATGTAAAGTACCTCGTTCTACCTGGCCTGTCCGCGACAAGAAACAATCTACCAATCTATGGCTTATGTGTGCCGGTGCATTTAATCACCGGCAGCCACTACACCTAACCTAACCTAACCTAATTATTTAATTTTTTGAAGATTTATACAAATTATTATTTATTTCATATGCTTTATTTCATAAGCTTTCTCTTCATTTCTGGTTGTCCCTTTTCTGTGTTGTTTTTCTTTACTCGCAAATAAAACTAATTAAATTTTGGTACACTTGGTATATGCCAATTTAATTTTTATTGGGCACTGTCCGGCCGCCTAAGCCCCCAGTATGTCAGCTCTTGACAAAATCTGTACTGCTGCGATTCTGACGTTGTCAAGTTTTGGTTTCGGTCAACGGGAATTTCTCATTAAGAATTTTACGTTTTGCCAATGTGAACTACACGCTGCTCTGGTTCGCTTGCCAGTCTCGCTTTCAAAGACTTTTCTTGACTTCTATTGGTTTTGCTGCTTGGAATTATTTTGATGCGAAGAAAAAATACTGGCTGACATGAGGCCACAAAACCGCATAGCCTATTGACATTTTTATATACTTGGCTGTTAGTTTCGCTGATTGGAATTTTTTGACTCTACGTGGGAAAAACCCGCTGACTCTTAATATCTTATCACGCAATTAGCTGAAACATTTAAACATCCTTGGGTATACGATTTGCTGCTAAGAGTATTTCCCGTCATATTATTAATGGAATGATTAAAGTTATGTTTATATTTATATTTATATATATTGAAAGTACAACTTTAACTATTATATTATCTAAATTCATATTCTTGGGGAACTGTAAGAAAATATATGGGGTTTTAAGACAATTTCAAATTTGTTTAGAAGAACAATTGTTGTACGAAATTTTGACAAGTCCATGATAACAATTGCCGATAAGTATGTCGATTTTAAAACTATGTGATGCATTTTAAAAATTATTTATTCATTTAATAAGTAGTGTAAAATAAAATAAATACATTATTTGAATTTTAATTATTTTTTATAAGTAAAAAGTGAAACGATCGCTGTCATCGATAAATATTTAGGGCTGCTAATGCGTGTATCGCCTTATCGACACATTTTCATTGAGTTCGCCGCCATTGTTCTAGCAATATGCCGCGAGTGATTAACAGATTGTAATAAATGCGATTAGGTGAGTTATATTTAAATAATTGAACATTAACAGTGCTTCAATTATTTCTGTCTTTAGTACTGATATAAAAAAATAAAATTTTTACAACAATAATGCATATTTTAAATGATTCTATCAGCTGTTGCCACGGGTGGTGAAATTCAAGCTGGCCAATTGCGTCGCTAATGTGTGACTCGTAAATAACACAACTTTCCCGAACTTTCTCCTGATAAAAAATATAGATAATAATATTCAAATAATAAGTAACAAAAGTTGAAATCTTGGTTTCAGATGTTTTCTTCAGTAGATGGATATCGACACAAAGGCTATCAGGGGGAGCAGAGAAGCGGTTAATTCACATTGGCAAAACGTAAAATTCTTACTGAGAAATTCCCGTTGACCGAGGGATGTAGTACCAAAACCTTACAATGTCAGTACCGTAGCCGTACAGATTTTGTCAACACCTGACATAATATCCAACTAAGGTAGTAGTGGTGATGGCGATTTAAACAATTAATCAATAAATTATTATGCAAATTGCGATTTATCATATGTGTACTGTTTGCAATTAAATCACGTTTTTTTTTTAATGTTTTTATCGAAATCGACGACAATGCATATCAATGCACGATTACAACCTTTCAATCGAAATGTTCGCAACGAATTAAGTCAAAACGATCGTCAAAATTATACGGGGGTATGGGAGAGGATTTCTCTCTCACAGAAATAAGACAAGTAGAGTGCGAGTCTAGGAGTGAGAGAGACAGGCTAGAAAGAATAGTGGTAAAAGTCGTTACTTTAGAAACGTGCACATAGCCTATGAAGAAAAATAGCCCGATTTATAAACAAATTTTTAAAAACTGCTATAAAAACTGAAAAAACTGCCAAAAAAAAATTAAAGCATGTTTGTTGCAGGGCGGGCGCTGATCGAGGGTTAAATTGGCGGGTGCCAATATATTCTGCTGTTGCTGCTGCGGGGGGTGAAGAAGGTTGTTGTTGAATAAAAACGCGCAATACTGCATTTAATGTTTCTAAAGTGAATTTTTATTTTATTTCACACGCGTACAGTGGTGAGCTGGTTGAAAATATACAATTGAAAAATAGCTTAAAAAACGATGGTGATGGAATTCGCGATTCTTGTAAATGGAGACTTATACGATAATGCCAGTCACTCGATTCCAGTGTGACTGTCTTCGTTCAAGGTGGAAACCCACCCGAACGTTCAACCGGTTCACTCTGTGGCGTGAACATGCCGTCCCCATTGCAACAAGTTGTAGTTGCCGCACTGGACATACTATGGATGGCGATCGGCATCATTCTGGGGTGCCTAGATGCCGCAGGAGCCACAAATCACCCAACCAAATAGAGTGCTCTGAGCGGCGGGAATACCGTTGTGTCCAAACACACAACCCTGTTGGATATAGAGCCAGGGCGGTAGAAACTCCTGTCGGCCAGCAAACTTGCTTCGCACCGCTTCCGACACCTCGCGGATGGGTTTGCGCACTCGCAGATCGTCCTCCACCTTAAGCACTACGATCTTCCGGAAGGCTGAATCACACCTGGATTCGATGACTTGGTCGGATCCACCCCTCGGCCAGGCCGACGGACTTGGCGAACGAGCCGTTGATACGGCTTTCCGGGGCGCAGGCATCCAGAAGCACACGGGTGTCGAGGAGTTTCGACCCGTTGCCAATCCGGATTTCGGCGGTCGGCATCAGCGTCCGGGATTGTAGGAGGGACGTGAGTGTGGGGGCCTGAGTAGCAATCGGGCCAGCCGGGCGATCGGAGGAATGAACCGATCGCCGCCTCGGAGAGCTGGTTCTGGTTACCGCACCATCAGCTGGCTGCCACCGTGCAGTATAATGCGATGTGCAAACTTAACAAGGATGCGAGTGAAATGGGCGTCGTATGGGAGAAGGATTGGGTGACGCTCGTCGTAGCTGAGGGACTCAGCTGCTCGTAGTCACCACCAGGAGCGCAGGACGCTGTGCTTATCTAGGAATGGATTTGAATTAAGCAGAGAGCTTGATGGGCCTTTTCTCGACAAGGGCTCGTATTTCGAGAGCATACTTTTGCCTCTGAACGAGGCGCACAAGGACCCGTTCTGCAGTTAGCAACTCGTCGTTGGTGAGTGGTGAGAGCAGGAGCAGGAGCCATTCCGGCCAATGACACCATAGACTGCTGGCTGCCAAATTTGGAGCCGAAACGCTGCGCCTCACGAGATCCGCTGGATGTTCTTGCGACCGAACATGGGACCAGTTGCGGACGCTGGCGCTCTTGGATATGCTGGAGACTCGGTTGGCCACGAATGTGGACCAGCTGCAGGGGGGCTTGTTAAGCCACGGCAACACTATGGTAGAGTCAGTCCAGAAATGGGAAGATGAACATCGGATTGGCAGCTCAGGAATTACGACCGCGTACAAATTTGCGGACAGCACCGGTGTGGATGATGGACCCACACATAAAGGCATGCATATACGGAATTAGTTGCTAGCCATCTAGGGATGCGTAGCCGGCTGAGACCCGTGGAGTCTTGAAGGAATTCATGGCACTGATGCAGAAGAGGCGAAGTAAATGCGTCATCCCATCTGAGTTCCGTTAGCCAAATTTGTTGCATAAATAATTTGACTCTAATGACGAAGGCCGCCAGCCAGCCTTTTAGAAACGGAAGTATTTAGCAGAGGGTCCACAACGGAGTAAAAGAACGAATCACTGGCGGCTTACCAGCGGATACTCAAGGTATTAGCCGTGCTCGCGTCCTCTAAGCCCATCCTCATGCAACAAATGCTCTTTCTGAAGAGCCTGGATTACTTACTTCTTGTTCGCTGTCCATTTTCTCAATGGGAAACCAGCTTAATGGAGTGCATTGAGTTCTTGGATGTCGTCGTGGGCGTCTATCATGGTGTGGGCACCGGCGAATAGTTAACGACGAAAGTGACAGTTTGCAGCTCATAGGCCTGGAGATTACCGCTCGATAAAGTATACGCTGGAACAGAATATTCTTGGAGTCGACCAGGATCTGTCGATACATTTGGGTGATGTCGGCATTAAAGACGAACTCGAAAAATCGCCATTTAGGTACCTCTATAGGAAGGACTTGAGGCGTTGAAGACGACACAAACCTTAGTGGTAGTGCTGTCAGGTTTGAAAACAGCATGTTGGTTGGGGAGGGGGGGGGGTTAAAAATTATGGAAGTCGGATGGTGGAGTTACCCGAATCATGTGGATTAATTTGGCGTATTCCTGGAGCACCTCATTATACTGGATTTTTAATGAAGGATTCTTCTGGAGTCGTGCTTTATTCCTCAGGAATTGGGCTTAAGCAATGGGTCTGGAGTGGCCCAAATCGTCAGCGTTCGGATCTTTAAAAGGAAGGAGACTACATAGCGACCATCTTTCCTTCGCCTGGTGGTCTCTCGGAAAATCTGCTCACAAATCACATCTGCTTCCTTTTCCGGCTTGGCTGCAAGATCTTTCACCTCTCAAAACTTGGTGAGAAGCTCATCAAGTTTTGTTTCGGGCCCGACTCCCGTGTGACCTGAGAATGCTTTGCATGTTGGGACATGGCCGAAATAGCTGTAAGCAGGTTGCTGGAAAACAACAATGTGTGATGCCTCCTTGCATATATGGCAATTATGAGCACTGAAACAGTCCCGTACTTGATGGCCTCGAGCGAAGCAATTCAAACACAGACTCTGTTGCGTGCAAGGATGGGGTGGATCTCCTTCAGACACAGCCTACATGAAGCATTTTTAATCTGGGTCTTTGTTACTATGATCTGTACAGCTTACTAGTACAGATCACTATGAGAAGAATATCCCAATTTTTTTGTACTCGCTCCAGATCGCTCCAAGGCTGTCAAACACCCTTGGAAGTTCGCCTGCAGCTCTCGCAAGGCCTTACCCGACTCGTGTGCAACCGAGGGAATTTGAAGGAGCTGCTTGGCTTGCATCATGATCAACAACCGATCATTTTTGTACCGAGCAGTGAGGTTGTTCCACGCGGATTGGAACGCCTCTATTGTTAAAGGGGACTTGGAGACGATGACCTTAGCTTCCCCGCCGGTTTTGGAGTTTAAGTTTTAAAGTTTTTCCACTTCTGCCAGACACGGATCGCGAATGTATATAGCGGAGAACAAGTCGCGGAATGTTGGCCATGCGAGGCTCTCGCCTTCGAAGATTTTAACCTCACACGGAGGTAATCTGTGGCCTTGGAAATGTGGAACAGCGGAAGGCCTTGCACGAGCGGGAGCACTCTGCGGGGACATTTGCTCAATGCGTTCTCCAAACAACGTTCCGCATCGCTCGTATAACATGTAGCAGTGCGCCTTGCCTTATTGGTGCTCAAAGTCATTTTTGATTGATCTATGTCACCGGGTGTACTCCGTTTCCACATTTGACCAGAGTGACTTGAGCGGCTCCAAGTGCATCTTTATGAAAATAAGTGGAACTTCTGCACTGAGAGCCTATGTTTCGCGAGCCTCAAAGAGCTTCAAGGCATCGCATGCGGCAATATAGTCGGAAAGCGACACTTTGGACTGTTTTCTGAGTTGTTGAGAGGCGGATCGAGTGAGTATGGCATACTCAGGAGAGGTCACGACAACTTTCGGCGCAGAAGAAGCGCTCTTACGAGGATTTAAAGAGAGGACGTTGAAGAGCGTGAAACCGGAGGGCCGCTGCGACTACGAGACGCCGTGGAAGAAGTACGGAGGGAAGGGCGTTTAGTTGTAACTAGACTAGGCGGGGTCCTGCATTTTTCCTGTGTACAAGGCGAAGTGCCGGTGCGACCAGGGACTGTAAAGCTGCTCCTTAGAGGGATCGGTGGACATTATCTATCGAAACATAGGAGAAAGAATATTTCCGGTTCAAACAAGGATAAACGATACGACAGGAAGTGGACTGTATTTTTGGTTGAGTGCTTATAAATTATAGTGTATATAAATAAGAAACATTTTTATTGTTTTATAATTATACTTATCAATCATAAGGAAAACACTACTAGATATCAAGTATTTTATTGTTTTGTCGTAATTGATTTTTTCTCTTTTTATACTCTCTGCAAGAGTATATTGGGTTTGTGCAAAAGTATGTAACAGGCAGAAGGAGGCGTGGCAGACCCCATAAAGTATATATATTCTTGATCAGCATCACAAGCCGAGTCGATATAGCCATGTCCGTCTGTCCGTCTGTCTGTCTGTCCGTCTGTCTGTCTGTCTGTCCGTATGAACAAACAGATTTCAGAGATGGTAAGAGCTACAAGTTCGAGCTTGGTGTCAAACGATCACATATTTAGTCAGTCAATACAAGAATCTTTTTTTTTTTTTTTTTTTTTCGATGCCACGCCCCATTTGCCCACAATAAGCAAAAAACTGGACACACCTCGGAAAAAATTGGTGTTTTCGGGAAATATCTCAGTAACTATGGCACCTAGGATCACCAATTCTGGAACGGGAGGTTCGTAGCGACGGCATAGTTGCATTGCCATTTAAAATTGTGGACTGCCACGCCCACTTTTCCCACATTTGATAAAAAAGTCTGGAACCTTCAATGCCGTTTCTGGCGAACTTGTTCGTATCCTACAGTATTGTAATTATATAATTCGCGTGGAGACTAACTATATTAAATTATACTGAAAGGCGCATTAAAATCGGACTATTAACAAGAAAACGAGAAGCGTTACAACATTGATAATTGAACGCAATATCAACCCATAGGTGCAATCGAGATAGAAACAAACAAGCACATGTTCGAACGTTTTCGCTGGCTGTGTGTCGGCAGCGCTGCCCGCGATCGCTGGCTGCGCCGAATACACACATACATACATACATATTTGCATCATATACATATTGCCAAACGTATGTGTATTCGAATACAAACAAACAGATGTGTATTTGATTATGCTTAGATTGTTTTTGTTTCAACGTGTTTTAATGCAAGTAATTCACATTGTAATATCTCGATACCGATTTTAATAATTTAATCGGGACAAATGCAGAGAGTATTATACGGTCGGGCGCGCTCGACTGTACTTTTCTTTCTTGTTATTCATATACTTTGTTGATTTTAAAAAAAAATTTGTGATTAACAGGAAGCAGGAAAATCAAAAAATATAATCTTTATTAAAAAATAATAGAAAATATAATAAATATATTTTAATATTAAATGTGTGTTCGTTCCTCTTTGAATTCCACTGTATTTTGAGGATAAAAAACTTTTATTATCGATTTAGCGATAATGAGCGGTGTTATCAATTAATATCGATGGACGCAATCGAATATCGGGCGGGAATATTATGATGATCGCAACAACTTATACGGATTTTAACATTTATACAAAATGATCAAGGACGTGCCTGAGGAATTCACCCGTAACTCAGTCACGAGTAGTGTCACTGGAGCGAAAACACTGACAGCGACTCAGCTGTTCTGCCGGTGGTGGATTTTTCAAGTGGAAATTAATAAAGTGAGAAACTTTATTTTAAACTACGCGAGTATTAGTGATAAGATTTATAATAATATAATTACAATAATTATTTAATTGCGGGTCTGCAATTGAAATGGCTGCAGTGAAAATTAATGCTCAGGAAAAGCGATCGCTGGCCCAAATGTATTTACATACATGTAAGTATACTTAATTTTGTGCTTGTATGTGTGATTGGTTGCTTAAATGCGCGCAAAATAATTCGAAATATATTTTTTTTCACTCTTGCGATCAATAATTATACTCTTTTCACTTGGATCAGGCCCTTCTAACCAACATTCGCGATATAACGACTTGTGGAACCTACGGGAGAGGTCAGGTATTGGAGAATATAGAAATGTTGCAAAGTTTGCTATGGGAGAGCGGGAAATCTGGCACTTTTCAATGTGTATGTAAGCAAACATTGACAAAAGCAGTACTTATCAGACTTTCCACCGATGCAAGCTGGAGAAGCGGAAGTATATCCGGCTCGAAGGACCAAATGTTTGTAGTATCGCGAACGCTGGCCGAGTGTTAAATTGGCGGTTGCCAATATCTTCTGCTGCTGCTGCTGCGCGAGGTGAAGAAGGTTGTTGTTGAATAAAAACGCGCTACACTCCGCTTAATGTTTCTAAAGTGTATTTTTATTTTTTTTGAGTGGGTTGAAAAATAGCTTAAAAAGCGATGGCGATGGAATTCTCGACTCTTGTAAACGGTCAATTACACGATAACGTCAGTCACTCAGTTCCAGCGCGACCGTCTTCGTTCAAGGTGGAAATCCACCACCACACTCAACCTGTTCACCTTTGGCGTGAACAAAGCATAAAACATTTAGTATTTACCAAACAAATTTTTTTGAAGGAAAAAAAGACAATAAATACTTAATTTAAAAAGAAACATAATTAAGTAGTGGAAAAAATTACGAAATTTAAAATAATCATTTTAAAGATTAAAATTCCACCATTTTCATTATAGTAAATAATTTGAGAATAGTTATAATGCTGTTGTATTCACAGACAATAGCTTATTACTAGATCTAGCAACTAAATGGCTTAACTGGCTGCCCTGATGCTAAGTGTTGACTGTTTTCCTTAGCAGCCGCCAAAAGTAATGACTTTTTCGCTACTATTACTAGTTTGTCTCTCTCATGTCTCCTGCATGCGTTTGCAAGTGTGCAAGAGGCAATGAAGTAAAACGAAGCAATAGAACAAAAACAATAACAAAATAAACGAGAGAGTGAAAAAGAATAATTATCTTTTAATTGTTTTTGTCTCTTTTGCCTATATTATGGTTTTGATCAGGCTGATAGTGAGCTGTGCAATATTGTTGGATCATAAGCATAAGTTAGCACAAGAAAACAACGAATTCTTAGTAAAACATTAAAAAATAAATTGAATCTAATGGAGTAGCCTGTAATGTACGCATAGAAACTCTTTTACTTAAGTTAGCATGTAAGTTTGATTTGTATTCGGCAGTGCAGCTGTCGCGAGCGTCAGCTCAGTTCGTATTATCTCGTATTGTCTCGCATAAACCACACACACGCTGCGAAGCCTTTCCGCGATTGGTAAGTCTAACAAATAAATTGTAACGTTAATGAACTTGCAATTCGAGTCAGTGCAGGAGAATATAGAAAAGCGTGATCGTCTTAATCGGCGTAGTGGTGGAGTCCTTATTTCAGTAAAATCCTGCCTTAATGCTGATTTTAACTTGCCAAACGTTTCCTGGACGTGCTGCGACAAGTTTAATTACATACCCACACCTAATAATGACTTCTTAGATAGTTTGATTGATCTTCCTTTTATTCAAGTCAATCATCTAATCGTTTAAACAGAATGCTGGATCTTATCTTCGTAAATGATTCATCCCGTGCTTTTGCAAAGGAAATTATTCTTTGCTAAATCCATTGATTCTTGCTGCGACTGGTCTATACTATACAACACGAATGAACATAGCTGTCGAGTATTTTTACAACATTTTAAACTCAATCTGTCTGCGTTCCATATAGTGTTGTAAAGTCCATTTCATGCAAATCACCTTGGTTCTCACCAAGACTATCCAAGTTAAAAAATTAAAAATCTAAATATTTTAAAAAGCTGAAGCAGACAGGTTCCAGCTTAGACGTTTTAAATTATTCTAAAGTAAAAACTGCCTTTACCCTTCTCAATTCTCAATGTTATGAAAATTATCTCGTTCGTTGCGTGAATCAATTTGCGCGTGATTCTAAACAATTCTCTTTGCTTACTTTTTTTAATCTACTTACACCTCTAGTTTGCCTACTTACTTCTCTAACCGCTATAAACGCGCATCCTCTAATTCTGTTTTTTTGCCACATATTACAGATAGTTGCATGCTTTCCCAAAGGGTAATGCTTAGATCAGCCATCTCTTAATCTGTTTTTGTTCCTTCTGAAGTTCCCCAGGGTAGGCACCAAGGACCTTTACTCTTTAATCCTTTTATAAACGACCTTCCCTTTTCGTTATCCCATTGTCGCATACTACTGTATGCAGATGATGTGAAATTATTATTATCTTATAAGAACCCTTCGGATCATGCGTTATTACAAGATGATTTAAACACAATGCACAACTGGTGCATAACTAATCACTTGCACCTCAATTTCTCTAAATGCCTGTTTATGACTTTTAACACTCCTTACATAGCCAATTATTATATTGACAATGTACCCTTAAAACGCATACTGTTAGTTGAAGATCTTGGTGTTCTCTTTGATAATAAATTAAGTTTCACACATCATATCTCCACAATTGTTAATAAAGCCAAGGGCACTCTTGGATTTATTAAACGCTGGTCTAAGTAATTTAATGATCCCTTCGTTACTAAACTTCTTTATACATCCCTTGTCCGGCCCATTCTTGAATATTGTTCATGTGTCTGGTCTCCATACTCAAGATTTAATTGAGTCGGTGCAGAAGCAGTTTTTACTCTTTTCACTTCGTGGACTTAATTGGGACCCTAACCTTCCTCTTCTATCCTACACCAACAAGTTCTTACTCCTCGATCTTCCGTCCCTTATTAATCGTAGGAGAGTTCTTGGAGTTATTTTTCTTCATAAACTTATAATTGGCGCTATCTGCTCCTCATCCCTCTTAGAACGCCTTAATTTTAATATTCCAACCAGGGCAACCAGGTACTACATCCCTTTATTTCTTTCTACATGCACTACTGACTACGCTTTGCACAATCGTTTTCCGGTATTATGCGCTAATTATAATCAATACAATACAATAATTGATACATATCTCTCTCTTTCCCATCTTAAAGCTTCACTTTTCAGCCAACTCCGTTAAATCTCTGATTTCCGTGGGCAACATGTTTGGAATCTCTGCAATTCATGCGTCCCCTTAAATCAGAGATCTTTCGTGATAATTTTGGCACGCAATTTTATACCCGTTACTCGTAGAGTAAAGGGTATATTGTAATCGTTGGAATGTATTTAACAGGGAGAAGGAGGCGCGGCAGACCCTATAAAGTATATATATTCTTCATCAGCATCAATAGCCGAGTCGATATAGCCATGTCCGTCTGTCCGTCTGTATGAACAAAATGATCTCAGAGACTATAAGAGCTAGAAAATTGATAGTGATCGCAAATGAAAGGTACAATACCCAAGCAGTACAAGTTTGTTTTTGTTTTTTGACACGCCCACTTTAGGGCGATTTATTTGCATATAAAGGTAAATGTACAGGTAAACGTTGAATGTTTTAGTATAGAAAACTTTTTTGTTAGCTATGCTATCTGAAGCAAATTTACACGGAATTTACAAATTTACATGTCTAGGAAGTTCATGTACTGACCAAGTTTGATTCAAATCGGACAACTATATCGTATAGCTCCCATAGGGCCGATCGGTCAAAAATACGCTCCAAATATGAATTAGTATGAAAAACTTTTGCGTTAACTAAGCTATGTCTATCAAACTCACACAGAATACATCTTCCAATAATACATATATAGTGACCAAGTTTGATCCAAATCGGACTACTATATCGTATAGCCCCCATAGGAACGATCGGTCGAAATTATGCTCTAAACATGAATTTGTATGAAAATTTTCTGTGTTTGCCAAACTATTATATCCATCACCATTGTTAATAACAAATTGAAACTGAGTAACGGGTATCCTAAAGTCCCGAGGCGACTATAGCATTCTTTCTTGTAATTTTTTGTGGTCACTTAATTTGACGTGCAATGTAGCTCCTTTAGGAGTTGGCTCAATCATACCTATCATCATCGATTTCAGAGAACGCTCGCATAGGGTTATCGTGTTGACTTTGAGAATCTGCAAATTCGTTTTCCTTAGAATTATTTAGTATTTCGTCTATGTGTTTTTTTTTTAAATTTTAAAACTCTTGTCTGCATTAACGTTTACATTTTTCATAAACTCTTTGTTTTCAGTCTTTGCTTCTCTTTTTTTGAACTGGTAGGCAACTCTTCAAATGTCTGTGCTGAACTGCTTAATGATAAAACATTTAACTGATTTTTGTTACCAGAATATGTAACAAGTTTTCTTCTTTTGTGAAGAAATTAGTTTAGTTCTTGTCGAATTTTAATCCATTTATCGAAATCTCTTAGTCTATCATTACATATTATTGGTAAAAACTTTTGGTTAAATAAATCTTCACCTCTATTATTTGATATGTACTATTAATATTCGTTTAGTTGCATTAAAATAACTTTAACTAAATTACTTTTAGAGTTATGCATTTTTAAAAAATCCTTCGAAATACTACGACCAATAATGATGAAATTAGAATTAGAAGAAATCCGCCTTTTGAACAAGACTTCCTTGTTGATTTTATTGTTCCCTTTAAAGATTTAATTTTACGCAGTACTTTTTATACTCTCTGCAAGAGTATATTGGGTTTGAGCAAAAGTATGTAACAGGCAGAAGAAGGCGTGGCAAACCCCATAAAGTATATATATTCTTGATCAGCATCACAAGCCGAGTCGATATAGCCATGTCCGTCTGTCTGTCTGTCTGTCCGTATGAACAGATTTCAGAGATGGTAAGAGCTACAAGTCCCAGTTTGGTATCAAACGATCACATATTTAGTCAGTCAATACAAGAATCTTTTTTTTTTCAATGCCACGAACCATTCGCCCACAATAAGCAAAAAACTGGACACACCTCGGGAAAAATTTGTGTTTTCGGCAAATATCTCAATAACTATGGCACCTAGGATCACCAATTCTGGTACGGGAGTTCCTAGCGATAGCATAGTTGCGTTGCCATTTAAAATTTTTGACTGCCACGCCCACTTTTCCCACATTTGATAAAATAGTTTTCAAACTTCAATGCCTTTTTTAGAAAACTTGTTCTTATCGTACAGTATTGCAGTTTATAATTCGTGTGGAGATTAACTATATTAAACTATCCTGAAAGGCGCATTAAAATCGGACTATAAACAAGAAAACTAGAAGCGTAACAATATTGATATTTGAACGCAATATCAAACCATTGGTGCAAGCGAGATAGAAATACACAAGCACATGTTCCAACGTTTTCTCTGCTTGCGTGGCGGCAGCGCTTTTCGCGGACGCTGGCTGCGCCGAATACACACATATAATGTCAAACGTATGTGTATTCGCATGCAAACAAACAGATGAAACAGATGAACAGATGATTGTTTTTGTTTCAACGTGCTTTAATGCAAGTACTACACCTTGTAATATTTCGATACCGATTTTAATAATTTAATCGGGAACAAATGCAGAGAGTATTATACGGTTGGCCGGTATTTATTATTAAGTTTCTGTTTGACTTGCTACAACATGATGTATAATGGCAAAATACTCTAGTATATAGTATCAAATTTGTTGGAACAAAACGATCACTAGTAAGCGTTCAAGTAAAATCGAAATTTTTATACTCGTTGCAGGTCTCTGATACATACATATATTTGTGCATACATACATATTATTTCGAACAAATTTGTATGTGCATGCAGACAAACAGTTTTATGATCGATTAAACTTTTTTTTTTTGTTTCCACGCTAATACATACACTATCCATATTTACCGATTAAATTAAAATTTAATTTGCATGCAGACAAACCGTTTTTCCGTAGTTTATATATTAAACTATCCTGGTTAAACTTTTTTTTTTGTTCCGAGTTCTAATACACGACTATCCATCATAATTGAAACTTAGATACCGATTAAATTTATTTTTTTTTTGTTTCAACGTGTGCAAGTACTATCATTTACAGTCGATTTTAATAATTTAATCGGGAAATGCGAGATGGTCGGGCCTTTCTTGTTTTTTTTAACAGTGTGCAGTCGACCCCCTGTCAATCACTCATTGTAACACAAATTGTTTATTGTCTACCGACAGATGCCAATTAAAGCTAATAATTAAAAAAAAAAAAAAAAAAAGTGTGCAGTCGAATAATCCGAATATCGCTAAACAGCTGCAACAACTTTCAGCGCTTATCTGCATACACTTGCGTTTCTTTAGTTGCTGTTATCTCTGTTATTCGAGAAGTCTAGTTAGCCAGCAGATTATCTTCAAACTTATAATAATCTTAAATTATATTGATCACCTACTGTCTTTGTAATAGTACACCTACGTGCTTTCAACTAGAGACGAGTTCTTAGAAATTTAATATGACACACAAAACAGACCCTAATAAAACCGTTCTGGTTGACGCGGAAACTTCCCTTAGTGCTCGTTTATGTCAATCATTTGTTAAATTGGAAAAAGTAAAAAGCGACAAACCGACATAGGAGCTTACTCGATAATAAAATGGTGACTCCAAGTAAATTTGAGATTCAGTGCCGGCTAGATATACTAAATTCTTACATTTCCAAAGCTATGGATCTGCAGTCATAGATCGATGCAATAAATCCTGTCAATACTAGCAGTGCAATGCTTGAGGAAACATGTATTTTGGCACGGTCTTCACCACACTCACTTGACCAAATTCAGCGGTAAACACTCGGACTACAGTCAATTTATCGGTCTGTTTAAGAGCTTGGTAGCCTTTGATCGCTCGCTTTCAAATATTGAGAAATTGAACCATTTGATATCGTGCTTATCAGATGATTTCGCTAACGCAATCCTCCCTTGCGAGTTTACGATCGTGGTTCAAGGGTGCCAAGAGGCCACGATGATTCTCAGCGCAAGACGGCGTTGGCTCTCGAGGGCAGAGTGTAATTCTAGGGGCGCCGTAGAGTCATTGCTGTTCTCGAGCGAAACGGAAAGTAACGGGGGTAGGGATACGATGGACAAAATCTAACCAGTTTTGAGTTTTTAATCTTCCCAACTAACTAACAACGCGTTGCCCGTTTTCGTTTTCTTTCTCCGTTTATTTCCTACTTCGCTTAATACCTCGCACTATTGTCGCACTGATCATAACGGTTTTCTACTCACAGTTATTTCTTTCCGCCTTTTGCTTGCTGCTCACGTCTGTCTACTTCCACTCTCGATCGCAAAGTGCCGGCAACGCTCTCGATCGAGCAACGCGAAAGCTATCCTAATGCAATTCCACCACTCAAGCTCTATCTTCACCACAAAACTTTCGTGCAGAGTTGCACCCGACTGCTCCCCGCGCTACCGGCAGAGGGCGCAGCCAGCCTCACTAAACTTTTTTCGATCGATCGATCGATAAACTACATAAAATATATTGTTTCTAATTCAAAATATATTCTATGGAAATTCCTGATGTCACCCAGAAGCATATCTATGTGCTGGGGTTTGTGGAATCCAGGGTCAGCCAGTTCGACATTTGCTGGAATCATCCACCTATTGATAGGATGATCATCACTGGCTGCCCACTACAAATCGATTTCAGCATCCAAAACTCAGTGCTGAACTGATGTCTCGATATACGAGACGAAACTATTGTCGATACTTTGCTATTTGCTAATTAACATGACTGTCCAACCGACTTGGAAATTAAGCATTAATTTTTGCGTTGAAGGTGCAAGGCTTGAGTACGGTCTTCCGTCATGTAGTTCTCCTGAGACCCTGAATCCAACAACACTCTGCCATATGTTTCTGACCGAATCTGTCTCGAACTTTAATGACTGCGGTCGCAAAGATTACTTGAGTGCGTATTTGTGAAGAAGAGTGTTGAGAAGACCACAACAAACTTTAGACTTTGACGCAGTGCAGTTGCCCTGAATGCAAGCAGTTTATGCAGAGTTGACTAGATATTACGAAATTAAATTTATCGTCAACTGGCAGTGTTGCGAACCCTTGACAATTTCCAATCATATGGTTTGCACTGCAAAACTGGCATGTGGGTTCAACTTCTTTTTCAACATTTGTACTCTCAAACAGCGATTTTTTAGTATATTTCATTTTATATATATTTACTTTCTTCAGCAGACAAATGCTGATATCGCCTGTTCAAAGCCAAAATACAGTCTACCTATTTTGGCAATGTGTTATAGTCGAGCTGTTCCTTCGATCTTGCTCATCTCCAACTGACATTAACGACTCAAATATTGCCAATACCGGGTCAACCATTGTTCGAATTCCTTTTGCCGGCTCAATATCAAATAACTGGGCTAGAGTTTCGAAAAAGATCAGTCATTTATTGTTATATACTCTAATGCTTAGCGTAATTTGCATCAGATATCTAAATGGTTCTGATGGTTCCTAACGCCTCATCTGATAATCACGATAACAAATGATTGAACTTTTTAATATTTGAAAGCGAGCCATGAGAGGCTACCAAGCTATTAAACAGACCGATAAATTGTCTGTATTCAGAGTGTTTGAATTGGAGGAATTTGGGCAACTTTAGTTTGGGTAAGTGAGAATGGTAAGAAGGCTGAGGTACGGTTTCTGATACCTGATGCGCACTTGGGGCTGACATGTATGAAGACCGTGCCAATATACATGTTTCCTCAAGGATTGCATGGCAAGTATTGTCTGGATCTATTGCATCGATCCGAACATATGTAGATATTGGCGAATCGTGAAATGACAGAGGAGCTGCGAACGTGAATATGTATATAAATATATTTATTTGCACAAGTTGTAGGGTTCAGGTTTTCAGGAATACCCTTACTATTTCAATTTTCAACTATCTGGCAACCCTCCACCATAAATTTCCCTTTTGCTCTACACAGCTGATTAGCGGTTCTGATTTTCGATGGTCTGGCGATGCATCAAAAGCAAAAGAATAATATGTTGGAAAACTCCAGTTAATTATTCGTCACATTGTGCAAGGTGGAAGCAAATTTGGCACGTAGGCCATCATAGAAAATCTTCTCGTTCACTTGGTTTGCTGACCCGAAAGAAGATAAACGCGTTGCTGCAAAATTGTGAAAATCTAATAAGCCTAGTTGCTAAGTACCATAAGTACACTGCACACAACCTCAAATATATTTGTGCATTAATATATATGTATATACAAATATATGTATAATATTTGTATACATATATTAATATATTAAATTGGTGCAATAAGATCTGCAGCGTTAGTGTCAGTGAGCTGAAACAAAGAAAAAAGGTAATAAATCGACAAAATGATTTCGCATGTCAATAAGTTTTTTGTGTTAGCAGGAGCTCCCAATTTGTAATTTCTGCGGTGTAGCCGACCGATCTGCGCCCTGCGCTTTCGCGCGTTCTTTGTGCAAATTTTCTGCGGTCGGTCGGCTGATTTTTGGTACACGCATAACCCCTGACGTGGACTCAGTGTGACCCGGCAATCTGCGCATGGAATATTCTTTTGGAGACAACGCAGTTGCAGAAGCGCTTTGGCGACACCTGCATAACTCCAGTCAGCTGTTCTCGCACACCCGTTCCAAATTGGACGGGGTTGCTACAATTTTTATATTTTGTTCTCGCACGGAAAAGGGCGACTCTAGTGCCACTCCACATGGCGATCTAACGTCGTTTGACGATCGCCAGCGTTTGTAAAATCTAATAATTTTGTAATTTTAAGTAAATATTGAATATATAACTAATTGAGCTAAAATTCGTTCTTAGATAAAAGAAAGGAATTATTGTAAGCGACATGAGCGTACCCTTGGTGATATAATTACAGCATTACAGAAACATAACCACAATCGCACAGTTTGCATCTTTGATGGGCCCAACGAACACGCACCGGCGGATTAATTTGTGAGTAATACAAAATATATTCAGTGTGAGTACCACTTGCGTTTAAGCAAGACATTATGTGAAATTATATTACTATTGTGAACGGTCGTCGCTCAGATGTAGAAATTGTTTGTAAAGAGATTTGAACGAAAGCTTAAAGAGTTGTATAGTTAAACCGCTAATGCATCATGTATTCTTTCGTGAATCATGTTCCTTTTTTCTTGAATTTATACTATTTATTTATACGAAATATTGTAATCATGTTTGAGTAGATATTAATTAATCTATCGATTGGTAAATCATGTTGAAATCATACAAATTGGAATAATGTAATAAATGAATTGTTAAGGGGTAACCGCAAAATTATTATCGTGTTACCATGGTCGGGTGGGTAAAGAATAGGGGACAGTTAACATCCAAGTCGCCCTAATTCCTGGTTATCGGTCATTATCTTTGGTTAGCCGTGGGTAATGCCCAGTTATACATATATTTTAGTTGACACAGTAGAAGACAGTAAGTGCACTTATTCTTTTTATATGTTATGATTTCCATAGAAGGAGGAGGAAAGAACCCACGACATATCCGACGAGCATAGCACAGAGCGATGCTAGAAGTGCACGCCTCCGAATCCTCTATGGACAGGTAGCTGAATGCTACATAAGAATAACAATAGAAAGTGGCGCCCAAACGTGGGACCAGGAAAATTAATCTTTGACTATACGGTAGTAAATCTTTTTACCTTAGAAGTGGGTGTGGTGACCATAATATTGGACCCAAATCAAAATTACTCCAAAGTTGAAGAATCTCTTTGGATCCGAAATCACGATTGCTCACCGTGTAGGATTATTCGAGATAGTGTCCCTCACGAACAAGCTCAGTATTTCCATCCACAGTAAATCTCAAAGTTTAGGTTAAAGACGATATGATGTATGAATTGAGGTTATGGACAGGTGCGTGACACACGTGTTCGGAATTGCGATTTCAATTCTAGTTTTATGAGTTGATCGACCGAAACGTGTCTCATAAGCTCAGTATTTCCATCCACAGTAAATCTCAAAGTTTAGGTTAAAGACGATATGATGTATGAATTGAGGTTATGGACAGGTGCGTGACACACGTGTTCGGAATTGCGATTTCAATTCTTGTTTTATGAGTTGATCGACCGAAACGTGTCTCATAAGCCAATGGTAATTTCAGGTCATATTATCAAATAAGTAATACAGTTTCGAATTAGCAGCAGTTTAAGTGATTTTTGGACATCGTCGATAGGAAATGCGATTGTAGTCCGATGCATTACGGCTTAATCGACCATCTGTCTGTCTGTCCGCCCTTCTGTCCGTATGAACAGATTTCAGAGATGGTAATAGCTACAAGTCCCAGTTTGGTATCAAACGATCACATATTTAGTCAGTCAATACAAGAATCTGTTTTTTTTCGATGCCACCCCCCATTCGCCCACAATGAGCAAGAGACTGGACACACCTCGAAAAAAATCGGTGTTTTCGGCAAATATCTCAGTCACTATGGCACCTAGGATCACCAATTTGGGTACAGAGGTTCCTAGCAACAGCATAGCTGCATTGCCATTTAAAATTTTTGACTGCCACGCCCACTTTTCCCACATTTTATAAAATAGTTTTCAAACTTTAATGCCTTTTTTAGAAAACTTGTTCTTATCGTACAGTATTGTAGTTTATAATTCGTGTGGAGATTAACTATATTAAACTATCCTGAAAGGCGCATTAAAATCGGACTATAAACAAGAAAACTAGAAGCGTTACAATATTGATATTTGAACGCAATATCAAACCATTGGTGCAAGCGAGATAGAAATACAAGCACATGTTCCAACGTTTTCTCTGCTTGCGTGGCGGCAGCGCTTTTCGCGGACGCTGGCTGCTCCGAATACACACATATAATGTCAAACGTATGTGTATTCGCATGCAAACAAACAGATGAAACAGATGAACAGATGATTGTTTTTGTTTCAACGTGCTTTAATGCAAGTACTACACCTTGTAATATTTCGATACCGATTTTAATAATTTAATCGGGAACAAATGCAGAGAGTATTATACGGTTGGCCGGTATTTATTATTAAGTTTCTGTTTGACTTGCTACAACATGATGTATAATGGCAAAATACTCTAGTATATAGTATCAAATTTGTTGGAACAAAACGATCACTAGTAAGCGTTCAAGTAAAATCGAAATTTTTATACTCGTTGCAGGTCTCTGATACATACATATATTTGTGCATACATACATATTATTTCGAACAAATTTGTATGTGCATGCAGACAAACAGTTTTATGATCGATTAAACATTTTTTTTTTGTTTCCACGTGTTCTAATACACGTACTATCCATTGTAAGACTTAGATACCGATTAAATTAATTTAATTTGAGTACGTGGTCTTTTACAGTAGTCGAGATCGACTGTAGCCTTTTTACTTGTTATACTCTCTGCAAGAGTATATTGGGTTTGTGCAAAAGTATGTAACAGGCAGAAGGAGGCGTGGCAGACCCCATAAAGTATATATATTCTTGATCAGCATCACAAGCCGAGTCGATATAGCCATGTCCGTCTGTCCGTCTGTCTGTCTGTCCGTATGAACAAACAGATTTCAGAGATGGTAAGAGCTACAAGTTCGAGCTTGGTGTCAAACGATCAGATATTTAGTCAGTCAATACAAGAATCTTTTTTTTTCGATGCCACGCCCCATTCGCCCACAAATAGCAAAAAACTGGACACACCTCGGAAAAAATTGGTGTTTTCGGCAAATATCTCAGTAACTATGGCACCTAGGATCACCAATTCTGGAACGGGAGGTTCCTAGCGACGGCATAGTTGCATTGCCATTTAAAATTTTGGACTGCCACGCCCACTTTTCCCACATTTGATAAAAAAGGCTGGAACCTTCAATGCCGGGTTTGGCGAACTTGTTCGTATCGTACAGTATTGTAATTATATCATTCGTGTGGAGACTAACTATATTAAACTATACTGAAAGGCGCATTAAAATCGGACAATAAACAAGAAAACTAGAAGCGTTACAATATTGATAATTGAACGCAATACCAAACCATAGGTGCAAGCGAGATAGAAACACACAAGCACATGTTCGAACGTTTTCGCTGCCTGTGTGGCGGCAGCGCTGCCCGCGGTCGCTGACTGCGTCGAATACACACATACATGCATACATATTTGCATCATATACATATTGCCAAACGTATGTGTATTCGAATACAAACAAACAGATGTGTGTTTGATTATGCTTAGATTGTTTTTGTTTCACCGTGTTTTAATGCAAGTAATTCACATTGTAATATCTCGATACCGATTTTAATAATTTAATCGGGACAAATGCAGAGAGTAGAGTATTATTGGGTCGGGCGCGCTCGACTGTACTTTTCTTTCTTGTTTTTTTTTTAACAGTGTGCAGTCGAATAATCCGAATATCGCTAAACAGCTGCAACAACTTTCAGCGCTTATCTGCATACACTTGCGTTTCTTTAGTTGCTGTTATCTCTGTTATTTGAGAAGTCTAGTTAGCCAGCAGATTATCTTCAAACTTATAATCATCTTAAATTATATTGATCACCTACTGTCTTTGTAATAGTACACCTACGTGCTTTCAACTAGAGACGAGTTCTTAGAAATTTAATATGACACACAAAACAGACCCTAATAAAACCGTTCTGGTTGACGCGGAAACTTCCCTTAGTGCTCGTTTATGTCAATCATTTGTTAAATTGGAAAAAGTAAAAAGCGACATAAACCGTCATAGGAGCTTACTCGATAATAAAATGGTGACTCCAAGTAAATTTGAGATTCAGTGCCGGCTAGATATACTAAATTCGTACATTTCCAAAGCTATGGATCTGCAGTCATAGATCGATGCAATAAATCCTGTCAATACTAGCAGTGCAATGCTTGAGGAAACATGTATTTTGGCACGGTCTTCACCACTCTCACTTGACCAAATTCAGCGGTAAACACTCGGACTACAGTCAATTTATCGGTCTGTTTAATAGCTTGGTAGCCTTTGATCGCTCGCTTTCAAATATTGAGAAATTGAACCATTTGATATCGTGCTTATCAGATGATTTCGCTAACGCAATCCTCCCTTTCGAGTTTACGATCGTGGTTCAAGGGTGCCAAGAGGCCACGATGGTTCTCAGCGCAAGACGGCGTTGATTCTCGAGGGCAGAGTGTAATTCTAGGGGCGCCGTAGAGTCGTTGCTGTTCTCGAGCGAAACGGAAAGTAACGGGGTAGGGATACGATGGACAAAATCTAACCAGTTTTGAGTTTTTAATCTTCCCAACTAACTAACAACGCGTTGCCCGTTTTCGTTTTCTTTCTCCGTTTATTTCCTACTTCGCTTAATACCTCGCACTATTGTCGCACTGATCATAACGGTTTTCTACTCACAGTTATTTCTTTCCGCCTTTTGCTTGCTGCTCACGTCTGTCTACTTCCACTCTCGATCGGAATTGCGATTTCAATTCTAGTTTTATGAGTTGATCGACCGAAACGTGTCTCATAAGCTCAGTATTTCCATCCACAGTAAATCTCAAAGTTTAGGTTAAAGACGATATGATGTATGAATTGAGGTTATGGACAGGTGCGTGACACACGTGTTCGGAATTGCGATTTCAATTCTAGTTTTATGAGTTGATCGACCAAAACGTGTCTCATAAGCCAATGGTAATTTCAGGTCATATTATCAAATAAGTAATACAGTTTCGAATTAGCAGCAGTTTAAGTGATTTTTGGACATCGTCGATAGGAAATGCGATTGTAGTCCGATGCATTACGGCTTAATCGACCATCGCGATCCAAATCATAGAAGGCTTGTTGCATTTCGAACTTAACTTTCCAGGTTTTAGAACAGCGTTGATAGGCGAGAGGAATTGCAAATGGTTGGAGTTCTTCGAAATTTGACTTCAGCATATAAGCATTGTTTAAACAACCATTTCGTTCAGTAGTTTTCAATAGAAACAAAGATATGTAAGATAACCAGTGACCAATTTGTATGACAACATCGACAAACCAATCGATAGAGGCTATTTAGTAAAAATATACGGATTCTGAAAGTAAAATACGATGATGGCGGTTCGTCACAGTATGGAGGATCTGCCTGCAGCTTTAAATTCACAAAATATTTCGTGTTCCCTTTGCCAAACTCTTATCAATGGTGGTGAAGAAAGCACAGTTTCGCCATTTGATCATAAATTCCATTTTTCTTGTATAAGCGCACGTTTGAGAGAAACTAACATTTGCCCAACATGTAATCAAGTTTGTACACTTAATTTATTACCCGTCGAAAGTACGCCTAGTATCAATGATACTAACGTTGCGACGATCAATGCACCACTCAGTTTTCGTGGCAAGGGTCAAGCAAGTCGGGGTAGAGGAGAATCTCAGCGTAGAGGAATGACTACCAGGTCTCAGAATCGGAGCCGAGGCCGAAATCGACCCCCTATTACTAGCATAAACAGTATCGAGCAATCCTCGTTAGAATCGTCGAGAACCCAGAATAGAGATGATATAAACAGAATAGTACAAAGTGCGGTACAAGCTCAACAACGTCAATTATTGCAAGAGCTTACCAATATAATTCAGACGCAATTTGCTGGCTTACAAATCGAAACACGATCGCAGTCTGAAACAGCTCGAAACAATAGCCAATCTGGCCAGACATCATCGTCAGTCCTTTAGATAGAACTCAAGCACACGTGGGTGGTACTACTATACCTCAAACACATGAATCAGTTCGGAGTCACAGCTCGTTCCAACCGGAGAAAGTTCCAAACATTATTCAGAGTTGGAAAATTAAATTCGAGGGTGGCAAGGATGGTTTGCAGGCGGATGAATTTCTTTATCGAGTTCGCTCGCTCGCACAGCAGAATTTGAATGGTGATTACCAACTGCTGTGTGATCATTTGCACCTATTCTTTTTGTTGGCAGAGCCAACGAATGGTATTGAGATTTCATCGCTCTTTTCAGCACTTTTCATGGAATGAATTTTGCAAGGAGTTTAGAGAAAAGTTTAAGGACGCAGATTCAGATTTGGATATTTGGGAAGCCATAAACAGCAGACGACAGGCTGACAAAGAATCTTTCGAGGATTATCAGTGCGAAGTCGAGAAGCTTGCAGCTCGCTTAAAATCAGAGCTAAGAAACATTAGTTCATCTGCTTATTCGTCATTCAAAGCCGTCACTTCGGTATGAGTTAATGCATCTCAACATAAACCGCCTTTCTCGGATAAGAGAAGAAGTTCGTACACATGAACAGTTTTGTAAGCAAGTTAAATCGCAGGTGTCCAAAAATACTTTCAGCCAACGAGGTTACGTTTCTCAGCTGGAAGAGCGGTTGAGCGTAGAAGAACAAAATAGCGTGTCAGCGATTCAGCGTGGCAAGCAGTTCCAATGTTGGAATTGCGGAAAGGATGGACATCGGTTCGATAACTGTTTTGAAGCTCGCAGCATCTTCTGTTATGGATGTGGAGCGAAAGACACTTACAAACCAAACTGTCAGACGTGTAACCCGTCGGGAAACCATTCGGGGGACGCGTCAGTCAGAACCCCTCAGACGCGCCCAAATCATTAATGTCAGATCAGGGGTACCCAGACTGACCTTGAGAATAGATCAAGTCTGGGAAGTGAACAACACGGCATAGACAATAACCAACCAGCTAGAACAAATACTCAACAGCCATATCACATACGCGTAGCCAGATACATGGAGGCTAGACAGCGAATCTTAGGTGACGTAAGCGCGTGCGATAAGATAGTCAAGATCGTATGCGAAGTTTTTGGCAGAATATACGCCGAATTCGGAAGCAGCTCGTCTCAGCTATAATTCTCAATGGAGATGATAGATTGTACACCGAAATTAATATTGAGAACAAGCCATATGTAGCGTTGCTCGATTCAGGAGCAAGCATTAGTTGCATTGGAGGCACCGCCGCTAAAGAGCTGGTAAAGCATCCACAAATGCGAAAGTGTTCTGGTTCAATCAGAACCGCAAACAACTCCAAGTGTTCAGTAGTCGGTCGTCTTGTAAGCGAAATTACGTATCGAATCGTATTGAATTTTATATAATTCCCGGACTTAGTCAAGATATTTATTTAGGAATGGATTTTTGGAAGAATTTTGGATTAGTGAATAGAATAGTAGCTGCCAACGAAAAGATTTCAGAACTCGATGTAGGCCGAGACGATGAAGTAATAGACGATTCTAAGAAACAAGTGCTCACGAGTCAAGAACAAGGTAGACTAGAAACAGTCATTTGCAAATTGCCATCCTATGAGAGAGAAGGATTAGGGCGAACACCTTTGATGGAGCATAGCATCGATGTAGCTGACGCAAAACCTATCAAGCAGCGTCACTGGCCAGTCTCTCCAGCTAAGGAAAATAGCATGTTTGCAGAAATCGAGCATATGTTAGCATTAGACGTTATAGAAGAATCGAAAAGTCCCTGGAGCAGCAATTGCGTTCTTGTCAAGCGCGGAGAAAAAGTTCGATTGTGTTTAGATTCCAGAGAAGTTAACAAGCTAACTAGAAAAGATGCGTACCCGTTGCCACACGTAGACGGAATCCTTAGCAGACTACCTCCTGCACGATTCATAACAGGACTTGACATGAAACATGCGTTTTGGAAAATTCCTTTTGAGGAAAAATCTCGACAGTATACAGCTTTTACAATACCAAACAGGCCATTGTATCAGTACAAAGTCATGCCGTTTGGGTTATGTAACGCTACAAACTCTGTGTAGATTAATGGATCAGGTGATACCAGCATCATTGCGAACAAGAGTTTTTGTTTATTTGGATGACTTGTTGGTACTCTCCGACGATTTTGAGTCGCACATGAAGCTGCTCGAAGAAATCGCTGGGTATCTTCGCAAGGCAAATTTAACAATAAATATTGCTAAATCAAAATTTTGCATGCGAGAAGTTAAATATCTCGGATTTATTATTGGGGATGGCCAACTGAAGGTTGATCCTGACAAGGTCAACGCCATTAATGAATTTCCTATCCCAGGTTCCGTAAAACAGCTAAGAAGATTTTTAGGAGTGGCAGGATGGTATAGACGTTTCGTTGATAATTACGCTACCATAACATTTCCTTTAACTGAGCTACTAAAGAAAAATAAACCGCTTACATGGAATCAGGAAGCAGAAGATGCATTTAAATTGTTAAAAGCAAAGCTAACATCTTCACCGATCTTACGAACGCCTGATTTTCAGAAACCATTCATTTTACTATGCGATGCAAGTCTGTATGGACTTGGATGCGTACTCGCGCAAGTGGAGGAGAATGGCATGGAGCTTCCAATAGCGTATTTGTCCGAAAAATTGTCCAAAGCGCAGAGAAATTATTCTGTAACAGAATTGGAATGCTTTGCAGTGATTAAGGGCATAAATAAGTTTAGAGCTTATATTGAAGGGCAGGACTTTGTCGTCGTAACAGATCATGCTTCTCTTCAGTGGCTCATGAAGCAAAAAGGATTTGACAGGTCGTTTAGCAAGATGGTCGATCAGGTTACAAGGATTTTCGTTTGAAATTAAACACTGAAGCGGCGCCAAGAATGTCGTCGCAGATGCCTTGTCTCGACGAGATGAATTTAGCGTAAGCGAATTAGCAAACTATGGTCCCATTATCGATTTAACCTCGGTAGAGTTTCGCTCAGAAGAATACCTCGAGTTGATTCAGTGGATTCAAATGAACCAAGCAAGATTACCGGACCTGAAAATTGTCGATAATTTTGTGTATAAGCGAACTGAACATGCCACAGGTAACAGCATCCAAGAATCAGAGTCATGGAAACTTTGGGTTCCAGTTAAGCTGAGAGCAGATGTTTTGTATCGTGCTCACAATCCTCCAGACTCGGCTCATCTAGGAATGGGAAGAATGGTAGAAAAACTGAAACGACATTTATTTTGGCCAGGAATGGTGACGCAAACACGTTCTTATATATCCAGTTGTAGCACTTGCAAGTCAACAAAAGGTCCGAATAAGGTTCTTAGACCACCAATGGGCAGGCCAATGACTTCTGAAAGGCCATTTCAGAAAATGTATATGGACCTGTTAGGACCATACCCAAGGTCAAAGAATGGACACATCGGTCTCCTAATCATCGTGGATCATTGCACGAAGTTTCAATTCCTTCATCCGTTAAAGAAGTTCACTTCGAACCGGATTTGTGAATTTGTAGAAAAGCATGTATTTTACACCTTCAGGGTGCCCGAAACAATCCTAACCGATAACGGCTCGCAGTTTAAGTCAGGATATTTTCAGGCGTTTTTGACTCGTTTCGGAGTGTCGCACATATGCACGGCAATTTATTCGCCGCAGGCAAACGCTAGCGAACGACTCAATCGTTCAGTATTGGCAGCTATTCGTGCATATATCGGCACTGACCACACGAATTGGGATGCAAATTTGAATGAGATAAGCGGATCGCTTAGATCTAATTGGCATCGCAGCACCGGATTTTCTCAATATTTCTTATGCTTCGGGCAGAACATGATTTTTAACGGCAAAGATTACGAGCTCCTTAGGAAGTTGGATTTGGTAGCGGATGATGTAGCTCTCAAAACTCCAGACTTACTATAATTAGCACGATGTAATGCAAATGAAAACATCACACAAGCTCATACAGCAAATGTTAGAAAATATAATTTACGTAGTACATCCGTGCAGTTCAAAGTTGGTGATATCGTTCACGCTCGCAGTTTTGCGCAGAGCAATGCTGCGAAGAAATTCAGTAGTAAACTGGCTCCTGTCTTTATCAAAGCCAAGGTTGGTAAAAAAAAAAAGTCCCGTATACTACGAGTTGTCGAATGAAAGTGGGAAATGTTTAGGAGTATATCATTTGAAGGACATTCAAATTTAATACCGGATATGAATTAGATATTTATATTTCTGAACCGCGTTCTTTTTCAGTGAATATATACGAGAGGCAGTGCTCACGTAATATTAACTGTGGTGTAGGGTTCAGGTTTTCAGGAATACCCTTACTATTTCAATTTTCAACTATCTGGCAACCCTCCACCATAAATTTCCCTTTTGCTCTACACAGCTGATTAGCGGCGATCTCTTTTGTTCTGATTTTCGATGGTCTGGCGATGCATCAAAAGCAAAAGAATAATATGTTGGAAAACTCCAGTTAATTATTCGTCACATTGTGCAAGGTGGAAGCAAATTTGGCACGTAGGCCATCATAGAAAATCTTCTCGTTCACTTGGTTTGCTGACCCGAAAGAAGATAAACGCGTTGCTGCAAAATTGTGAAAATCTAATAAGCCTAGTTGCTAAGTGACATAAGTACACTGCACACAACCTCAAATATATTTGTGCATTAATATACATATATGTATATACAAATATATGTATAATATTTGTATACATATATTAATATATTAAATTGGTGCAATAAGATCTGCAGCGTTAGTGTCAGTGAGCTGAAACAAAGAAAAAAGGTAATAAATCGACAAAATGATTTCGCATGTCAATAAGTTTTTTGTGTTAGCAGGAGCTCCCAATTTGTAATTTCTGCGGTGTAGCCGACCGATCTGCGCCCTGCGCTTTCGCGCGTTCTTTGTGCAAATTTTCTGCGGTCGGTCGGCTGATTTTTTTGGTACACGCATAACCCCTGACGTGGACTCAGCGTGACCCGGCAATCTGCGCATGGAATATTCTTTTGGAGACAACGCAGTTGCAGAAGCGCTTTGGCGACACCTGCATAACTCCAGTCAGCTGTTCTCGCACACCCGTTCCAAATTGGACGGGGTTGCTACAATTTTTGTATTTTGTCCCTAGACGGAAAAGGGCGGCTCTAGTGCCACTCCACATGGCGATCTAACGTCGTTTGACGATCGCCAGCGTTTGTAAAATCTAATAATTTTGTAATTTTAAGTAAATATTGAATATATAACTAATTGAGCTAAAATTCGTTCTTAGATAAAAGAAAGGAATTATTGTAAGCGACATGAGCGTACCCTTGGTGATATAATTACAGCATTACAGAAACATAACCACAATCGCACAGTTTGCATCTTCGATGGGCCCAACGAACACGCACCGGCGGATTAATTTGTGAGTAATACAAAATATATTCAGTGTGAGTACCACTTGCGTTTAAGCAAGACATTATGTGAAATTATATTACTATTGTGAACGGTCGTCGCTCAGATGTAGAAATTGTTTGTAAAGAGATTTGAACGAAAGCTTAAAGAGTTGTATAGTTAAACCGCTAATGCGTCATGTATTCTTTCGTGAATCATGTTCCTTTTTCTTGAATTTATACTATTTATTTATACAAAATATTGTAATCATGTTTGAGTAGATATTAATTAATCTATCGATTGGTAAATCATGTTGAAATCATACAAATTGGAATAATGTAATAAATGAATTGTTAAGGGGTAACCGCAAAATTACTATCGTGTTACCATGGTCGGGTGGGTAAAGAATAGGGGACAGTTAACATCCAAGTCGCCCTAATTCCTGGTTATCGGTCATTATCTTTGGTTAGCCGTGGGTAAAGCCCAGTTATACATATATTTTAGTTGACACAGTAGAAGACAGTATGTTTTTATATGTTATGATTTCCATAGAACCCACGACATATCCGACGAGCATAGCACAGAGCGATGCTAGAAGTGCACGCCTCCGAATCCTCTATGGACAGGTAGCTGAATGCTACAAAGTTAAGTGTTTCGTTTTATTCATGTATGTTTATTTCATTCGATTTGTGTGTTTTGCGTCAAATAAATCACATATATATCAGTGCCGAAACGCAATATGTCTAATGTGCAATAAATGGACTGACTCGTTTGGGTACCTTTACCTGATCAACAGAAGAGTCGCTCTTGGGCTCAATTCTGAGTATTATCTCTTAGATGGGTGTCTTCAACTCCTGGCTGATCAAATCCAGAATTCAACTCACCTGGTCAACAGCTCCAGCGAAAATCCAACAACAACAATCGAAACCGACACACACAGTCTAATAGACCAACGAACGCGATTGGAAGTCCCTGGTCGGGCCTCAATGAAAAATCGAGAAACTAATTAAACTAAAACAAATTGCAAGTTCATAAGCGGAAAGGTTTGGCAGCGTGCGTGTGGTTATAGCGAAACGAAAATGCGAACTGAGCTGCCCCTCACGAGAGCTGCACTGCCTTACACAAATTAGACTTACAGGCTAGCTTAAGTATAAGAGTATGTTAACTACTTGACAATTCAATAACTTCATTAATTTAAGCTTACACTAACAATTCAATATTTCTATAAGCTAACTTAACTAATTGAATGTTGAATTGATTAGGATCACGAGCAAATTGATTCTTGCAACGGGCGAGGTAGTTTTCATAGCATTGAGAATTAAGATAGGTAAAGGCTGCATTTACTTTAGAATAATTTAAAAAGTCTAATCTAGAACTGGTCTGCTTAAACAATTTAAAGTATTTGGATTTTTTATTTTTTAAGTTGGATAGTCTTGGTGAGCACCAAAGCGATTTACATAAACCGGCCTTACAACACTATATGGAAAGCAGACATCAAAGATTGAGTTTAAAATGTTGTAAAAATACTCGAAAGCTATGTTCATTCGTGCTGTGTAGTATAGACCAGTCGGTAGCAAGAATCAGTTGATTTTGCAAAGAAAAATTTCCGTTGCGAAAGAAACGGCGCGACTTGGAATAGAATGAAGGAGGTGAATGGGCTAAGTTAGGTATAAACAAGGATAGTTCAAGAGTAGGATGAAAAGAATCTTCAGGTACAACTACAGCAAAAGATCAAGTGACACTGGGGCACCGGGCCGAAAAACGTGGCATAAATCATTTATGTGATGGTAGCGTATGACAAAAAGAAAAATTACATTTGGTTAAGAAATGATCATGATAAATCTGAAATGTTTTGGAAATGGAAATCGGTTGAAAATTTTGGGTGAGCCTCACAAAGTTGACCTATTTTCTGAAATGTGCCAAAATGCAACTTAAAGTTGTTATTGGTTTATTAAAAGTTTAATAATTCTTCGCTGTATAACTGAATATACTTTAAGTTTAAAAAATTAAATATTTTGGGCAGTTTTTTTAATTTAACGAGGACATAACTTCTAAAGTTCAACGAGGGTCAGAATAAAACTATAAACAATAATATGTTTATATATTTTCCTTTGCCTGATTTTGGCCGATTAGAATCCAGAGTCATAAAACGAGCGCAACCTCGAGCTAAAAATGCGCGTCAAATATGGGAATTTCCTGAGTGGGAATTCAATAAAAAAAATTGCGTAAAATAATTTTGTAAATTATACCTGAGTTAGCAAAATTTAACAAATATTATTTTTGATGTGTTTTACCAGGATGATTCCATGAGGGATGATCACTTTAATGAGATTTCTTAACTGCATTGTAAATATAAGTACTTTGAGTTTTTTTGTTGAAGCGAGCTTATGCGACTAATTTTGGCATAACTTAATGAGTTTAGATTTAGAAAGAATGTTGATTTTGTTAGCATTTAACCAGCATCTTCAGATGCACGTATTTCCAAAGAATTTGAAAGATAATAGTTGCAGTTGCAATATACTAGATTTATTATATATTACAACAAATATTTGAACTCATTTTAAGAATGAAAATTTCTAAAATCGAATTTAATTAAGTACAAATTGCAAGTTCTGAAAAACGTTACAATTTATTTGAACTCGTCAACGGCGGAGAGGCTGGCTGTGTGCGTGTGATTCGTGCGAGACAAAATTACGAATTGATTTGTCACTCGCGACAGCTCATCCTGTTGCTCACCGTTGTGGAGGCATGTTGACTTCGTGAACCACGATGGGGTCCCCAATCCGGACGTCGTCGTGCAGCTCCTTCCACTTGCTTTGCTGCTGCAGACTGTGTACGTAGTCCCTCCCCCACAAATATCTACCCCACAAACATTGAATGGCCGAACCGCAGAGAATCGGTCGGCCGGCAAATTCCCCATGATTTGCTCCATTAGCTTGGGCTTGTACCTGAAGCAATGGATACATTTTCGCACTATCTGGGTGCATTCGCGTCGAGCATTCACGAGCCACATCCTTTGCCTGAAGAAGTCAGGGCCTGCACGCTGTTACCTTTTTTTGTCCTGTCGAACTAGTTCCAGTAGTTTAAAAAAAGCAAAGTTTAATTCTTTTGGTCCTAGTTCGACAGTATGTGATTCTCGTCTTGATTTTGACAGGAATCTGTACATGTACGCAACTATTCGTACCACTTTGCGACATGACGAAAACCGGAACACAAACTCAGTTGTCCAACTCGAGCTGTCAGCCAAGCATACGAGTGCTGACCTTTTAATTTCACTCTCTTTTAATTCCTTCGGTATTTCAAAATGCGCAGTGTGAGGCCATTGTCTTTCATCTTTGCAAAGAAATGTTGGGCCTTCGAACCAAATGGACTGTAGAAATTCCTGAACGTCACACCCTCTCGACGCCAAATCAGCTGATTTGCTTAATGTTGGTACATGTCACCAAGATACTTGTGATGTCATTTCTTGGATGCCTGCAACTCGATTGGCTAATAACGAAGGGGAAGTATTTATCCAATGTAGTGTGACTTCTGAATCAGTCCAGAAATTCATACTCTCGATTCGACATCGGTCAAACATATAAGCTGCTCACAGTTCAAGTCTGGGAATGAACTTGGTCTTGAGTGGAGCGACTTTTGCCTTTGCCGTTAGCAACCTGAAGACGGTTTTGATACCGTCGGTAGCCCGAACGTAAATGCAGCACCCATAAGCTTGACTTGATGCGTCCGCAAATCCGTGAACTTGTATGCTTGTATCGGAGCTGGCATGAGCGTATCTCGGGATTTGAACTTGATCTAGTTCCTGGAGATTCTCCTTGAACTTGTCCCATCTGCTATGCAGTTCCATGGGCATTGTATCATCCAACTGCATGCGCCTCAGCTTTTGAAGCAGAATTCTTGCCCTTATGCTAATTGGGCACAAAAAGCAAAGTGGGTCAAACATGCGTGCAGCAACTGACAGAATATTGCGCTTGGTGGACGTCAGCTTCGGTGAGCATATCATCGATGTAGAAATCATTACAAATGACTCAAACCCAGCTCTTGCAAACATCTGATGGCCAAAAACGGTGCGGACGCAGTTCCATAAGTTACCGTGTTCAATTGATAAATTCGGAGCTCATCTGATGATTTTCACCCCAAACAATTGGCGGAAATCGTCTATCGTCATGGGATATGCTCACTTGACGATACACTTTTTTATGTCTCTTGCTCTTGCAACCATCTGATGGCCAAAAACGGTGTGTACGCAGTTCCATACCATGTTCAATTGATAAATTCGGAGCTCATCTGATAATTTTCACCCCAAACAATTGGCGGAAATCGTCTATCGTCATGAGATATGCTCACTTGACGATACACCTTCTTAATGTCTGCGGTGAGGGCATATCGGCTCAGACGGAACCTTAGAAGAGACAAAGTTAGATCCCTCTGAATAGTAGGACCCACCATGAGCAATTTATTCAGAGAGTGTGACGATGTCGTCTTGCACGACGCATCAAACACTACTAGAAGTTTGGTGGTACTACTTTCAGGTCTCAGGACACACTGGTGTGGAATGACGTAGTGTAGAAGGTCGAGATAGTCGTTCATAAAACTCGTGTACAATTTCTTGAGTTTCAAATCCTTGAAAACTCTACGCTCTAATGCGAGGATCCGATTTTTGCAGTTTCGAAGGAGAAGCCCAACACTTGAGAATCAGTCTTAAATGGCAAGCTGACCTTAAAGTGTCCTGTCGAGAGTTGATGTACACTGTCCTTAAAACTTTGCTCACATGCAAGGTGTTCTGCAGAATATATGGTCAAGTCATTTGTCTCTGGGATGGCTTCGAGCTCCCAGAATCTATTTACCAACGCTTCCAGTCTATCAGCTTTTGTTGGCTGCATTACTGCGCAACAAATAGGGCTTTGGGTATGCATTTTCTTGCATCGCCCGGATGCAACCCAACCGAATAGAGTCTTTTGCAGCAAAGGACCGTTCTCCGCCAATCTAATCTGTCCAGTGCATAAAAAATCCAAAAAGGGATTCGGCTCCCAGCAGCAAATCAATTCGCTGGGTATTATGAAACTCCGGGTCAGCCAATTCTATGTTTGACGGAATCTTCCACAGACTAATGGGAAGATTATAGTCAGGCTGCCTGCTCGAAATCGACTTGAGCACCCAGAATTCGGCGCTAAAATTATGTGTAGAACACACTACTGTCGGCAATTCGCTTTTCGCTACCAGATGTCCAACCGAAGTTTCAGTTAGCGACTTGCTTCATCCTGGTTTTTGAACTTTCTTCAGCAGACAGGTGCTGATACCGCCTGTTCAAGGCCACAACGCAATCGGCCCATTTCGGCAATGAGGATCCACCTTTGTCATGACTACGTGTACTTAGATTGCGTTAGCAAAGTCTTCCTCATTCCCAACCGACATTAGTGAGTCAAAAATAACCGATACTGAGTCATCTATTGTTTGAATTCCCATTGCCGATGGCTTGGACATCGGGTCAATGTCGAACAACTGGGCGAGAGTATCAAAGAAGATCAGGCATTTGTTGTCGTATACTCGACTTAAACTCTCTAATGCCTTTGGGTAATTTGCATCAGATGCCTGGAAGGCTCTCATTTTACCTAATGCCTCGTCCGACAAGCAAGATATCAAATACTTGAATTTCTCAATGTTTGACAGCGAGCTATCCGAATCAAGTAAACTACTAAAAATACAGATGAGTTGTCTGTACTCTTAGTGTTTACGGCTGAATTTGGGCAACTTTAGTTTGGGCAGGTGAGAGTGGTGAGAAACTGGAGGTACTGTTTTAGAGGCGTGGTACGCACTTACGGCAGACATATATGACGATAGAGCCAGAATACATGTTTCCTCAAGCATTGCGTGGCTAGTATTGTCCGGATCTATTGCATCGATCTCCGACTGCAATTCTATAGCCTTAGAAATGTATGAATTGAGTATACCTAGCCAGCATTGAGTTTCGAATTTACTTGGAGTCACCATTTTGTTAATGAGTGAACTCCTTGGACGTTCTATGTCACTCTCAACTTTTTCTAATTTAACATACAGCCGATCACTAAGACAAGTTTCTGCATCAACCAGACTGGTCTCCGTTTTGTGTGCCATATTAACTTTCTAAAAATTCTTTCCTATTTGAGTGCACTCAAGTGTACTATCACAGTAGTCAGCCGATCGACAATTGGATGATTACAGGTAAACAGAAGTAAGATAATCAGCTGACTACGCAAACCCCCCAACGAATTCGAGATAAGAACAGCCCTACAAAACGGAAGCGCACGCACAATAATCACTATAATCAGACGCGCAAGCGGCCGTCCACTAGTTATCACCTAATCATCGAGATATGTATGCAACAACAACTGCACATACGTATGTAGGTAACGAAGCGGTAGACCAAGAACACTTGAAGGGCTTGCAATTAATCAGCATACGTATGTAGGTATGTTGGTAGTGCTTATGTAGAGCAAAAAAAAAAAAAACGATGCGATCTACCAACAACTGAAAAAACTAGCGTGTACTCAGCGTGCATATTTGTATGTGCTAGCACTTAAACTGTAGGTGTGCTTGTTTACGTATAAGCAGCGTTGACACTAACAGCAACCGAATTTCGCAATTGTATGTATGTAAAGCGAACCGCGCTTTACTTATGTGCAAATTTGAAGAGAAAGCAAAGGTCAAAAATCACCACCGAAAGACCGCAGATCAAAGCGAATAGCGGAAATCAGAGAACGCCAAATATGTATATGTACATGCAATATGTGCAACTTAAAAACTTGCACTTTCACTTATGCACTGACTCATTTGGGCACTGTTACGTGGTCATCAGAAGAGTCGCTCATTGGCTTAATTCTGGGCATTATATATAAAAAAAAAAAAACAACAAATTAGCAGCTTCATGTGGACCAACTCCAGCGTTCCTCCAAGCTCCAGCTCCAGGGAAATCAGCTCCAACGAAATCCAACACAACAACCGAGAACCAGCACGCAAACACACCAAAGCCTCGAAATGTCTAACAAACAAGACCGACGACGTCTAATATGGGCAGAGACTTTAGTAAACTTTAACCTTAAATTAGGAAGCACTCTGTTTACTGATCACCCTGTTCAAAAATTAATTTCAAAGCTGCAAAATGTTTTTTTAATTTTTTCAAATACCTCCACTAGTTTAAAAGATACTATCTTTGCAAAATTTTTCGGCCCGCTGCCCCCCTGTGCAGCGTCGGATGATGTAGTCTTTGCAAACGCTTCCAGGATAGTCGGTACATACGAGGCAGTAGGAGTCATCTGGATTACTGGGGCGGCATCCAAGTCGACACAGAGGCAGCTGAGTCATCGACCGGGTACGCATCAGGCGGGCGGACACAAACCGAAGCGGTAGTCGGCGCAACGGCGGCGAGGAGGCATCTCGAGCGCAAGTCACCAGACATTAGGTTGGCGGACGCAATTCGGAATGGGTGTCGGCCAGCGGGGCAGCGGAGGCGTATGTCAGCAGTGTGGCAGCAGGAGCATCGACCGGCTGGCCATCAGGTGGGCGGATGCAAGCCGAAACAGTAGTTGACACAGCGGCGGCGAAGGCCGCAGTTGAAAAAACACAAGCCAACACGGTAGTCGGCTGAGTCAGTAGCTAAGGCACAAGTCAGTAGAGTGGCATCAAGGACAACAGCCGGGTGGACACCAGGCTGGCGGACACAAGCCGTCATGGTAGTCGTCCCAGTTTCGGCGGAGGCAGTTGCTGATACGATTGCCAGCGAACCGGCTGCTGGTTGGGTAGCAAGCATAGCTTTGGAATGCCTTGATGTCTTGTGCTTATAGCTTCTCCATTTTAATCAGTATGTCCGACAGCGGCACCTCTACATCGCAAGCGCACAAAGTTTTGAACATATCCTTTGAACCACAAGCTAACTCGTGGGTTTCCTACAGTTTCTGCTTAGGGCATATAACTCAATTCGAGTTCATATCCCACTTCTGAGTTTAAAGTACAGAAAATTTTAATATTTTGGTATTTGCTTGTTTGGTTATCGTAAGATTTAATTTAAAAAGTCGATAGTAGGGAAAAAACACGTCTGTATCTCATCACGGTTACCGAAAGCAGAGACGGAATCATGATCAGACTTATCCAAATGGCATCCTGTCAGCAGGTTTTTAACACTCGATAATAGATAATTATCTTAGACAAATTAACTTAATCGATATTTAACATTACTATCTTATCTATCTATCGGCAATCAATTTACATTATCGATATTCACATATTTAAAACATCTTAAGCCTAATTTCGTTTTTGTACCAAAATAAATAATTACTATTCAAACTTGTATTATTAAATATATATTTAGGCTAATCTGTCGCCTTAAAATGCAAAGGTTTCGATAACTGAATAGTTTTGGGTTCAACTGGGAAATCCTTGAGTAATAATCATAAAAGTGTCTACCATCTTGTGGCCGGATCTTTCACCTTTTTATTGCTCGCAAATTTATAACGATGAAAGAGCTCATGGTGATTTCTTTTACAACTGTGTATTTCATGTTTTTTCTACATGAACTCAAATTCGCGATGTAGGTATATAAGGCAAAGATTTAATTTCTTTCTGAAATTCCTTCTTAGGTCCTTTTCCACTTCGCTAAATGCCTTAGCCGTCTTTATAGCCACCGCCAAATAATCGAACCATACGCTGAAATGTTTTAAATTTATATAAGAAAGTATTGTTAAAGCTATTCTTGAATTTTCCATATGGGTCATCAGAGGTTGCTTATTTAGAGGATTGCTTACTGAGTCATGCAAGTGTTGAACAGCATTGGCCGATTTTATTTTATTCACTTAATCATTTTTGACGCAAACGGAATAATCCATTCAAGTTATTTTTGGAAATTAGTGTAATTTCAGTAACTTATCCAATTGCCTTTTGATAAACAGGTCAGGATGTCCATATTTAAATTGAAGGCGTTTCATTATATTTGGATTCTTTAAAATTCTTTGAACATCGTTCTTTGGGGCACCCAGACACTTTTTTTTATGAGTTATGCCCAAAGGAGTTCTTATCGGTCTACAGGCTTCTCCAGAACTCTTTTGGTTTGTGAACATGTTCCTTTACTAAGGCTAACCATTTAAACTTGTTTATCTATGATATAAAAGGCATTTCCGTGGCTATAAATGTTCTGAATTCTTCTTTTTTAAAACGCTGTCAAACTGTTATCTCGCTGGTTGATGTTTTGGCTGTCAAAAAAAGATCTGCTGCTTTTTGAGGGTTTAGCAAAACATTTTTTTTCATTCTCGTAGCATCAACAAGCATCGGTCATCAACAAGAAAAGTTTTCTGTTTGGCCCTGATTTTTTTAAATTTTTTTCAACGTGTTATGCTTTTTTTGCCTTTTTTTAAAAAAGTTTAAACAAACTTTTAATTATTAATTTTTTTTTATTATACTAAAAGAATTTAGTTTAGACTTGTTTTAGCCGGACGCTCCTGAGGTGAGAAATTGCATAAGCCATATGAAGACCGTTAGTGATCCGGTCGCAGAGGAATTTGGTTAGAAATTTTGTAGAATGCAGGAGAGTTTAACAAAGGCTAGTAACTTCCCATTGCGACCTTTTGGAGGCTTCTTTGAGTGAGTACAGTGTGTGTGCTCCAAGTCATGTTAGCCTTGTGCTGGCTAGGGCAGGGCAGCAATCTGCATTCTCTCCGAGCAAGATGCAGTAGGTAGCGGCTGAGGTGGGCTTTCTGCCCTACGCACATTTTTTTTTTTAGGTTTTTCAGGATGTTGCGTTTTCCCACCTGCACTTTAATCGCTTTTCAACGTCCCGCCCCATCTCACTTTGCAGTGATCTGAGCGGAACTGCGACACCTTCTTCGTGTATTAACTATTAACACAGATTGTTCGGCCAGAACAGTCGATAAGATTCTTGTTGCAAATTATGTAATTCACTCAGAAAGTTACGAAAAATTGTCATTTTATCATATAATTAATATAAGTGTTTGAAGGAGGGCGAAAGCTGATCAAGTTGTAAATTGGCGGGTGCCAATATCTTCTGCTGCTGCTGCTGTGGGAGTGGGAGGTGTTGGTTGTTTGCAATAAAATGCTCGATACTGAGTTTAATTATTCAAAAATGTGTTTATTTAAAGTAAGACTATACAAAAAAGTGGAAAAAATGAACGAAATGAGTAGGCGATGGAAAAATCAGAATTTTGTAAAATTCCCCTTTACATTCGTAATTGCCCGTCACTTCTCCCAGTGTGACCGTTGTTGCTTAAGGTGGGAATCCACCGTCACACTTCACATGTTCACCCTGTGGTGTGAACATGCCGCCCTCCTCGCAACAAGTTGCAATTGCCACACTGGGCATACCATGGATGGGGAGCGGCAGCAGGAGTGCCTAGATGCCGCAGGAGCTGGAAATCACCTATCCAAATAGGGTGCTCTGAGCGGCCGGAATACCGTTGTTTCCTGGCAAACACCCCGGTTGCATGACCTCAGGATAGAGGTCAGACCCCAGCACCGCCGATATAGAGCCGGGACGGTAAAAACTTCTGTCGACCAGCATCAAGTTCGCAAACTTGCTGCGAACCGCTTCCGCTTCCTCGCAGATGGTTGTGCGCACTCGCAGGTCGTCCTCAACCTAGAGTACTACCGTCTTCCGGAATGCGGAATTGCTCCTTGACTCGATGACGGCCGTGCAAGCCTGGTCGGGTCCGACCCTCGTCATAGCTAGACCGAGTGACCTGGCGAACGACCCGTTGATGCGGCTTTCCGGGGCGCAGGCATCCAGCAGCACACGGGTGTCGAAGGGTTTCGACCCGTTGCCAATCCGGATCTCTGCGGTCGGCATCAGTGTGGTGGTCCGAGACTGCAGAAGGGACGTGAGTGTGGGGCCTTGCTGCGAACCGCTTCCGCTTCCTCGCAGATGGTTGTGCGCACTCGCAGGTCGTCCTCAACCTAGAGTACTACCGTCTTCCGGAATGCGGGATTGCTCCTTGACTCGATGACGGCCGTGCAAGCCTGGTCGGGTCCGACCCTCGTCATAGCTAGACCGAGTGACCTGGCGAACGACCCGTTGATGCGGCTTTCCGGGGCGCAGGCATCCAGCAGCACACGGGTGTCGAAGGGTTTCGACCCGTTGCCAATCCGGATCTCTGCGGTCGGCATCAGTGTGGTGGTCCGAGACTGCAGAAGGGACGTGAGTGTGGGGGCCTGAGTTGGGATGAAGGCAGCCGGGCGATCGGAGGACTGACCTGATCGCAGCCATTTTTGCTTTTTGTGGGCGAATGGTGCAAGGCATCAAATAAAAAAAATTCTTGTATTGACTGACTAAATATGTAATCGTTTGACACCAAGCTCGAACTAGTAGCTCTAGCCATCTTGAAATCCGTTTGTTCATACGGACGGACGGCCGGACAGATAGACGGACACGGCTATATCGACTCGGCTGTTGATGCTGATCAAGAATATATATACTTTATGGGGTCGGCCACGCCTCCTTTTGCAGGTTACGCACATTTCGCTTCAGACAATACTAATAGACCCCTCTACTCGTTTGTAAGTGTAAGTGTAAGTTATAAAAAAATTATTTTAACTGAAAAGGATTAAAAAAATTTAGTTAATCAAATTGATAAATTAATTAATAGTTAATCTGTAGATGAAAAAAAAGGAAATTGATCCAACATTTGTTGCGAGTATTAGGGAAAACCAAACCAAATCAATAAAAATGTGTGCCAATGGCATGAATGGCAGAGATTCCAAACATACTGCCCATGGAAATCAAAGATTTAACGGAGTTGGCTGAAAAGTGAAGCCTTAAGATGGGAAAGAGAGAGAGAGATGTATCAATTATTGTATTGTATTGATTATAATTAGCGCATAATACCGGAAAACGATTGTGCAAAGCGTAGTCAGTAGTGCATGTAGGAAGAAATAAAGGGATGTAGTACCTGGTTGCCCTGGTTGGAATATTAAAATTAAGGCGTTCTAAGAGGGATGAGGAGCAGATATCGCCAATTATAAGTTTATGAAGAAAAATAACTCCGAGAACTCTCCTACGATTAATAAGGGACGGAAGATCGGGAAGTATGAACCTGTTGGTGTAGGATAGAAGATGAAGGTTAGGGTCCCAATTAAGTCCACGAAGTGCAATGAGTAAAAACTGCTTCTGCACCGAGTCAATTAAATCTTAAGTATGGAGACCAGACACATGAACAATATTCAAGAATATTCAAGAATTGGTCGACGTCGACCGCTTCTTAACGAATCCGTGTTGGGCAGGGGAGATAATTGACTTGCAGAGATGTTGCAAAGTCGAAGTAATTATCTTTTCGAAGAGCTTAGGGATTGCGGACAATTTTGCAATTCCCCTGTAGTTGGATATATCCGACATACACCCTTTTTTATGCAGTGGGATAATGTAAGATTCTTTCCATAAAGTAGGAAAGACAGAGAATTCTAAAGAAAGTTTAAAAAAAATTAGGAGAGGTTTTGTTATGGAAAAACAGCACTCCTTGAGCACACAACTTGGAATGCTGTCAGGCCCACGAGAGAAGGACGACTTTAAGGTGTTAATTGAGGAAAGCATGCAACTATCTGTAATATGTGGCAAGAAAACAGTATTAGAGGATGGGATGGATTTATAGGGGTAAGAGAAGTTAGTAGGCAAACTAGAGGTGTAAGTAGATTGAAAAAAGTTAGCAAAGAGATCGGAAACAGCAGAGTCCTTACTTACTTTACTGGAATTGAAAAAAGAAAGAATAGGGTATGGTACTAGATTTACGTTTAAAATTAACAAATTCATAGAATTGTTTAGGAGCACGCGCAAATTGATTCTTGCAGCGAACGAGATATTTTTCATAGCATTGAGAATTAAAAAGGATAAAGGCAGCTTTTTAATTTAGAATAATTTAAAAAGTCTAAGCTAGAACCTGACTGCTTAAACTTTTAAAATATTAAAAATTTTTAAGTTGGATAGTCTTGGTAAAAACACAGGTGGCTTACATGAAACGGACTTTACAACACAATATGGAAAGCACACATCAAAGATTGAGTTTAAAATGTTGTAAAAATACTCGAGTATAGACTAGTCGGTAGCAAGAATCAGTTGATTTAGTAAAGAATAATTTCCTTTGCGGAAGCAAACTTTAAGATAACAAATGTGACAGGAAAGACAATTTCAAGAGTAGGGAAAAAGAATCTTCAGGTACAACACTAATCTTGAAATTTACGAAGATGAGATCCAGCATACTGTTTAAGCTTAGATATATAATTGACTTGAAAAAAAAAGGAAGATCAATCAAACTTTTAAAATATTAACCCACGCCAGGAAACGTTTTTAAAATCACCAAGACAAAAGCATGATAAATGTGACTTAATGTTTCTTTAATGAAATTAATATGTTGCAAATAAATCGACATTTCAAATGGAGGAATATACATAAAGCGCAAATGACGAAAAAGCGCAGTGATAAAACATTTATTATTCCACCACCACGTCGATAAGGACGCTATTTTTTTTTTACGCTATGACTGAAGCCGCTTGAGACGGACCACTATATAGGAGTATTCTGTAAACAATCATATGAGGAGGCCAAAACTTTAGATCACATGTGACAGGAAACAATTCTGGGGCACACGATGGTTAAGGAGGAGGACGCTGAACTAATAAAAATATTAACCCTGGGAGTTTTGACAATAAATGATGACTGTTTCGTTTATATCTGCTTTTAGAGTTTGAATTAGGAGTAGCAACATGACTGTTTCGTTTAGGGCTTTTAAAATTAGAACATTAGGTACCACATTTACGTCGAATAGGGGGACTTCTCGAGTTTTTACTTTTAGCCATAACTCCATTAACAGCCACCGATTTGTCTCTGCTCTTGGAAACAAAAGCACCCAAACACACCGCCCCCGCATTCGACACGACAGCCGTAATAATGCTCTGCGTACCGTTGCCCTCAACGCGGTAGGTTTCCCATTCGGGTCGGTTGCCTGTTGTCTTGCCGGAACCTCTTCTCCAACAATCTTTAGAGTGCTGGCTTGTCCTCTAGCATGTTTGCATTGGGATTGTCTTGTCCCATTCGACTTGTTACTGGAGTGCCGACCTCCATTTTGTTCTTTTGTTGTTTAGCTTTGCCCATATTTAGTCCCACGAGTGAGCGGAAAGTGAAGGTTCGCCACACCATAGCCCGCTTTGACGTGGTAAGCCCAGAGTGAAACTGCGAGTCGGCAGGTACCCAGAGTCCACATATTAGCGATCGAGCACCCCCTCGACCATGCATCCATGGGCATATGCTGTTCCACCTTTGGATTAGGGTGACTTTTTAAAGTAGTTTTCTGTTTCTAGCTCGACTATCATTAGTCAGCATCCAAGTCAGGGACATGACCGTACCAAGGACTTGTTTCCAACAGCCCTTACGTGGATAGTATAGTCGCACTTCCATCAGTATATACAGTTACGGCAGTAAGACCGAGGTCCACTGTTCTTCCCCCTGCACATCGGACGGCAGACGGCCAGCTCGTATGTTAAAAATAATGAGAAATCATCTACATTAGTTTTTACAACCATTTGGTGCTCCCGAGTCCGTCGTCTGGCTGTGGATTGATTTTAAACGACAGAAAACTGGCCTGCACAGCTACCGTAGTCGAAGCAGACTCGAACTTCGACAGTGTGGTGTCGGTTACGATGACCGAGGAGGAGAGCCATCTGCGCTCCCCTGTACGCGGTTCCAGCTTCCCGCGTAGGGAAGGGACAAAGCGTGCGTGGGAGGTCATTAAAGCAGCTCAAAGCAGCTTTTAAAATCCAAAGCCGACTCCAAAGGACAGCGAGCCAAACTCACTTGGGCGGCGCAGCAGATAGAGGAGAGCCGCCGTCACTTCGAGAAGATTGACAGTTAATCTCGATCCAAGGCAATTTCAATGCCCCTGCCCAAATTCAGGTACCAAAAAGAGCAAATAATAGAACAGCCAGGTATACCGGACCAAAACAACAGAGAAATAATCATCTTTCACAAGATGAAAAGCCTATTAATCAATCGGAAGAAGAATATCAGGCTATAGCAAAGTCTGAAGTAGCAGGAGTGGAAGATGAATATGAGTTTCTGGAGGTTAATTTTTTAGAGCAAACGATTGCATGAAGAGCAGTCAAATTTTTAATTGACAAGTTGATAGTAAAGTCGCTTCATGGCGGCAACTCAATTAAAAAGAAATGCCTTATGCACATTTTCAATACCACTTCTACCTTTTTTCTTCTTCCAAGTTTTTTAAGCTTCGATGGAATAATTGGGTTTGATCTTTTGAACAAAGTAAACGCCACCTTTCAAAAATAATCTATTAAATACAGATGCCGGAAACAAAATTATTTTATTAAACTTTACCCTTATCCTTTACGAGTATCTGAGTTCGTTAACAGCGAGGCTAGTGATATGTTGAAAAACAGTATCATAAGACCATCTAAATCTCCTTATAACAATTCGGTCTGTGTAGTTGACAAAAAAGGGGTAGATGAAGTAGGAAATAGAAAGAAACGCCTTGTTATTGATTTCAGGAAATTAAATTCCAAAACCATTGACGACAAATACCCGATTCCAAACATAATAGAACGCCCCTGGAATTTTCTAGCGTGCAATTGACGATGTACTTCGAGAACAGATTGGAAAGTCATGCTACGTTTATGTAGATGACGTAATCATATTCTCTGAGGTTCTGGAAAATCACGTCTATCACATTGCCTGGGTGCTTAACAAATTGTACGAAGCCAACATGAGTGTATCACGCGAAAAATCTTATTGTTTCAAAGAAAAAGTTGAGTATCTTGGATTCGTGGTTTCCCGTGGCGGTATTACAAATAAACCCAGCAACATCGAAGCAATTGACAAGTTGGAACATCCAACAAATCTGTTCCAAGTCAGATCATTTCTTGGTTTAGCAAGCTATTACAGATGATTTATAAAAGATTTTGCATCTATAGGAAAACCACTCAAGACATACTAAAAGGTAATAATGGTAAAATTAGTGCAGGACAATGGAAAAAAATTCCAGTCAGCCTTAATGAATAGCAAGTATTGGCGTTCGAAAAGTTCAAAAATATCTTAGTCTCGGAAGATATAATGCTCCTTTACCCTGACTATCAAAAACCATTCGATTTAACGACAGATGCTTCGTCCGCTTAGGTGTTGTTTTATCACAAAACAAAAACCTATCCCCATGATTTCACTGACTTTACGAGACAATGAACTGAATTTTGCCACAAATGAATGTGACCTACTTGCGATAGTGTGAGCCTTAAAATCCCTAAGAAACTATCTCTACGGTGTAAAAATTTAAATATTTATACCGACCATCAGCCACTTACATTTGCAGGCTCAGAAAAATACGAATGCAAAAATTAAGAGATGGAAATCATTTATCGATGACCATAATGCCCAAATTGTTTACAAACCGGGAAAAGAAAACCTTATCGCTGATGCTCAATCGAGACAACACAATTTTGCTTTGGAGGATGATGCTCCATCAGACCTAGCCACCATGCATAGTGAATTGTCCTTGACGTACGCTATTGAGTCTACTGATAAACCGATTAACTGTTTCAGGAACCAAATAATTATTCAAGAAAGCTCAAAAAGCTTCTGAAAAAATAACTATTATGTTCGGACAGAAAACAAGGCACATCCATACACACACATACACATACACTTTTCAAATAAGGAAAACCTAATAGAGAAAGTGTATGATGCGGTTAAAAAAGACGTAATAATTGAAATTAAATGCGATTTACCAGTGATAGCGTTTATACAAAGCAAATTAGTTGGGAACTTTCAATCAACAAAATTATGGCATTCTAGCAAACTTGTTATTGATGTTCATAATGTTACGACTCGGCTTGTCTTCCCTGGGGCTACCACGGCTAGCTCATTCGCCTCAGGGCGGGGTTGTTAACCAAAGCCCACCGAGCGTACAATCCACAATCATCGATTGGGGAACCTCTACACGAACACTACCAACACTAAACAACTATCGGCCATCTCTATCGGCGGCATCGATGTTTTGCTGCAACGTACCCACCACACCTGTGGCGGCAGCATTCAAACCGTTTTGCTGCGCCACCCATAATCAAATGTCTATGTCAGCTCGCTTACCCAGGCTATGCATTCCCCCTTCCATCAATAACTCTACTCACACATATTCATTTTGACATAATCATACATATATTCTCTTACTATTACTATACACTAATTGGTACTTATTTATATAGTGACATATGTAGATACATACGTACCTAAACCCATACACCATATACACCACACTTATTATTTATGTTAAAGATTTCTTTCCCACAAAAAAACTAATGTAAACACTATCAAACAGGAAAGAAAAGTACAGTCGAGCGCGCCCGACCGTACAATACTCTCTGCATTTGTCCCGATTAAATTATTAAAATCGGTATCAAGATATTACAATGTGAATTACTTGCATTAAAACACGTTGAAATAAAAACAATCTAAGCATAATCAAACACACATCTGTTTGTTTGTATTCGAATACACATACGTTTGGCAATATGTATATGATGCAAATATGTATGTATGTATGTGTGTATTCGGCGCAGCCAGCGACCGCGGGCAGCGCTGCCGACACACAGGCAGCGAAAACGTTGGAACATGTGCTTGTGTGTTTCTATCTCGCTTGCACCAATGGGTTGATATTGCGTTCAAATATCAATATTGTAACGCTTCTAATTTTCTTGTTTATAGTCCCCACACGAATTATACACTACAATACTGTACGATAAGAACAAGTTCGCAAAAAACGGAATTTGAAGTTTTTCAAGTGTGGGAAAAGGGGGCGTGGCAGTCCAAAATTTTAAATGGCAATGTAACTATGCTGTCGCTAAGAACCTCCGTACCCAAATTGGTGATCCTAGGCGCTATAGTTCCTGAGATATTTGCCGAAAACATCGATTTTTCCGGAGGTGTGTTTAGTTTTTTGCTCATTGTGGGCGAATGGGGCGTGGCATCAAAAAAAAAAGATTCTTGTATTGACTGACTAAATATGTGATCGTTTGACACCAAGATCGAACTTGTAGCTCTTACCATCTCTGAAATCTGTTTGTTCATACGGACGGACAGACAGACAGACAGACAGACGGACATGGCTATATCGACTCGGCTTGTGATGCTGATCAAGAATATATATACTTTATGGGGTCTGCCACGCCTCCTTCTGCCTGTTACATACTTTTGCACAAACCCAATATACTCTTGCAGAGAGTATAAAAAGAGCAAAAGGAAATTTTCGTCAAGGAACATAACAGAGCTCACAGAACTGTTCAAGAAAACATAAAACAAATTCTTGAAGACTATTTTTTCCCAAAAATTACTCGTTTAGCTAAAGAAATTATTCCAAATTGCAAAACTTGCAGTGAAGCGAAATACGACAGACACCCAAGGAAACAGTACATCGGCGAAACTCCAATCCCCAGTCAAGTATGAGAAATTCTCTACATAGACATTTTCCCCACAGACAAAAAATATTTCTTAACCTGTATCGATAAATTTTCAAAATTTGCCACTGTCCAACCCATAGCTTCCAGAACAATAATAGATATTGAGCCCTCAATTTTACAGCATTTGAACTATTATCCCAGTACGAGAATTATCTATTGTGATAATGAACCGTCAATAAATTTAGGAACAAAATCGTCTTTAAAAAATCGTCTTAATGTAGAAATTGTAAATTATTCGTCATTGCACAGCTCGTCAAATGGGCAAGTAGAAAGATTTGACAGTGCACTTGCAGAAATCGCCAGATGCTTAAAATTAGAAAAACACTTAAATGACACAACAGAACTCATACTTCAAGCAACAATAGAATGCAATAAAACCATACATTCTGTTGTAAATAGGAAACCAATTGACATAGTCTACGCAGCTCGCCCAGAATTTGAAGCCGAAAAAAGCGAAAAATATCTAAAGCACAGGACATATTACTACAAAGACAAAATACCGACAGAAGAAATAGAACTTTCCAAGTAGGCGACAAAGTACTCATGAAACTGAATAAACTTGGGAACAAGCTAACACCATAATTTGAAGAGATTACAGTGGAAGCCGATTTGGGGTCAACGGTTCTTACAAAGGGGAGGGAGGTACATAAGGATAACTTAAGATAAAAAAAAGGAAGAAAAAAGAAAATTATCCTTCTAGTATCTATTCTGCTCTGTATTTTTACTAGGGTTTGGATTCTATGCTTTATGCTCCTAGTAGCAACAACAACCGAAACAAGTAAGAAAGGCTACAGTCGATCGAGCCGACTATAAAAGACCCCGTACTCTCATAGTAGTAGTAGTATTCAATTTGAATTCAAATTTTCAAATGAAATTTAAAAATTTTAATTTTATATGTACATTTTGAATTGAAATTAAAAAAAAATTAAATTAACAATTCGCATTGCCGCAACTCTATCAGTTGCACCACGCGCCACTTTCAAGAATTCTCCGATAATCAGCATTTACATATTATTTATACAAACACACATTCGTTTGAAATTATATGTATGCATGTATGTATGTATGTGTGTATTCGGCGCGGCCAGCGTCTGCCGGCAGCGCTGTCGCCACACAAGCATCGAAAACGTTCGAACATGTGTTTGTATGTTTCTGTCTCGCTCTCGCGCGTAAGTGATATTGCCATTAAATAACAAACTTTCTAACGCAGTAGCTCTTTTGTTAAAGGTAGTATTTTGATGCCACTTTCAGAATAGTTTGATTTTATATGTCTCTATACTTATGTTGAATTACAACACCCTACTATATGAATAAATGCCTTAAACATGGCATTAAAGCGAAAACGTTTGGTTAACTCTCTTGAGAAAGGGGGCGTGGCAGCTCAAAATTTTTAATGGCATTGCATTAAGGCTGTCTCTAGCAACCTGTTTCCTAAGTGCCATAGTTACTGAGTTATTCGCCTAAAACTACATTTTTTTCGAGGTGTGTCTGGTTTTTTGCTCATTGCGGGGGCGGTAAGGGGCGTGGCAGAAATTTGAAAGAAAAAAAACTTTAGAGTACGGGGTCTAAAAATTATCAACTACACCAACTCGGACTATATCCCAATCATGGACGGAAACGCTGTAATTTGGGAACACTTTAATATTATAAGACATTCTACTAACCTAACAATGTACTCGGAAATTGTGAAGGAAACAAAGTCATTAATGATACATTTTCCACAGTCACACATGAAAAAGATTCTTGAATCAGACTTAGGTCACATTAAATCATTACTAGAGACAGTAAATATCCACCATAGACAAGCTAGAAGTATAAACATCTTAGGAACAGCCTTAAAGGTAGTCGCAGGGATCCCTGATTTTGACGACTTTGAACAAGTAAAATTTAATCAACAAAAACTACGAGACTTAATCAATCAACAGATAGTTATAAACACCAAAGTGCAGGAAAAAAAAATAATAATTTAACAGAATCCGTAAACACAATAATAAGCTTTGCAAAACAAAACAAATCGAAAAAGGATACCTCTACCAAACATTACTCACAAAAAATAGAATAATAATTTAGGAACTTAAATCATTAACGTTGTCCATTACACTCGCAAAGATCCAAATCATAAACAATTCTTGACTCTAATGATCTAAACTAAATTTTATACTCTCTGCAAGAGTATATTGGGTTTGTGCAAAAGTATGTAACAGGCAGAAGGAGGCGTGGCAGACCCCATAAAGTATATATATTCTTGATCAGCATCACAAGCCGAGTCGATATAGCCATGTTCGTCTGTCCGTCTGTCTGTCTGTCCGTCCGTATGAACAAACAGATTTCAGAGATGGTAAGAGCTACAAGTTCGAGCTTGGTGTCAAACGATCAGATATTTAGTCAGTCAATACAAGAATCTTTTTTTTTTTCGCTGCCACGCCCCATTCGCCCACAATAAGCAAAAAACTGGACACACCTTGTGAAAAATTGGTGTTTTCGGCAAATATCTCAGTAACTATGGCACCTAGGATCACCAATTCTGGTACGGGTGTTCCTAGCGAGAGCATAGTTACAATGCTATTTAAAATTTTGGACTGCCACGCCCACTTTTCCCACATTTGATAAAAAAGTCTGCAACCTTCAATGCCGATTTTTGGCGAACTTGTTCGTATCGTACAGTATTGTAATTATATAATTCGTGTGGAGACAAACTATATTAAACTATACTGAAAGGCGCAAATCGGACTATAAACAAGAACACTAGAAGAGTTACAATATTGATAATTGAACGCAATATCAACCCATAGGTGCAAGCGAGATAGAAACACACAAGCACATGTTCCAACGTTTTCGCTGCCTGTGTGTCGGCAGCGCTGCCCGCGGTAGATGGCTGCGCCGAATACACACATACATACATACATATTTGCATCATATACATATTGCCAAACGTATGTGCATTCGAATACAAACAAACAGATGTGTGTTTGATTATGATTAGATTGTTTTTGTTTCAACGTGTTTTAATGCAAGTAATACACATAGTAATATGTGGATACCGATTTTAATAATTTAATCGGGACAAATGCAGAGAGCATTATACGGTCGGGCGCGCTCGACTGTACTTTTCTTTCTTGTTATTATTATATTACCATATCAGACTTAATTGAAATAGCTTTTTATAAATGTATTGTTAGATCATAATTTTGTACACTTTCTTATTAAGTATCCTATTCCTAACTTAATATGTAAAAAAATAACCATGTTTCCCGTTCAACATAATGGAACTATACTTGACTTCGCTGAAAACAACAACGTGGCAGACTGTGGCAGTAAAATTTTACCAATTGGAATCTGCACCGCTACTCCAACCTCTACTTTCTGCAAACAACTTGAATCAGAAATCTGTGCAATTACACTCGGGATGCATAGCACATTGTAACACCCGTTCCAGCTATGTGCAGGCGCTGGAGGTGATTGATGATGACATCATCATTATAAATGAAGATACAGCTATAATACGATTCTTGCTGACGTTTGACGAAGTGATTAACGTAAATGGGTCTCTGTACGAAAATATAAAAAACATGGTCAGCCGACACCCAGGTTCGGCAATATCGGCTGCTCTAAATATAACTGGCCACCAAGAGATTTTGAGTATGGCATATCTTCAGAGGCTGAACTTTGAAAATCTTCAATACTTATATCGGTAACATCGAAAAGAAACTGTCAGCATGGCCCATATCTTTTGCAGTTTCCCTCATCGCTCTGGTTATTGGTTTCCTTTCCTTTAAGATTTATCAAAGATACAAAACTTATATGCAGCAAAATTCGATACGATCTGTCATAGACACCTTAAGGGAAATCGAGGACGGCCTTCAATCCAGCAAGGGAGGAGTTAACACATCCGATCAATTGAAAGTGAACACCTGCAATTCTGCATGATCAGCAAAGCTGCAACAATGTTTCGTGGAAATTATGCACAGTGCCGCCGTCGATATATCAGGCGACGTCGCGAGTCCGAAATACAATCCATTCATCATAATCGCTAACACAGCGATTATAGATCAGGGCTAGCTTTCAATAAGAACATTTTGTATTTCAGTTTTGAGTTGGAGTTTGACTAATTAAGCAAACAGTAAAGACATTATCCGCTGTTCTTACTGAATTTATACTTAACTCTAAGCTATGTATTGCAACCACTGGGAAAGTGCATACATATGTAGGCCCCACCTCCTCCAATGTTCTTGATCTAACTTTCGAAACACCCTCCATTGTGGACCATACAACTACACGGTTTGAACGTGTCTTTAACAGCACTCCCAATCTCAACTCATACAGGAACCCATGGAATTCTACAAGCGAAGTATCCGTAGGCCAAAAAGGCATTCCTGGAGGAACTTTTGTTTCCAATTGGAATCGATGCCCGAAACAGCAAGACTAAGAAGGCTGCTATCCAAGCAACCGTCTGTTCAACGTCAGCTGAGACTTGATGATGGAGCCTGGACTGAGAGCAGTGAGGAAACTCTAGATGCTCTTATGACCGCCCACTTCCCAGGATCCGTAGAGCTACCGCTCAGGACGAAGCATCAGGACATTTCATCCCCATGGATATATTCACTATCCAAAAGATTTGATGGGCCATTGACTCTTTCAATAGTATAAAGAGCCCAGGTTTTGACGGTATTATTCCATCCACGTTACAGACCACAAAAAAGGTGATCATTCCATGATTTCTCAGTATATTTAGAGCATGTCTCAGTACAGGCCAGATCCATACTGAATAGAGAACAGAGAGAGTAGCATTTCTACCCAAAGCTGGTAAATGTGGCCACAGCAGCCCGATCGACCACAGGAAAATAAGTCCGACGTCATTCCTGCTAAAAACCATGGAGAAGTTACTAGATCTCCATACAAGAAGTAGTGTAGAAGGGAGGCTATACAAAGGAAAATCGGTTGAAACAGCACTGCACACGCTAGTAGCTTCAATCGAAAGTGCTTTTTACCATCATGAATCAGGAGCGTTTAATAAATCCAGTACGGCAGCAATCATTGAGCGGCTAGTGACGATAAACTCCCACCCAACTATCAAACACTGGATACACAATCTCCTGAGCTGCAGGAGAGTCCAGTCGGAGTGGGGACCAGCTAAAGTGGTTAGAGGCGTAAATAGGGGCACCATGCAAGGTGGTGTCCTGTCTCCTCTACTGTGGAACTTAGTAGTAGAAGAGTTGACGAAGAGATTTGACAGGGGGGCCCCGAAAATAACTGCCTATGCGGATAATATAAAAATAATTATTACGGGTGTCCATCAACCCTCAACTCAATTATGGAGAAGACTCTCCGGGAGATTTGTAGATGGGGTAGCAATTCAGGTCTACATATCAATGCGGATATCCTGTTCATGCTGTTCACTAAGAAGTACAAGGTACCGCAACAGATACCCGCGACATTAAACGGCACACAGCTAGAGATAAAATCTCAAGTAATATACCTAGGGACGGTGTTGGACAGCAAACTCACATGGAGGTGTAATGTTGAAGAAAGGGTGTAGATGGCAACCGTAGAGCTGTACGCATAAAAGAAAAAACTCAGCTGCACATGAGGTCTCTCACCCCGTGTTCTTGAGTGAGTTTCTTGCAAGTGCAGTGCGGGGCTCCAGATTAAAGTCGTATTTTCTCGTGCCACAACTGAAATCCAAGTGATATCTTTCATTAGTAGGTTTTCCTACCACGAAGGTACTTGTCTGTTTCTTGAAGCCTGGTCCGGCAGACGCCTTTCCTGCAGGTAAGGGCGGTGTCGTCCTCTCATACTGGAGGGCGAAGGGAAGTGAGGCCGTTCTTTGCTTGAGTTGGCGCCCTTTTTGCTTTCCTCGGGTGTAAAGTGTCCTGTAGATGGTGCATGTCATCTTTGTGTGTGGTCATTTTGGGGCTCAAAGGAGCCAATTAAGAAGCTCCAGCGGGCGTGATCTGACCACGTCAAGCATTGTCGATGAGATGATCCGATACCCATGTGTAGAGACTGCATTTAGCAATTTTGCAGCTGGCGCAATGTTCGAACTGCGCAGAACCGAGCGTCTGAGAAGACTCGTAGGATAGAAGATTATAATATAATAATAATATAATAGGCAAATTTTATATAAGATATTGTGCAAGTTTAATGGAATAAAATAAAACAAGAAAGAAAAAAGTACAGTCGAGCGCGCCCGACCGTATAATACTCTCTGCATTTTCCCGATTAAATTATTAAAATCGGTATCCAGATATTACAATGAATAGTACTTGCATTAAAACACGTTGAAACAAAAACAATCTAACATAATCAAACATACATCTGTTTGTTTGTATGCGAATACACATACGTTTGGCAATATGTATATGATGCAAATATGTATGTATGTATGTGTGTATTCGGCGCAGCCAGCGACCGCGGGCAGCGCTGCCGGCACACAGGCATCAAAAACGTTCGAACATGTGCTTGTGTGTTTCTATCTCGCTTGCACCTATGGGTTGGTATTGCGTTCAATTATCAATATTGTAACGCTTCTAGTTTTCTTGTTTATAGTCCGATTTTAATGCGCCTTTCAGTATAGTTTAATATAGTTAGTCTCCACACGAATTATATAATTACAATACTGTACGATACGAACAAGTTCGCCAAACCCGGCATTGAAGGTTGCAGACTTTTTTATCAAATGTGGGAAAAGTGGGCGTGGCAGTCCAAAATTTTAAATAGCAATGTAACTATGCTCTCGCTAGGAACTCCGGTACCAGAATTGGTGATCCTAGGTACCATAGTTACTGAGATATTTGCCGAAAACACCAATTTTTTCCGAGGTGTGTCCAGTGTTTTGGTTATTGTGGGCGAATGGGGCGTGGCATCGAAAAAAAAAAAGATTCTTGTATTGACTGACTAAATATCTGATCGTTTGACACCAAGCTCGAACTTGTAGCTCTTACCATCTCTGAAATCTGTTTGTTCATACGGACAGACAGACAGACAGACAGACAGACAGACAGACAGACAGACAGACAGACAGACAGACGGACAGACGGACAGACGGACATGGCTATATCGACTCGGCTTGTGATGCTGATCAAGAATATATATACTTTATGGGGTCTGCCACGCCTCCTTCTGCCTGTTATATACTTTGCACAAACCCAATATACTCTTGCAGAGAGTATAAAAAAACCACGTCTAATGCACTGGATCTACATAGCGATTGTGCGTCCAACACTGCGCTTTGGGGCTCTAGTCTGGTGGCAAGGTACCGAGAAGGTAACCTACCTAGCCCGCATGGAAAAAGTTCAGAGACAGGCGCTGCTCTGCATTACCAGCAAAAGCTCTGCAGACACTGCTAGGGATTGCCCCCTGAACCTGCAAGCCCGACTTGTGGCAGCGATGTCGAAAAAGAAGTAAAAAATATGCGATACTGCTCGTACACAGTAAAAAACAAGAAAGAAAAGTACAGTCGAGCGCGCCCGACCGTATAATACTCTCTGCATTTGTCCCGATTAAATTATTAAAATCAGTATCGAGATATTACAATGTGAATTACTTGCATTAAAACACGTTGAAATAAAAACAATCTAAGCATAATCAAACACACATCTGTTTGTTTGTATTCGAATACACATACGTTTGGCAATATGTATATGATGCAAATATGTATGTATGTATGTGTGTATTCGGCGCAGCCAGCGACCGCGGGCAGCGCTGCCGACACACAGGCAGCGAAAACGTTCGAACATGTGCTTGTGTGTTTCTATCTTGCTTGCACCAATGGGTTGGTATTGCGTTCAATTATCAATATTGTAATGCTTCGAGTTTTCATGTTTATAGTCCGATTTTAATGGGCCTTTCAGGATAGTTTAATATAGTTAGTCTCCACACCAGTTATAAACTACAATACTGTACGATACGTAAAAACGGCATTGAAGCTTGAAAATTGTTTTATAAACTGTGGGAAAAGTGGGCGTGGCAGTCAAAAATTTTAAATGGCAATGTAACTATGCTCTCGCAAGGAACATCCGTACCAGAATTGGTGATCCTAGGTGCCATAGTTACTGAGATATTTGCCGAAAACACAAATTTTTCACGAGGTGTGTCCAGTTTTTTGCTTATTGTGGGCGAATGGGGCGTGGCATCGAAAAAAAAAAAGATTCTTGTATTGACTGACTAAATATCTGATCGTTTGACACCAAGCTCGAACTTGTAGCTCTTACCATCTCTGAAATCTGTTTGTTCATACGGACAGACAGACAGACGGACAGACGGACAGACGGACATGGCTATATCGACTCGGCTTGTGATGCTGATCAAGAATATATATACTTTATGGGGTCTGCCACGCCTCCTTCTGCCTGTTACATACTTTTGCACAAACCCAATATACTCTTGCAGAGAGTATAATTATTGGAGTGTGTGTTTTGGGTATTCTTACATGCGGTGTATCGCTGCAGTTCTCTAGTGCACATCCACTGAGTTCCAAGCCACCAAGGCATAGACGGCAATGAAAAGGCTGACACTCTAGCCAAAGCTGGCGTCAATCTCCCAGCATGCATGAAAGAAGACGTCGCAATCTCACTGAGATCACTTCGAAGTAATCTCAGTGAGATCAGTACCAAAGAGAGCTTAAATCCTCAAGCACCTCCTATGCCACTGCTGCGCTTTTGCCCGCACAAGGCTAAAGTGTCTAGGGGCGCCCCTACTACATTCACTCAAGGATGCCTCCAAAAGAGAGCCTGGAGAACTGCTGGCCTTTGCCAAGCATTCTCGCATCCTGTCAGACTACGAGTAACGGATCCTCCACGAAGGAACTACTAAGGGCCATCAAATGGCCGACCCCATAAAGTATATATATTCTTGATCAGCGTCACAAGCCGAGTCGATATAGCCATGTCCATCTGTCTGTCTGCCCGTTCGTCCGTATGAGCACCTGGATCTTTTAAACTACAAGAGCTGGAGACACCAAAATTGGAATGTAAGTCAGTAATTTTTGCGAGCAGACGAAGTTTATTTCAAATTATTGCGACGCCCCTTACCGCCCCCGCAATGAGCAAAAAACCGGACACATCTTGGAAACAAAAATTTTGGTATGCAGATTCGTAGAGACAGCCTTATTGCAATACCATTAGAAATGTTGAGCTGCCACGCCCCCTTTTCTCACAAGACCTAAAAAAAAACTTTCATACTTCAATGCTGTTTTAAAGGTATTTATTCAAATAGTACAGTGTTGTAATTTAACATTCGTTTGGATACATATCATATCAAACTATCCAGAAAGTTGCTAGAAATCCTACTTTTAACAAAAGAGCTATCACGTAACAATATTTATGTTATTTAACTGCAATATCACTGTGTGCGCGCAAGCGAAACAGAAACATACAAACATATGTTCGAATGTTTTCTCTGCATGTGTGGCGGCAGCGCTGCCCTCAGACGCTGGACCGTTCCGACCAATGCTATATATACATACATAAATATAATATCAAACGAATTTGATATACTTAGTTTAATTATGTTTTAACGCGTTCTAATACAAGTACTATCCATTGTAACATCATCATTATATTTTCTATTTGTATGAAAATTCGCACTACTGTACGAGTGCGGGGTCTTTTACAGTCGGCTTGCTCGACTGTAGCCTTTTCTTACTTGTTTATTATGGCTCAGAATGTTACCTTTCCATTGATGTGCATATAAAGTTATCAAATATAACACTTACATATTTTTAATTAATTAAAAGGGAGAACCTCCAAAATTAGCGTTACTTTAATATTCGGTTTACATATACATTTTTAAAGAGTCAGTGCTCGATTTAACAAGAAGAATGTCCATTTTATCCACCCACTATATACATTTTGTTGTTATACTCTCTGCAAGAGCATATTGGTTTGTGCAAAAGTATGTAACAGGCATTAGGAGCCGTGGCAGACCCCATAAAGTATATACATTCTTGATCAGCATCAGAAGCCGTGCCGATGTAACCATGTCCGTCTGTCTGTCCGTATGAACAAACAGATTTCAGAGATAGAAAGAGCTACAAGATCGAGCTTGGTGTCAATCGATCACAAATTTAGTCAGTCAACACAAGAATCTTTTTTTTTTCGATGCCACTCCCCATTCGTCCACAATGAGCAAAAAACTAAACACACCTCGGACAAAATCGTTGTTTTCTGCGAATATCTTTATAACTATGTCACTTAGGAACACCAATTTTGGTACGCAAGTTCCCAGCGACAGCAAAAATTTTTGAGCTGCCACGCCCCCCTCCATTGATATACCTGGATACCGATTTTAACAATTTAATCGGGACAAATCCAGAGAGTATTATACGTTCGGACGTACTCGACTGTACTTTTCTTTTTCTTGTACATAGATCGTTTTTGTTTCAGCGTATTTTAAAGCAAGTACTACACATTGTAATATCGATACCGATTTTAATAATTTAATCGGGAAAAAATTCAGAAAATATAATATAGTCGGGCCTCATGGAATACTATTATGAAGTTGAACGTAGATTGACATTGGTTGCAAATAAGATCGTGATGACACATCAAGGAGATACAGCAAAATTGCTCAACGAAGAAGTAACAGCTGATGCTTTGCATGCCTTCGTTTCAGGCCTTAAGAAATCACTGAAAGCAGTGGTATTGCCGGCTCAGCCAAGAGATTTGCAATCGGCATTAGCTTTTTCCAGGGAGGCAGAAGCAAATATAAAGCGTAGCATTTTTTCAGCCACATATGCTAAAGCTATGGAGAACAGGGCTCATGCAGGTGAAAATAGCAAATACCAGGCGCGCTCATACGATAAACAGGGGAAAAACAATGGAGCCGGATATGGCCAAGATAGAAACCCACATTTTTTTCAAAAAAACAAAATAATTAGCTGCAAATAAACAGTAGTTAGAGTCCTAAAGAGACAAAATTTCAGCACCAGAACCAATGGATACGGGATTTACCATGACTAAGTTTAGGCAGCCTACCGCATTTGGGCAGAATCAAGAGGCTAACACCCAGAACGAAAACTCACAGGCTCAAAAGAGGCAGCGTTCTGAACGAATGACGGACCAGAGACGTCAGCGTGTGCAAAACACCATTTAGCAAGCGAACAATGACCAAGATCAAGATTATTATAGGGCAGCCGCAGCCGCTGAAACAGCAAGTGACAATGACTTGGTGAATTTTTTTAGTAAGCGCTCACGGTTGCCGTTCGTCGAACGACAGCTGGCTGGGAGAAAACTAAAGATATTGATTGACACAGAAGCGGCCAAAAACTACATCAAGCCCGTAAAGGAGCTAAAAATGTAATCCCGGTCAGCCCACCTTTCACGGTTAGTTCCATCCACGGTTCTAACAATGAACATTGTTGTACCGGAAGTCATAAAAGCTGAATTTAGGGGTATGATTTTGAACAGATCTAGAGCATTTACGACCTCTGACGAGGCGTTGCCGTTCAATACATCTGTTGTGCCTACGATCCATATAGAGGACGATAAGCCCGTATATTCAAATATATATATCCGCATCCCGCATGTTAAAAAAGAAATTAAAGATTTGCTGCAAAATGGCATCACTAGGCCTTCAAGGTCAACATGGGTCGTTGACAAAAAGGGTTTCAACGAAAGTGGGAGCAGGAATAAGCGACTGGTAATTGACTTTAGGAAACTAATTGAAAACATAAGTATCCAATGCCCAACATATCCATGATATTGTCGAACATGGGTAAAGCCAAATACTTTACGACATTAAGTCTAAAGTCCGCCCAGCACCAAATTTACTTGGCAGAGCAAGATCGCGAGAAAACAGCTTTCTCCGTAAACGGCGGAAAGTATGAACTCTGCAGACTACCGTTCGAATTGAAGAATGCGGGAAGCATCTTGCAAAGAGCGATATACGACGTGTTGCCTGAACAAATTGGAAAATCTTGTTATGTTTACGTTGACGAGGTAATAATTTTTTCTGAAAATGAAAAGGATCAAGTAAAGCACATAAATTGGGTTCTAAGGACCCTATGCGATGCCGATATGAAAGTTTCAAAAGAGAAAACGCATTTTTTCAAAACAAGCGTAGAATATTTAGGGTTCATCGTGACTCTGGGTGGCGTTAAAACAGACCCAGAAAAGGAAAAGGCTATACAAGAATATCCAGACCCGAAATCCCTGTATGAGCTTAGGTCGTTCCTAGGATTAGCCAGTTACTACAGATGTTTTATTAAAGACTTTGCAGCAATTGCAAAGCCGTTGACAAATTTGTTGAAAGGAGAGAATAAGTACATTAGTAAACACATGTCAAAGAAAACAACCATAGATTTTGGTACTCCAGAGCGAGATGCGTTCGAAAAATTAAGGAATGTTCTAGCCTCAGAGGATGTTACTCTCAGATACCCAGATTTCCATTCGACTTGACAACGGATGCCTCTGCTCATGGTATTGACGCACTACCGTCTCAGGACAACAGACCCATAACAATGATTTAGAGATCATTAAAAGACTGTGAGTTACACTATGGCACCAACAAGAGGGAACTATTAGCTATAGTTTGGGCCCTGGAAATGTTACAACAATACCTATATGGTACAAGGGACATCAACATATACACAGATCACCAGCCATTATCGTTTGCGGTGTCTGATAGAAACCCCAATGCAAATATAAAAAGATGGAAAGCGTATATTGACGAGCATAAGATCCACTACAAACCGGGTAAAGAAAACCACGTAGCAGACGCACTCTCGCGACAGAACGTGAATGCTCTGCAAAGTGAAGTAGTATCCGACGCAGCAACAATTCATAGTGAATTATCTGTAACTTATACAATAGAAGCTACTGAGAAACCTTTGAATTGTTTTAGAAAACAAATGGAAAAAAACAAAATTCGCTTTACTGATAGAAATGAAATCCTAAACTGCAGAACTTGCACTAAGTCCAAATACGACAGGCACCCGAAAAAACAAATTCTCGGAGAAACACCAACACCATCATTTCCCGGCGAGCGGTTGCACATTGACATTTTCTCGACCGATAAGAAACAATTTCTGACATGTGTCGATAAGTTGTCTAAATTCGCAATAGTGCAACCAATAATATCACGTACCATAACAGACGTGAAAGGCCCTATCATCCAAATTATAAACTTTTTTCCCAAAACAAAGTTTGTGTATTGTGATAATGAGGCAGCATTTAATTCACAAACCATTACGTCTCTGTTAAAGAACAAATTTTGAAATTGATATGGTATATGCACCACCATTACATAATATTTCTAATGGCCAAGTGGAACGATTCCACAGCACGTTGTCGGAAATTGCTAAATGCATTAAGCTGGAAGGAAAGATCGACGATACGATCGAAGTTATCCTACTTGCAACTCTAGAGTACAACCGTTCACTGCATTCAGTGACAGGCAAGAAACCGATAGAATTGATTACATTCATCGACTGATGAATTTAGGGAAGCCATTGAAGCAAAGATTGAGAAAACCCAGCAGGTACAACTGGACAGAAACAATCCACACAGGCAAAACGGAATATTTGAGGTAGGAGAAAAAGTCTTCATCAAATCCAACAAAAGACTTGGAAACAAGCTTACCCCTTTGTGCTCAGAAGAGGTAATACAACGTAATACAACGTCATTAAGGGGAGGGTGGTCAACAAGGACAACATAAAATAGGAATTATATTAACGATTATAAGTTAGCATTCGAATTAAGAAACACAGTAGGGTTAATCCAATTTATTTTTCTTGTAGTTTTATTTGGTCGATTTTATCCGTAATATGTATAATAAATGCTCGGATCACCGACTATTATCATTCTAATTACATTCCCATAGTAGATGGAAATGTAATGATTTGGGAACACCATGACTTTGCACGACACTCAAGTAATTTGACCGATTTTTTAAGTATTATAGAAGAAACAAAAAATTGTCCGAGTACTTTCCCCAGTCTCATATGAGAAAACTATTGAAAGTTGTTACGACTCGGCTTGTCTTCCCTGGGGCTACCACGGCTAGCTCATTCGCCTCAGTGCGGGGTTGTTAACCAAAGCCCACCGAGCGTACAATCCACAATCATCGATTGGGGAACCTCTACACGAACACTACCAACACTAAACAACTATCGGCCATCTCCATCGGCGGCATCGATGTTTTGCCGCAACGTACCCACCCTACCTGTGGCGGCAGCATTCAAACCGTTTTGCTGCGGCACCCATAATCAAATGTCTATGTCAGCTCGCTTACTCCAGGCTATGCATTCCCCCTTCCATCAATAACTCTACTCGCACATATTCATTTTGACATAATCATACATATATTCTCTTACTATTACTATACACTAATTGGTACTTATTTATATATATATTTTACACACTATTAAATTTCATTTTTATTTACCTTTATTTTTTTATGTTTACTTAAAATTTTCAATTTTTTGCCTATTTCATGTAGTCTTTTTTTATTTGTTTGTGTGCATTCGCCTATCTTTATCTGAGCGAGGATCTCGGGGGTACCTAAAACAACCAATGAGCTCAAAGGGGGTATAGGGGGCCGGACGGTGCCAATAAGATGTATCTTGGCAGGTACTAAGTGTACCACAGTGTCATTAACGTCTGAGCGAACAAAATACACAACACGGAAAAAAAACCAACTAGAAATTTTGACAAACGATGTTTTCGGTCATTTAAATAATTATTAATTCTAATTTTTTTTATATAAAATAAATAAACATATGAATAAATAAATGTCTTTAAAAAAAACGATGGTTTTGTATTGTTTTTTTTTTTTGAAATCGTTTGGTCATTGTCACGGAATTGTAGACAGTCCATCTTTGAAATGGGTTTGTTCTATATCGACTCGGCAGACAACACTTTGTGATGCTGATCAAATATATATAACGTTTCGTATGGGGTCTGCCGTATTCATATGCGCACCTTCTGCCTGTTACATGCTTTTGCACGGAAACCCACAAGAAAAAAACTCCACTCGCAGAGAGTATAAAAGAGCAAAAAGAAATTTTCGTCAAGGAACATAACAGAGTTTGACTCTCAGAACTGTTCAAGAAAACATAAAACAAATTCTTGAAGACTATTTTTTCCCAAAAATTACTCGTTTAGCTAAAGAAATTATTCAAAATTGCAAAACTTGCAGTGAAGCGAAATACGACAGACACCCAAGGAAACAGTACATCGGCGAAACTCCAATCCCCAGTCAAGTATGAAAATTCTCTACATGAACATTTTCCCCACAGACAAAAAATATTTCTTAACCTGTATCGATAAATTTTCAAAATTTGCCACTGTCCAACCCATAGCTTCCAGAACAATAATAGATATTGAGCCCTCAATTTTACAACATTTGAACTATTATCCCAGTACGAGAATTATCTATTGTGATAATGAACCGTCAATAAATTTAGAACAAAATCGTCTTTAAAAAATCGTCTTAATGTAGAAATTGTAAATTATTCGTCATTGCACAGCTCGTCAAATGGGCAAGTAGAAAGATTTGACAGTGCACTTGCAGAAATCGCCAGATGCTTAAAATTAGAAAAACACTTAAATGACACAACAGAACTCATACTTCAAGCAACAATAGAATGCAATAAAACCATACATTCTGTTGTAAATAGGAAAACCAATTGACATAGTCTACGCAGCTCGCCCAGAATTTGAAGCCGAAAAAAGCGAAAAATATCTAAAAGCACAGGACATATTACTACAAAGACAAAATACCGACAGAAGAAATAGAACTTTCCAAGTAGGCGACAAAGTACTCATGAAACTGAATAAACTTGGGAACAAGCTAACACCATAATTTGAAGAAATTTTACAGTGGAAGCCGATTTGGGGTCAACAATTTTTTGACAAAGGGAGGAGGTACATAGGATAACTTAAGATAAAAAAGGAAGAAAAAAAGCCTTCTAGTATCTATTCTGCTCTGTATTTTTACTAGGGTTTGGATTCTATGCTTTATGCTCCTAGTAGCAACAACAACCGAAACAAGTAAGAAAGGCTACAGTCGATCGAGCCGACTATAAAAAGACCCCCGTACTCTCATAGTAGTAGTAGTATTCAATTTGAATTCAAATTTTCAAATGAAATTTAAAAAATTTTAATTTTATATGTACATTTTGAATTGAAATTAAAAAAAAATTAAATTAACAATTCGCATTGCCGCAACTCTATCAGTTGCACCACGCGCCACTTTCAAAATTCTCCGATAATCCAGCATTTACATATTATTTATACAAACACACATTCGTTTGAAATTATATGTATGCGTATGTATGTATGTGTGTGTATTCGGCGCGGCCAGCGTCTGCCGGCAGCGCTGTCGCCACACAAGCATCGAAAACGTTCGAACATGTGTTTGTATGTTTCTGTCTCGCTCTCGCGCGTAAGTGATATTGCCATTAAATAACAAACTTTCTAACGCAGTAGCTCTTTTGTTAAAGGTAGTATTTTTGATGCCACTTTCAGAATAGTTTGATTTTATATGTCTCTATACTTATGTTGAATTACAACACCCTACTATATGAATAAATGCCTTAAACATGGCATTAAAGCGAAAACGTTTGGTTAACTCTCTTGAGAAAGGGGGCGTGGCAGCTCAAAATTTTTAATGGCATTGCATTAAGGCTGTCTCTAGCAACCTGTTTCCTAAGTGCCATAGTTACTGAGTTATTCGCCTAAAACTACATTTTTTCGAGGTGTGTCTGGTTTTTTTGCTCATTGCGGGGCGGTAAGGGGCGTGGCAGAAATTTGAAAGAAAAAAAACTTTAGAGTACGGGGTCTAAAATTATCAACTACACCAACTCGGACTATATCCCAATCATGGACGGAAACGCTGTAATTTGGGGAACACTTTAATATTATAAGACATTCTACTAACCTAACAATGTACTCGGAAATTGTGAAGGAAACAAAGTCATTAATGATACATTTTCCACAGTCACACATGAAAAAAAGATTCTTGAATCAGACTTAGGTCACATTAAATCATTACTAGAGACAGTAAATATCCACCATAGACAAGCTAGAAGTATAAACATCTTAGGAACAGCCTTAAAGGTAGTCGCAGGGATCCCTGATTTTGACGACTTTGAACAAGTAAAATTTAATCAACAAAAACTACGAGACTTAATCAATCAACAGATAGTTATAAACACCAAAGTGCAGGAAAAAAAAATAATAATTTAACAGAATCCGTAAACACAATAATAAGCTTTGCAAAACAAAACAAATCGAAAAAGGATACCTCTACCAAACATTACTCACAAAAAATAGAATAATAATTTAGGAACTTAAATCATTAACGTTGTCCATTACACTCGCAAAGATCCAAATCATAAACAATTCTTGACTCTAATGATCTAAACTAAATTTTATACTCTCTGCAAGAGTATATTGGGTTTGTGCAAAGTATGTAACAGGCAGAAGGAGGCGTGGCAGACCCCATAAAAGTATATATATTCTTGATCAGCATCACAAGCCGAGTCGATATAGCCATGTTCGTCTGTCCGTCTGTCTGTCTGTCCGTCCGTATGAACAAACAGATTTCAGAGATGGTAAGAGCTACAAGTTCGAGCTTGGTGTCAAACGATCAGATATTTAGTCAGTCAATACAAGAATCTTTTTTTTTTCGCTGCCACGCCCCATTCGCCCACAATAAGCAAAAACTGGACACACCTTGTGAAAAATTGGTGTTTTCGGCAAATATCTCAGTAACTATGGCACCTAGGATCACCAATTCTGGTACGGGTGTTCCCTAGCGAGCATAGTTACAATGCTATTTAAAATTTTGGACTGCCACGCCCACTTTTCCCATTTGATAAAAAAGTCTGCAACCTTCAATGCCGATTTTTGGCGAACTTGTTCGTATCGTACAGTATTGTAATTATATAATTCGTGTGGAGACAAACTATATTAAACTATACTGAAAGGCGCAAATCGGACTATAAACAAGAACACTAGAAGAGTTACAATATTGATAATTGAACGCAATATCAACCCATAGGTGCAAGCGAGATAGAAACACACAAGCACATGTTCCAACGTTTTCGCTGCCTGTGTGTCGGCAGCGCTGCCCGCGGTCGCTGGCTGCGCCGAATACACACATACATACATACATATTTGCATCATATACATATTGCCAAACGTATGTGCATTCGAATACAAACAAACAGATGTGTGTTTGATTATGATTAGATTGTTTTTGTTTCAACGTGTTTTAATGCAAGTAATACACATAGTAATATGTGGATACCGATTTTAATAATTTAATCGGGACAAATGCAGAGAGCATTATACGGTCGGGCGCGCTCGACTGTACTTTTCTTTCTTGTTATTATTATATTACCATATCAGACTTAATTGAAATAGCTTTTATAAATGTATTGTTAGATCATAATTTTGTACACTTTCTTATTAAGTATCCTATTCCTAACTTAATATGTAAAAAAATAACCATGTTTCCCGTTCAACATAATGGAACTATACTTGACTTCGCTGAAAACAACAACGTGGCAGACTGTGGCAGTAAAATTTTACCAATTGGAATCTGCACCGCTACTCCAACCTCTACTTTCTGCAAACAACTTGAATCAGAAATCTGTGCAATTACACTCGGGATGCATAGCACATTGTAACACCCGTTCCAGCTATGTGCAGGCGCTGGAGGTGATTGATGATGACATCATTATAAATGAAGATACAGCTATAATACGATTCTTGCTGACGTTTGACGAAGTGATTAACGTAAATGGGTCTCTGTACGAAAATATAAAAAACATGGTCAGCCGACACCCAGGTTCGGCAATATCGGCTGCTCTAAATATAACTGGCCACCAAGAGATTTTGAGTATGGCATATCTTCAGAGGCTGAACTTTGAAAATCTTCAATACTTATATCGGTAACATCGAAAAGAAACTGTCAGCATGGCCCATATCTTTTTTGCAGTTTCCCTCATCGCTCTGGTTATTGGTTTCCTTTCCTTTAAGATTTATCAAAGATACAAAACTTATATGCAGCAAAATTCGATACGATCTGTCATAGACACCTTAAGGGAAATCGAGGACGGCCTTCAATCCAGCAAGGGAGGAGTTAACACATCCGATCAATTGAAAGTGAACACCTGCAATTCTGCATGATCAGCAAAGCTGCAACAATGTTTCGTGGAAATTATGCACAGTGCCGCCGTCGATATATCAGGCGACGTCGCGAGTCCGAAATACAATCCATTCATCATAATCGCTAACACAGCGATTATAGATCAGGGCTAGCTTTCAATAAGAACATTTTGTATTTCAGTTTTGAGTTGGAGTTTGACTAATTAAGCAAACAGTAAAGACATTATCCGCTGTTCTTACTGAATTTATACTTAACTCTAAGCTATGTATTGCAACCACTGGGAAAGTGCATACATATGTAGGCCCCACCTCCTCCAATGTTCTTGATCTAACTTTCGAAACACCCTCCATTGTGGACCATACAACTACACGGTTTGAACGTGTCTTTAACAGCACTCCCAATCTCAACTCATACAGGAACCCATGGAATTCTACAAGCGAAGTATCCGTAGGCCAAAAGGCATTCCTGGAGGAACTTTTGTTTCCAATTGGAATCGATGCCCGAAACAGCAAGACTAAGAAGGCTGCTATCCAAGCAACCGTCTGTTCAACGTCAGCTGAGACTTGATGATGGAGCCTGGACTGAGAGCAGTGAGGAAACTCTAGATGCTCTTATGACCGCCCACTTCCCAGGATCCGTAGAGCTACCGCTCAGGACGAAGCATCAGGACATTTCATCCCCATGGATATATTCACTATCAAAAGATTTGATGGGCCATTGACTCTTTCAATAGTATAAAGAGCCCAGGTTTTGACGGTATTATTCCATCCACGTTACAGACCACAAAAAAGGTGATCATTCCATGATTTCTCAGTATATTTAGAGCATGTCTCAGTACAGGCCAGATCCATACTGAATAGAGAACAGAGAGAGTAGCATTTCTACCCAAAGCTGGTAAATGTGGCCACAGCAGCCCGATCGACCACAGGAAAATAAGTCCGACGTCATTCCTGCTAAAAACCATGGAGAAGTTACTAGATCTCCATACAAGAAGTAGTGTAGAAGGGAGGCTATACAAAGGAAAATCGGTTGAAACAGCACTGCACACGCTAGTAGCTTCAATCGAAAGTGCTTTTACCATCATGAATCAGGAGCGTTTAATAAATCCAGTACGGCAGCAATCATTGAGCGGCTAGTGACGATAAACTCCCCACCCAACTATCAAACACTGGATACACAATCTCCTGAGCTGCAGGAGAGTCCAGTCGGAGTGGGGACCAGCTAAAGTGGTTAGAGGCGTAAATAGGGGCACCATGCAAGGTGGTGTCCTGTCTCCTCTACTGTGGAACTTAGTAGTAGAAGAGTTGACGAAGAGATTTGACAGGGGGGCCCCCGAAAATAACTGCCTATGCGGATAATATAAAAATAATTATTACGGGTGTCCATCAACCCTCAACTCAATTATGGAGAAGACTCTCCGGGAGATTTGTAGATGGGGTAGCAATTCAGGTCTACATATCAATGCGGATATCCTGTTCATGCTGTTCACTAAGAAGTACAAGGTACCGCAACAGATACCCGCGACATTAAACGGCACACAGCTAGAGATAAAATCTCAAGTAATATACCTAGGGACGGTGTTGGACAGCAAACTCACATGGAGGTGTAATGTTGAAGAAAGGGTGTAGATGGCAACCGTAGAGCTGTACGCATAAAAGAAAAAAAACTCAGCTGCACATGAGGTCTCTCACCCCGTGTTCTTGGTGAGTTTCTTTGCAAGTGCAGTGCGGGGCTCCAGATTAAAGTCGTATTTTCTCGTGCCACAACTGAAATCAAGTGATATCTTTCATTAGTAGGTTTTCCTACCACGAAGGTACTTGTCTGTTTCTTGAAGCCTGGTCCGGCAGACGCCTTTCCTGCAGGTAAGGGCGGTGTCGTCCTCTCATACTGGAGGGCGAAGGGAAGTGAGCCGTTCTTTGCTTGAGTTGGCGCCCTTTTGCTTTCCTCGGGTGTAAAGTGTCCTGTAGATGGTGCATGTCATCTTTGTGTGTGGTCATTTTGGGGCTCAAAGGAGCCAATTAAGAAGCTCCAGCGGGCGTGATCTGACCACGTCAAGCATTGTCGATGAGATGATCCGAGACCCATGTGTAGAGACTGCATTTAGCAATTTTGCAGCTGGCGCAATGTTCGAACTGCGCAGAACCGAGCGTCTGAGAAGACTCGTAGGATAGAAGATTATAATATAATAATAATATAATAGGCAAATTTTATATAAGATATTGTGCAAGTTTAATGGAATAAAATAAAACAAGAAAGAAAAGTACAGTCGAGCGCGCCCGACCGTATAATACTCTCTGCATTTTCCCGATTAAATTATTAAAATCGGTATCCAGATATTACAATGAATAGTACTTGCATTAAAACACGTTGAAACAAAAACAATCTAACATAATCAAACATACATCTGTTTGTTTGTATGCGAATACACATACGTTTGGCAATATGTATATGATGCAAATATGTATGTATGTATGTGTGTATTCGGCGCAGCCAGCGACCGCGGGCAGCGCTGCCGGCACCTGAGGCATCAAAAACGTTCGAACATGTGCTTGTGTGTTTCTATCTCGCTTGCACCTATGGGTTGGTATTGCGTTCAATTATCAATATTGTAACGCTTCTAGTTTTCTTGTTTATAGTCCGATTTTAATGCGCCTTTCAGTATAGTTTAATATAGTTAGTCTCCACACGAATTATATAATTACAATACTGTACGATACGAACAAGTTCGCCAAACCCGGCATTGAAGGTTGCAGACTTTTTTATCAAATGTGGGAAAAGTGGGCGTGGCAGTCCAAAATTTTAAATAGCAATGTAACTATGCTCTCGCTAGGAACTCCGGTACCAGAATTGGTGATCCTAGGTACCATAGTTACTGAGATATTTGCCGAAAACACCAATTTTTTCCGAGGTGTGTCCAGTGTTTTGGTTATTGTGGGCGAATGGGGCGTGGCATCGAAAAAAAAAAAGATTCTTGTATTGACTGACTAAATATCTGATCGTTTGACACCAAGCTCGAACTTGTAGCTCTTACCATCTCTGAAATCTGTTTGTTCATACGGACAGACAGACAGACAGACAGACAGACAGACAGACAGACAGACAGACAGACAGACGGACAGACGGACAGACGGACATGGCTATATCGACTCGGCTTGTGATGCTGATCAAGAATATATATACTTTATGGGGTCTGCCACGCCTCCTTCTGCCTGTTATATACTTTGCACAAACCCAATATACTCTTGCAGAGAGTATAAAAAAACCCACGTCTAATGCACTGGATCTACATAGCGATTGTGCGTCCAACACTGCGCTTTGGGGCTCTAGTCTGGTGGCAAGGTACCGAGAAGGTAACCTACCTAGCCCGCATGGAAAAAGTTCAGAGACAGGCGCTGCTCTGCATTACCAGCAAAAGCTCTGCAGACACTGCTAGGGATTGCCCCCCTGAACCTGCAAGCCCGACTTGTGGCAGCGATGTCGAAAAGAAGTAAAAAATATGCGATACTGCTCGTACACAGTAAAAAACAAGAAAGAAAAGTACAGTCGAGCGCGCCCGACCGTATAATACTCTCTGCATTTGTCCCGATTAAATTATTAAAATCAGTATCGAGATATTACAATGTGAATTACTTGCATTAAAACACGTTGAAATAAAAACAATCTAAGCATAATCAAACACACATCTGTTTGTTTGTATTCGAATACACATACGTTTGGCAATATGTATATGATGCAAATATGTATGTATGTATGTGTATTCGGCGCAGCCAGCGACCGCGGGCAGCGCTGCCGACACACAGGCAGCGAAAAACGTTCGAACATGTGCTTGTGTGTTTCTATCTTGCTTGCACCAATGGGTTGGTATTGCGTTCAATTATCAATATTGTAATGCTTCGAGTTTTCATGTTTATAGTCCGATTTTAATGGGCCTTTCAGGATAGTTTAATATAGTTAGTCTCCACACCAGTTATAAACTACAATACTGTACGATACGTAAAAAACGGCATTGAAGCTTGAAAATTGTTTTATAAACTGTGGGAAAAGTGGGCGTGGCAGTCAAAAATTTTAAATGGCAATGTAACTATGCTCTCGCAAGGAACATCCGTACCAGAATTGGTGATCCTAGGTGCCATAGTTACTGAGATATTTGCCGAAAACACAAAATTTTCACGAGGTGTGTCCAGTTTTTTGCTTATTGTGGGCGAATGGGCGTGGCATCGAAAAAAAAAAGATTCTTGTATTGACTGACTAAATATCTGATCGTTTGACACCAAGCTCGAACTTGTAGCTCTTTACCATGCCTGGAGAACTGCTGGCCTTTGCCAAGCATTCTCGCATCCTGTCAGACTACGAGTAACGGATCCTCCACGAAGGAACTACTAAGGGCCATCAAATGGCCGACCCCATAAAGTATATATATTCTTGATCAGCGTCACAAGCCGAGTCGATATAGCCATGTCCATCTGTCTGTCTGCCCGTTCGTCCGTATGAGCACCTGGATCTTTTAAACTACAAGAGCTGGAGACACCAAAATTGGAATGTAAGTCAGTAATTTTTGCGAGCAGACGAAGTTTACCGGACACATCTTGGAAACAAAAATTTTGGTATGCAGATTCGTAGAGACAGCCTTATTGCAATACCATTAGAAATGTTGAGCTGCCACGCCCCCTTTTCTCACAAGACCTAAAAAAAACTTTCATACTTCAATGCTGTTTTAAAGGTATTTATTCAAATAGTACAGTGTTGTAATTTAACATTCGTTTGGATACATATCATATCAAACTATCCAGAAAGTTGCTAGAAATCCTACTTTTAACAAAAGAGCTATCACGTAACAATATTTATGTTATTTAACTGCAATATCACTGTGTGCGCGCAAGCGAAAACAGAAACATACAAACATATGTTCGAATGTTTTCTCTGCATGTGTGGCGGCAGCGCTGCCCTCAGACGCTGGACCGTTCCGACCAATGCTATATATACATACATAAATATAATATCAAACGAATTTGATATACTTAGTTTAATTATGTTTTAACGCGTTCTAATACAAGTACTATCCATTGTAACATCATCATTATATTTTCTATTTGTATGAAAATTCGCACTACTGTACGAGTGCGGGGTCTTTTACAGTCGGCTTGCTCGACTGTAGCCTTTCTTACTTGTTTATTATGGCTCAGAATGTTACCTTTCCATTGATGTGCATATAAAGTTATCAAATATAACACTTACATATTTTTAATTAATTAAAAGGGAGAACCTCCAAAATTAGCGTTACTATAATATTCGGTTTACATATACATTTTTAAAGAGTCAGTGCTCGATTTAACAAGAAGAATGTCCATTTTATCCACCCACTATATACATTTTGTTGTTATACTCTCTGCAAGAGCATATTGGATTTGTGCAAAAGTATGTAACAGGCATTAGGAGCCGTGGCAGACCCCATAAAGTATATACATTCTTGATCAGCATCAGAAGCCGTGCCGATGTAACCATGTCCGTCTGTCTGTCCGTATGAACAAACAGATTTCAGAGATAGAAAGAGCTACAAGATCGAGCTTGGTGTCAATCGATCACAAATTTAGTCAGTCAACACAAGAATCTTTTTTTTTTTTCGATGCCACTCCCATTCGTCCACAATGAGCAAAAAACTAAACACACCTCGGACAAAATCGTTGTTTTCTGCGAATATCTTTATAACTATGTCACTTAGGAACACCAATTTTGGTACGCAAGTTCCCAGCGACAGCAAAAATTTTTGAGCTGCCACGCCCCCCCTCCATTGATATACCTGGATACCGATTTTAACAATTTAATCGGGACAAATCCAGAGAGTATTATACGTTCGGACGTACTCGACTGTACTTTTCTTTCTTGTACATAGATCGTTTTTGTTTCAGCGTATTTTAAAGCAAGTACTACACATTGTAATATCTCGATACCGATTTTAATAATTTAATCGGGAAAAAATTCAGAAAATATAATATAGTCGGGCCTCATGGAATACTATTATGAAGTTGAACGTAGATTGACATTGGTTGCAAATAAGATCGTGATGACACATCAAGGAGATACAGCAAAATTGCTCAACGAAGAAGTAACAGCTGATGCTTTGCATGCCTTCGTTTCAGGCCTTAAGAAATCACTGAAAGCAGTGGTATTGCCGGCTCAGCCAAGAGATTTGCAATCGGCATTAGCTTTTTCCAGGGAGGCAGAAGCAAATATAAAGCGTAGCATTTTTTCAGCCACATATGCTAAAGCTATGGAGAACAGGGCTCATGCAGGTGAAAATAGCAAATACCAGGCGCGCTCATACGATAAACAGGGGAAAAACAATGGAGCCGGATATGGCCAAGATAGAAACCCACATTTTTTCAAAAAAACAAAATAATTAGCTGCAAATAAACAGTAGTTAGAGTCCTAAAGAGACAAAATTTCAGCACCAGAACCAATGGATACGGGATTTACCATGACTAAGTTTAGGCAGCCTACCGCATTTGGGCAGAATCAAGAGGCTAACACCCAGAACGAAAACTCACAGGCTCAAAAAGAGGCAGCGTTCTGAACGAATGACGGACCAGAGACGTCAGCGTGTGCAAAACACCATTTAGCAAGCGAACAATGACCAAGATCAAGATTATTATAGGGCAGCCGCAGCCGCTGAAACAGCAAGTGACAATGACTTGGTGAATTTTTTAGTAAGCGCTCACGGTTGCCGTTCGTCGAACGACAGCTGGCTGGGAGAAAACTAAAAATATTGATTGACACAGGAGCGGCCAAAAACTACATCAAGCCCGTAAAGGAGCTAAAAAATGTAGTCCCGGTCAGCTCCCCTTTCACGGTTAGTTCCATCCACGGTTCTAACAATGAACATTGTTGTACCGGAAGTCATAAAAGCTGAATTTAGGGGTATGATTTTGAACAGATCTAGAGCATTTACGACCTCTGACGAGGCGTTGCCGTTCAATACATCTGTTGTGCCTACGATCCATATAGAGGACGATAAGCCCGTATATTCAAATATATATATCCGCATCCCGCATGTTAAAAAGAAATTAAAGATTTGCTGCAAAATGGCATCACTAGGCCTTCAAGGTCAACATGGGTCGTTGACAAAAAGGGTTTCAACGAAAGTGGGAGCAGGAATAAGCGACTGGTAATTGACTTTAGGAAACTAATTGAAAACATAAGTATCCAATGCCCAACATATCCATGATATTGTCGAACATGGGTAAAGCCAAATACTTTACGACATTAAGTCTAAAGTCCGCCCAGCACCAAATTTACTTGGCAGAGCAAGATCGCGAGAAAACAGCTTTCTCCGTAAACGGCGGAAAGTATGAACTCTGCAGACTACCGTTCGAATTGAAGAATGCGGGAAGCATCTTGCAAAGAGCGATATACGACGTGTTGCCTGAACAAATTGGAAAATCTTGTTATGTTTACGTTGACGAGGTAATAATTTTTTCTGAAAATGAAAAGGATCAAGTAAAGCACATAAATTGGGTTCTAAGGACCCTATGCGATGCCGATATGAAAGTTTCAAAAGAGAAAACGCATTTTTTCAAAACAAGCGTAGAATATTTAGGGTTCATCGTGACTCTGGGTGGCGTTAAAACAGACCCAGAAAAGGAAAAGGCTATACAAGAATATCCAGACCCGAAATCCCTGTATGAGCTTAGGTCGTTCCTAGGATTAGCCAGTTACTACAGATGTTTTTATTAAAGACTTTGCAGCAATTGCAAAGCCGTTGACAAATTTGTTGAAAGGAGAGAATAAGTACATTAGTAAACACATGTCAAAGAAAACAACCATAGATTTTGGTACTCCAGAGCGAGATGCGTTCGAAAAATTAAGGAATGTTCTAGCCTCAGAGGATGTTACTCTCAGATACCCAGATTTCCATTCGACTTGACAACGGATGCCTCTGCTCATGGTATTGACGCACTACCGTCTCAGGACAACAGACCCATAACAATGATTTAGAGATCATTAAAAAAGACTGTGAGTTACACTATGGCACCAACAAGAGGGAACTATTAGCTATAGTTTGGGCCCTGGAAATGTTACAACAATACCTATATGGTACAAGGGACATCAACATATACACAGATCACCAGCCATTATCGTTTGCGGTGTCTGATAGAAACCCCAATGCAAATATAAAAAGATGGAAAGCGTATATTGACGAGCATAAGATCCACTACAAACCGGGTAAAGAAAACCACGTAGCAGACGCACTCTCGCGACAGAACGTGAATGCTCTGCAAAGTGAAGTAGTATCCGACGCAGCAACAATTCATAGTGAATTATCTGTAACTTATACAATAGAAGCTACTGAGAAACCTTTGAATTGTTTTAGAAAACAAATGGAAAAAAAAAAAAAATTCGCTTTACTGATAGAAATGAAATCCTAAACTGCAGAACTTGCACTAAGTCCAAATACGACAGGCACCCGAAAAACAAATTCTCGGAGAAACACCAACACCATCATTTCCCGGCGAGCGGTTGCACATTGACATTTTCTCGACCGATAAGAAACAATTTCTGACATGTGTCGATAAGTTGTCTAAATTCGCAATAGTGCAACCAATAATATCACGTACCATAACAGACGTGAAAGGCCCTATCATCCAAATTATAAACTTTTTTTCCCAAAACAAAGTTTGTGTATTGTGATAATGAGGCAGCATTTAATTCACAAACCATTACGTCTCTGTTAAAGAACAAATTTTGAAATTGATATGGTATATGCACCACCATTACATAATATTTCTAATGGCCAAGTGGAACGATTCCACAGCACGTTGTCGGAAATTGCTAAATGCATTAAGCTGGAAGGAAAGATCGACGATACGATCGAAGTTATCCTACTTGCAACTCTAGAGTACAACCGTTCACTGCATTCAGTGACAGGCAAGAAACCGATAGAATTGATACATTCATCGACTGATGAATTTAGGGAAGCCATTGAAGCAAAGATTGAGAAAACCCAGCAGGTACAACTGGACAGAAACAATCCACACAGGCAAAACGGAATATTTGAGGTAGGAGAAAAAGTCTTCATCAAATCCAACAAAAGACTTGGAAACAAGCTTACCCCTTTGTGCTCAGAAGAGGTAATACAACGTAATACAACGTCATTAAGGGGGGGGTGGTCAACAAGGACAACATAAAATAGGAATTATATTAACGATTATAAGTTAGCATTCGAATTAAGAAACACAGTAGGGTTAATCCAATTTATTTTTCTTGTAGTTTTATTTGGTCGATTTTATCCGTAATATGTATAATAAATGCTCGGATCACCGACTATTATCATTCTAATTACATTCCCATAGTAGATGGAAATGTAATGATTTGGGAACACCATGACTTTGCACGACACTCAAGTAATTTGACCGATTTTTTAAGTATTATAGAAGAAACAAAAAAATTGTCCGAGTACTTTCCCCAGTCTCATATGAGAAAACTATTGAAAGTTGTTACGACTCGGCTTGTCTTCCCTGGGGCTACCACGGCTAGCTCATTCGCCTCAGTGCGGGGTTGTTAACCAAAGCCCACCGAGCGTACAATCCACAATCATCGATTGGGGAACCTCTACACGAACACTACCAACACTAAACAACTATCGGCCATCTCCATCGGCGGCATCGATGTTTTGCCGCAACGTACCCACCCTACCTGTGGCGGCAGCATTCAAACCGTTTTGCTGCGGCACCCATAATCAAATGTCTATGTCAGCTCGCTTACTCCAGGCTATGCATTCCCCCTTCCATCAATAACTCTACTCGCACATATTCATTTTGACATAATCATACATATATTCTCTTACTATTACTATACACTAATTGGTACTTATTTATATATATATTTTACACACTATTAAATTTCATTTTTATTTAATTTTTTTTTTTATGTTTACCTTAAATTTTTCAAATTTTTTGCCTATTTCATGTAGTTTTTTTTTTATTTGTTTGTGTGCATTCGCCTATCTTTATCTGAGCGAGGGTCTCGGGGGTACCTAAAACAACCTATGAGCTCAAAGGGGGTATAGGGGGCCAGACGGTGCCAATAAGATGCAACTTGGCAGGTACTAAGTGTACCTAAGTGTACAGTGTCAAAGTCTGAGCGAACAAGATACACAGCACGGAAAAAAAACCAACTAGAAATTATGACAAACGATGTTTTCCGTCATGAGCAGAAACATTTAAATAATTATTAAAAAAAAGGTACAGGACAAAACTACGGCTATCTAGGGCGACACAGCTCACCACATCCGTCTCACTGTGCTTGCGCGCACAGCTGATGCTGCGTGACGTCACTGTCACGGCGGTCTTCTGGCCGGTGTCGTATCGTTGTTGTTGTCGTTGCGCAGCCTACTCAGTCGCTGCTGGTTTTGTTCTTGTTGCCGTCGTTGTTGTGGCGAGATTCGTTTATGTTGGGTTTTAATGTTGTTTGTAGGAGCAGTTGTTGTTGGTTTTTATTGTCGTTTGTTGTTGTTTTCTTTAGATTTTTCTTTTCAATTGTCTTTATATTAAACGTCTATGGTTTTGGTAGTGTTTTTTGTTTCGTTGTTGTATTGTCACTTGCAATTGCTTTGTGTGTCGATCTCTGTGCACAGTGGTATCGTTGCTTATGTACGTTATTTCGTACAACACTATTTTAAATTGCCAAATTTCAGTCTGCATTTAATTTTTTTTGTTTTTTTAACGTTTCGTATCTTCGTACAGTTTGTCGTCTCCGTATTCATATGCGCATATACGTGCTAACTTTTACATTATTTATTTTAATTTTACGGACACCACACAAGAAAAAAACATAACCACTCGAAACTTATGAACGCACACCCAAAAACCATATCAAACGGACAAAAAATTCCTTTCAGATACGGGCACGCAACTGCTCGTGCCGATCTCCAAAAACCAACCCCCTGTTTGACTCTCAGGCCACCTGTTGCTACGCATAATTCGAATTCTCCTATCCCTATTCCATGCAACGGTTCCTTAGAGTCAATGACCGTCTGCCCTTGGCCTCTATCCACTCTTCCTCATCCTCTCTCTTTCTAATCCGTACTCTTATACCCTAACTCTCATACTTCCCCTCTCTCCTCCACATGGCCACCCCAGCTGAGCAGAACAGTGTGCGATGAATTTCTAACACTTATCGATATTTCGATTCTGCTCAGCCCCAGATGCAACAAAGTAGATGTTAACCATACTAGAGCCTTTTGTCCGTTTTAGTGGTGAACCACAGAATTGCCAGAAGCCTGGATTTCTTTGGGACAGCACTTAAGGTAGTGGCCGGCACACCGGACGCGAAAGATTTAGAAAAGTTTAGAATGACCGAAACAAGATTAATAGAATCGAACAACAGGCAGGTAGTAATAAACACGGAAACCCAGCAGTAGATAAATCAATTAACCGATACAGTGAATAGAATAATTAAAGCAAAAAAGCTTCACAAAAAATACAGGCGATCGTCGACAACTATGAGATGAACGAGGACGGTCATACTTCTGAGGGGAGAGTTGTTAACGACTATCCCTCACACATTGTTGTGTAACATAAGCAAAAGCAAAATGTTAGCCAGCAGTTACGCTCAAGTTGCCGTTTCAGCAAAAGTTCATTTCCGCGCCCTAAATGCGACGGTCAACCGACGGTAACCTGATATCTTGCACATGCTGCAAGATCAGCATCAGCATTTGTATCCTTTAGTAACTAAGTACTTTTGGTTTATATTATACCCCAGCTTGCTGGTGGTTTCTAGTCTAGTTTTGTTCTTACATAGAAAGCGAAAAGCTCCTTTAATAAATAAACACTTTGAAATTATTATTTCTGCATTGCTGTGACACAAGTCCAGTGATATGAGAGACAAGTTATCTCTCCACCATAATCATCATAAAGAACGGAACCTTTGCTCCCACATCAACAGCTGCAGCTCCGGAGATCATCCACAGCAACGTGGGACAACACAATCATTTAATTTGCATACGCTTGTTTCTTTAGTTGCTGTTATCTCTGTTATTCGATAAGTCTAGTTAGCCAGCTGACTATCTTTAATCTTCTAATTATCTAAAATCTTAAATTATATTGATCGGCTGCTAAGGAATTCACCCATTAATAAAATGGTGACTCCAAGTAAATTTGAGATTCAGTGCCAGCTAGATATACTAAATTTGTACATTTCCAACGCTATGGATCTGCAGTCATAGATCGATGCTATTAATCCTGACAATACCAGTTGTGCAATGGTTGACGAAACATGTATTTTGGCACGGTCTGCATCAGACATCAGAAAACGTACCTCACCTTCTCACCATTCTCATTTGCCCAAACAAAAGTTGCCCAAATTCAGCGGTAAACACTCTGAATATAGACAATTTATCGGTCTGTTTAATAGCTTGGTAGACTCTGATCGCTCGCTCTCAAATTTTAAGAAATTCAAAAATTTGAAATTTTTGTTGTTTAGAAATTTTGTAGAATACAGGAGAGATTAGCAAAGGCTAAGAACTCACCTGACGATCTTCTGGAGGCTTCTTTGAGCGAGTATAGTGTGTGTGCTCCCAGGCATTTTAACCGTATGCGGGCTAGGGCAGGGCAGTGGCACAGGAGGTGCTCGAGTGCGACACCTTCTTCTGAGTTTCGTGGTAGTCGTGCACCAGCTTTCAGCCTCTTCATTTAATTGAATGAACTGGTGGCTTGAAACCCAGTAAACGTGCACTGACTTATTCGAGCATAGTTCATCTAGTGCATCCCTGCTCGCCCGGACCGTCCTGGAGTTCACAGGTGGCGACATCATTGACTTGATGGCTGCGTGACTGGCCACCAGAATGTAAATGCCACTGTTTCTCAGGCTGCTAGCTAGTTCGGCTACTTTCCCGATCGCAAACACCTCCGCCTGAATGAGAGTGACTGTTTCGCCTCCTAGGCAAGCCTTCCAGTCCTCTGGTCCAAGGTGTACCCCGATATTGACTTTTTGGCAGATTTTGGGGATATATGTTGTCTGAGTGGCTGGGATTGTACCTCTCAGTTGCGTTGTGCCAATAGCCTTGCAATGACATACCTCCCAGTACCGATAGGCGCTGGGCGGATTTGGCCGCTTCAAGCTGGGCTTGCAGATCAAGTGGGGGGATCCCTAGCAATGTTTCCAAAGCTTTCGTGAGGGTGATTCTGAGGTCTGAACGCCTGTCTTTGTGCCCTTTCCATCCGTGCAAGGTATGTCTTCTTCTCAGTGGCCATACTAGGACCCCGTATAGTAGTGTCGGACGTACCACTGAGATGTAGATCTAATGCATAAGTCGAGGTGACAGACCCCATGTGCAGCTTGGCATCTTCTTGGATGCATAGAGCGCCAAAGTGGTCCTGATCTCTTATTATTTTTTAGATGGGCGACACGACATTTGGAATGCTTCCCGGAGAGTCTTGCAGACAGTAGATATCGAGGTCTCAATGTCGGAGGAGGATGCCGTGCGTTCGGAACTGTTCCCAGTTCGGGCTGCTACACACGCAATGATGGACGTTGGCATCTTTTCCGACAATCATTTGGGTTGCATTTGATGTGGGATCGTTAAAGAGCCTCTCCATCTCTTCAGGCGGTGCTGGCCTGACGTGTGCCATAGCAGGATGCTACCAGCAGGCGATTCCTTTCCCTTTCCAGCAACACCACGGCCTGGTCATCAGTGCTTTAATAGGACAATAGATAAGCCTTTATGCCTTTCCGTACTACTACGGCTGCTCTTGTCCTGCTTACCGTTCTTGAGTGAAATGTATTGTAGTTGGACGACCTTAGTCTTGCCACCAAATTGCCTGCTGCATTTGATAAATTTGCAGAACTCTCATTTGGAGTTTCTGCAAGCATCTCCCTGGCCGGGTTGACTATTACAGTCAGTTCTCTGGACGGCTTCGAAGACTGATCCCTCTCAGGCCCAGATCCCTCCCCACCTTACCGGCCTTCAGCGTGTGGTCATCCTTGTCTTCAGAGTGCCTCTTCCGGAGTCTCAGGTAGATGCTACCCACTCTCCATGGCATTTTCAATAGCGCGGGTAAAATAAGTCCTCCGCTTCCTTTTTAATTTGGAGGATAACATGCTGGCCCCCTCTGCTGAGAAGGACTGGTCTCCTACAGGGATGGGGAAGACATGGATGGAGACTCTTTGATTCAGCCCCGGTTGATCCCTTTGTTGTACTTTCCATGGTTCCTTATCTTCCTCCGCCAGCTCATTTCTTCAGGTAGCTACCCCTAGCATTTTATGCCCACTACCAGGCTACCCCTTGCCAAGGTTTAGGTTCGTCGCTCTTGGTAGGCCATGGTGTACCAAGTCATCGGACCCAGCCCTAGCTAGACACTGCATCGCCTCGGAGGGCAAGTGTCATTGCATCATCCGGTCACACGGGACGATGCATTGTCCATTGTCCGGCCGGCACCCTCGGAGAGAGTTAAGCTGGGTGATTTCTGACATGCCTTTATAGATTTTTTTAGATTTAAAAACAAAAAAAATTGTCTTCTATATTTTAATATTTGAATAAACTACTTACCAATTTTTAAGAAGATAGAATGACTCTTTACATACAAAATATAATAAAATTCATTAAAAATGTACATTTACATGTATCCCCCCTTGAATAACTGCGTCCATGCCACGACGAAATTTTAATCTTCTGTGTATTCTGCCTTCCGTTGGCAGCAGACGCTACGGCGTAGGAAGACGGAATACCCTCTACTAGAACACACTCGATACCGACACGAACCCCTCAACAGCTAATTGGTCGAAGTCACAATAGCGGTTGGTGGATCAGTCGATCCTGGAGACAGGCACAGCAACGTTTTGCACCGCGGTGACTATCGGTGTATTCCGTGATCAAAAATCATTTTTGTGATGGTAGCGTACGCCAAAAAGAAAAATTGCGTTTGGTTAAAAAATGATCACGGGCGATAAATCCGAAATTTTTTTCAAATCGGTTGAAAATTGTGGGTGCTAGAGCCCCTCAAAGTTGACCTATTTCCTGAAATGTTCAAAAATACATAAATTTTCCGCGCAAAGTGTCAACTTTGAAATTGAATTTTCGGAGAAATAATCGATCAATCTTAAAGTTGTTATTTTTTTATTCAAATAAAATTAATTCTTTATAAAATTCAGTCAAAAATTTAATTTTTGTTTTATAACTGAATATTTCAAAAAAGTTTAAAAAATATACTATTTTTGGGCAGTTTTTATAATTTAACATGGACATAACTTCTAAAGTTCACCGATGTTCACGAGGAAACTATATACATATGATAGAATGAACCTTCTTCTAATATGCTTATGTAATTTCCCTTGCCCTAGTTTGCCCGTTTAGAATTTAAAGTCATAAAACGAGCGCAACCTCGTGCTAAAAATGCGCGTTTTATTTATGGAAGAAGAAGAACCCATGCAAATATGGGTATTTCCTGTGTGGGAATTTAATAAAAAAATTATGTAAAATCATTTTGTAGATAATACCTCAGCTGGTTACATTTAACAAATATTATTTTTTATGTGTTTTACTAGTCTTGAGACATTTTGGGTACAGGTAACTAAATAAATTGTTCTTTTAAGGTACAAAAAAAATATTTTCGAGTTTGGATGATTCCGTGAGAGATAAACATTTCAATGAGATTTCTTAACTGCATTGTAAATATAAGTACACTGAGTTTTTTGGTTGAAGCGAGCTTATTCGATTGATTTTGACTTCATTTAATAAGATTAGTTTTAGAAAGAATGTATACTTCCTTAGCATTTAAGCAGCATCTTCAGATGCGCGTATTTATAAATAATTTGAAACATAATAGTTACATTTCCAAAATACTAAGTTTATTATATATTACAACAAATGTTTGAACTCATTTTAATGAAAATTGGCCACAAAAAAAAAAATTTGAAATATAACCTCAAAATAATTCAACGAAAAATGTTAGTAACAAAATTAATTAAATTAGTAAAGAAAACTAATTAAAACATATTGACATGTTATGTTTAAGTTAAAACAATATTAAAAATATTACTTTGTGATAAAAAAAAGTATTTTTAATTTTCATTTTATACGTTTAATATGGGCAGAAACATTAAAGAACTTTGACCTTAAATTTTGAAGCACCCTGTTAACGGATCACCCTGTTCAGACATTCCTTCTAAAGTTTCATAAGTTATCTATTAAATGCTTTTTAATTTGTTCAAATACCTCCCCTGGTTCAAAAGATATGATTTTTGCAAAATTTTTCGGCCCGCTGCCCCACTGTGCGACGTCACAATAGCGGGCGGTGGCCCCTCCGTTTGACACAGGCACCATAGTCACTGTTCCACTAAGATCTCTACAAATGCTGACACATGTCGATAGTTATCTGGTTCTGTTTCACTTTCATGCTTTATTTTCAATTTATGTTTTGTTTAATTTCTGCTGCTTAAATTAAAATTCTTAAATTCTTGGGCGGTGTTATTGGCGCGCCGTCTCTTTTTATACTCTCTGCAAGAGTATGTATATTGGGTTTGTGCAAAGTATGTAACAGGCAGAAGGAGGCGTGGCAGACCCCATAAAGTATATATATTCTTGATCAGCATCACAAGCCGAGTCGATATAGCCATGTCCGTCTGTCCGCTTGTCTGTCCGTCTGTCTGTCCATATGAACAAACAGATTTCAGAGATGGTAAGAGCTACAAGTTCGAGCTTGGTGTCAAACGATCACATATTTAGTCAGTCAATACAAGAATCTTTTTTTTTTCGATGCCACGCCCCATTCGCCCACAAAAAGCAAAAAACTGGACACACCTCGGGAAAAATTGGTGTTTTCGGCAAATATCTCAGTAACTATAGCACTTAGGTACACCAATTTGGGTACGGAAGCATAGTTGCATTGCCATTTAAAAATTTGGACTACCACGCCCCCTTTTCCCACATTTCATAAAATAGTTTTCAAGCTTTAATGGCGTTTTTAGCGATATTGTTCGTATTGTTATCTATAGTTCGTGTGGAGACTAACTATATTAAACTATCCTGAAAGCCGCATTAAAATCGGACTATAAACAAGAAAACTAGAAGCGTTACAATATTGATAATTGAACGCAATATCAACCCATAGGTGCAAGCGAGATAGAAACACACAAGCACATGTTCGAACGTTTTCGCTGGCTGTGTGGCGGCAGCGCTGCCTTCGGACGCTGGCCGCGCCGAATACACACATACATACATGCATGCATCATATATTGTCACATGTACATAAGTATGTGTATTCGCATACAAACAAGCAGATGTACGTTTGATTATGCTTAGATGGTTTTTGTTTCAACGTGTTTTTATGCAAGTACTATTCATTGTAATATCTCGATACCGATTTTAATAATTTAATCGGGAAAATGCAGAGAGTATTATACGGTCGGGCGCGCTCGACTGTACTTTTCTTTCTTGTTTGTTTCTTATTGTGTTCCAATCACAAAATATTAGCAACTAAACTCAATGCAAAAATTTACAAAACTTAGTAGCACGTGCTTTTGATTGCAGCAGCTGACTTAACAGTTGTAATTTTCACATGGGACTGTTAAATTTAACATTTTAAGTTTGTGGCATAGTGTAAAGGTACCTTTATCACTATTAATCTTTCGGAGTCGACTATAATTCTTAACATATTGTGTTTCCAAGCAATGACATGTTTCCCGGGTACTAGTTGTGCCCGCGGGGTATTACTTAACAAACCTTTTTAAGGTACTTCTTTAAGGAACGGATGGACGGAAGCGAAGCTAAATGGTCGATATGAATGCTACCGGCAAGGGGACCTTTGGGATGCTGTGAAGGGACGGTAGGACAGTGTTCGGTGTACTTTTCTTAGACAAACTAATCAACGGTGAAATTGATTCCTCCGAATTAATCAGCCGGATTGGTTTCGCAGTTCCAATGAGACCCAAACTTTCTTCCCCTCTCTGTTCAACCTTGCACTACTAACTTGTCTATCCATAACCCGTTCCGAGTATTGTGTAGTAACTACAACAAACTTTTTCGTGTTGTAGGTAGTTCTTTAATTAATATAGTTTAAATTATTATATTTGATGTATTGTGTTGTATATTTATATATTGTAATTGTTTCAACTAATAAATTCGTTTGGCGTTTTTCGTTGAAGTAGCTGCATTATCTGGACTGAACTGGCGCTTCTTAAAGTTTGGGCTGCGTCGTTCGGAAGGCATTAAGGTATTCCTCAGAGGAAAATAGGCAGCTTTTTTCTCAACGATAGGGACGACGGGAAGGCGATCTGGGCAAAATTGGGTGCAAATCGGCGGAAATATGAAAGCAGACCGAAGCAACGCTCTAGCTCCTTGCGATCTTTCGGTATTGGGAAGTCCGTAATCTATTAAAAGTGGGCCATCTTGGGCGTAATTCCCAAGTACTCCAGCTCTTGGTATGCAAAACGGCACTTCGACAGCTTCAATCACAGCCGTTCCGTGAGTCCGGATGAATCTTGACGTGGTGGAACCCGCATTCCAAGTAAAGCACCGTGATTTACCCCCAAGACGCTCACTGCAGTCGTTTTAAAGTCGAATTGGAAAATGGTCATAAACTGTTATCTTATTCCGCGGCCTATAATGGATTCATTTCCTGAGGGTAGTGTCCTTCTTACGGACAGTCTCAATAGTGACTGCCGGTAATTATTCATGACATCAGCCGAGTTCGGCTCGTTGTGGAGCCATGTGGGAAGCAAAGAGGGTTGTATCTCTTAGGAGAGATTTGATAAAAAAAACAACCCGAGACTTGGATGAATTTGGCCATTGAAAAGGAAGGCACCGAAATGACGTTATCTAAGTGGGCTTTAGGCGGGACATTCACAGAGGATTACCGTCTCCTCTTCCTCTTTATTTTCACAGCGTCTACAGAAGTCGTGGAAACAAACGGATAGCCCATTGGCATGTGTGCCCACAAGCCAGTGCCCTGTGAAAGCCCGAAAACGGCAGAACAGTCCTTCTAGGCCAACCTACATAAATTGGTCGATCTTTTCTTAACTCGAGTAGGCCAAATGAGACGAGATATTCAGCATCTGTGGGTTAGAAGTCTGCAGGTTGCCATAGGCTTACATATTTTAACTATGACTACCCTCACCAATTTTGATCCGGATCAGACGACTATAGCCCATAGCTCCCATAGGACTTGTCGGAAAAATATAGAAAATATGTATGAAGACATGTAGTGTTATTTGAACTATCGTAGCCAAACTTATTAAGTAAGTATTGAAAATGTACTAGAAGGAGTACGGGGTCTTTTACAGTCGCCTCGCTCGACTGTAGGTTTTCGTACTTGTTTTGCTCATAATTTCGAATGATGGGATGTGAAGGATGACATCAAGAGCCTCCTCAGGGGTGGTGCTTAAAACAGCTAGGGTATACCCGGCCAGGCTTCGGAGCGTTTCGTCAGATTTTTCCGCTTATTGAGGGATGTCCATACTATACCATACTATAACTCCATACAGACGTTCGAAGCGAATAACAGCTATATAAAGCCATCTGATAATGAGGGGATTGTGTTCCTATTTCAGTCAAATGGATTTTTTGCATTTAAAGAGAGCAAAGACATCGAGGTACTTAGCCTTCTTACTAAGATTAAGCATTTCACCGTGCAGAGATAGAAGTCTGAGACATGCAATTTTATGTTTTTTTATTCAATTAATTTTTCAATTTTACTGGGATTAACCCCTAGCCCATTTACCGTTGGCCACTTGGACTATTTCAGTAGGGGTTCGCTCATTCTGTCAGAGCAAGTAAATTTTCCCGAGAAGGCAATGGCAACGTCATCTACATATGTCACTATATTACACCCTCCCCTGTCTAGAGTATGTAGCATACCGTTTATAGCCACCGTCCACAAAAGTGGATGTTGAACGTCCCCACAGGGGGTGCCTCTAGTAACGAATTTAGCCATTTTAGCTCTTTGTCCATGTTTGCCGCCTCCACAAATCTACGTCTAAGTAGTTGGTGGAGAGATGTAAAGTCATGGCATCGACTCCCAGTTGTAATAGCGCTTTTGTTATCGTCTCTGGGAGGATGTTGTTGAAAGCTCCCTGAATGCCTAGAAAGGCTATGTGGGAGAAATCATTTAGAGAGAGTGATTTCTATATTAATGAGGCTATCCTATGAATTAATCCAGACAAAAGAATGCTCTAAAAAATCATCTGGAGCCAGGAGGTTGCAATGTCATTTCATACTCTACTAGCTTTATTTGCTCCTGGAGCAATGTTGGTTCGAAATTGTCGTCTTCTCCTATAGGTACATCTATTGGATTCGAAATCGCTAATGCTTCTTTTATTGTGTCGGTTTTCCCAACTACGGACTGGCACGGTGGCCTCACAGCGGGCTCACTAATTGCTGAGTACGTCTATGGTCTGACCACCTTAAGTCTGACATCAGTTTTTGAAAAATCATTATGAGTGACAGCAGCAGTGAGTTCTTTGAGACAGTCCCTATAGGTCTCATCTGGTCGTCTGGGCCGATTTTGTAGCGTCGGCTCATAATCTGGTACAACATACTGTTGGCATTCTTCAACATATCGCGCCACAATATAAAAGGCAACGAAGTTGCTGAATTCGGTAATATATACATTTTATTCATTAATACTGTTTCGAAATTCTTGACGCATAAGTTTATGGCGGAGACGAATGGATGTCGGGGTCTTGGATTCCCAGATGACTGACTTATGGCTGCCCGAATCAAGTAAAGAAAACGTCTACCCCACTTCGGTGGCAGCCTAGTTGCAGGCACGTCTTGTAGAGGTGTCCTATTTTTCCGCACTCGAAGTACGATTTCGGGATACGGTACCGGTTCGGGTATAACCCGAGCAATTGAAGCATTTTATCTATCCCATTGGTGTATCGCCTGCCTGGTTGCCAGCAGCCATCCGTGGTAGCGGATTGCTCGCCGTCACGACTTGCTTCGATATCTCCGCCTGGAAACGACGCTTCTCATATCGTTCCAGCATATTTTTTAGTTCGGAAAGAGTGAGAAAGAAAGAGCGCTTACACTTGCGCAGAGCGCTTAAAGCTAGCTTAAATATAAGAGAATTTCATATGTGTCTGCTTATAGATACTTATACTATGAATTGAAGTTATATTTTCTGTTACGTACTTAAGCTACAAATTCAACTTGGGCTCTCTTAATCTAACTAACTACACCTATGCCTCAACTGTTGGTTAATTGGAAGATTTAATTTCAAAACATGGAAGCAGGCAGAACACTTCTGCTTCTCATCATAGTTGCCAGAAGAGAGTAATTCAAGATAGAGTTGTATCGTATCGTTCAGAATAAGTTCGATTGAACTATTCACTTAAGTGAACGAACGAACTATATCCGAGATTGTAGTTCAGTAGTTCAGTTCGTTTTTCTTGGTCTTGGTCCCATTCTAGTTCGTTCGTTCGTTCGTTGATCTTGGTCTTGGTCCCATTCCAGTTCGTTCGTTCGTTGGTTAAGGTCTTGGTCCCATTCTAGTTCGTTCGTTTAGCTCGTTCGATTATCGAAGACAGAAAACATGGCAAATGCATTTATTGCAAATCCTCGATAAGCATTTCAGGTGGATCGTAACGAAACTTAATGAGACATATTAAGGCAAAGCACCCGACTGTTTCAATAGAACGCCAAAGCACAACATTTTGCTTACTTTAAAATATTAAGCATTAAAAAAATAGATTAAAATGAGTTTAATTTTTCCAAAAATCTTTTAGTTTTTTGTATCATTCAGTTGTGTTATTAAAAGTATGCGAACGTTACATTTAAAAAAATGCAAATAGAATGCGACCAAATCGAACTAGAATGAGACCAAGACCGAACGAACGAACGAACTAGAAAGCGACCAAGACCTAAACCAACGAACGAACTAGAATGGGACCAAGACCTAAACCATCGAACGAACGAACGAACTAAACGAACGAACTAAATGACCGATATAGTTCGTTCGTTGGAAATTGAACTACTGAACTACTTCCTTCAATTGAACTACGATGTACAACTCTAATTCAAGATCAGTCTTATCCTAATGACTTTGTGTCCAAATACATTACTACTAAATCATCGATACTTATCCTAGATAACACTACTTAATCGATGTTTAACTTAACTAGCCTAACGTCCCTTCGATAATCAGCTATCATTACATGTTTAATCGATATCTTATTAAAAAATCTTGCACCATAACACTTAAAAAACTTTAAAAACTCTTAATATATTCACACAAACATTTCAATTTGCTTGTTATAAATAATGTGTTTTATTTAATGTGATATATACGAACTATATTTATTAAACTATTTAACAATTTTGTTGCATTTTATATTTATTCTACGTGTTAAAAAAAATGGGTGTCAAATAACAAATTAAAAAATGCACCAATGGGGCATTCCCACAACGCGTTTTTTTCAACCTAATTTCCTACCTACCTATTTTCTATTTTCCGAAGGTTTGGTATATGACAGCTATAGGACATCGTTTTCCGATCTGGACGTAAATTGCTATGTGTAGATATAATATTACTTTACTCATAATATGAATTTGGTCGGTAGCTATACTAGTTAAAAAGTTATCGCTATTTAGGTACCAAATTTTTTGTTTTTACCTTTTACCATCTTTAAAATCACATCGTTCATACGGACGGACGGTACATACGGAAATATACCCTCAAAGGGGTGTGTCAGCTACCCATTTTTTTTAGTTGCATTTATGTTGCCGCTAAGAACCTGGGAACCAAAATTTATTTTCGCAAAAGCAATAGCTACTGAGATATTCGCCAAAAACATTGATTTTTTTCGAGGTGTGTGTGTAGTGATGGCTATATTAATTCATTAATCGATTAATTAATCATAAGATTAGTTTAAGCTGAACGATTATTAATCTCAAACTATCGAATAAAGGTTAGAAGAATCAAATGATTGTATCAAAATTTAAAATAAATATAAATACATACATATTTATATTTAATTTATTTAATAAGGAATTGAGGAACACTATATTTTAATGATAAGGTAGTACTCGAATTTAAAAAAAAACTGCTTTGCTGGTATTGAAAGCAAACAAAGCAAATCGGACAATATATGATAATAGTTTGGATTAAACAGTACGCATCTCCTCTTGATTCTTGTATTAACTAACTAAATATTAGGGTTGTTGTAAATATATCGAAATATCCATGTATCGATATTTTTACATTAAATTAAATATTTATATCGGGATATTTTTTCCCCAAATATCGAATATCCGATGCATTTTTATGATATTTTAAGATATGTTTGCGTTGGTCTCTCTTGTAGCGAGCGCAAAACTATGCCAGGATTCGCAAAGCTCGCCTTTAAACACCTAGCAACTAATGGTAGTTCAGTGCCTTCGGAGCGACTTGCTTGTTCAATTAAGTGTGTTGTCTGTGACTCACGAAGTCGTATGACGGATATACACATAACAGAAGTCGTTTTTTTTAATGTTTAAATTCCAAATATATATGTATATTAAGCGACTTTATAAAGAGAACTATCATATGACAAATGAACAACTGAATACAATGGGCAATATAACAACTGAGTAAATTGAACAAACTTTAAGAACTTTCAATAACTTATTTCAGAAATCGATTAATCTTTTTGAAGAACTCTGTTAAATACGCAAGTTATTGGAGCAACATATACATACTTTGTAGTATTGTGTTAATCAAAGTATAAATAAGCGCAATTGTATCAGGCGTTAAGATCGCATTAACTTAATCGTTGTTTATAACACCTCAAAATTTGAGCTTGTTAACTAAGTTGGTCAACTATGTGGAGCCCCACTCATTGTAATGTAACTGGTAAGTTAGTCTAGTTTTGTTATGTGTAGTTAGGGAAAACTGTTTATGGTATAATTTGCTTCAATGTGTGTACATATGTATGTAGAATTTTCTATCAGTAGAAATAGAAATTCAGTTTGCCTTATTAAGCTTAGACATCTGTTAAAATTTACATACATGTAGGTCGAAACTACTGTTGGTGTGCAGATATGCATACCTATACATAAAGTATATGAATTTTTGGAAAAATACAAGTTTTGATAAGAATTATATTTTTTTTTAATTTATTGAGAAGTTTAGTACATATGTATCTGTGTCTGTGAAAATATTAAAGAAAATAAGAGAAAATGGTTAACATTATATATACATATGTACATATCTCTAAAACGATGATCATGAAACTTATAGAAGTCCTCAAAAACCACAAAATGCCCATTTTTACTTGTGTTCCGAATCAACTTAATTTACTTCCGGTTTGTAATGATGATTTGGTGGCAACTAATTTAAGTTTTGTGGAAATTGATCCGTGAAGTAATATTTTGCGATGTTAAGCCTATCATATTCATTGTTAGGCAAAACAGCCCTATTTGGTGTGCTTTAAATGCTAAAACTCAATTTGCGACAAACATACATAGCTCAGATCTACATATGTATGTATGTATGTACAGTGTATCACATTAATATTCGGTTTTTTTTTCAACTTTAAGCATCGATAAAACTTACTAATCTAGACATAATCAAAAAATGTAAAATTTTTTATTTTAGCTCAGAATGTCAGCTTTCTATTGATGTGCGTATAAAGTTATTAAATATAACATTAATATTTATAATTAATTAAAAGAGACAACCTCCAAAATTAGCCCGACTTTAATATTCGGTTTTTCGTACATATATATTATTGAGGAATGAGTGTTTAACTTAAGAATGACCATTTTATCCATGCACTATATAAATATTTTTTTTGTGTAGATATGAATTTAGATTCATTATCCCATAAATTAATACCAAATTCCCTATTCCTTTGGTAGAAATACATACCCAGACATTTTTCAGTCAACTTGCGATTTTATCCCCATAGCAGCAAAGTAGCCATAAGTAAAGTATGGCGAAGGAAACGTCATTTAAAACATACATATGTTACAATAACTTTATGTTCTTATACCGGCCCAACAAGCATTTGGAAGACTATTTTGGGAGAAATTATTTTGGCGAGTCGTTTTTAAGGCCCGTGAGGCCCTCATATGCGCGATTCAAAGAAGAGTCAAAAATGAATCGCCTGTATGATCAAAATGTGATTTACTCACAGTAGAGCAACAAAATGTAAAGCAATAGCCAATTTATCATGCTGGGGATTGAAATGCGAACTGTTATCTCTAAAGAACATGCATTTTCGGTCATTCTTATTCGTACAGTTCAGCACATAACCTTGACTTTTCACAAAAGTTCATTGCAGTACTTAATGGAATAAATTTTAAGCCGAAACATTTTCGCTTCCGCGTTGTTTTGTGATAGATGCACCGGCAACGTCTTTTGTTTTGGGTACTAAGGGACATTCTTGTGGATGGTGTGCTTAAAAAGGTCAAATGGTTAAACATCGTCTAGTTTTTCTAGAAATTTATTTAGTCTAAATTAACTAGAAACAATATGTCATTGTATAGAAGAAAATTAGTAAAACAAAACGATTCAGAAAGGAGTCATGCATGACTAAATTACAGACTCGTAAAAGAGTCTCGCTTGATAGAAAATATGACTCAAATATGACACCAAACTATTTATAAACAAACTGATTATAAGAATGCTTAAAGTCGAGCGAGCCGACTGTAAAAGACCCCGCACTCCCATAGCAGTGCGAATTTTCCATACAAACAAAAAACGTGATGAAGAAGCAGGACCTACAACGGATAGTACTTGCATTAGAACACGTTGAAACAAAATAAAACAAGAAAGAAAAGTACAGTCGAGCGCGCCCGACCGTATAATACTCTCTGCATTTGTCCCGATTAAATTATTAAAATCGGTATCGAGATATTACAATGTGAATTACTTGCATTAAAACACGTTGAAACAAAAACAATCTAAGCATAATCAAACATACATCTGTTTGTTTGCATGCGAATACACATACGTTTGGCAATATGTATATGATGCAAATATGTATGTATGTGTGTATTCGGTGCAGCCAGCGACCGAGGGCAGCGCTGCCCACACACAGGCAGCGAAAAGGTTCGAACATGTGCTTGTGTGTTTCTATCTCGCTTGCACCTATGGGTTGATATTGCGTTCAATTATCAATATTGTAACGCTTCTAGTTTTCTTGTTTATAGTCCGATTTTAATGCGCCTTTCAGGATAGTTTAATATAGTTAGTCTTCACACCAGTTATAAACTACAATACTGTACGATACGGAAAAAACGGCATTGAAGCTTGAAAACTATTTTATAAATTGTGGGAAAAGTGGGCGTGGCAGTCAAAAATTTTAAATGGCAATGTAACTATGCTCTCGCAAAGAACACCCGTACCAGAATTGGTGATCCTAGGTGCCATAGTTACTGAGATATTTGCCGAAAACACCAATTTTTCACGAGGTGTGTCCAGTTTTTTGCTTATTGTGGGCGAATGGGGCGTGGCATCGAAAAAAAAAAAGATTCTTGTATTGATTGACTCAATATGTGATCGTTTGACACCAAGCTCGAACTTGTAGCTCTTACCATCTCTGAAATCTGTTTGTTCATACGGACGGACAGACAGACAGACGGACAGACGGACATGGCTATATCGACTCGGCTTGTGATGCTGATCAAGAATATATATACTTTATGGGGTCTGCCACGCCTCCTTCTGCCTGTTACATACTTTTGCACAAACCCAATATACTCTTGCAGAGAGTATAAAAATTTGCTCCCACCTTGAGCAAGAGAGTTTTTTCTATTTTGCTTCGCTTGAGCGTTGTTGTTAAGTTCTTCGTGTTGAACTCTTTTAACGATTCTCTTTTCGGTAGTAATTTAATTGTCGCTCGCGTGTTGAGACTCAGTGAGTGAGTGAATGACTGAATAAGCCAATTCAAAAAGTCTTGCAAACACTCTTTAAGGAGTTTTCTTAATAAATAATATATACTTTATTATACCCGTTACTCGTAGAGTAAAAGGGTATATTGTAATCGTTGGAATGTATGTAACAGGCAGAAGGAGGCGTGGCAGACCCCATAAAGTATATATATTCTTGATCAGCATCAATAGCCGAGTCGATATAGCCATGTCCGTCTGTCCGTCTGTCCGTCCGTCCGTCTGTATGAACAAAAGGATCTCAGAGACTATAAGAGCTAGAAAGATGATAGTGGTCGCAAATGAAAGGTACAATACCCAAGCAGTACAAGTTTGTTTTTGTTTTTTGACACGCCCACTTTAGGGCGTTTTATTTGCATATAAAGGTAAACGTACAGGTTAAACTAGAATGTTTTAGTATAGAAAACTTTTTTGTTAGCTATGCTATCTAAACCAAATTTACACGGAAAGTACACGTCTAGGAAGTACATGACCTAGTTTGATCCAAATAGGACAACTATATCATATAGCTCCCATAGGGCCGATCGGTCAAAAATTCGCTCCAAATATGAGTTAGTATGGAAAACTTTTGCGTTAACTAAGCTACATTAATCAAACTCACACAGAATACATCTGCCAATAATATATATATACTGACCAAGTTTGATCCAAATCGGACAACTATATCGTATAGCTCCCATAGGAACGAAAGGTCGAAAATATGCTCTAAACATGAATTTGTATGAAAATGTCCTGTGTTTGCCAAGTTATTACATCCATAACCACTGTTAATAACAAATTGAAACTGAGTAACGGGTATCCTAAAGTCGCGAGGCGACTATAGCATTCTTTCTTGTTTTTATTTTGGGTTTTTTTTTTGTTTATTTTTCTTAATGTAAGTAATAAGTCAAAAATATTTAATTTTTCTCCGATTATTCCTTTTTTTCTAGCTTCAATCGAATACTTGATTAACAATAGAAAAAAAATTTGTTTGTTTGTTTATTTAGTTTAGGATATAGCTAGCTACTACGGCCATCGGCTTATACGATAACCACAACCACCCAGGCTAGTGGGATTCGAATCCGGATCCCCGTTGTTCAGTTGCCTTTATGACAGGGCCACTTGGACAAAATAGAAAAAATAGAAACAAAACAATATAAATGAGTTCAATGAATATTTCTAATTTATTTTGACTAATTGTTTAGCTTAATTAATAACAGAGAGTTTAAATTGTCTGCTCCTATTGAGCTCCGACGTTCACTCAGTATGAAAAGCAGGGCTGAAAATGCAACGAAACGTTATTGCGTCGCAATTTAATAAACATCACTCGCTTAAAGACGTTTTGCTTCATTTCACTCATGCAAATACTCGCGGTCTAAGTGAGACGAAAAAAAACGATTGTTGTCCGAGCGCGTGTGAGATAAACGAAGAGATTATCGTTACTCTGCTCGCGAGTATTCTTTTCATATACTCAGTAAAGAGACTTATTTGAAGACGTCTCAAAACACTCAATTGTTATTTGCGAGCTATGGTTTGGAGACTAATTATATCAAACCATCCTGAAAGCTACAAAAAATCCGACTATAATTAAAGAGGACCGCTCAGGACCTAAACAAGTGGTATATTATATATATAATAAGTTAGTCTAACATTTTTCATAGTATCGGCATAAACATGTTGGTCCATTATGATTCTGACCCATATCTAATTTGAGTTGGATAAACTTGGACTTAGCAACCGCCGTATCAGACGTATAAATTATACGGATAACAGGAGCTATCAATGTGCTAAAATTTATATGAACTTCGCATAAGAAAGATAAATAACAGAATTTAAGAATCCGATCTCAAAGCCAATTTATACTATTGCCGTTTAGTATTATTAGTTTTGTAAACAAAACAAAAAATTGAAAGCTTTTGCAATCTGAGTTGTATATTCAAAATATTACAAATGGAGAATATCCTGTCTTCTTCATACAAATAGAAACGCTTCCGGAAATCTGTCCGGTAACTACAGTGTAGAACCTGCCACACTTTAGAGTTATGAACCCTAACAAGCTAGGGAAATTGCGCCTAACATTCGACGCGGCTGGACAAAGGCCCACAGCATTACAAACATCATATTGGATGGCAAATGAACTCCGACTAACAGGGAGCCGAATAATGACCATGTTTGATCCCTTACTTACAATTACAATTTTTGCCAAATTGCTACATTGGTAGATTTGGCTACGTGAAGTCAAGTGGGACGAACCACTAACGGATGGACTTTTCGATGCTAATGAGAAGTGTCGTGGGAACGTGGAAAAATTTTGTTACGTTACTACTACGCCCTACATGTATTTGTAGATGCAAGTCAATCGGCATTTGTGGCAGTGCCCTATGGAGGGCCAGGAGGGTTACAACCGACCCCGAAGTACGCGAACGTTTTATATGTGCTAAAACAAAATGCGAACCTATGAGAACCAAGTTGCAAAATTTTGTAAATTGTTGTTAAGCGCTAACTTCACTTTAATTGGTCAAACTTACTCCGAAAAGTTTTTTTTTGCTTGTTATAAATCTGTATGGGGCATTAGCCAAAATATCGACAAAATCGGAATTAGTCGCTCTGATATAGCCAATTGTTTTATAATTCTTGAAAGTTGCGGTCAAAAGCCAAGTAATTATCCGAAAACAATAATTGTCAGCGAAAAGCGACGATAAGTAAAGAACTTACTAAGTTGGACATCATTAAATGGCCATATTATTGTATATTTCTGGGAAAAAGCTAGAATCAATACATACAATGTCTTTTAGATTTGGAATGAGCTTATGTGGGAAATTATCATAGCCTTTAGATCCTTCCAAATAAACTGCTGTAAGAACTGTACAAAGGTGAATGTTACCGAATGTCAATTAATTACCGGATCGTTAATGTATTTGGCCATTTAAACACGACATGACATTCCCATTTAGTAAGCACACTAGCAATGATCACATGTCGAGCATGAATCAGCGGCCAAACACATTGTACGATTAACTTCTAGCTCTTACCATCTCTGAAATCTGTTTGTTCTTACGGACAGACAGACGGACATGGCTTGTGATGCGTATCAAGAATATATATACCTTATGGGGTCTACCACGCCTCCTTCTGCCTGTTACATACCTTTGCAGAGAGTATACAAATTAGCTTAGAAAATCGCAGATATTTTTTCAACAAAACGATGACCAACCACATTGAATGCATGAAAAGTGAACTGGATCCACATCCGACAAAAAGCAGTATTTTACGCACCGAAAAAGTAATACAATCCTATAGCATCATTGGATGGAGCCAGCTCAATTGAATTTGTATGTTTGGAAAATGGCGAATCATACAGAGATCTGGCAAGCGTATATTTAAGATTAGTAGTGCAGCTAAAGGGTCAGGACAACAATAATATAACAAATGATGCTGTCAGTGTTGTAAACAATATATTACACTCTATTTTTAGAAGTTCCTCAGTATATTTAAATAACACATTAGTTTCTCAGAACGACACTAATTAACAATATAGGTCTTATTTACAAACTATTATAAATTGTGGATGTTATGCTAGTGAAAGCTATTTAGCAACCCAGGGATTTGTTGCAAGTTTTATTAAATGTTACGTTGACGAAAGTTTACCTGTAAAAAACAAATTCGAAACAAGAAAAAACGGTTATCTTCCGTTGGCCGATTGTTACTTTGGGAGCTAACAGAATGATAAGACACATTAAAATTTCATGTTTCTTTGCTTGCAAAATATTTGTTGTTGAAAATTTAGAAAAACCGAATATGAGAAACGAACGAGCAAAGCATAGACTGCGAAATAGTACCGTTACTTTCTATTTTTAGCGTTCACTGGAATTGCACCGTTAGTTTTTCGTTAAAATGCGTGAAAAATGTGTGCTTGCAAACGTATCACAATTATAAGACACTATTCTTAAAAGTGACATTCAACCGATAGGATCTAAAGTTTTGTTAATTTTTCTTGTTTGTTATTGTAATGATAACTAAGAATAGTCAAATGGGTCGTTCTATCCTGCTTCTGGATGTGGACAAAAACGAAGCACTGGTAGAAAACCAAAGCTGAGTGACATCGATAAGCGAAGAGTTGTTAGGAACGCGAGCAACTCAACAGCATCATGTGCCCAACTTGCTTCGTTTTTGGGCAATAAAGTGTCTCCAATGACAGTTTGGAGGACACTAAATAGGTCGGACCACATAGTCCGAGGTGTCCTTAAGAAGGTACCACTATTAACGGCACGTCACAAAGCTGCCAGGATCGATTTCGCGCTAAGAAACTTGGCAACAAACTGGGATTCGGTAAGAAAAATGTTGCATCTGAGCATTACATGGGCTATAACATTTTTTTTTCAAAAAGGTTATTTTTTCTGATGAGGAAAAATTTAATCTTGACGGACCAGATGGATATCGCCATTATTGGCGCGATTTACGAAAAGAACCATTATGTTTTTCAAAAAGAAATTTTGGTGGCGGATCGGTTATGGTGTGGGGCTCTTTTACCAAGTTTGGAACCCTAAACTTGCAGTTTACAAGCTCCCGGATGAATAGTGGTGACTATATACAATTGCTAGAGAGTAGCTTGCTACCATTTTTAAATGAAAATCGGGAAAAACCATACATTTTCATGCAGGATAACGCCAGGATTCACACCAGTCGCCAAACAATGGCTTTTCTAACAGATGTTTCTGTTAATTTATTGGACTGGCCTGCATGCTCACCGGATCTAAATCCGATTGAAAATGTCTGGGGAATATTGGCAAGACGTGTGTACAATGATAGTGTTGTGTTTGCCAATGTGAGTCAATTAAAAGAAAGAATTGTCAGAGAATGGGGTCTTCTAGAGTCCAAGATACTAAAAAACCTTTCTGACTCGATGAAAAAACTGATTTTCGATGTCGGAAGAGCTCAGGGTAATATAATAAACTATTAAGTTATAAAATCATTAAGATTTGTTAACATATTTTGTATTTTTATAAGCCAAATTGAAAAATGTCTTATCAATATGATATGGCTGAAAATGGCTTTTTGTTATTTTGTTGAAAAAAATCATAAACATTTAAAATATTGTTGTAAAATGACTTGAACCTGTTGTCTATTGCATTTTACTATATTTAAGTAAAATCATCGTATTTCTAGATACTTTATTTTAAAGAATATTTACGAAAAAAAGGTGTCTTATCAATCTCTTAAGCACTGTATATGATTTATTGGTCCGATTTGGATGAAATTTGGTCACATAGAGAACGATTAGAAATGCATTAATAAATGCTTATACTTAGCATTTCAACCGATTGTTGCTATGGGAGCTATATGATATGGTCCTATCTGTCCGATTTTTAAAAAGGATCTGCCTGCAAAGAACACAATCTGTACCAAATTTCATCAAGACAGCTTTAAAACTGAGCCTTATTCGCATAGAGAGCGACGGACAGGCGGACATGATATATCGACTCGGCTGTGGTCAGCATCCACAGCCGAGTCGATATATCATGTCCGCCTGTCCGTCGCTCTCTATGCGAATAAGGCTCAGTTTTAAAGAATATATACACTTTATGGTGTCGGAAATGCCTCCTTCAATGCGTTACAAACTTCGTGGCAAAAAAATAATACCCTCGATCAAACTATTATTTTATACTGCTTTTTTAAGCTTATGTTTTTTATTAGACCCGCTATTCTAAAAAAGAGTTTAGGGGTCTATTAAGTTTTTCAGAAGCGAAATGTGCGTAACAGGCAGAAGGAGGCGTGACCGACCCCATCAAGTATATATATTCTTGATTCGTTTGAATTATATGTACATATGTATGCATATATATATATATATATATATAAATTCAGATAATTCAAACGAATTTTTATGTGCATACAGACAAACAGATTTATGTTTGATTATACTTTCTTTTGTTTCAACGTGTTCAAATGCAAGTACGACCCCGTGTAAGACCTAAATACATTTTGCTTCATCATATTTTTTGTTAGAATTGACAATTCGCGCTACTAGTCGGTTCGATCGGCTGTAGCCTTTCTTACTTGTTTTAATTATTTTTATTTACTTTTACAAGTGTATGCACAAGCAAATCTCGACACTCTCGCAGGGTATCCTGCGGTCTGGGGACGGCTACATTTGTTATTCGTTTTGTTAGCTTTTTAACTGTGTGAGTTTTAAAGGACCCTTGTTTTTTAACTTTACAGTGCAGCGTGCTCGAGGTCTTCTGGTCAAGGGCAAGAATGGAACTAACAATGCCTTTGTTACAATCTCCTTGGGAAAAGAAAAGTACCAGACTTCGGTTAAAGATAAAGCCGAAAAAAGCGTTAATTGGAATGAAGAATGTGAATTGTAAGTAAAAATATATTAAAAACCTCATTTATAAAATAGTGTTTTGTTGAGATTAGAAAAATTCCGGACCAGGGCAACCGCGCGGAATTGACGCTAACATGTCTGCATCGTAATAACTTGGGTATTGATGAGTTTCTCGGACAAGCGACGTTACCGCTTAAGGACATGGATGTGTACGACAGGCCGCGCGCAAAATGGTTCAAACTTGAAAGTAAGCCAGGTAAAGATAAAAAAAACAAGGAGCGAGGTGAACTGGAGATACGCATAGCATTTGTTGTCAAATCCGGATCGCTTACTGATCTTAGTAAAAAAGATAAGCATAAGTCGTCCATTGGTCAGCTGGCCACCTCTGTCGGCGGCAGCCTGCTCTCCATTGGTCAAAGGGAGAAGCGTAAAAGTATTAAAAAGTTAGCTGGCTCACTCAGCTCTAAATTGCATATACGCAGCAAAAAGAAGCACGCAGATGACTTTGAAACTGGATCGTTCAGCGGTTCTTTTGTAAGCATTGGCAACGCAACGAATTCTCTGGGTGGCATAGGTGACAGTGGTCTTCAAATTGGCCAATGTGTGGGCGAAGCCGATCCTGGCGTAATAAGCGAAGATGAGGACGAGTTTGGGTTCGATAATCTGTCTCACAAAAGTTCTAGCAGCTCTCTGAACATACAGCGTTTCAGTCTATTTGGGCCGGCCATAAGTGCTTCAAAAACTTTTACACCGCGCAGTCCATCTTTACTACTGAACGACATTAGCGACGTTGCAAAAGGGAAACACAATGGAGGTAAGCCTAACTTGCAAAATACACATGAGCAGGCTTCAATCATTTCAGAGATGTAAAGACTCGAACTCGGTTTCAGCACTCATGCGCGCACTCTGCCACCTCCCTCGTAGCCGATCTGAAATTTGCAAACACAGCAAGTAGTAAAAGTTACAAATGATCATATAAACTATGTAGAAATTCGGACAGAGACGGGGCCAACAAGTTATTCGAACTAGATGAATGGGAGTTAAAACTATTCGGTGGATGTAGGAATTAACATATAAGATGCAACGACTCTTTAAAGCGTCTTAGCTGGGAGTTGGACATACCTCTGCAGGAATATACTGAAAATATTCCCCCGCCGCCATCTGTAAGTACACCATCTAGTTTATCCGGCGTAGGTCATGATAATAAGAAGCATAAAAACAACACAATGCTGTAATTACTACCAAATGATAACCGTGGCAATAACTCCCTATCCGCACAAGATGAAAAGCAATTTAACTCTCCTTCGGATATCAATTTTTGTGCAGTAAACAATCAACCGGAACAAGGATTGTTGTTGAGGAAGTAAATTCAAATCAACGAAAAGCTAAATATGATGGATGCTCTCACGCGGAGTGTCATTTAAGTGCACTGCAGTTGGATAACGGGAGCACACACCATGAGCCAAAACTTGAAGTGCAACTGGAAAAGCTAGGTCAGCAATATGTAAAGTGCACTGAAGAGAATCTACAATTATACTTTGCCAAGCCCACAATCTTTATGAATGAGCAGTCAAAAATGGAGGAAAAATGAATGACTATAGCGAAAAAAAGAAGATTAGTAATTTAAATCCAAACAATAATATTATTTTTTTCGGCATCGTAGCTGCCATCCAAAGACGACAATGGCGGCGACAACGACGAAATTTGGAATACGCGATCATGCAATTTTAAATATAGCGATAAGCGAGGTGAGCTGTTGAACGCAAATTGACAAACACGATTGCAGCAAACTAATTCTAAATAAAACAAAGTAGATCTAAACCAAGAACAAGTACCAAGCCCATAAATACCTCTTATTCGACGTAACACCTTTGTTTATTCAGTGGCACGGGGGAGTGCGGCTCGTGCGTTCTTATTGCTTTAATCAAATGGCGAATGCATATTCAGATGAACCAAATATTAAGGCTGCAATTTTGTTGATCGAAGATTCAAACTTTTTCGCTTAATCAAATAGTGCCTTTTAATCAACCTTTCATAATGTTAAATTTGGAACTTTCAATTCTTAGTCATTAATTTTTGCGAATTATATATCGCCTAATTTCTCCACTTGTATCTCTATATTCAGCCTGTAAATTTTAATTTGCGATCATCAGGGACTAATAATTTAAAATTAAAATGATTTAAATCATATATACTTATAACAAGTAAGAAAGACTACAATCGAGCGTGCCGATTGTACAAGACCCCGTACTCAGTAGTGCGCATTTTACATACAAACATAGAAGAAGGGACAGCAGAGTGATTCATACTTTAAAATACAAATTTAAGACAGAAAATATTTGAAATTAAAATTTAAAGAAGTAAAAAAAGTAACTTGTGGCTGTAATCGTACCTGCAACACACCGCAACTATACTACCGCAATTCCACTTAATGCACCGTGCCTCAATATACTGATACTCCCGATTTGTTATTGAACAAAAAAGAAATGCCTGTCAGTGCTGGCGTTTGAACTGCAGACCTCATGAATCTCTAATGCATGTCTATCACTTGGACCACGCCACTATTGATAATTAGGATTGAAAATCTTTTCTTCAAGCACGTGTACATAATTAAAAATTTTGAACATTTTTGACCAATTTGTTTGGAATACTTTTTGTAATTATATACACATTTTGCGTGAGTTTGGGGTTGCGATCGCTTAGCACATACTACATGTTTTCATAAAAATTTTTTGTTTTGACCGATTATTCCTATGGGAACTATAGGCTATAGTTGTCCGATCTTGATGAAACTTGCTGAGGATAGTTATAGAACATAAACCTACTGTAAATTTTGTCACGGAAGCTCTGATAGTTTCGAAGTTGTAGGGTAGCGCAAATAGTTTTTTACAGTTTGCGGAGGCGGTACGGGGCGTGCCAAAAATTTGAAATTTGCCTGACATATAGACGGACTTTTATTCCACATTTATTTTTTTAGACCACGTACTTTTACAAAGAGTAGAGGGGTCAATTAGGTTTGTCAGAAGAGAAATGTGCGTAACAGGCAGAAGGAGGCGTGTCCGAATCCACAAAATATATATGTTCCTGTTCAGCATCTGCACCCGAATCGATATAGAAATGTCCGTCCGTCTGGTTGTCCGTATGAACAGCTGGATCTCAATAACTCTAAGAACTAGAGCCGCCAAAGTTATAATGACAGTCTATCTTTTTCATATTCTCAACAGGTGTCTATTACAGTCCCCTCGCTCGATTTTTTTCCTTACTTGTTTATTTTTTTCTTCTGCAAGACTCCAAGCTTCTTCTCCACCTTCTTAACAGGTGTCTAATTCAGTCGCCTCGCTCGTTTTCTTTCCTTTCTTGTTTATTTATTTCTTCGGCAAGACTCCAAACTACTTCTATGAGTAGGTTTAAAAAAAATCAGCAGTGCAGATCCCAGAGTTGACACTCAAAATATTCTTTTAAGTCTATGTGCGTTCGGCATTACGCTTTATTATTGCTTTCGCTTAAATATTTAAGCCAGTGTGATTTGCAATATTGGTGTACATAAGATTGGATCAAACTAATTTGACATATACACAAAATACGAACGCTGTTAATCAATTAGCTTTGGGGGTGCCTTACCTCAATATTCATTTAATATTATTTTCACTTTCTCTTTGCGAATAGAGAAACTTAATGTCATTGAGAGTAACTTGAGAAGCCCTAAGTCATCGGAGCGCATAATTGTTGGACATGAGAAATCGGTCTTACATGGGGAACATCGCTTAGAGATGTCTGAACAATTAACAAAAAAATACGAAGGGAAATCACGGGAGGTATATAAACAATCAATTTTTCTAAATTAAATGAACTACTTTTATTTCGTCCCATTTGTTTGTTGCAGGAGCTAATGCTCATTGCAAATGGAATGGAAAATGAAGCGTTGTTGATGCAACACCGCGTAAAAGAATTGGAGGACTATCTGGATAATTTGTTGCTGCGTGTTATGGAAACGCATCCAAAAATTTTGCAAAATCCTTATGCACGCATCACATCGGCTAAAAGGTAGCTGTATTGTTTTACAATTGATGTTTCTTTCATGATTTTTACTTATAAAATTATTAGGCAAAAAAACAGTGTACTGTATTAACATGTTCTATATTGTATATGAAATCATACTTATTCTATGAGTTGGTATATCTGAAATATATTTTTCCATGCGAAGTAAAAATTTCATTTACATAATTTTAGATATTGAAATAATTTATACTAAAGCATTTCATATTATTTAAATTGTGCATATGTTAATTTTTTTATATCAGTATAAATTCTTACAATCGTAAATCAATAAGTTTAATAAAGCTGATTACTGCGGTGGAAGTACCATAGTCAGTTGTGCGAAATAATAAGAGTAGAGCAGGGCAAATTCATAGACTCTGCCTGCATTTCAAACCAATACCCACTACGGGACTACCAATTAAGGAGGACCCTCTGAGCTAGTCTTTGCCACCAGTTTATCGAAGAATACAAAGTTTACATCATTGGCTGTTCGTAGTTAAAACTATTTTCTATATTGGGTTTCGACAGTCAAGCAGTGTGCATTATTACCGAATCTTCTCTTAAAGTGCTGCGGTAGTCTTGTGGGATGGTCCAAGTTACAACATCCGTGCCTATCTCGCTATCAACTCCAGCCTTCTGACATTCGGGACCCGAGAAAACACTCATCACCGCATTGGTATGCGGAAGTTCGCAAACCATGGCCAGTCAGCAGAAATATTGGGCGGAGGCAAAGTCCAAAACGTGCTTGTATTCAATGTTCTGTTAAGCCGGACATAATGCCCCCTGGCACTCTTCTAGAAGACTCTTTGAGCGATGAAGCATTTTAACTTTTAATAAGCCAGGGCTGGACAGTGGCGCAGAAGATGTCCAGAGCTTTGAAAATATCAGAGTCGTTGAACGTCATGTGCGGTCACCAGTGAACTTTTTTGCGATCTGTCCTTACGAAGAAGGTGCAAAAGCTATCAATTGAGCTAGACATGAAAATCCTTACAATTATTGTGTTGTGTCATTTTATGTACTGTTTTGGAACCCAATAAATATGCACTGACTTGGTCAAGCAGATGTCAACTAACGCTTTTCTGCTCGCCTTGACAGTTCTAAAACATTTAGCTACAGGGGTTGTTGATACTGATACAAAATTAGTGTACTCTTTGAGGTCAAGCATACACGGTCGCTGATCTCACACGGTTGCTGATCGTCCTGATCGCGGGTGAAATGTATGGGATTAAAAGATCGCGCACATCGACACTGAGCAATGCATAGGCATAAGCATATATCCCTTTTGATCTCCGCAGCTATTTAGCTGCGATATCATGTGTTCTCACTGTGTTCACGTTGCACAAATTGGAAGTGAATTTGGCATAGTCCAGAATTTTCTCTTCTGAACGTAGAGCCACAGATTTTTAAAGGTTATAATAACAATGTGCTCGAAAAATAAGTGCAGAAGTACATAAGTACGATTAAATATATAAATGTATTGTATATTGAAACAATTGAATAGAGCAAAAGTTTGACAACAATTGTGTCAATGAGCGACAAAAAGGTAATATTTTATCAGTTTGCAATTTCTGTAGTGTAACCATCGATCTGCGCCCTGCGCAACTCCAATCAGTTGTTTCAGCACATCCATTTTAAATTGTAACAGGCTTGATTCCTTTGCATATTCTTCAAGTCTTGGCATGAAAAGTGAAAGCGACCTAGTGCTGCGTTTTTCACGTTTCCATCTGACATCATTTAATCATCTTCAAAGTTTGTAAAATCAAAAAGGTTTGTAAAATTAGTTGAATTCATTAAACCTATAACTAATTAAGCCTCAATCGTTCTCAGCTAAATGAAAGGAAATACTATGAGCATGTGTGCATATTCGATGGGCACAACGAACACGTACCGGCGAAATAATTTGTGAGTAATGCAATGTAAGCAACATTCAGTGTGAGTGCTAGTAAGAAATTTTATGAAATTATATTACTATTTGTGAAAGATTGCATGAACGGTTAGATAGGTAAATTGCCAAAGCGTCATGGATTCTTTTGCATACAATAATTTTCTTGAATTTATACTTTGAATTATTGTAATTATGTTCGAGTAAATTAAAATTAGTCTATCGGTTGGTACTCATCTTGAAATCCGGAGCAAAAGAAGATGCAGTATCACTTGCCCTCCGAGGCGATGCAATATCTAGCTAAAATTCGGTCCGGTATCTCGATATTCTGCGGCATGTCAAGTCTGACGAACATGCGTCAGGGCTAGAGGTAAGATTGGCGTTAGGCATAAAACTCTAGGGGTGACTCCCTGAACAAATAAGCCGGAGGATTCTACACAATTATGTAAAGACCTAAAAATAATTCAATTCAGGATGGGATGTCAGCCCAAACTTCGGTGGAAATCGTGACCGGTACCACCGGCGTTCAAGGGGCGAAAAATTCCGCTCTGCGTGTCGGTAGTGGTCACACCTTTGACGTGACGGGAGCAGACCATGTTAGTTGTACACGATTGCCCAGAAAAACAAGATGCTGACCCGCACAGGTGCCGGAATCGGTTGACTAAAGGCCATAGCTGGCCTATGCTCTGTCCCACGAGAACATCCTGGTTAACCTAACCAATGTTTCTGCCCATATTAGACGTATGAGTTATAAACGAAAAATACATTTTTTTTCACAACTTAATATTTGTAGACCTATTTTAATATATTTTACAATACCACATTTCATTATGTTTAAGAAAGCTTTGGTTTTTTACTTATTTACTTAATTTTGCTACTAACATTTTTTTGAGGTTATAGTTTGCTAAATTTAATTAGTTCAAATTATCTTTATTTCTTAAGTTGGTTTAAATGAAATAACAATTCGATTTGATTCCCCTTCTCCCTTTAAATATCTGCGTCCCGCAGATTAATGATGTTTTGACGTGGAAAATCATCGCGGTATTTTGGAATGCCGTTCGTTGACGTTATATTCCTCTATACGACGTAAAAGCATATCATCAAGGTGGCAGCTATCAGCACCTCAAATACCGTGGAGTGGTAGATTTTCCGGGACATCCTTCTTCAACCGCAAACTTCAACTTATTCAAATTTTTCAGGACAAAGTCCTGCACGTACTCCAGTAATAGCTTGTATCCTGCAGCTGTTATTTTCGTTAATGTCGCCATCATTGCCAGTATGTGGATTGTCGAATAACTGCCAAAGTTCCTGTGTCCGACTGTGACGGTTTCGTTGGCGTATTGTATAACAAATGATCTCTCCAGGTGGTGCTCGCCCGAAGTTCCGCCAATGGTGCAGTAGAAGTTGGATAAGAAGATGGTCCCGTCATCCGCTAGTTCCACGATATCCCGATCGTTCTTCACGAAGTTTCATGTGGCATGGCCTCCCTTTAACAACCTGGTGATGCAGCCGTCTGTCATTTTTGCAAGTTCTTCTCCTGGCAAACCGCAGGTTTCCTTGCGAGTTTTCGCAAGCTTTTCGGATTCCAACACGATTTGCATGCCGTTGTTGACAACTGAGTATCTGTACCTGTACCTCTCATGCGTTACTTTGGGCATCGTCAGCACGTATAGAAGAATCGTTCCATTGGTGAGGATTGACGGCCGTGAGAATTCGACCGCTTTCACCACGTTCTGATATGGAAGGCTTTCCATTTCTTCAAGCAGGAGTTTCTCTTTCTCCCAGTCGAGCAGGTTGGTATTAACGACGGCAGTTTTTGCGAGCTGGCATGCCCTGGTTACTTCGTCGATCTGGTTGGCCAAAATTATTGATTTATGCAAGACTGTTGAGTTTCTCCATCGCCGTGTGGGTTTCTCCATCGATGGCGTTCACCCTTGCAGTGACCTCGTTGAGCTTCCATAGCGATTCGTGAGTCGCGTCGAACAACCTGGTGTTGATCCTGATCTGCTGGTTGCTGTTGCTCTTCACGTCGTTCTGTGATGGCATTCCATTTTGAATCGTCCGGTGACCCCGCGAACCATTTCCATGCGGATCATATCCATGGATCGTGGCCTGCGCGTCGTGGTCATCCTGGTAATTCTATTCGCAGCCCTCTTAAGGTAATAATCCGCCAAGGCCGACGTGGGCGTCATATATAAATATATATAGATCTCTTACGTAGTTGGGGACAACCACTCTTTACTTTACTTATTCTGCTGTGTACGGGTAAGGGCTTTTTATACTCTCTGCAAGAGTATATTGGGTTTGTGCAAAAGTATGTAACAGGCAGAAGGAGGCGTGGCAGACCCCATAAAGTATATATATTCTTGATCAGCATCAATAGCCGAGTCGATATAGCCATGTCCGTCTGTCTGTCCGTCCGTCCATATGAACACCTAGATCTTTTAAACTACAAAAGCTAGAGACACCAAATTTGGAATGAATGTCCCTTATCTTCGCGAGCAGATCAAGTTTCTTTCAAAAGGTTGCCATGCCCCTTACCACCCCCGCAATGAGCAAAAAACCAGACACACCCCGATAAAGTTTTTGCTTTAGGCGAATATCTCAGTAACTATGGCACTTAAGAACACCAATTTTGCTATGCATGCTCCTAGAGACAGCCTTAATGCAATACCATTAAATATTTTGAGCTGCCACGCCCCTTTTCTCATAGGAACTAAGAAACTTTAATGCCGTTTTTAAGGTATTTATTCATAAAGTACAGTGTTGTAATTCAACATTCAAAAGAGGTATTACGTAACAAAGTTTATGTTATTTAACTGCAATCACACTGAATGCGCGCAAGCGAGACAGAAACATACAAACACATGTTCGAACGTTCTCGACGCCTGTGTGGCGGCAGTGCTGCCCGCAGATGCTGCCCGCGCCGAATACACACATGCATACATACATATTTGCATCATATATTGTCAAACGTATGTCAAACGTACACATATGTATTCGCATGCAAGCAAACAGATGTATGATTGATTATAATTGTTTTTTTTTTTTGTTTGAACATGTTTTAATGCAAGTAATTCACATTGTAATATCTCCATACCGATTTTAATAATTTAATCGGGAGAATTGCAGAGAGTATTATACGGTCGGGCGCGCTCGACTGTACTTTTCTTTCTTGTTTTTGATAAACCAAGTGTCGAACTACGTCATTTACGAGATATCATATTCAAAAAGTAGTTAGAACAAATCTGTTTGGACCTAAATAAATGAATTAAAAATTTTTTTAAATTCCACTTTACTTTGCTATTGCAAAAACAAATCCTTCCACTTTAAATGGTCCACCCTGAATATACCAGATATAAAATGAATCAAATTAAGCATTTTGCTATTTTGCTATATATATATGTTCATATATGTTTATATATATATTGATTTGTTTAAGTCATATCGGATATATATAGTGACATATGTAGATACATATGTACCTGTTGGAACTTCATCTATTTGGTCCATAGTTGCGTACTTCGCGAAGCGAGTTTCGGTGCTCATGCTTCCACGTTTCTTTAAAAACTACTTGACAACGCCAGTGTTACTCTTCAGCATAGCTCCGAACCACACACGACGGTACTTCTTAAAGCGACAAAAATGCAAAGGGCCAATCAGAGCGCAACTAGCGGCTGATGCAATATTACTACTATGATGAAATTAGGAATTCTGGTGAAAAACAGCGCGTACGTACAGTAAGCAGCAACAATCACATACAGTACGTACATACAGTACGCTCCGACATACCCATGAATTACTCCTGACACCACACTTATTATTTATGTTAAAGAATGTATTAAATATCATAAACAATTCGCCAGAATCGTTTTTCCCATCATTGGGGTTAAAACTGCTGACGTTACACAAATCCTGGTCGAACTCTTTCAATCTCTTCAAGATTGAGATCTCTCTCTATTACATAAGAGCCAAAAGCTCAATGAGCCCAAAGTCCAATTAATAAAACGTCTCCAGAACATAGCATAAGTTAGTCTAGATTTGTATCTCGTACTCCGTGGCTTCGTGTTTTATTGAATAAAGTTTTATATTTTTTTGATAAACCCAGTTTTGAACTACGTTATTGGCGCAGCCGGTAGGATATCAGTAATATCCTCGTAATAGTAATCAATCCATTAAAAAAGAAATCCATGTACGACCAAGGAATTTCTAGGATTTGAGCACGCGAATTTGCCGCAGAAAGGAAATCGTTTAAAGAACATAATTTTGGAAAAATTATTATCTTGATATCCGCCAAAGAACCTAAGCGTGTGTGACTTAAAACCCAATTATCAGTCGTGCCCCTTATTGTAAATGTGCGACCGCCACCAAACATAATTGATATTACCAAGAAAACCGCGCAAAACTCCAAACAGTGTTCAACTAAAAAATAAATCCTCTGGACTATTTGAACACCTGTAAATAAAGAGCTTATTTCTGGGCTTTACAAATCATTTAATTGATCCCTGCAAACGTAAGTCTCTTACAATTCAACAAAAGTGATAATTAAACAAAAACCTGAAGTGACTAAAAACAAGTATTTTGTGAATAAAACAATCTACAACTACACAAACTATAAACAACAACAACATCATGGCAACAAACACACCAATGGAATTATCCGAAATGCATTAAAAGCAAGCCCTTGGACAAATTCGACAAGTGCCAATATTCGACGGAAAAACCGTGGAACTAACTGCATTTATAAGGAGGATCGACTTTATAATGCAGCTATACCCAACACAGGATGTGAGACAACACAGGATGTGAGACAACACAGTGTCTTATTTGGAGCTATCGAGATGCAGACCTCCGGATCGGCGCAACGAGTGTCGCAGTTGACAGCAGCCACAACCTGGGGAGAGTTAAGGAGTGCTCACATCGACGAATTTAAGACCCAAACTCCGTATGAAGAACTTCTACGACGTCTCTACAATACCAACTTTAATAATAGTATCCGTAAGTTTGTTGAAGACCTAGAGTATAAATCTTTTGTAATATCCAATAAATTAATGCTAGAAAATCAGGCCCATAACACTATATTGTATACTAATGCAACTTTTATGACATTAGCACGATATGACATTACAACAGTTTCAAAACTAAAACAAGTAGCTCAACGCGAAGGATTGTACGAAAATGGTTATAACGAACGTAATAACCAAAACAATGACAATTCCAAAACGAACAAAACCCAAAGCAATTCAAGCAATGAAAACCGTGGAAAGGGAAATAGTCAGAATTATTACCCTAGTCCAAATTACTCAAATAATACTAATCCAAATCATAAACCAAAAGAAAATGCTCAAAATAATCAAGTATTACAAAAAGAATTCAAACAAAATCTTGATCATGTTAGATCACAAAACCCAATGAATTACCAAACTCAGAGTCAAAGACCCTGTAATCCCCCTCATAAAAGACGGAGAGAAAGTACCAGTGGCCACTCTAAGATGGAAACATCCGAAAATTTTCATCAAGGAGCCTCGGCGATGAAGAACCAATCCCTTCATCAGATTAGTTATGAATGGACAAAATTTTAACTGTGTAATTGACAGAGGTTCATCCATTAATCTAATGAAACAAAACTTTTTAAATTGTCCTATAAAACCTTGCCAATTGAACGTACAAACAATAAATGGTATTGTTCAACTAATGAATTGCGTATATTTTGACCCTAGTAAACTCTGTCCTAACCATCAAATATTTTACTTACACAACTTTTCCGTCAATTATGATATCTTATTAGGTAGAGAATATCTAGAGTCTTGTGAAGCAAAAAACGACTACAAACAAAAACCAGTTATTCTAAATGATCATTCATTTTCAATGAGATATAACCGTGAGAATCCTGTCAGGTACAAGACCGCATTTCAATGCCTTGATCCGCCCCAAACAAATGACATAGCTGTAAATTACGCTATTCACAACGAATTAATCGAAACAAATCAATTCCGATTAGAACATCTAAACGATGAAGAACAAGTAAGAAAGGCTACAGTCGACGTGCCGACTGTATAAGACCCCGTACTCCTACGTGCTCCCCGTGCGCGTACAAAAATACTTACAAACTTAAAAGAAGAAGCAGTAGACTGATTCATATGTTAAAATATAAATTTAAAAAAAGGTAATAGTTTAAATTAAAATTTAAAAAAGTAAAAAAAAAGTTATGCGCTAGCTGCAATCGAACCCGCGGTATCAGACACAGGATTCTCACATGTCGCCACTCTACCATATGCACCACACCTCAATTTGCAGGTACTGCTGATTATCTGCATTTACATATAATAATGTTTTGTTATAGAAAAAGAAAACAAATGCCTGTCTGTGCTGGGGTTCGAACCGCAGACCTCATGTTTCTCTAATGCATGTCACATCACTTGGACCACAGCACTGTTGACAATCAGGACGGCTAAAGTAGGTAAACATTGATTTACCCCTTTTCTTCAAACACGTACATAAATTACAATTTTTAACATTTTTGACCAATTTGTTTCACATGTTGTAGTTGTCCGATTTGGACCAAAGTTACTTTTAAGTTACTTTTAATAATTATGTACACATTCTGTGTGAGTTTGGTTTGCGATCACTTAGCAAATACTACATGTCTTCATACAAATTTTTTGTTTTTGACCGATTTGTCCTATGGGAGCTATAAGCTATAGTTGTCCGATAGTTGATAAAACTTGGTGAGGATAGTTATAGTTGTACCATACACATACTGTGTAAATTTGGTTATGATAGCTTTCATAGTTTCAAAGTTGTAGTGCAATGAAAACTGTTTTTTACAATTTTCGGGGGCGGTAGGGGCGTGGCAAAAATTTGAAATAAACTTAACCTGCCTGACATAAAGACGGACTTTCATTTCAAATTTGGTGGCTCTAGCTCTTGTAGTTTAAAAGATCCAGGTGTTTATACGGACGGACGGACAGACAGACAGACAGACGGACATTGCTATATCGACTCGTCTGTTGATGCTGATCTAGAATATATATACTTTATGGAGTCGGCCACGCCTCCTTCTGCCTGTTACGCACATTTCGCTTCTGACAAACCTAATAGACCCCTATACTCTTTTTTAGAGTACGGGGTCTAAATATGTCATTGATTTTCATATGGTAGACAATAAACAATTTCTATCTCTTATAGACTTATATTCCAAATATGCAACATTAATCGAGATTGGTTAGAAGTCAAAAGAGCTCTTATAAAAAATATTAAATAACATGGGTAAACCAATAGAAATAAAAGCAGAAAAAGACCCAGCTTTCTTGTGCTCCGCACTACAAATGTGGTTAAAATTAGAAGACGTAAATATATCCATCACAACTAGCAAAAACGGTATTTCCGACATAGAAAGATTCCATAAAACAGTAAATGAAAAATTAAGAATTGTTAATTCTGACACTAATCATGAAAATAAATTAACTAGATTTGAAGTAATACTTTACACTTATAGTCATAAAACCAAACATAATTCAACTGGTAGAACACCAGCAGATATTTTCATTTATGCAGCTAAATAGGAAAAGACAAATAGAAAGACTTAATGAAAAAAGAACTGAATTTGAAATAGATACTAGATATAGGGAATCACCTTTAGTAAGATCCAAATCCACAAACCCATTTAAACAAACGGGAAATATAACACAAATAGATGAAAAGCATTATGAAGAAGTAAACAGAGGTAGAAAAATAACTCACCATAAATCAAAATATAAAAGAAAGAAAGTAACTAATGAAAGTAAATACGATAATTCCAGATCAACCAATAACCCGAATCAGAATGATAACTCCTCATAATTTAACAACTATAATTATAACACTCATGCTACTTTACTTTGTATGGCCAATAAAATGTCAAAATTTGGAAATCAACCCAATTAACTCGGAAGACGGATATCTTATATTTCAAACGGGAACAATTAATTTACCTATAAAATACGAATATCATTGTCTAACTATCAATATAACAAAATCCGAAGAAACTTATAATAATCTAATGAAACAAACAAAGGAATTTGAACCATTAGTAAAAATACAGTACTTAACAGAAAAACTGGACAGAGAAATGAACAGTAAAACGAAATAAAAGAGGACTCGTAAATTTCATGGGAACATTTTATAAATATCTTTTCGGAACTTTAGATCAAGAAGACAAAGAAGAATTACAATCAAAAATAGATAACCTTCCAGAAAATAGTGTTCAAGCCAATGAACTAAATGAAGTAAGAAATGCCGTCAACAAAGGAATAGAAGTAATGAACAGACTAAGTATCACACATGAGGCAGAGCAACGACTCGAATTACTAATTTTCAACCTACAAGAATTCACAGAGTATGTCGAAGACATTGAGTTAGGAATGCAACTAACCAGGTTTGGTATATTCAACCCTAAATTACTAAAAAATGACTCACTAAAACATTTAAACGCTGAAAAAATAATAAATATTAAAACATCAACTTGGCTTAAAACAACTACTAACGAAATTTTAATTATTTCCCATATTCCACGCGAAATTATAAATACTGCACTATACGACATTATTCCATACCCTGGCGAAAACAAAGACATTTTGACCGAAACTATACAAGGCACTTACTAATTACAGAACAATAAAGCATTCACAGCAACCAATAAAGATTTAGTTATGAACATATGTATTACTGGAATATTAAATCAAGATAAAACAGAATGTAGATATAAAATATCACATAAAAATTATGAAATTAAGTATGTAGAACCAAACATTATGTTAACATGGAACTTACCAAAAACTATACTAAACCAAAATTGTATCAATAGAGAAATTATTATCGAAGGAAACAACATGATAAAAGCTATAAATTGTTCAATCCACTTAGATGAAATTCAATTCAATTCAATTCAATTCATACTTATATTATACATTATCTTTAAATATGTATAAAAATATTCCACAAAAAATTATTGATAATTATAAGAACAAAAAAGAATCAATCCCAAACACACAATCAAATATTCAAAATGATACGCAAACTAAAACAAAATTAAATCCAAATGCAACTGAAAACGAAATCGAAAAAATTGTAATAGATCTAACACTATATCCAAAATTAACCGCCTGATGACAGGCTCATTTCTGAAGGATGGGGAAGTGACATATGTAGATACATATGTACCCATACATTACGCCTAACACCACACTTATTATTTATGTTAAAGATTTCTTTCCCACAAAACTAATGTAAACATTATCGAAAAATCAAATGGTGACAATAACAATTCTGGCTTCCCACGAATGTATTAAATATCATAAACAATTCACCAGAATAGTTATTCTCATCATTGGGGCTAAAATTGCTGACGTTACACAAATCCTGGCCGAACTCTCTCAATCTCTTCAAGATCGAGATCTCTCTCTATTTACATAAGAGCCAAAAGCTCAATGAGTCCAAAGTCCAATTAATAAAAGCTCAAAACCGAGGTTTGCTTAACGTCTCCAGAACATAGCATAAGTTAGTCTAGATTTGTACTCCGTAGCTTCGTGTTTTATTTAATAAAGTATTATATATTTTATACTCTCTGCAAGAGTATATTATGTTTGTGCAAAAGTATGTAACAAGCAGAAGGAGGCGTGGCAGACCCCATAAAGTATATATATTCTTGATCAGCATCACAAGCCGAGTCGATATAACCATGTCCGTCTGTCTGTCTGTCTGTCTGTCCGTATGAACAAACAGATTTCAGAGATGGTAAGAGCTACAAGTTCGAGCTTGGTGTCAAACGATCACATATTTAGTCAGTCAATACAAGAATCTGTTTTTTTTTTTCGATGCCACGCCCCATTCGCCCACAATGAGCAAAAAACTAGACACCTCGGAAAAAATTTGTGTTTTCGGCAAATATCTCAGTAACTATGGCACCTAGGTTCACCAATTCTGGTACGGGAGGTTCCTAGCGACAGCATAGTTGCATTGCCATCTAAAATTTTTGACTGTCATGCCCACTTTTCCCACATTTGATAATAAAAGTCTGGAACCTTCAATGCCGTTTTTGGCGAACTTGTTCTTATCGTACAGTATTGTAGTTTATATTTCGTGTGGAGACTAACTATATTAAACTATCCTGAAAGGCGCATTAAAATCGGACTATAAACAAGAAAACTAGAAGCTTTACAATATTGATAATTGAACGCAATATCAACCCATAGGTGCAAGCGAGATAGAAACACACAAGCACATGTTCGAACGTTTTCGCTGCCTGTGTGTCGGCATCGCTGCCCGCGGACGCTGGCCGCACCGTATACACACATACATACCAGAGAAATGCAGCGATACATGGCATATAAAAACAAGAAAGAAAAGTACAGTCGAGCGCGCCCGACCGTATAATACTCTCTGCATTTGTCCCGATTAAATTATTAAAATCGGTATCGAGATATTACAATGTGAATTACTTGCATTAAAACACGTTGAAACAAAAACAATCTAAGCATAATCAAACACACATCTGTTTGTTTGTATTCGAATACACATACGTTTGGCAATATGTATATGATGCAAATATGTATGCATGTATGTGTGTATTCGGCGCAGCCAGCGACCGCGGGCAGCGCTGCCGACACACAAGCAGCAAAAACGTTCAAACATGTGCTTGTGTGTTTCTATCTCGCTTGCACCTATGGGTTGGTATTGCGTTCAATTATCAATATTGTAACGCTTCTAGTTTTCTTGTTTATAGTCCGATTTTAATGCGCCTTTCAGTATAGTTTAATATAGTTAGGTCTCCACACGAAGTATATAATTACAATACTGTACGATACGAACAAGTTCGCCAAAACCGGCATTGAAGGTTCCAGTCTTTTTTTATCAAATGTGGGAAAAGTGGGCGTGGCAGTCCAAAATTTTAAATGGCAATGCAACTATGCCGTGGCTAGGAACCTCCCGTTCCAGAATTGGTGATCCTAGGTGCCATAGTTACTGAGATATTTGCCGAAAACACCAATTTTTTCCGAGGTGTGTCCAGTTTTTTGCTTATTGTGGGCGAATGGGGCGTGGCATCGAAAAAAAAAAGATTCTTGTATTGACTGACTAAATATCTGATCGTTTGACACCAAGCTCGAACTTGTAGCTCTTACCATCTCTGAAATCTGTTTGTTCATACGGACAGACAGACAGACAGACAGACGGACATGGTTATATCGACTCGGCTTGTGATGCTGATCAAGAATATATATACTTTATGGGGTCTGCCACGCCTCCTTCTGCCTGTTACATACTTTTCCACAAACCCAATATACTCTTGCAGAGAGTATAATAACTTAAACACACACAGAGTATTTTTCGTCTAGAATCATTATACCCGTTACTCATAGAGTAAAAGGGTGAATTGTAATGGTTGGAATGTATGTAACAGGGAGAAGGAGGCGTGGCAGACCCCATAAAGTATATGTATTCTTGATCAGCATCAATAGCTGAGTCGATATAGCCATATCCGTTTATCCGTCCGTCCGTCTGTATGAACAAAAGTATCTCAGAGACTATAAGAGCTAGAAAGTATCCAAGCTTTAGGGCGTTCTATCTTCTATATATAAAGCTAAATGAACTGGTAAAACTAGAATATTTTAGTATAGAATAATACTTTTGTGTTAGCTATGCTATCTGAACCGAATTTACACGGATAGTACAAATGAAATAATTGTCTTGTCCCACGTTGAGGTAGATGATCTCTAGAGCTTTTTGTTTTTTTTTTTTATTCATTTATGTAGTAGAAGGGAAAAAATAAAAGGTGAAAGGTGTGTAAGAGAAGAAAGGTGTGTAAGAGAAGAGAAGAACGTTGAAGAAGGTGTCCTGAGGTCCTGGGAGGGCCCGCGGTACTGTTGTGGGGTATTGGTGAAGTTTTCTGCCGTAGGATCAGCGCCGAGTACTGGCTCCAGTTCAAATAAACATAACTTGCTCCGCCATTTCCTCGGCCTCTGGGTAACACTACGTGCATTGGGGGTCGCTATCGTGCCCAAAACTATGGAGATAGCTCCTAAAGCATCCATGTCCGCTAAGGAGTTGCGTTAGGTGGAAATTGACTGTTAAATATTGAGTTCCATCACTAAGTGTTTAATATTGAATTCGCATCACTTGGGTTAGGAACACACATGTTGCAACATATCGCAATCGTTTGCAACATTGTAAAATTCCTTTCTATTCAAAAGCAACATCGATCGTCATTCTGACTGTCGCGACAATAGTCTAGCAACATTATGTTGCTGACGAATATGACTAGCACGCATTGAATATTGCTGAGTCTCTGTCTGTCGTGTTGCGATTCTATAGCTGTGTAGATCGATGAGCTGTGCCGTGCTTAAGAAAATATAAATCAGAATATATAAAGATTAACAACTTTTGTGTTCTTATTTCGGTCCTGGATTTTCAACAGGTTATGGGCACAGGCACTAATTAGTTCACTAAATAAATAATTAAAAGTTTTTTTGTTAGTTGTTAGTATTATACATACAGTGCATATATAAATAGATATTTGGTGTGTTGTAGTATGTTGTATGCCAAATGAGCATATGCCCACTGTATTGTAGAGTATACAATATAACAAGTGGTCATATGCCCAACTTTAAAGTACGAGTAATAACTTAAAACATAACGACACTTTGTTGCTATGTTTATACAATAACAAATATACATATAAGTGCAGTAATAGGATCCGCCGCTTATGCGGACTGGCCGCAGCGTGAGCACTGCTTGAGTATGTACCGTCTGTACATATATGCAAATACATATGGCATGCTATATACTCCCGTTCTGCCGCTGCTTTGAGCGACAGAACTCCAAACATTATTATGTACAAAAGGCAGCGCTGCCACTAAGAACCGCGCCGCTTTAGGTTTAATTATATTAGTCCTAATTTGTAAAGACAAGATCGAATAAAGCATTCAGAGCGACAACAACAGTCGCTCTAAATCCGAAAACCAAAGCAATTGGAATTTACTTATTTCAACACACTTCAGAGCGACAACAATAGTCGCTCTGAACCCGAAAACCAAAGCAATTGGAATTTACTTATTTCAACATACTTCAGAGCGACAACAACAGTCGCTCTGAACCCGAAAACCAAAGCAATTGGAATTTACTTATTTCAACATACTTCAGTGTTAATTAGTCCAATACATACCGCGACCACTCTAACGCTAACGTTGATACAAAAGACGAAGCGAGATTTTTAAATTCACGACAACTTGCTTTATTGATGATCAACTTAAGACTAACTGATATCTGCTTAATAGATAATAATAAAAGTTCTGTTAACAGGGATTCAAATGTTTACAATTTGGGGGTGACCGCTAAAAGCTGGGAACCAAGAATTGTGCGATTTCACAGCTAGTGCCTGGGAGCCAAAATATGCTGATCGAGCGGTTTTGGATCGTTGCTGATCGATTGGGGGATATGCTCCGGCTAGTCTGCTCTTTGTTTACGATTGCTGAAATTTGTTTACAAATGCAGCTTGGGAATGTTTATAGTTGGGGAATAGCTGTTGATGTGGAATTCGACGTTTAGGCTGCTATGTACTATTGTTATGTATAATGTAGACGTATTCAGTATGAATATGTCACTTCCCTCTCCTTAAGAGGCGAGCCTGTGAGTCATGGTGAAACTGATGGGTAGAGTTTTGGTAATGTTAATTGTGACATCTCGATAGTCATTTCGTCTTGTTGTTCGTGTTGTTCTTGTTTGATTTGTTGTTGAGCTGATTGTAGCGTTTCGTTCTTGGGTTCGTGAATTTGTTTTTTAAATTTTTTCTGGATTAATATTATGGGATTGTAAGATACATATTTTAATGATCAGGATCTGTTTGCGGGACATTTTGGTTGGCTTTGAATGGGTTTTCTAATTTTCCTTTTTGTAATGGTCCCTTTCTAGTATCGACTTGGTATTCATATCGGTCACTGTTTATTTTGTTTATTGTTTTTATACTCTTTGCAAGAGTATATTGGGATTGTGCAAAGTATGTCACAGGCAGAAGGAGGCGTGGCAGACCCCATAAAGTATATATATTCTTGATCAGCACCACAAGCCGAGTCGATATAGCCATGTCCGTCTGTCCGTCTGTCTGTCTGTCTGTCCGTCCGTATGAACAAACAGATTTCAGAGATGGTAAGAGCTACAAGTTCGAGCTTGGTGTCAAACGATCAGATATTTAGTCAGTCAATACAAGAATCTTTTTTTTTTCGCTGCCACGCCCCATTCGCCCACAATAAGCAAAAAACTGGACACACCTCGTGAAAAATTGGTGTTTTCGGCAAATATCTCAGTAACTATGGCACCTAGGATCACCAATTCTGGTACGGGTATTCCTAGCGAGAGCATAGTTACATTGCCATTTAAAAATTTGGACTGCCACGCCCACTTTTCCCACATTTGATAAAAAAGTCTGGAACCTTCAATGCCGATTTTTGGCGAACTTGTTCGTATCGTACAGTATTGTAATTATATAATTCGTGTGGAGACTAACTGTATTAAGCTATACTGAAAGGCGCATTAAAATCGGACTATAAACAAGAAAACTAGAAGCGTTACAATATTGATAATTGAACGCAATATCTCCCCATAGGTGCAAGCGAGATAGAAACACACAAGCACATGTTCGAACGTTTTCGCTGCCTGTGTGTCGGCATCGCTGCCCGCGGACGCTGGCCGCGCCGAATACACACATACATACATGCATGCATCATATATTGTCAAACGTATGTGTATTCGCATACAAACAAACAGATGTACGTTTAATTATGCTTAGATTGTTTTTGTTTCAACTTGTTTTAATGCAAGTACTATTCATTGTAATATCTGGATACCGATTTTAATAATTTAATCGGGAAAATGCAGAGAGTATTATACCGTCGGGCGCGCTCGACTGTACCTTTCCTTCTTGTTCCTTTTCTGTCTTGTGTATCTAGAATTGGTTGTCTGGGAATTTGCGGGAATTCGTACAGTGGTGTCATGTTTGGTTTTATGGTTGTAAATATAAAGAATAGTTTCTATTTTGCTGAGCTTGTTTTCTTCATCGTTTAATGTATTTATGATTCTGATTTTTTCGTTAATAGTTTTATGAAGTCGTTCAATGTACCTGTTTTTGATGTATTTAATTGTATTTCTACTCCTCCACTGTCAAGCCATCTTTTAAGTGCTAAGCTGGTGAATGCGCCGTCTCGGTCTGCTTTTAATAGTATTGGTTTACCCAACTGATTAAATATGCGCATTAATGCGTTTTTGCATTCAATACAATCTTTTGTTTTGATTTGTTCGAGAGTAGAAAATTTTGAATAAATATCAATACAGCTTAGATAATGCTTTCCTTCTGAAGAATAAATGTCTATTACAAATTTATCCGGACAATGTTAAGGTTTGGGGGTAATTTTCATTGGCATGTCAGTATTTCTGTGTTCGGTTTTTGCTAAATTGCAGATGTGACATTCGTTTATAATGTTTTGTGTTAACAATTGACTGTTAGGGAAATAATAAGTTTCATCGAAAAATTTATTTGTTTTCTGAATTCCTGGATGTAGCAGTTTTTCATGAGTTTTAAGAATGAGTTCTTTCTTTCTTTAAACTCGGCGTATGAATTTATATTTTTTAGTTGGATAAGGCTTCGAAGAATTTTAGTATAACTAGTGTTGATAATTTCTTTGTGTGCGGTTTGAATAATTTTAAAATCGGCATAACTATCTATAAACAACACACGAGACTTGGTACAAAAGTGATCAATTAAGTATTGTTTGGCTTTTTCTATTGTCATATTATCATATGTGATGTGAATAATTAATTTTTTGAAGTAATTTTCTTTTTTTATGTTTGGAAGCCTTTAGAAAATATTATTTGCCTTTTAAATGTGTTTATGGGTTTTTCGGTTGTAAATATTAAGTTGCTATTGTCTTCATCAGTACTATGCTGTGTCTCTTCTCCAAAATAGGCTTCTTCTATTTTAACGCGTGATAAAGCATCGGCTATGTGATTTTCTTTTCCTTTTATGTATTTAATGTTATAGTCGTATTCTGATAATTTAACTCTCCATCTAGTTAGTTTTGAATTTGGCTCTTTCATTTTGTAGAGCCAGCATAGTGGTTGATGGTCACTATTTATTTCAAAATGTCGTCGTAGTAGATAATGTCGGAAAGTTTTTGTTGCCCATACAATAGCTAAGAGTTCTTTTTCTATGGCACTGTAATTAGTTTCGTGTTCATTTAAAGTTCTGCTAATGTAACTAAGTGGGTGTCCGTTTTGAGAAAGTACAGCTCCAAGAGCTACGTTACTTGCATCTGTAGTTAATACGAATTTAGTATTAAAATCTGGTATTTTTAAGATGGGATCATTGGAGATGAGTTGTTTTAATTTTTCGAAAGCTTCAACGTATTCCGGATTTTGTATCTTTTTGAATCTTTTTTTAGGGCTGTTGTCATGGGTTTGGCTATATCTGCGAAATTAGGTATAAATTTCCTATAATATCCGGTTAATCCGAGAAAACCTTTAATTTCTTTGGACTTTTTAGGAATTGGGTATTTTTGAATTGCCTTGATCTTTTCAGGGTCTAACATTTCCTGGAATTGGTTTTCAAACTCTTGCTCGTAAGCTTGAGGATAACTGTATGGTTTAGAGTATATGGGGGAGTTATGAGTAAAGTTGATATTATGTTTCTCTTGGTTGCTGAAACTAAGTTGATCTCCTTCTTGGAATTGAATGTGCTGATAGGACTGTAATAATTTTTTTAATTTCTTTATTTAGATGATGTAACCGATAAATATTTGTTTTTTTCGCGTAATTCTGTATTCAAATTTTGTGGGGACTCAGGACTATTGCAATATTCTTTAGATACAGAATTTGAACAAGAAAGGAAAGATCAGTCGAGCGCGCCCGACCGTATAATACTCTCTGCATTTGTCCCGATTAAATTATTAAAATCTGTATCGAGATATTACAATGTGAATTACTTGCATTAAAACACGTTGAAACAAAAACAATCTAAGCATAATCAAACACACATCTGTTTGTTTGTATGCGAATACACATACGTTTGGCAATATGTATATGATGCAAATATGTATGTATGTATGTGTGTATTCGGCGCAGCCAGCGACCGCGGGCAGCGCTGCCGACACACAGGCAGCGAAAACGTTCGAACATGTGCTTGTGTGTTTCTATCTCGCTTGCACCTATGGGTTGGTATTGCGTTCAATTATCAATATTGTAACGCTTCTAGTTTTCTTGTTTATAGTCCGATTTTAATGCTCCTTTCAGTATAGTTTAATATAGTTAGGTCTCCACACGAATTATATAATTACAATACTGTACGATACGAACAAGTTCGCCAAAACCGGCATTGAAGGTTCCAGACTTTTTTATCAAATGTGGGAAAAGTGGGCGTGGCAGTCCAAAATTTTAAATGGCAATGCAACTATGCCGTGGCGAGGAACCTCCCGTTCCAGAATTGGTGATCCTAGGTGCCATAGTTACTGAGATATTTGCCGAAAACACCAATTTTTTCTGGGGTGTGTCCCGTATTTTGCTTATTGTGGGCGAATGGGGCATGGCATCGAAAAAAAAAAGATTCTTGTATTGACTGACTAAATATCTGATCGTTTGACACCAAGCTCGAACTTGTAGCTCTTACCATCTCTGAAATCTGTTTGTTCATACGGACGGACAGACAGACAGACAGACAGACAGACGGACAGACGGACATGGCTATATCGACTCGGCTTGTGATGCTGATCAAGAATATATATACTTTATGGGGTCTGCCACGCTTCCTTCTGCCTGTTACATACTTTTGCACAAACCCAATATACTCTTGCAGAGAGTATAAAAAGTGGCACATCTCTGACCAACCATTTCAATATTTTTGACGATTTAGTCACCGAATTAATTTCATCGGATGCAAAGGCTGAGGAGGTGGACAAAGTGAGCCATTTATTGTTGACATTGTCACCTTGCTATGATGGAGTCATCACCGCTATTGAAACGCTGTCCGATGAAAGTATAACTTTGTCCTTTGTGAAAAATCGGTTGCTTGACCATGAAATTAAAATGAGAAATGACACGAAAGATACTAGTACCAGGCTGTAAGTGATAATGGTTTTTCTAAAAATAAACGAAATATGAGTTCAAATACAAACCGTAAAACATCTCATTCAAATAAATTAAAATCAAAGTCAAATATGAAATGCTATTTTTGTGGAAGAAAGTGGCACTTTCAAAAAATTGTTATAAATTTAAAAAGCTTAGCCAAAGTAATAACAAAGAACACGAAAAGCAAGTACAAGCAGCATCGGTTGTACTACAGCAAGGTATCGCATTCATGATAAGACGGTCAATAAGTCATTCTGCATTAAGTGGCGGTGTGTCCATTATTTTGTAATCAGGAGCGTCTGATCACATCATAAACAACAAGAACCTGTATGCTGATCACATTGATGTGGAATCCCCTATTGGTATTGCAGTGGCAAAGTGGAGCGAATATGTATATGCCACATTAAAATGCATAGTTAAGCTACGCAGCAATAGCCAAGTCGATGTCACCCTGGAGGATGTTTTGTACTGTAAAGAAATTCCTCATAACTTACTCTCTGTGAAGCGAATGCAAGATTCTGGAGTAACAATCGGGTTTCACCTACGAGGTGTGAAGGCCACAAAAGATGGGCAAGTAATTCTGGAAGGTTTTTGTGAGTATAACGTTCCCATTATTAACTTTGAGCTATGCCATCGAGCATATGCATTGAATAAAGGTAATGCAAATAATCATGAATATCGATTGTGGCATGAAAGGTTGGAGCATTAAGTAATGGCAAGTTTTTAGAAAACAAGAGACATAATATGTTTGAAGATAGTCATCTCTTGAAAAATGTGCAGATTAATAATGAAATTTGTGAAGCATGTGTTAATGGGAAGCAATGTAGACTTCCATTTGAAAAATCAAAAAATAAGAATTATATTAAAAGACCTTTGTTTATAATTCACTCCGATGTTTGTGGTCCGATAACACCCTCTACTGTAGATGGCAAAAGTTATTACGTTGTATTTATTGAGCAATATGCACACTATTGTGCAACATATCTTTTAGCCTATAAATCAGACGTCTTTGCAATGTTTAAAGACTTCGTAGCGAAAAGCGACGCTCATTTCAGTTTCAAAGTTGCCAATATATATATAGATTCTGGAAGGGAGTATTTATCCAGCGAGATGAAACAATATTGTGTAGATAAAGAAATTAGCTACCATTTAACCGTAACGCATATCCCTCAGCAAAATAGCATTTCAGAATGTATGATAAGAACATTAACTGAAAAAACTCACACCATGGTAAATGGCGCACAATTGAATAAAATGTTCTGCGGTGAAGCTATATTGACAGCAACTTATCTGGTAAATAGAATTCCAAGTAGTGCACTAAGTAAGGGGCCACAATAAAACTCCATATGAAATGTGGCACAACAAGAAACCAAACTTTAAATACTTAAAGGTTTTTGGTTCTATTGTGTATGTTCATCAAAAGGTGGGGAAAAGAAAGTTCGATGATAAATCATCTAAGGCCATTCTTGTTGGTTTTGAGCCAAATGGTTTTCGACTTTGGGATTTAAGCGCGAGAAAGTTTGTGATTGCAAGAGATGTTATTGTAGATGAAGCTACAATGAGTGCTAGAGCTGATGCAGATTCTGGGTTCCTTAATAAGGGTAAGGAACATGAAGCCCTTGACCTCATTGAAAATCCCAATGATAGTGGGAATCATAAAGGTCATAATAATGACATAATGATATCCTTAATAAGAGTAAGGATTGTGAAAATTTAGATTTGCTGAATGTAGACCTCATTGACGCCCTTAATGAATATAAGGAGCATAAAGATCATGATAATATCGTTAATGAGAGTAACGATAGTGAAAATTCAGATTTCCTGAATGTGGACCTCATTGCTATCCCTAACAAGGAGCATAAAGGCCAGAAGGGCATCCGTAATGAGAGTACGGAGGAAAATGCTGATATATGTGTATCAGATGATCAGTCTAGAGATTCTCTTGAAACACCATGTGTTGGTGTGGATTCCATTGGTAAGCAATGTAATGTTAGACAAAGTGAAACAAACCAGCGACGTAATACAAACTATTAAACAGTTTTTAAGGAATGAGCAGAATTTTCCAAATAATGTTCCCAAGTCATTTGATGAAATCACGATTAGAGCTGAAAGCTATAAAAGAAGAGCTGGAGTCTCATTATCAAAATAAAACATGGACCATTGTAGATAGACCAGAAAATAAGAATTTAGTCGATAGTAAATGGGTTTTCTCGATAAAGCATGATGAATTTGGGAGTCCAACCAAATATAAGGAGAGACTTGTCGCACGTGGTTTTACACAGGAATACATGCTTGACTATGAGGAAACATTTGCTCCAGTAGCACAAATATCTACCTTGCGTCTTATACTATCTCTGTCAAATCAATTTAATTTACGCGTTCACCACATGGACGTTAAAACTGAATTTTTAAATGGAGAACTAAAAGAGGAAATTTATATGGTTGTTCCTCAAGGCTTATCATATGGAAATGATAAAGTTTGTAAAATAAATAAAGCTCTTTATGGACTAAAGCAAGCAGCTAGATGCTGGTTTCAGGTGTTTGAAAAATTACTGAAAGAAATTGGATTTGTAAGCTCTGATAATGGAGATATTTTAAAAAATATTTATATACTATTATACGTACATAGACGATATAATTATATATAGCAACGGTAAACCTTGAAACTATGTCAAATTTTAAATCATATTTAAAGAGCAAATTTATAATGACTGATTTAATAGAAATTCAATTTTTTATTGGAATTAAAATAGATAGGAGTGGAGATAGAAAGTCTTTGTCAGTCAACTTATATTAAAAATGTTTTAGAGAGGTAATATGCATGAGTCAAAGCCAGTTAGTACCACACTTGCAAATAAACTTAATTATGAAGCATTGAACTCAGATCGGTTGCCTAATGTACATAATGTTATGTACGCGCCCTGATTTGTGTGCATCAGTGGGCATTTTGAGCAGATATACCAGCAAAAATAACAAAGAACTATGGCAATGGCTGAAAAGAGTTCTAAGATACCTGAAAGGTACGAATGATTTGAAATTAACGTATGTTAAAAGTTCAAACTTTGAGAATGCTATTGTTGGATATGCTGACTCGGGTTGGGCAGGTAGTGAAAGTGGCAGGAGAAGTACGACTGGGTACATATTTGATATGTTTGACTTAAATCCGATTTGCTGGAATTGTAGGAAACAAAATTCAGTGGCGGCTTCTTCTACAGAAGCTCAATACATGGCTTTGTTTGAAGCAGTCAGAGAAGCCTTATGGCTTATGTCATTAATGCAAGGAATAAAGTTTAAAATAAACAAGCCAATTAGAATCCATGAAGGCAACCAAGGTTGCATTAGCATAGCTAATAACCCAACATGCCACAAAAGAACGAAACACATTGATATCAAATATATGTTTTCATGGGAACAGATTGCAAATAAACTAATTGTTGAGTTTATTTCTACAGATGGCCAGCTGGCAGATATGATGACGAAGCCTCTACCAGCAATGAGATTCCTAAGTCTGAGTGATCAGATGTGTCTGACTGAAGATTAACAAAATGCTAGATGAATTTATAGCTATATTTGGAATTAAATATTTGAATATTTAATTTTTCCTTTAATTGTTCCTTTTTGTATGGAACAGATTACATTTTTCTTTAATTCATATTGAATGTTACATTTTTGTTATCTTATTTTACGATTGAATGTTTAATTGTTCTTTAATTTCAAATTGAAATTTTAATACTATGTTAATAACATTAGTATCATTTAGAATGGTCTGGTTGGGGTTTTTCTGAGTTTCCCCAAATTCCTTTCTATGCAAAAGCACCATCGATCGTCATTCTGACTGTCGCGACGATAGCCTAGCAACATTATGTTGCTGACGAATTTAACTAGCACGCATGGAATGTTGCTGAGTCTCTGTCTGTCGTGTTGCGATTCTAGAGCTGTGTAGATCGATGTGCTGTGCCGTGCTTAAGAAAATATAAATCAGAATATATAATGTATTACAACTATGTGTGTTCTTATTTCGGTCCTGGATTTTCAACATTGACGAAACCGAATTTCCTGTTATTCCATTTATTTAAGTCCGGTATAAGCCTGTGCGTCCATCGGCCGTATGTTGACGCGTCCCACTTAAGTTGCTATTGCTGCAGGTTGTCGTGTTTAGCTGCTATTGTTGTCTGTCGTCTATTTAATGGGACATGGAGTTCAACATAGATTCTAGCTCTCTCTGTTGCAAGGATGTCGAGAGGCACCATGCCTGCGATAACCAGCGCCGTGTCCTCCGAAATAGTGCGGATGCCGCAATACACCCTAAGGGCTCCTAGCCTGTATGTAGAGGGGAGTCCCCGCCTATAGCTCGCTATCTGCATGGCTTTTGCCCAAATTGGTGCTCCATACCAATGTTTGAAAAACTGACAGTCACACAGCAGCAGTCGTAAAATGTTGTCTGTGCTGGGCTTCTGCAGCCAACAGTTTTTACAGTTCTTTTATTGCTAGAACTGTTGCAGCGAGCATTTTCCACAGTCGCAGTTGCACGAAAGCAAAAAACATTTCTTGATCAGCAGCGCAGCGATTCGGAAATCGACAACTTCGACAGTTTTACGAGTGCTAGAGCTATTGATGCGTGAACTGGTGACAGTCGCAGTCGCAAAGAAGGCAAAAAACATTTCTTGATCGGCAGCGTAGTGCTTCGAACTGCGTGAACTGGCGACAGTCGCAATCGCAGCAAAAGCAAAAACTGTTGACTGCCGAACAGCACAGCTGACAGCTTCGACACCGTTTGCTTGGCTTTGTCTTGGTAACTTTTGTAACTGTAATTGCCGAAGTCACTACGAAGGCGCCTACGATCTGTTTCATTGGTATAAAGTACGCCTCAAGTGACTTCGGCAATTACAGTTACAAAAGTTACCAAGACAAAGCCTCCTTAGGACTCGGTCGTAGGATCGGGGCTCACGATCCGTTTTATACTGTAGCCTGCGGTTGCGGAAGTAGTCGCTGACAATTCTCATAAGGTAAGGCGGAGTGTGGAATCCTTCCATAGCATGTAGGATGCTGTCCCATCTTGCCGTGTTGAAGGCGTTTTTGATATCCAGAGTGACCAAGATGCAGTACTCCTTTTTGCCGCCACGCTATCTAGTGCCTTCAATAGCTTTCTCAGCAATATTTGTTACCATAGCTATGGCATCGATCATCGAGCGACCCTTGCGAAAGTCAAATTGTGCTGTTAAAAGATCGCCACCTTGCTGGATTGCGTTCTCAAGCCTGTTGCACACAATCTTCTCTAGAAATTTGCCAGCCGTCTCAATGAGGCAGACGGCCTGTAGGATGATGGTTCATCCGGTGGCTTGTTTGGCTTCGGAATAAGAACCAGGCTCTGAGTCTGCCATGCGTTTGGAAACACACCCTGCTTGATGCACAGACTGAAGACTTTCGGAAAGCCTTCAGGGTGCACCGATATGGCAATTTGTAGAGCCTTATTAGGGATTCAATCTGGCCCAGGTGCCTTACCTTCGCGAATAATGCGTGAAGCTCTCATAATTTCATCTGCCATGACATTTGGAGCGTCCAAGGATAGCAGTATCGGTGGAGGTGTTGGATGCGCATGAGGCACTGTCGGATTTCCCGGAAATAGAGACTCGACGATTTCAAACATTTTGCTTTCCCTCCTTGTAGTTCCGGACTTTGTGGCGTTCAGCTTCTTTAGAGCCACTTTGTAGTCCATCCCCCATGTGTCGTTCTCAGCGTCGTCACAGAGCTCGAGGAACCGATTAGTCTTGCTCTTCTTAATTTTTTGTTTTAGCTCCCGACGCCTAGCTTGGTATGCCAGTCGATTTGGTTAAAAATTGGGCCATCACCGTGAGCGATGTAGGACACGTCGAGTTGCGATGCATTTTCGTCTGGCATATCCTCTGTCCACCAGTAGACCGGTTTGTGACCGTCTTTAAAGCCTCTTCTTGGCTGCATACTTGCGTCACAGGCTGTTGTTAGGGACTGCATTATCTCATTGAGAATTAAGAACTCTGAAGGTGCAAAAGTGTCCACATTATATCGTTTACAGTAAATTTCGCAGAGGATTGCGTTGTGGTCGCTTGCCGTATACGCGTCGCTTATTTTCCAAGTAGTGTGGTTCCAGAGCGAGCAGCTAATAAAAGTGAGTTCAATGACCGAAACCACTCCTGCTATTGAGAACGTGTGCTGGCCTCCGCTGTTAAGCAACGCGACATCTAGCGACGCCATAGCTTCTTAGACCGATTTGACTCTGGTGTGGGTGTGCAAGCTGCCCCATTCTTCCGCCCATGCATTAAAATCGCCTGCAATGACGACTCTAGACTTCCCTCTGGCATCCTCCACTAACTCATCCAGACTTCCTATGTACTCCCGGGGTTGTAGGCTTGGTGCCAAATAGCAGCTATACAGCCAAAGCTGGCCAAGCCTAGCTCGGACGAAACCTCTCGCCGAACGCACATGCTCCAACTGGTGTTGCTGTGGCCCACACACCCATATCGCTGACTTACCGAATGCATCAGATGCGAAGTTTAGGCCCTGAATAGGCTTGTATTGCTCGCTCACGACGTCTGAGTAGCCGAATCGGACCGTCATACTTCTTTGCCGGTTGTTGTTGAAGCCTCCGAATGAGAAACTCGCCCATGTTCGAGCTCGGGCCCAACCTTCTCTTGGAACCTCGCGCTTATCTCTGCATGGATATTCTTAATTTTCAGGAAGGAATCCCTATTCGCCTTGGTTATATTTCTGACCGCCTTAAGCCTGAATAGATGGATCATCTGCTCGAGGATGCAGCCGAGCTCCGATGACAGTTTAAGCAGACTTTTTTGCGTTCTCTGCTTCTTTCTTTCTACGGAGGGGGAACTTGTAGGACTGCACGTATCCCTGCTTCTCTTAGTTAGCTCTCCTCAGTAATTTCAAATTGGAAAGCTGGTCCAACAATCTTTGGTGGTGCCGAGGCTGGGCCACCACCAGGTGGGGTCCTTGGCACCCTTGGGGGCTATGGAAATAGTCGGATCCGTGACCTTTGCTTTTAAGTCTCTTGAATTCTTGTCGCGTAACTTTCACGTTCCTGGTGCCAATCGTGTGCAGATTAAATTGAAATTCAAAAGCACTATTCAGCGTAGATGTTAAACCGTTAATTTTTCGAATTTTAATTCAAAATTTGACTTAACGTCTTTTTTAGACCACGTACTCTAAAAAAGAGTAGAGGGGTCTATTAGGTTTGTCAGAAGCGAAATGTGCGTAACAGGCAGAAGGAGGCGTGGCCGACCCCATAAAGTATATATATTCTTGATCAGCATCAACAGCCGAGTCGATATAGCAATGTCCGTCTGTCCGTCTGTCTGTCCGTCCGTATGAACACCTTGATCTTTTAAACTACAAAAGCTAGAGCCACCAAATTTATAATGAAAGTCCGTTATTAACCCAGGCAGGTTAAGTTTATTTCAAATTTTTGCCACGCCCCTTACCGCCCATGCAATGAGCAAAAAACCAGACACACCTCGAAAAAAATGTAGTTTTAGGCCAATAACTCAGTAACTATGGCACTTAGGAACACCATTTCTGGTAAACAGGTTGCTAGAGACATCCTTAATGCAATGCCATTAAAAATTTTGAGCTGCCACGCCCCCTTTTCTCCTGAGAGTTAACCAAACGTTTTCACTTTAATGTCATGTTTAAGGCATTCATTCATATAGTAGGGTGTTGTAATTCAACATAAGTATAGAGAAATATAAAATCAAACTATTCTGAAAGTGGCATCATCATACTACTTTTAACAAAAGAGCTACTGCCTTAGAAAGTTTGTTATTTAACTGCAATATCACTTACGCGCGAGAGCGAGACAGAAACATACAAACACATGTTCGAACGTTTTCGATGCTTGTGTGGCGACAGCGCTGCCGGCAGACGCTGTGGCGACAGCGCTGCCGACAGACGCTGGCCGCGCCGAATACACACATACATACATACATGCATACATATAATTTCAAACGAATGTGTGTTTGTATGAATAATATGTAAATGCTGATTATCGGAGAATTCTTGAAAGTGGCGCGTGGTGCAACTGATAGAGTTTGTCTAAGGTTGTAGGTTCGAATGCTGGCAATGCGAATTGTTAAATTATTTTTTTTTAAATTTCAATTCAAATTGAATACAAATGTGCACTACTATGAGAGTACGGGGTCTTTTATAGTCGGCTCGGTCGACTGTAGCCTTTCTTACTTGTTTTTTTTGGCGGTAAGCAAATTGTTTACTGACACAAGGTCGATGACCTGTCACTGGAAATGAAATGACAGCGATCAGGGATGTATTGCAGGCAGTCAGCTGATCGCGCTTTGGAACGCCTATCAGCATTGTCGGATGATTGCAATTTGCGAAACGCTCCCACTCAGAAGAAAAAAAGCGGCAAATTGCCGAGAATGGGTGTGAAAGCGCCCAGGAAGATGAGAGAATCACTCACCAGCGGACACCCCCCTCGACGCACGATCAGAACCTCTATACGATGCCCAAAGAGGAAAAAGACAGCAGTTCGGCCGCCTTGATCCGAAAACGCAGCTTGGTTTGTAGCACTCGCCGCTGGACACTGTTTTACAATTTCTTCCACTATTGCAGGCTCAACACTAGTTAATCAAGGAAAAACGCGTGACGCCAGTGGAAACACGTCCTCTTCACTTCGGAACTCACTTGTCTGTCCTACAGGTGTAGCTGACCTCCAGAGCTGCAGCTGTTGATGTGGGAGCAAAGGTTCCGTAAGGTTCCGTTCATTATTATGATTATGATGGAGAGATAACTTGTCTCTCATATCACTATACTTGTGTCACAGCAAAGTAGAAATATTAATTTGAAAGTGTTTACAGCTTGTTGCCGGAGCAAAGTTTATTAAACGAGCTTTCGCTTTTGTTGTAAGAACAAAACTAAACTAGGAACCACCAGCAAGCTGGGGTGTAATATAAACTAAAATTACTTAGTTGCTAAAGAATACAAAGCTACAAAATATGAACTTAAAGCTACAAAACTACAACCGGCAAGCCGGCTGGGCATAAGTGATAACGCTGATCTTGCAGCATGTGCCAGATATCGGGTAACGTCGCATCTAGGGCACTGAACTGAACTTTCGCTGAAACGGCAACTTGAGCGTAACTTGTGGATAACATTTTGGTTTTGTTTATGTTACACAACAATGTGCGAGGGGCACTCGTTAACTTATATATGTACAATAACTGCTACATATTTTTTCGAAGCACGAAATAAAACTCGTTGATTAGAATCGATTACTTAAACTTTGGCTGCAGATCATGCTAGACGTGTTTTTTGTTAAAGAAAACGCAAGGCTTTACCTAGCATGCTTGGGGAACTTAACCTACAACATAAATCTTGCAGCCATCCAACTGGATTTTGATTGAGTTCCTGACTGGAGGCCGGTAATACCACTGGGTACAGCAGCACACCACAATTCCACTTTTTCTACAACGTAGTGGGTCCCTCGCTTGACTTGACTCTACTGGTCTGCAGCTAAGGAGTACGACAAGCGAATCCCGAATTGAGCAATCAATCCTGCTGAAGCAGCAGAATCGGATTTTTATTGGATCTTGAGCCCACACTCCAGTTTGCCAACGAAGAGCCCCACGGTTCCATCCGTGGCTAAGCCGTAGTGGGTCTGCTGCGGTCCTGCTTTGCCATCGGCCGATTTTGCTTATAACGTCGCTTCTATAAGCTCAAGTGCTTGTTGCGCTGATCCACAGAAGCACCGAGGTCTACGCTGCCACTCGCCATCGATTCTGGAGGAATGACATACGGAAGCTGAAAGAATTGTTTTGTAATGATTTCTGATAGCAAAATGCTTAATTTGATTCATTTTATATCTGGTATATTCAGGGTGGACCATTTAAAGGGGAAGGATTTGTTTTTGCAATAGCAAAGTAAAGTGGAATTAAAAAAAATTTTTACTCTCTGCAATTCTCCCGATTAAATTATTAAAATCGGTATGGAGATATTACAATGTGAATTACTTGCATTAAAACATGTTCAAACAAAAAAAAATCAATTATAATCAAACATACATCTGTTTGTTTGCATGCGAATACACATATGTACGTTTGACAATATATGATGCAAATATGTATGTATGTATGTGTGTATTCGGCGCGGCCAGCGACCGCGGGCAGCGCTGCCGACACACAGGCAGCGAAAACGTTCGAACATGTGCTTGTGTGTTTCTATCTCGCTTGCACCTATGGGTTGATATTGCGTTCAATTATCAATATTGTAACGCTTCTAGTTTTCTTGTTTATAGTCCGATTTTAATGCGCCTTTCAGGATAGTTTAATATAGTTAGTCTCCACACGAAATATAAACTACAATACTGTACGATAAGAACAAGTTCGCCTAAAACGGCATTGAACGTTCCAGACTTTTTTATCAAATGTGGGAAAAGTGGGCGTGGCAGTCAAAAATTTTAGATGGCAATGCAACTATGCTGTCGCTAGGAACCTCCCGTACCAGAATTGCTGAACCTAGGTGCCATAGTTACTGAGATATTTGCCGAAAACACCAATTTTTGCCGAGGTGTGTCTAGTTTTTAGCTCATTGTGGGCGAATGGGGCGTGGCATCGAAAAAAAAAACAGATTCTTGTATTGACTGATTAAATATGTTTGACACCAAGTTTGACACCAAGCTCGAACTTGTAGCTCTGCCTGTAGCTAGCCATCTCTGAAATCTGTTTGTTCATACGGACAGACAGACAGACAGACGGACATGGCTATATCGACTCGGCTTGTGATGCTGATCAAGAATATATATACTTTATGGGGTCGGCCACGCCTCCTTCTGCCTGTTACATACTTTTGCACAAACCCAATATACTCTTGCAGAGAGTATAAAATATATAAAACTTAATTAAATAAAACACGAAGCTACGGAGTACAAATCTAGACTAACTTATGCTATGTTCTGGAGACGTTAAGCAAACCTCGGTTTTGAGCTTTTATTAATTGCACTTTGGACTCATTGAGTTTTTGGCTCTTATGTAAATAGAGAGAGATCTCGATCTTGAAGAGATTGAGAGAGTTCGGCCAGGATTTGTGTAACGTCAGCAATTTTAGCCCCAATGATGAGAATAACTATTCTGGTGAATTGTTTATGATATTTAATACATTCGTGGGAAGCCAGAATTGTTATTGTCACCATTTGATTTTTCGATAATGTTTACATTAGTTTTGTGGGAAAGAAATCTTTAACATAAATAATAAGTGTGGTGTTAGGCGTAATGTATGGGTACATATGTATCTACATATGTCACTTCCCCATCCTTCAGAAATGAGCCTGTCATCAGGCGGTTAATTTTGGATATAGTGTTAGATCTATTACAATTTTTTCGATTTCGTTTTCAGTTGCATTTGGATTTAATTTTGTTTTAGTTTGCGTATCATTTTGAATATTTGATTGTGTGTTTGGGATTGATTCTTTTTGTTCTTATAATTATCAATAATTTTTTGTGGAATATTTTTATACATATTTAAAGATAATGTATAATATAAGTATGAATTGAATTGAATTGAATTGAATTTCATCTAAGTGGATTGAACAATTTATAGCTTTTATCATGTTGTTTCCTTCGATAATAATTTCTCTATTGATACAATTTTGGTTTAGTATAGTTTTTGGTAAGTTCCATGTTAACATAATGTTTGGTTCTACATACTTAATTTCATAATTTTTATGTGATATTTTATATCTACATTCTGTTTTATCTTGATTTAATATTCCAGTAATACATATGTTCATAACTAAATCTTTATTGGTTGCTGTGAATGCTTTATTGTTCTGTAATTAGTAAGTGCCTTGTATAGTTTCGGTCAAAATGTCTTTGTTTTCGCCAGGGTATGGAATAATGTCGTATAGTGCAGTATTTATAATTTCGCGTGGAATATGGGAAATAATTAAAATTTCGTTAGTAGTTGTTTTAAGCCAAGTTGATGTTTTAATATTTATTATTTTTTTTCAGCGTTTAAATGTTTTAGTGAGTCATTTTTTAGTAATTTAGGGTTGAATATACCAAACCTGGTTAGTTGCATTCCTAACTCAATGTCTTCGACATACTCTGTGAATTTTTGTAAGTTGAAAATAAGTAATTCGAGTCGTTGGTCTGCCTCATGGGTGATACTTAAACTGTTCATTACTTCTATTTCTTTGTTGACGGCTTTTATTACTTCGTTTAGTTCATTGGCTTGAACACTATTTTCTGAAATGCTGTCTATTTTTGATTGGAATTCTTCTTTGTCTTCTTGATCTAAAGTTCCGAAAAGATATTTATAAAATGTTCTCATGAAATTTACGAGTCCTATTTTATTTCATTTTACTAGTCGTATACCGTTCATTTCTCTGTCCAGTTTTTCTGTTAATTACTTTATTTTTACTAATGGTTCAAATTCTTTTGTTTGTTTCATTAGATAATTATAAGTTTCTTTGGTTTTTGTTATATTGATAGTTAGATAATGATACTCGTATTTTATAGGTAAATTAATTGTTCCCGTTTGAAATATAAGATATCCGTCTCTCGAGTTAATTGGGTTGATTTCAAAATTTTGACATTTTATTGGCCATACAAAGTAAAGTAGCATGAGTGTTATAATTATAGTTGTTAAATTATGAGGAGTTATCATCCTGATTCGGGTTATTGGTTGATCTGGAATTATCGTATTTACTTTCATTAGTTACTTTCTTTCTTTTATATTTTGATTTATGGTGAGTTATTTTTCTACCTCTGTTTACTTCTTCATAATGCTTTTCATCTAATTGTGTTATATTTCCCGTTTGTTTAAATGGGTTTGTGGATTTGGATCTTACTAAAGGTGATTCCCTATATCTAGTATCTATATCAAATTCGGTTCTTTTTCCATTAAGTCTTTCTATTTGTCTTTTCTTATTTAGCTGTGTATCATACTCAGGTGTTCCTGCGTAAATGAAAATGTCTGCTGGTGTTCTACCAGTTGAATTATGTTTGGTTTTATGATTATAAGTGTAAAGTATTACTTCAAATCTAGTTAATTTATTTTCATGATTAGTGTCAGAATTAACAATTCTTAATTTTTCATTTACTGTTTTATGGAGTCTTTCTATGTCGGAAATACCGTTTTTGCTAGTTGTGATGGATATATTTACGTCTTCTGATTTTAACCACATTTGTAGTGCGGAGCACAAGAAAGCAGGGTCTTTTTCTGCTTTTATTTCTATTGGTTTACCCATGTTATTTAATATTTTTTATAAGAGCTCTTTTGACTTCTAACCAATCTCGATTAATGTTGCATATTTGGAATATAAGTCTATAAGAGATAGAAATTGTTTATTGTCTACCATATGAAAATCAATGACATATTTTTCTCTTGGATTATGGATTTCGTTAATTCGAAGGCTAATTTAGTGTTTCTATGTTCGGTTTTTACTATATTACAAACTTTCCATTCGTTAATTATATTTTGTATTAAGTTTTGATAATCTGGATAATAATAATATTCTTTAAATAATAGTGTCATTTTCTCTATACCTGGATGTAATAACTTTTCGTGTGTATTGATAATAAATTCTTTGAATTCGGCATACGTTTGGAGGTCTATTAGCTTATTAGTTGATCTCATTACTTTTGTAATGTTATTGGGACTAATTATTTTAACGAAAGCGTTCTGGAATGTAAGACAATCGGCTTCGTTGCTGAAGTATATAACATTTTTCTTTGAACACAAGTATTCTTTAATTAATTCTTTTGCGTGGTTGAGTGTCATTTCGACATAATTTATTAAGATTTTTGTTTTATGAAAGTAATTAGTGACGTTTACGTTATTTGAGTTACTTTTTACAAATTCTAATTGTGGCAGGAGGAACGTCTGCGGTTCTGGCGGAGATTTCCGCAGCTGGAGAGTGGTTCCGGAATGCCATGGTGGGCATTCCACAAGATGCTACGAGGGAAATCTCGGCTGCCATAAAGCGCCTGGAGGAACTGGCCATGTCACTCGCGGTCAAGAACGCGATGCTGCAGAGCTTCTCGGGTGGACCGCCCGCACCACAGGCGCCCGCTCCAGTGGTACAGCTAGCCGCTGTTAGCTACGCCGCCGCCGCTGCAGCTCCCATTGCTGCTCCCAGCCTTCGGAAGCCTCCGGAGACCTGGTCAGCAATGGTGACCAGCAGCAATCCCGAGGAGACACCACAGCAGGTCGCTGAGCGCGTTCGCCGGGAAGTTGCGCCCGCACTTGGTGTACGTGTGCACGAAGTGCGTGAGCTAAAGCGCGGTGGAGTCATTATCCGCACGCCATCGGCGAGCGAGATAAAGCGCGTGGTGGCGAACAAGAAGTTCGCAGAGGTTGGACTGAAAGTCCAGCAGAGCCAGGGAGTGAGACCAAAAGTGACGGTGTTCGATGTGGACACCAGCATAGAGCCGGAGCTCTTTATGGAGGAGTTGTTCGTAAACAACTTCCAGGAGGAAATGACGGCGGCTGCATTCACTTGGAGTCGAAGCCTTGGTCCGTCACAGATGGCGCCAGTGTGTCGCTGACGCTAGACGTGGACGAGAAAGCGCTGGCCATACTTGAGAGGCCCGGTCGGGTCTACATCAAGTGGTTTTCGTACCGCTGCCGGTCGCTCGTCCGTACCTATGCTTGCCATAGGTGCGTCGGATTTGATCACAAGGTGTCTCAGTGCCGCTTCAAGCAGGACGTGTGCCGCCAGTGTGGACAAACGGGCCACGTTGCAGCAAAGTGCGTAAGCCCGGTGGACTGCCAGAATTGCCGCTTTAAGGGACTGCCCTCGGGGCATTCGATGCTCTCAGCATCGTGCCCGATCTACGGGGCAGTGTTGGCAAGGGTGCAGTCCAGACATTAATATGTTTGTGCTCATCCAGGCCAACTGTGGTCGGGGACGCGTTGCGTGCATCGACATTGGTGCACGTATGCGCGAACTTGGCCACACCTTTGCGCTGCTGAATGAGCCGTATTCGGACGAAGCGGGCCGAATCACAGGATTCCCATGCGGGATGAGAGTGTTCGGCAGTAAGCTGTTCGATGGGCGCAGAAGGAACGCCGCCGTCATCGTCGACGACCCAGAAGCCATCTGCCTACCAGTCGAGTCGCTTATCACCGAGGCTGGAGTATGCGTGAGGGTCACTGGTAGAAATGGCTCTTTCTACCTGACCTCACTGTACTGCCATGCTTACGCTGAATTGACAACGCGGGACCTAATTTACATGGATGCCGTACTGCTACAGGCGAGCAGTACTCCGGTCATCCTATGCCTGGACGCGAATGCTGTATCCCCCATGTGGTTCAGTAAACGCCACGAAAGCTTTCGTGGGCAGTTGAACCACACTCGGGGTGAGCAGCTGGAGGACTGGATCGAAGGGAGCGGAGCCGAAGTCCTTAATCAATTCAGCGAGGTGTTTACGTTCGACAATCGCCGTGGACAGAGCGATATCGACGTGACAATTGCCAATAGAGCTGCGTCTACGTGGGCCACGTATGACTGGAGTGTGGACGAGTGGGACTTGAGCGACCATAACATCATTACTGTTGTGGTATCGCCGTCCCCAGATGCAGTTGAGAGCACATATGCTCCTGTACCGTCCTGGAAACTCAACAATGCAAATTGGCGACTGTTCGACTCGGAGCTGGTAGAGGAAGTCCTGGAGCACCTTCCCTTGGAGGATATAAGGAATTCGTCGTTGGACTCCTCGGTGTCTGCACTACGCCTTGCCGTACAGTCCGTGTGCGACAGGGTGCTAGGCCACAGGCCGTCCAGAGCCCCGGGAAAGGTGAAGTGGTGGACCACTGAACTTAGTACCAAACGTCAGGAGACTGAGGCGGAGGCTCCAGGATGCGCGGCGCAGAGACCATGACTCTGCGCAGCTTCTTGCTACTCATCTGCGGACAGCCGTTCGCGAGTTCAAGAAGCTCATCCTGAAGACGAAGGAGGATCACTGGGGGCTTCTTTGGAGACCACAGGGACGACCCATGGGGGGCACGTATACCGGATATGCCGAGGACGAAAGCGGTCCGCAGATCTGGGATGCCTTCGTTCGGATGACAGGCTGGTTGTAACTTGGCACGACTGCGCGAGTCTCCTCCTCCGAAACTTTTTCCCAGTTACGGAAGCGAGTGACGACGTTGTCATCCAGAACGAAGCTGCGCCGGCTCTCGAAGCATTCATGGTCGGAGCATGCGTCGTCCGGTTGAAGGGCAGGCGCTCTCCCGGACTGGACGGCATAACCGGCGGTATCTGCAAGGCTGTATGGCGTGCCATCCCCGAGCACATCACAACGTTGCTTTCCCGTTGTGTGGCAGAGGGATATTTCCCCCTTGAGTGGAAGTGCCCGCGAGTAGTGGCGCTCCTTAAGGGCCCCGAAAAGGATAGGAGCAATCAAGCATCCTATCGGGGTATCTGCCTTCTGCCAGTGTTTGGCAAGGTGCTGGAGGGGATCATGGTGAGTCGGATGAAAGAGGTGCTTCCAGATGGAAATAGATGGCAATTCGGCTTTCGACCTGGACACTGCGTGGAGGACGCATGGAGGCACGTTCAGACCAGCGTAGCCGCCAGCCAGGCGAACTACGTTCTAGGTCTGTTCGTTGACTTCAAAGGAGCCTTCGACAACATTGAGTGGAGCGCCGCGATGCGCCGCTTAATAGCCTTAGGATGCTAGGAAGCCAGCTTGTGGAGAAGCTTCTTCTGTGGCAGGAGGGCGAGGATGACCAGCAGATTCGGAGAAGTCGACGTAGAGGTAACTCGAGGCTGTCCGCAAGAATCCATCAGTGCGCAGTTCATTTGGAACACCATGTGTGCTGTGGAAAACCATGGATGTGCTGCTCCAACGATTGGAGCCCTTGTGTGTCTTCAGCGCATACGCCGACGATCTGCTGGTTCTCGTCGAGGGAAGGTCGAGAGCCGAACTGGAGAGACGAGGAGAGGAGCTGTTGTCCGTCGTGGGAACTTGGGGAGCTGAGGTCGGAGTCTCGATCTCAACCAGCAAGACGGCAATGATGATGTTAAAGGGGAGATTGGCCGCTTCCAGGCCACCCCTGGTACGATTTGCAGGAGCAAGTCTGCCGTACGTCACGCAGTACCGGTACCTTGGCATCACAGTCGGCGAGAGGTTGAATTTTCAACCGCATATCGCAGGATTGCGAGAAAAACTGGCTGGAGTCGTCGGAGCATTGAGTCGCGTGCTGCGAGTCGACTGGGGTCTCAGTCCTCGAGCGAAACGCACCATGTATGCCAGACTCATGGTGCCCTGTGCACTATTTGGCGCCTCAGTTTGGTATTCCGCGGTTGTGAGGGAGTCGGGGGCCAGGAGGCGCCTCATCTCCTGCCAAAGAGTCATGCTCTTAGGATGCCTTGCGGTATGCCGAACAGTGTCCACCGTGGCACTACAGGTGCTTGCTGGAGCTCCACCTTTGGACCTGGTTGCCAAGAAATTGGCAATCATGTTCAAGGTCAAGCGTGCCCACCCGCTGGAGGAAAGCGATTGGCTGTTCGGTCTAGATTTGGCAAATCTAGATCGGAGGCAGATGATGGCGATGCTGGACGAGTGCATGTGCTGCGAATGGCAACGCAGGTGGGATGACGATGAGCACGGTCGACCGACTCATCGCTGTATCCCGGACGCACGCTTCGTCTTCAGCCGGATAAACTTTGGATTTAGTCTCCACGCCGGATCTCTGCTGACGGGCCATGGATCGCTGAACGCATTTCTGCATCGGAGAACTCTGAGCACAACGCCCGCATGCCAATGCGGCGCTGAGTGTGAAGACTGGCAGCACGTGCTAGTTGCTTGCCCTCTCTATGCAGATTTGCGAGACCTCGACGGACTTGGTGTGAGAGGAGGGGACGCCGGTTGGGATTTTTCCCGGGTCCTGGATACACTGGAACAGCTGCGCATGCTGGAGTTGTTTGCGAGAGAGGCGTTTGCTAGACGCCGGCGAGGGAGCACCCCCACGGAGAACACCCAGGATCAACCAGTGCCGGGTCAGTGATGGCCAAAACTGGAAGTGGTACTGGAACCTGGACCATGCCACGAAGTCTTACCAGAGATCTCTAATCTGGCAGTGATGCGGTACTTGTGCCAATTCACGAGGTCTTACCAGAGCACTTTAATCTGGAAGACAACTCCTCGGAGAAGTCGACGGCGCCCACCCAGTGCCCGGTTGTCGGAAACCAGTATGAGAAGCAGTCTTTGATTGCGCACAGCCGATCCAAAGCTGTCAATTTGGTACCACGGGATGGGCTGGTGCCAAGGTCAGCCCAAATGAGGTTGGCCCTCTTTGTAGGGGTTATACCCAAATGCGGGAAGAGTGTTCCGCTCGGCGTGGAGTTGGGTTACAACCGGGTGTTGTACCCATAGACCAATAGAGGTTTTAGATAGGCCTCGCTCCTCACCAAGGATGAATGTTATGCCCGACAGCATGCATTCGATTGGCACCTGAAAGGTTAAACTTTTGGGGGCGTTGGTGGACGCTCAAATTCACCCGTTGTACTATGCGTCACATATGTGACGCAACTGTGTACCGTGGTTGTAAACCCCTAAAGGTGGTAGACGCCACGTAAAACAAATTCGACTTGATGTTCGTCTGTCTGTCTGTCCGTCTGTCTGTCCGTCCGTCCGTCCGTATGAACACCTAGATCTTTTAAACTTTTAAATATGTCAGGCAGGTTAAGTTTATTTCAAATTTTTGCCACGCCCCCTACCGCCCCCGCAAATTGTAAAAAACAGTTTTCATTGCACTACACTTTGAAACTATGAAAGCTATCGTAGCTAAATTTACACAGTAGGTGTATGGTACAACTATAACTATTCTCACCAAGTTTCATCAAGTTTTTGGACAACTATAGCTTATAGCTCCCATAGGGCAAATCGGTCAAAAACAAAAAAATTGTATGAAGACATGTAGTATTTGCTAAGTGATCGCAACCAAACTCACACAGAATGTGTACATTAAAAGTAACTTGACCACATTTGGTCCAACTAGGACAACTACAACAACACGGACAACTACAACATGTGAAACAAATTGGTCAAAAATGTTAAAAATTGTAATTTATGTACGTGTTTGAAGAAAAGTGGTAAATCAATGTTTATCTACTTTAGCCGTCCTGATTGTCAACAGTGCTGTGGTCCAAGTGATGTGACATGCATTAGAGAAACATGAGGTCTGCGGTTCGAACCCCAGCACAGACAGGCATTTGTTTTCTTTTTCTATAACAAAACATTATTATATGTAAATGCAGATAATCAGCAGTACCTGCAAATTGAGGTGTGGTGCATATGGTAGAGTGGCGACATGTGAGAATCCTGTGTGTGTTACCGCGGGTTCGATTGCAGCTAGCGCATAACTTTTTTTTACTCTTTTCAATTTTAATTTAAACTACTACCTTTTTTTAAATTTGTATTTTAAAATATGAATCAGTCTACTGCTTCTTCTTTTAAGTTTGTAAGTATTTTTGTATGCGCACTACAAGGAGTACGGGGTCTTATACAGTCGGCACGTCGACTGTAGCCTTTCTTACTTGATCTTAATCGTTTAGATGTTCTAATCGGAATTGATTTGTTTCGATTAATTCGTTGTGAATAGCGTAATTTACAGCTATGTCATTTGTTTGGGGTGGATCAAGCCATTGAAATGCGGTCTTGTCCCTGACAGGATTCTCACATATTTGATGGTTAGGACAGAGTTTACTAGGGTCAAAATATACGCAATTCATTAGTTGAACAATACCATTTATTGTTTGTACGTTCAATTGGCAAGGTTTTATAGGACAATTTAAAAAGTTTTGTTTCATTAGATTAATGGATGAACCTCTGTCAATTACACAGTTAAAATTTTGTCCATTCATAACTAATCTGATGAAGGGATTGGTTCTTCATCGCCGAGGCTCCTTGATGAAAATTTTCGGATGTTTCCATCTTAGAGTGGCCACTGGTACTTTCTCTCCGTCTTTTATGAGGGGGGATTAGAGGGTCTTTGACTCTGAGTTTGGTAATTCATTGGGTTTTGTGATCTAACATGATCAAGATTTTGTTTGAATTCTTTTTTGTAATACTTGATTATTTTGAGCATTTTCTTTTGGTTTATGATTTGGATTAGTATTATTTGAGTAATTTGGACTAGGGTAATAATTCTGACTATTTCCCTTTCCACGGTTTTCATTGCTTGAATTGCTTTGGGTTTTGTTCGTTTTGGAATTGTCATTGTTTTGGTTATTACGTTCGTTATAACCATTTTCGTACAATCCTTCGCGTTGAGCTACTTGTTTTAGTTTTGAAACTGTTGTAATGTCATATCGTGCTAATGTCATAAAAGTTGCATTAGTATACAATATAGTGTTATGGGCCTGATTTTCTAACATTAATTTATTGGATATTACAAAAGATTTATACTCTAGGTCTTCAACAAACTTACGGATACTATTATTAAAGTTGGTATTGTAGAGACGTCGTAGAAGTTCTTCATACGGAGTTTGGGTCTTAAATTCGTCGATGTGAGCACTCCTTAACTCTCCCCAGGTTGTGGCTGCTGTCAACTGCGACACTCGTTGCGCCGATCCGGAGGTCTGCATCTCGATAGCTCCAAATAAGACACTGTGTTGTCTCACATCCTGTGTTGTCTCACATCCTGTGTTGGGTATAGCTGCATTATAAAGTCGATCCTCCTTATAAATGCAGTTAGTTCCACGGTTTTTCCGTCGAATATTGGCACTTGTCGAATTTGTCCAAGGGCTTGCTTTTAATGCATTTCGGATAATTCCATTGGTGTGTTTGTTGCCATGATGTTGTTGTTGTTTATAGTTTGTGTAGTTGTAGATTGTTTTATTCACAAAATACTTGTTTTTAGTCACTTCAGGTTTTTGTTTAATTATCACTTTTGTTGAATTGTAAGAGACTTACGTTTGCAGGGATCAATTAAATGATTTGTAAAGCCCAGAAATAAGCTCTTTTATTTACAGGTGTTCAAATAGTCCAGAGGATTTATTTTTTAGTTAAACACTGTTTGGAGTTTTGCGCGGTTTTCTTGGTAATAGCAATTATGTTTGGTGGAAAGGCTACATTCGACGTGCCGACTGTATAAGACCCCGTACTCCTTGTAGTGCGCATACAATAATACTTACAAACTTAAAAGAAGAAGCAGTAGACTGATTCATATTTTAAAATACAAATTAAAAAAAAAATAATTGTTTAAATTAAAATTTAAAAAAGTTACGCGCTAGCTGCAATCGAACCCGCGGTATCAGACACAGGATTCTCACATGTCGCCACTCTACCTATGCACCACACCTCAATTTGCAGGTACTGCTGATTATCTGCATTTACATATAATAATGTTTTGTTATAGAAAAAAGAAAACAAATGCCTGTCTGTGCTGGGGTTCGAACCGCAGACCTCATGTTTCTCTAATGCATGTCACATCACTTGGACCACAGCACTGTTGACAATCAGGACGGCTAAAGTAGGTAAACATTGATTTACCACTTTTCTTCAATAACAATTTTTAACATTTTTGACCAATTTGTTTCACATGTTGTAGTTGTCCGATTTGGACCGTTTGGTGAAGTTACTTTTAATAATTATGTACACATTCTGTGTGAGTTTGGTTGCGATCACTTAGCAAATACTACATGTCTTTATACAAATTTTTTGTTTTTGACCGATTTGCCCTATGGGAGCTATAAGCTATAGTTGTCCGAAAACTTGATGAAACTTGGTGAGGATAGTTATAGTTGTACCATACACATACTGTGTAAATTTGGTTACGATAGCTTTCATAGTTTCAAAGTTGTAGTGCAATGAAAACTGTTTTTTACAATTTTCGGGGGCGGTAGGGGCGTGGCTACAATTTGAAATAAACTTAACCTGCCTGCAATATAGACGGACTTTCATTCCAAATTTGGTGGCTCTAGCTCTTGTAGTTTAAAAGATCCAGGTGTTCATACGGACGGACGGACGGACAGACAGACGGACAGACAGACAGACGGACAGACGGACATTGCTATATCGACTCGGCTGTTGATGCTGATCTAGAATATATATACTTTATGGGGTCGGCCACGCCTCCTTCTCCCTGTTACATACATTCCAACGATTACAATATTCCCTTTTACTCTGCGAGTAACGGGTATAAAAACATAAAGGAACAGTCGGGCCAAAGGTCTTATCCAATGTAGATCGACTTCTCAAGCAGTAAAAGAGCAGACACAAAAATACCAAACACATCCGATTGAGCCACAGGCCGAAGACAATAACCATTAGACAACATTGCTGAAGCACAAGAATCGAATTACGCAAAGGCTGCTGAAGCCGCAGTGTCTGACAGTGAAAATGACAGTGAGTTAGGTTATGACACCGAGTCTGTAAATTTTGTAGGGAACGCATCCTGATGGGCTTCATTAAGCGGCAGCTGGATGGATGGACATGAAAAATCATGATAGACACAGGCGTGGCAAAGAACATTAAGCCCGTGAAGAATTTGAAGGCCGTAGTACCTGTCGAAAAACCTTTTACCGTAGGTTTGGGAGAGATAAAAGAAAATGATAAAATCATTTTCAGTCTCTAATAAAGCGCTACCTTCAGTCACCTCTGTCATTCCAAACATTCGCACCATGGATAATGAGCCGGTATATTCAAAACTGTAATAGCATCCCATGGGCGTCTCAGATTTCGTTAACAACTAAATTAGACAATTGATAAGAGATGTTATAACTATCAATGTCCCCAACGAACAGCTCCTCCTAGGTTGTCGACAAAAACAACGTCGACCTGAACGGCAACAAGAGCAAGCAATTGGTGATCGATTTTAGGAAGCTCAACGAGCGCACTATAGCTGATCGATACCCGATGCCGATTATTCACATGAATCTAGCAAATCTAGGACAGGCAAAGTTCTTCACAACCGTGAATTTAAAATCGGGCTATCATCTAACATACTTGCAGAACATGATAGTGACAAGACTTCGTTCTCAGTCAATAAGGGAAGTACGAGTCGACTACAGTTCGGACTGAAAAATGCCGGAAGCATTTATAAGAGAGCCCTTGATGATTTTTGTAGCGAACATATAGAGAAGATGTGCTACGTGTACGTCGCCGACGTCGTCGTTCATTACATAGACGGTGTTAGAATGTTTGTCAATGCTAAAATGAGTGAATCAAGTGAATCAAGAAATATCAAAATTAAAAAAAAAAATATTCCTGGGATTTTTGGTTACCGAAAACGGGCCAAACGGGCCCTTAAAAGTAAAAGGCCATTCAAAAATTCCCGAGCCACAAAACTTGTTAGTCTTGCGATCGTTTCTCGGCCTAGCCAGCTACTACAGACTTTTTATTAAAGGTTTTGCAGCAATAGCAAGGCCATTAACTGATATTCCCAAAGGGGAAAACGGGTCCGTAAGCAAACACATGTCCGAGATCCAAATCGAGATCAATGAAACTCAGCGTTATAGTTTCGAGAGCTTGAGGAATATTTTGGCGTCAGAAGATGTCATCCTCATGTCACGGATTTCAAGCAAGCCTTAGATTTGACAACTAACGCTATATAGGAAAAACTTAAACGTCTATGATGAACCATTATTAGACGGTGCAACAAAACACAGCGAGTTCTCATTATCCTACACGGTGCAGACAACTAATAAACCTTAAAATTTTCATACACGATTTTCCAAAAACCGCCGAGCTTTAACCATGAGCTTGTGTTAAATATTCCAGACCGCAAGTTGTGGCATTGCAAGAACTACGTTCGAGATATAACTGACAAGAAGGAGCAAGTTTCAATTATTACGACAGAGCCGCACAGGAAAATGTTGGTCAAATCCTTCGAGACTATTTTCCCGAAATGAGTAACTTAGCAAAAAAAGGCTGTCACAAACTGCAAGGTATGCACCTAGTCCAAAAACAACAGGCATCCATCCACAAAAGCAAAAACTTGTAGCCTCACCAATCTCCTCGAACGCTGACGAAATGCTGCATATCGACATCATCTCCACTAATAAAAAGCTCTTCCTTACCTGAGTTGACAAATTTTCTAAATTCGCGGTCGCGCAACGGATGCCGCCACGAACGATATTAGACTCAAAAACAACCATTATTCAGCTCATAAATTTCTTCTTGCCATGAAACGATATACTGCGATATCGAAGCTGCATTCAATTCTGAAACAGTAGTATCTCTGCTGATAAATAGCTACAACGTAGAAATTGTTAACGCACTCTGGCCGATATGGTGTATTAAGTTCCAATCTCGTTTATTGAATGAATCGAATGAATTTGGTTCTCTTAGACTAAAGGCTTGCTAGCTGCCGGCGCAGCGGCAGAGCAGCCGTTTTATATAAACATTATATATAAGTAAAGTAATTAATGTAAGACGGGCAGAGAGTGTGAGTTATGCATGCACATATGTATATTAGCGGTCAGTATGGGAAACATGCTGACTCGGCTCTAAGCGATGGATGCAATGAGTGCATATCATATTACGTTTGGACTTGAACTGTGTGCGGGCACTTGGCAATATAAAAGAAAGAAAGTAACTAATGAAAGTAAATACGATAATTCCAGATCAACCAATAACCCGAATCAGGATGATAACTCCTCATAATTTAACAACTATAATTATAACACTCATGCTACTTTACTTTGTATGGCCAATAAAATGTCAAAATTTGGAAATCAACCCAATTAACTCGAGAGACGGATATCTTATATTTCAAACGCGAACAATTAATATACCTATAAAATACGAATATCATTATCTAACTATCAATATAACAAAAACCAAAGAAACTTATAATTATCTAATGAAACAAACAAAAGAATTTGAACCATTAGTAAAAATAAAGTAATTAACAGAAAAAATGGACAGAGAAATGAACGGTATACGACCAGTAAAATGAAATAAAATAGGACTCGTAAATTTCATGGGAACATTTTATAAATATCTTTTCGGAACTTTAGATCAAGAAGACAAAGAAGAATTCCAATCAAAAATAGACAGCATTTCAGAAAATAGTGTTCAAGCCAATGAAATAAACGAAGTAATAAAAGCCGTCAACAAAGAAATAGAAGTAATGAACAGTTTAAGTATCACCCATGAGGCAGACCAACGACTCGAATTACTTATTTTCAACTTACAAAAATTCACAGAGTATGTATCAAAATTGTATCAATATAGAAATTATTATCGAAGGAAATAATATGATAAAAGCTTTAAATTGTTTAATCCAATTGGATGAAATTCAAATAAGTAATACTATGTTACATAAATAATAATGTAACCAAACTAGAACCATTGTCATATGTCCAAACTAAAGAAATTATCCAACAACAAACAAAATTGTACAACACATTCCAAATTATAACTATAACAACTTTAACAATTATTTTAATCATACTTATATTATACATTATCTTTAAATATAAAAAATATTTCAAAAAAAATTATTGTTAATTATAAGAATAAAAAAGAATCAACCCCAAACATACAATCAAATATTCAAAATGATACACAAACTAAAACAGAATTATATCCAAATGTAACTGAAAACGATATCGAAGAAATTGTCATAGATTCAACACTATATCCAAAATTAACCGCCTGAGGACAGGCTCATTTCTTAAGGATGGGGAAGTGACATATGTAGATACATACGTACCCATACCCAAACAGCACATACACCATACACCACACTTATTATTTATGTTAAAGATTTCTTTCCCACAAAAAACTAATGTAAACACTATCGAAGAGTCAAATGGTGACAATAACAATTTTGGCTTCCCACGAATGTATTAAATATCATAAACAATTCACCAGAACCGTTATTCCCATCACTGGGGTTAAAACTGCTGACGTTACACAAATCCTGGCAAACTTGTACTTCTTTCTACCTCTTATAGTCTCTGAGATCCTTTTGTTCATACAGATGGACGGACGGACAGACGGACATGGCTATATCGACTCGGCTATTGATGCTGATCAAGAATATATATACTTTATGGGGTCGGCCACGCCTCCTTCTCCCTGTTACATACATTCCAACGATTACAATATTCCCTTTTACTCTGCGAGTAACGGGTATAAAAACATAAAGGAACAGTCGGGCCAAAGGTCTTATCCAATGTAGATCGATTCCCAAGCAGTAAAAGAGCAGACACAAAAATACCAAACACATCCGATTGAGCCACAGGCCGAAGACAATAACCATTAGACAGCATTGCTGAAGCACAAGAATCGAATTACGCAAAGGCTGCTGAAGCCGCAGTGTCTGACAGTGAAAATGACAGTGAGTTAGGTTATGACACCGAGTCTGTAAATTTTGTAGGGAACGCATCCTGATGGGCTTCATTAAGCGGCAGCTGGATGGATGGACATGAAAAATCATGATAGACACAGGCGTGGCAAAGAACATCAAGCCCGTGAAGAATTTGAAGGCCGTAGTACCTGTCGAAAAACCTTTTACCGTAGGTTTGGGAGAGATAAAAGAAAATGATAAAATCATTTTCAGTCTCTAATAAAGCGCTACCTTCAGTCACCTCTGTCATTCCAAACATTCGCACCATGGATAATGAGCCGGTATATTCAAAACTGTAATAGCATCCCATGGGCGTCTCAGATTTCGTTAACAACTAAATTAGACAATTGATAAGAGATGTTATAACTATCAATGTCCCCAACGAACAGCTCCTCCTAGGTTGTCGACAAAAACAACGTCGACCTGAACGGCAACAAGAGCAAGCAATTGGTGATCGATTTTAGGAAGCTCAACGAGCGCACTATACCCGATGCCGATTATTCACATGAATCTAGCAAATCTAGGACAGGCAAAGTTCTTCACAACCGTGAATTTAAAATCGGGCTATCATCTAACATACTTGCAGAACATGATAGTGACAAGACTTCGTTCTCAGTCAATAAGGGAAGTACGAGTCGACTACAGTTCGGACTGAAAAATGCCGGAAGCATTTATAAGAGAGCCCTTGATGATTTTTGTAGCGAACATATAGAGAAGATGTGCTACGTGTACGTCGCCGACGTCGTCGTTCATTACATAGACGGTGTTAGAATGTTTGTCAATGCTAAAATGAGTATTGCTCAAGAAATATCAAAATTTTAAAAAAAAATATTCCTGGGATTTTTGGTTACCGAAAACGGGCCAAACGGGCCCTTAAAAGTAAAAGGCCATTCAAAAATTCCCGAGCCACAAAACTTGTTAGTCTTGCGATCGTTTCTCGGCCTAGCCAGCTACTACAGACTTTTTATTAAAGGTTTTGCAGCAATAGCAAGGCCATTAACTGATATTCCCAAAGGGGAAAACGGGTCCGTAAGCAAACACATGTCCGAGATCCAAATCGAGATCAATGAAACTCAGCGTTATAGTTTCGAGAGCTTGAGGAATATTTTGGCGTCAGAAGATGTCATCCTCATGTCACGGATTTCAAGCAAGCCTTAGATTTGACAACTAACGCTATATAGGAAAGACTTAACCGTCTATGATGAACCATTATTAGACGGTGCAACAAAACACAGCGAGTTCTCATTATCCTACACGGTGCAGACAACTAATAACCTTAAAATTTTCATACACGATTTTCCAAAAACCGCCGAGCTTTAACCATGAGCTTGTGTTAAATATTCCAGACCGCAAGTTGTGGCATTGCAAGAACTACGTTCGAGATATAACTGACAAGAAGGAGCAAGTTTCAATTATTACGACAGAGCCGCACAGGAAAATGTTGGTCAAATCCTTCGAGACTATTTTCCCGAAATGAATAACTTAGCAAAAAAAGGCTGTCACAAACTGCAAGGTATGCACCTAGTCCAAAAACAACAGGCATCCATCCACAAAAGCAAAAACTTGTAGCCTCACTAATCTCCTCGAACGCTGACGAAATGCTGCATATCGACATCATCTCCACTAATAAAAAGCTCTTTCTTACCTGAGTTGACAAATTTTCTAAATTCGCGGTCGTGCAACGGATGCCGCCACGAACGATATTAGACTCAAAAACAACCATTGTTCAGCTCATAAATTTCTTCTTGCCATGAAACGATATACTGCGATATCGAAGCTGCATTCAATTCTGAAACAGTAGTATCTCTGCTGATAAATAGCTACAACGTAGAAATTGTTAACTCTGGCCGATATGGTGTATTACTATAAGTTCCAATCTCGTTTATTGAATGAATCGAATGAATTTGGTTCTCTTAGACTAAAGGCTTGCTAGCTGTCGGCGCAGCGGCAGAGCAGCCGTTTTAAATAAACATTATATATAAGTAAAGTAATTAATGTAAGACGGGCAGAGAGTGTGAGTTATGCATGCACATATATATATTAGCGGTCAGTATGGGAAACATGCTGACTCGGCTCTAAGCGATGAATGCAATGAGTGCATATCATATTACGTTTGGACTTGAACTGTGTGCGGGCACTTTGCACGCTGTCGCTGAGTGACAAAGTCAATGCCCTATGCATATTCGGCTAACAAAGTGTTGCCGGTCCATATTTATGTTGAGTAATAAGAACTCATATGTGCATACACTACATCTCCCTCCTTTTGAAAAATAACGTAATTTTATGAAGTTATTTTAATTCTTATTATCTATAAATTTAAGAAATTTTATTTATTTATTTATTTTTTGTTTTTTTTTTTTTTTTTTTATATATATATAAATATATGATGTACTTAATAACGGTAAAGAAAATGAAATGATAAAAATATTCATATATCAAAAATATTTATATATATGTTATTAACTATGTATGTTGTTTTGAAATGAAAAGTTTTAATCTATCTTTATGAACTATCTGTTTTTTGTTTTTGTCATTAACTATTATAACATTATCCCTATCTTTCATTTCCGTTACTTTATACGGACCTGTATATTTATAATCTAACTTATGACCTGTTTCATTTCTTAGTAATACTTTATCTAATATTGGCTGTTCAAGTGCGGGGATATGGATGGAGCAGTTGCATTTTTTTACCTTACTATAAATAATTTATTTGATCTTTGTGTTCCATCTTGTGTTCCTAGTATCTCTAAAAACCCGATTTGGTTTACACGTGAATTGACACGTTTAAAAAACATTAAATCTAAATTTTATAAGAAATTCAGGGAATCTGGCTCTTCCCTGGATCTCTCTCGATATGTAATTGCTCGATCTGATTTCTCTGCATTGAACAGCCTGTGCTATCGGAATTACCTTAGAAGCTGTGGTCAGCAGTTTCGAAGTAATCCTAAACTTTTTTATAACTTCGTTAATGCGAAGCGTAAATCATCAACATTTCCTTCCTCAATGGTCTTTGAAAATAAGACTGCTAACTCTGATCAGGCTATAGCCGATTTATTTGCTGATTTTTTCCAATCAACATATTGCATTCATCAAAATAATCTAACGTTGCCTTATCCTTACCGTGTAAATGCTTCTAATTGTAATTTTAGGCCGTTGATCACTGAAGAATCGCTTTTGAGTGATCTAAAGGCTGTGAAACCTGTTCTTTCCCCGGGGCCGGATGGAGTTCCTGGTTGCGTGCTCAGAAACTGTGCCGACCAACTCTTGAAACCTTTGTATACATTATTTGATTTGTCTGTTGAGTCGTGCTGCTTTCCTGACATCTGAAAGCATCTTTTATTATTCCCCTTCATAAAAAGGGTACTAAATCTGACACTTGTAACTATAGGGGTATCTCAAAGTTGTCTGCTATTCCTAAAACTTTTGAGAAATTAATAACTTCTCAATTGCAACATCTTTGTAGATCTATTGTTTCACCTTGCCAGCACGGGTTTATGAAATATAGATCTACTACCACTAACTTATTAGAATTTACTTCCATTGTTATACAGGGGTTTCAAAATAAATTGCAAACAGATGTCATTTACACTGATTTTAGCAAGGCTTTTGATACCGTTAATCATTGTCTTTTAATACATAAACTTAATTTGCTTGGATTTCCAGATAAATTAATTCTTTGGATTGCGAACTATTTATGTTCTAGAACTCAAAAAGTTAATTTTAATGGCACGTTATCCAAGCCCGTGCGTGTTACCTCAGGAGTTCCTCAAGGAAGCCATCTTGGGCCTTTACTTTTTTCACTATTCATTAATGATCTGCCTTCAGCGATGTCTAGTTCCCGGGTTCTGATGTATGCCGATGATGTAAAACTTTGTTTGTCACGAACTGAATCTTGCCTGAGTCACGGTCTACAAAACGATCTCGACACACTTCAAGCCTGGTGTATAGTTAACTTACTACATCTCAATTTTAGTAAATGTAACGTAATGTCCCATAGTAGGCGAATTCCAACCTACAATAACTACTTTCTTGACGGCAAGCCTCTTCAGAGAATAGAGTCGGTTAATGATTTGGGTATCCTTTTCGATCCAAAACTAAAGTTTGATAAGCACATCTCTTCTGTTGCTAATCGAGCATTTGGTGTCTTGGGTTTCATAAAGCGGTGGTCTAAGGAATTCGACGATCCCTACCTAACAAAAACTCTTTATACTTCACTTGTACGCCCTATTCTTGAATATGGATCGTGTGTATGGTCTCCCCAATACATGATTTATCAGGACAGATTAGAATCTGTACAAAAACAATTTCTTCTGTTTGCCCTTAGGGGCCTTAGCTGGAATACTAATATTAGACTACCTTCGTATCGTAGTAGACTTTTATTGATTAACCTTCCTTCCCTTTCGGATCGTAGAACCATGCTTGGTGTAGTTTTCTTACATAAACTAATTAATGGTCAGATTGATTCCCCGTATCTAATTAGCCAAATTAGATTTGCTGTTCCGATGCGTAATACTAGAAACTTTCTTCCTTTGTCCCTTCAACGTTGTACCACGAATTATGCTTTACATAATCCGTTTCGTATCCTATGTACTAACTATAATAGTTTTTCTCATGTAGTGTGTGGAGCCACTTCCTTATCAACACTTAGAATATCACTTCTCTCTCCTACATATCTAATCGCGTGCCTTACCGTTGATCAACGCGTTACTAACACTTGACTTAAATTTTATTTAATTTTATTTGGTTGGTCTGGTTAGTGTTTTTCTGGGGTTTTCCTAACCCTTGCAACGAATGTTGGACCAACGTTTCTTAATTGTTTTTAATTTTTTTAATACTTCCCCAGTAAGTTAAGTTCATTAATTAAACTTAAATTTAATTATAATGTCAATTTCAAACCTTTATTTTCTCCTTTGTTTTTAAATTTAATGTAAATCTTACTTTTAATTATTTTCTTATACGTAATTACATTAATTTAATTCATTTTTCTTTTTGTGTCGACTGTTAATAGTCAGACAATAAATAAATAAATAAATCTCCTACTGATATATCTATATTGTTTATTTTCTTATCATATACATAGTACCTTATTTTTATTCGTGGTGTGCTGTAGATGTAATATTTTTAATATTTAAATATTTGCACAAATTGTCTATAATTGAATTCTTGTATTCTGTTCCCATGTCCGTAATGAACGTCTTCATTGGACCGTACTTCAGGATAAAAGATTCAAATATTGCTTTAGCGACAGTATTAGCATTCTTATTCGGAACAGGTATGGCAACTAAATACTTAGTTAAGTCACATTTTAAAGTGACTTCATACTCGTTTCCGTTTTCTGATTTTGGTAGTGGACCAATAGTGTCCACTATAACTCTGTCGAAAACATTTATGGGTGTGTCTGTTATTGTTAGTGGGGTCTTACTATGTTTCGTTATTTTAGCTTTCTGGCATTTTAGGCATTTTCGTATGTACTCAGTGATATCACGAGTCATATTCTTCCAAAAATAATGTTTTTTTATTTTTGCTGAAGTTTTTGAAATGCCAGTATGACCTCCTTGTATGGGATCGTCATGGAAGTTAGACAAAATAGCTTCTTTATCTTTTTTTATTTATCTATTAGGGTCACCGGGTTGAGTAGCGCTACTCTTAATGTTTTTAATATTGTATTGTCCATTAATTTGAAATTATCTATTGAAGTATTTTCAAAGATATTTTCCCACGGTGCCACTTTGAGTTGGCTGATTTTATTTATACCGGCTTGCAGTTCAAGCCTTTGGAAAAATGGACCTAAGTCTAGGATTCCATTGGTATATAAATCGCTAACATCATATCTTGCAGTAACTTTTCTGCCATGTTTAAATAAACATAACGTATCTTTTACATGCAATATCACTACTTTATGTACTTCATCATTGTTTATGACTTCATATACGTTGGGCTTAGAAGCTGTATTTAAAGATTGCGTAAGCAATTCTTGTTCTTTATTTTCCGCGCGGATTTTATGTCTATTCTGATATCTTGTAGTGACTTTATTTATATTGCCAGTTATATTTTGTAGGTCTTTGATGGTTATTCTTGATAACGCATCAGCTACATAGTTGTCTTTTCCCTTTAAGTATTCAACTGTGAAATCATATTCTTCAAATTCGAGCCTCATACGTGTCAGTTTAGAACTGGGATTGATCATTGAGAACAGGTATATTAAAGGTCTATAGTCTGTTTTTATTAAGAAATGTTTTCCATATATATATGGTCTAAAGTGTAATATTTCCCAATGTATTGCAGCTAATTCCTGCTCAGTAGTACACTTATTACTTTCTTCTTTAGTGAACGATCTAGATGCATAAGCAATGGGAAGTTGGAGTCCATCATGGTTTTGAGTTAAAACCGCTCCACATGCTTGTTTGCTTGCATCCGTAATTATACAGAATTCTTTATTAAAGTCGGGGTATTGTAACAATGCTGGTTCCATTAGTTTATCTTTTAAATATTGGAATGCGTCTTGGCATTCAACTGTCCATTCAAAGGGAACATTCTTTTTACATAATCTTGTTATGTGCCGGGAATATTCGGGGAAGTTTTTAATGAATCGTCTATAATAATTGCAAAAGGCTACAAAACGTCTAGCGCTATCCGCATTGTGCGGAACTGGATAATTTTTAATGACATCATATTTTGTGTCGTCAGGCAAGATTCCTTTATCTGTGCATTTATGACCCAGAAAAGTCACCTCATGCATAAAAAATGAACATTTTTCTGGATGTAGCTTTAAGTTGTATTCCCTGCATTTGTTAAAAACATCTGTTAAGTTTTTAAGCATGTGTTTTTCGGAACAACCTATAACTATTAAGTCATCCATGTAAAGGAATGCTTGTGAAGGTTCTAATCCAGAGAATGCAATTGTCATCATCCTCTGAAATGAGTTAGGCGCTATTTTTAAACCGAAAGGTAATCGCTTGAAACGATACGAGCCGTTGCTCGTTGAAAATGACGTTATATCTCTTGAACTTTTTCGAGTTCAATTTGGTGGAATCCTGACATAAGATCAAGACACGAAAAATATTTTGCTCGCCCTAGTTGATCTAAAATGTCATCAATTCTAGGGAGAGGAAATTTATCAGACAATATTTTTTTATTTATTTGACGATAGTCAATCACTAATCGCCATTTCTTTGAATCTGAAGTCGGAGATGATTTTTTCGGGACAAGTAATAATGGGCTATTATATTCGGATACAGAAGGTTCGACTATTCCGTCGGTGATCAATTTTCCGACTTGCTTCTGTATCTCTTTCACCTGACTGTGTGGGCTTCTATAATTTTTGTCATATACTGGTTCATCATCCTTTAATCTCAGTTTCTGTTTGTAGAAATTATTTGTAGTGATTGGTTCTGTTTCCAATCCGAATATATCGCTGTATTTGGTGCATAAGCTTGAGAGCTGTGACTTAAATTGTGAAGGAAAGTTCTTTGATAGTTGAGATAAGACAGACTTTTCTCTAGTTTCATTATTAGTTTTGGCTACTTCGTAGTTCGAAAGTGATTCATATGCCAAGTTATTTGTATTGACTACTTGATCTCTATCTGTAGTATTAAGTAGTCTTATGAATGCATTTTTTGTTGTTGCTATTGTGCTAGCTATGTAAATACCATGTGTAATTTCCTGGTTTGGAATCAATACACTGTCTTCTTGGGAATTTAATTGAATTTTCCTAATAACTTGGGATCTCGCTGGCAGAAGTACTGAGTTGTTGCCAGAACTGTATGTTATTGGTACATAAATTGGATATTTAAGGTTATCGGGTCTGATTATAAACCAATCTCCAGACGGCTTGAAGTCTAATTGACAGTTGTATTTCTTTATGAAGTCGATTCCTAATATGCCATCGCATGGAATAGCGAAATGTAAATCCACGATATGAAAGTCGTTTTGGATTATATATTTAGTTGTCTGTATCTCAATAGAGGTTAAACCTTTCGATTTTGTCACCTCCTGACTTATTCCTTTTATGTCTATTATATAGTTAACGTTTATATCATGATAGTCATCAGAATTTTCTTTGACTATTGAAATGTCTGCACCTGTGTCTACTAGAAAAACCAGTTCTTTTCCTGTGGATACGTTAGCAAAAGTGACAAATATATTCTGACTGAGATTAATTGCATGGACCTTAACATTTTCTACTGTTGGGTACTTAAAGGGTCTTGAGAGTTTCCCGATGCATTTTGGGCTACTCTCACGTTATTATTGTTATTGTGGCCTCGGTTTGAGTTACCACGTCCTCGATATTGACCTCTTCTATTATTATTATAGTTGGTACCATTGTAGTTGTTGTGATTATTATTACGACCACGATGATTACCTCTGAAATTTCTACGTCCGCGGTTTCCACCACGCTGAGGATAATTTCTATAATAAAGGACAGTATTTGGTTGTCCAGTTGCTTCCGTGCAACTGTTTACGAATTTGGAAATGGCATCATTCATGGTGTAGAAGGTGCCAGCCTGCATGATAAGTTTTACCTTATCAATTGCGCAATTCTTCGTCATTGCCTTAACTGCAAGCTGTGTAGAATAACTTCTGGCTAACGCAAGGGAAAGTCCGTCCGTTATGTACGCACTTTCTAGAGCTTTTGTCATCTGCTTAACCTCTGAAGTATATTGGTTAGCAGCTTTGTTGCGTTGCTGTAGATTCATCAGCTTAGCTGATAATACTTCTACAGTTTCGCCTTTGACATTGCTTCTTAGTCCGGAGATGACTTCTGATATAGTTGTCTCATTTCCGACTAGGTTTCTGGCGACACCTTTTAGCTTTGTTTTTATTATTGAAATAGCTAATTGTTCGTGTTCGCCTTTTATTGATTCTATAATTTCCAATGCATCGAGAAAACTTGTTAGGTTTTCTGCTTTACCATCAAATACTGGTATAAGCTTTGATGCAGTGTTGATAAAATCAATATTTGACTGTGCCATTGTAATCAATTTTCCTTCAACTATACTCGAGCTAGTGTCTGAATCTGTAGAATTGTCCAAATCAGACATTAATATAGCTGGGATAGTGAGATTATCGATTTCTTCTTCTTCCAAATCCTTTTGGTCGATATTAATAACTTCATTTGATTCTGGTTCTTCACCAGTTTCAATTGTTACTGAGGTATTTAGAATATTAGGTATTGATATATCGAGGACGAACTTTTCTCTAATAGACGTCAAATTGGATCTTAGTCTGATCAAAAAATATCTTTTGTTGTGTGTACGCTTTTTTTTTTAAATCTTGTCCAAGTCGTTTGCTCGGCTCATATATTTTTTCCTCAAAAATTTATTGTGAAGTTTGTACAGTTTATAAAAGCAATTTGCACACATTATTATAACAATTATTAGAAGCATTACGTTTACATATTCTAATTCAATATTATTTGGTTCTACCTTATTTATCACGTTAGCAGTGGAATCCACTGATTTAACGTCTAATAAACCCATTATGGTTTTGTTAAAATTGTGATTATGATTATAATAATTATCTATTTCCTCAGTGAATTTACTTATCGAATAACTTTTCATCTATTTTACGGCTTTTTTCTTTTTTCTTATTTTTACATATGTCCTACCTATAGTTTTGTATAGCTTTACGGGCTACACTTCTAAACGTGCGGAAAAGGTTCCGCAGGCTTTTACAAAAGTTTTGTTTTAAATTTAATTAAAATATTTATAGCTTATCCGCATTCTCTGCGTCAGCTGGTCGTCGCCGGTTGGCTGCACTGACGCTCCCTCGCAGGCGAAAGTGGCGGGTTGCCCTTCTCGCTGTTGATCTGTTGCTGTTGTCCTGGGCCTATGGGCTCAGGCGGGGCCGGTGCCGGTCTTCGCACAGGTCTTCGGCTTCATGCATGCAGAATTGCACGCCGCAGAGTTGAGAGGTCCGTGGCAGTCGGTCGGGCAGACTTCTGGTTGTTTCGGCAGTGGCTTGGGAATATTCGGTTTCGTTAATATTTTTTTGTTTATAACTTTTATTTGATTTGCTGAGTGAGTTGTGACTTGTGGTACTCTATTTTGGAGGGTCTCTTTTAAAAATTCAAGCTCATTATTAAGTTTTTGCGCCGTCGTCCATGCGGGCGGCGTTGATTGAGCAAATAGCAGCCACTTTATTTGTGCTATTCTTTTGTTAATTTTATTTTTCTGACCTCCACGTACCATCACGCACACCCTACTCACTCAGACGTTTTTTTTTTTTTGTATCCTCCTTGTTGCCACTATCACCTTGTTTCCACAATATCCTTGTTTCCACAATCCTCCCGATGCGCTGCTCCTTGTGACTCTAGTCACGGTCGCCATGTATTAAGTTCCAATCTCGTTTATTGAATGAATCGAATGAATTTGGTTCTCTTAGACTAAAGGCTTGCTAGCTGTCGGCGTAGCGGCAGAGCAGCCGTTTTATATAAACATTATATATAAGTAAAGTAATTAATGTAAGACGGGCAGAGAGTGTGAGTTATGCATGCACATATGTATATTAGCGGTCAGTATGGGAAACATGCTGACTCGGCTCTAAGCGATGAATGCAATGAGTGCATATCATATTACGTTTGGACTTGCACTGTGTGCGGGCACTTTGCACGCTGTCGCTGAGTGACAAAGTCAATGCCCTATGCATATTCGGCTAACAAAGTGTTGCCGGTCAATATTTGTGTTTAAATTGTTTAAATTGTGTATATTTTGTTAACAAGCTTTCTGCTACCTTTTGTGGCAACTTAATCAAGTTTTACATTAAGGGAAAACAAAAAAGAGAACAATTGATCACAGTCGGTACATATTATTTATGTTGAGTAATAAGAACTCATATGTGCATACACTACAATGTCCAGAAGTTTCAATATGAATAAGAAAGCAAGCGATACAGTTGATCTAATTATGAGGAAAACAGTGGAATTTAACAGATCAGTCCACATTCGCCACGAACCAAAAATTTATGTCATACATGCTGCATCTGACGAATTTAGACTAAATATCGAGAAATAATTTAAAGGGCACAACAAGGAGTGCTGCCTAGATAGATAGAACATACTATTCGAAGTAGAGAACAAGTTGTCGTTAAGAGAAAGTCCAAACAGATCTGGGGATATTGTCTATGAGGACAATCTTAAGTAGTAGTTAAGAAAAACGTTCAGGAAAGAAGTATGCCAATCGGACATTAACCTTGCAGGTTTTAATTTAAGATTCGTTTAATGTTAGGAATAACACAGAGTCGGATTTTCGACTATTCGCATTCCAATTATATTTCGATAATAGAATGGAAAGTAATGGTATGGAACAATGAAAATATTTGACAGAATTTGGTGCCATTGCAGATGAAACTACCAGGCTGGCAGAATTATTCCCCCAAAAGTTGTTAGACGCAGATATAGATCACAATAGGAGTTCACTGTCCGTTGTTGAAGTACATCACAGAAGGGCCAGAAGCCTAGACTTCCTGGGCTCAGCATTGTTGACGCATTAGTTGACGCAAACAATAAGCAAATGCTCATAAATTTAGAGACGCAAAGACAGATAAAATTAATTTGATTGTGTGTAGGAGTCACTATTAGCAAGGAATAGAATATTAATTAACCAGATATCGAATTTGACTCTCACAATTACATTGGCTAAGGCCGAAATAATAAATCCAACCATTTTCGAACACAACGGTATGAAAACAATTTTGAAAAAGCATTTGGAAATAGGGTCCCTAGTTAGTCTTACGTAAGCATCTAAGATTAAGGTTCTACAGTCTGAGATATATTCTCAACATATAAATAGCCTATCCGAGGCTAAAATTCATCTGCATGAAGGTTACCATACAACTGAATGCAACGATGACATATTAGCAGTCAACGAATCACATTAGTGGACGACGGATTCATCATTATCAATGAGAGCACAGCAAGGGTGAACACTGACGATGGTCCGGAAATGGCACGAAATATATTGTTATCACTACTACGTTACTGAGCCAATAGCAATACTGGTCCAAAAGCAACAAAAAAGAAAGTCTATTCGATCGAGCCGACTGTAAAAGACCCGTTCCCATAGTAATGATCATTTGTATTTAATTTAAATTTAAATTTTATAACGAAATTTAATAAGTTACAATTTTATATTTAAATTTTCAATTGAAATTTAAAAAACTAAATGAACAATCCTCATTGACAGCTTTCGAACCTGCGACCTGAGACGAAAGTTCCAGAATGCGCCTCAACTCTACCAGTTGCACGGAGGAGACAGTTAGGTTAGGTTAGGTTTAGCCGGACGTCTTCGTGGGACGGAGCATAGGCCAGTTATGGCCCTGAGTCAACTGGTATCGTAGACAGCCATGGAGTGACCGCATCTTTGGCGGTTTGTAGCATAGCTGGTATGATCCCGTCGGTACCTGGACTCTTTATTCTTGAGAAAAAATTGATAGCCCATTGTATCTTCGTTGTGGTGAATAATCCTCTGGGGACTGCGTACACTTGAGAGGGATGGCTTATTTGAGGCCCCTCTGCCGTTTGCATTCTGGAGCATCTCTGCTCACGTTTCTTTTGGCTGAGCGCTGCCTCTTTTCGGCCACTATCTCCATGACCTTGCTGGCGTACCCACTCGTCGTTGCTCGCATTTGTCGCAGCTGATCGAAGTGGAGGCGGCTTTCTTCGATCTGTTGTTCGGCGCAAGCCAGCTTGGCTTTGTCCTCAGCGGACAAGTCTGAGATGCTTATGCTTAACACCTCACCGTCCTTAGATGATGCAGTGTCCATTGCCCAGCCAGAACCTACGGGAAAGTTTCAGCTAGACGATTTTACCGCCAGTAGTTATTACAATTTGTGTCCTCGGTAATGGACGTGGAAACAATTTGAAATAAACTTAATCTGCCTGACATAAGTACGGCCGTCCTTACAGTCAGGCATAATACTTCCTGCTTTTATTCCCGATTAAATTAATTAAATTGGTATTTACTTCTTAAAATGGAAAGTACTTGCATTAAAACACGTTAAAACACAAAGAAAACCAAGTATAATGAAACATGCACATCTGTTTGTTTGCATGCAAATACACATACGTTTGACATTATATGTATACACATATGTATGTATTTATGTATTCTATTTGTAAAGCAATTTTGCTACTTTGCTATGCAAATAGAATTGTAAGCTGAGGCAAAAATTTCGGGGTATGTGTTTCTTCTAAAGGAATAGGGAATCTGGTATTAGTTGATTGGATATTGAACGAAAATTCTTATGTACTCATTATAAAAAAAAAAAGAAAGAAAGTGTCTTGTTTTTTGCTCATTGTGGGCGAATGGGGCGTGGCTAAAAATATGTTGACAAGCCTGTATCGTTTTGGCAACATGTTTTATGGGCTGATGAAAGCTTATTTAATTTCCACTGCTCCAAAAAAAAGTTTTTTCAGAATGTCAAAAGTAACACATCAAAAAAGAGACCAGTTGTGTAATACAGTTCGCCACGGAGGTGGGTCAGTCATGTTTTAGGGAAGTGTTGCCTATAACGGCGTAGGAGATTTGGTACCTGTCGATGGAATGATGACCAAACATAAATATTTGGAGGTCCTTAATAGATTTACATTTCCTTCAGGAGATAAATTGATTGGGGAGTCTTTTATTTTCCAGCATGACAATGCTTTTGCCATAAAGCTAAAATGATAACAAATTTCTTTAATAAGATTGGAGTTAACATCCTAGATTATCCACTCCAAAGCCCCAATTTAAATATAATTGCAAATTTGTAGACATTATACAAAAGAGGCGCTCTGGAGGAATGTACTATTGGATTATATCCATAACTTGGTTGACTCAGTACCCAGACGCTTACAAAAAGTTAAAAGTGCTAAGGGAGGATATATTTTTTACTAAAAGTAAAAAACACTTTATTTAAACTTAACATTTGTCACTGAGCTTTTCGGAATATTGAATTTTTTCTATTGTTTTTATTAATTTTTAAAAATTTTCGTTATTCATCATTATTTCTCACCACAATTTGTTTACTTTTTTCTGTGGTCATTTAAAAAAGTTATGCACACATTTGCTTAATATGTATTTTGTCAAATTAGTTATGCCGTCGTCTGTACATTTGACATTATATTATCAATTCGCTTCGCACTCTCTTTGCAAGCGCATGTTTTTTTTCTTCCTCGTTTAAACCTCACTTTTTGTCGATTTTTTCTTATTTTAAATCAATTAAAGTAAATTGAATCATTATTAATACTTTGTGTCATACACCGGCTGTGTTAACGCAAGGTTTAAAATATACTAACAAACATATTTTCTAATTTCCTTGCAATATTTACCAAAACTAAGTTTAGTCAAAGCAAGTTGTTTGTTTATTTACGCACTTAACTCTTGCAGTCTTACTTGCTTGCTACTCTTTGCTTAAATCGTTCAGACGCGAGCGCAATCAGTAAATAGAATCATGCTCTCTCGCGTCATTTCGCTCTCAAGCCCCGCTTTGCTTTACCCCATTGCTGCCCCGCGATCTAAGTGTTGTTGGTGTTGGCTACTTAATCTCCGATGGTAAATTTGTTGTTTGCCGCGCAAACAATTTTATGTTTGTAAGTACACTGTATTTCTGCTCTAGCTTAGCATTAGTTTTCTTAACCCTTGTATATATCCGCCATGCTTTTTAACACTTTATATAAATTACAAATTTGTTCAATTTTGATATATTTATACCCGTTACTCGTAGAGTAAAAGGGTATATTATAATCGTTGGAATGTATGTAACAGGCAGAAGGAGGCGTGGCAGACCCCATAAAGTATATATATTCTTGATCAGCATCAATAGACGAGTCGATATAGCCATGTCCGTCTGTACGTCCGTCCGTCCGTCCGTCCGTCCGTCTGTATGAACAAAAGGATCTCAGAGACTATAAGAGCTAGAAAAATAATAGTGGTCGCAAATGAAAGGTACAATACCCAAGCAGTACAAGTTTGTTTTTGTTTTTTGACACGCCCACTTTAGGGCGTTTTATTTGCATATAAAGGTAAATGTACAGGTAAACGTAGAATGTTTTATTATAGAAAACTTTTTTGTTAGCTATTCTATCTGAACCAAATTTACACGAAATGTACATATCTAGGAAGTACATGTATTAATTAAGTTTGATCCAAATCGGACAACTATATCGTATAGCTCCCATAGGGCCGATCGGTCAAAAAATACGCTCCAAATATGAATTAGTATGAAAAACTTTTGCTTTAACTAAGCTATATTAATCAAACTCACACAGAATACATCTGCCAATAATATATATATACTGACCAAGTTTGATCCAAATCGGACTACTATATCGTATAACTCCCATAGGAACGATCGGTCAAAAATACGCTCCAAATATGAATACGTATGGAAAACTTTTTGCGTTAACTAAGCTATATTAATCAAACTCACACAGAATACATCTGACAATAATATATATATTCTGATACAAATCGGACAACTATATTGTATAGCTTCCATAGGAACGATCGGTCGAAAATAAGCTCTAAACATGAATTTGTATGAAAATGTTCTGTGTTTGCCAAGGTATTATATCCATCACCATTGTTAATAACAAATTGAAACTGAGTAACGGGTATCCTAGCCGACTATAGCATTCTTTCTTGTTTTATTTTAATTTTTGCTTATTTTTTGCAAGATTATATAATTATATTTATATAGTTTTACCTCTTTAGATAAAGATTTAAAGAGTATGAACATTTTGAATGATTCTCCAAAGAGGAAAATGGTCAATTTAAGGTTGTCAATTGGTCCAAATGAATTTTTAGTCCTTCCTCATATCTCCATTAATTCTAATCCGTCTCTAATTAATCTTTTTTCCCCATCTCCAACTAGTATTGTCAGTAGGAATGATAATTTTACTTCCCCACAGAAGTTATTCCTACGGACACAGAGCCAGTCCTCGATACAGTTGATGTCAATGCAGTTGTTGTTGATCAACATACCAGTGATGACATTTCGACTGTATCAACTAGTCAATCCAACAGTGTTTTAAGTTCAAAAGACGATATAGCAGTGGTAGATAATAACATTACTCTCATAGGTATCCCACCGAAAAAACAAATCTTTGTTTCAAGGCTAGCCCCTGATACCACACTTGCTGATGTCATGGCTTTTATACATGCCAAATCTATAGCCAACATTGTGGTAGAAAAATTCACATTTTCTTATGCTCGGGAGATTTCTTCATTTAAATTAAGTGTTTAGGCCGAACAATTTAACAAAATATGCTTAAAAAAGTTGTTAGACGCAGATATAGATCACAATAGGAGTTCACTGTCCGTTGTTGAAGTACATCACAGAAGGGCCAGAAGCCTAGACTTCCTGGGCTCAGCATTGTTGACGCATTAGTTGACGCAAACAATAAGCAAATGCTCATAAATTTAGAGACGCAAAGACAGATAAAATTAATTTGATTGTGTGTAGGAGTCACTATTAGCAAGGAATAGAATATTAATTAACCAGATATCGAATTTGACTCTCACAATTACATTGGCTAAGGCCGAAATAATAAATCCAACCATTTTCGAACACAACGGTATGAAAACAATTTTGAAAAAGCATTTGGAAATAGGGTCCCTAGTTAGTCTTACGTAAGCATCTAAGATTAAGGTTCTACAGTCTGAGATATATTCTCAACATATAAATAGCCTATCCGAGGCTAAAATTCATCTGCATGAAGGTTACCATACAACTGAATGCAACGATGACATATTAGCAGTCAACGAATCACATTAGTGGACGACGGATTCATCATTATCAATGAGAGCACAGCAAGGGTGAACACTGACGATGGTCCGGAAATGGCACGAAATATATTGTTATCACTACTACGTTACTGAGCCAATAGCAATACTGGTCCAAAAGCAACAAAAAAGAAAGTCTATTCGATCGAGCCGACTGTAAAAGACCCGTTCCCATAGTAATGATCATTTGTATTTAATTTAAATTTAAATTTTATAACGAAATTTAATAAGTTACAATTTTATATTTAAATTTTCAATTGAAATTTAAAAAACTAAATGAACAATCCTCATTGACAGCTTTCGAACCTGCGACCTGAGACGAAAGTTCCAGAATGCGCCTCAACTCTACCAGTTGCACGGAGGAGACAGTTAGGTTAGGTTAGGTTTAGCCGGACGTCTTCGTGGGACGGAGCATAGGCCAGTTATGGCCCTGAGTCAACTGGTATCGTAGACAGCCATGGAGTGACCGCATCTTTGGCGGTTTGTAGCATAGCTGGTATGATCCCGTCGGTACCTGGACTCTTTATTCTTGAGAAAAAATTGATAGCCCATTGTATCTTCGTTGTGGTGAATAATCCTCTGGGGACTGCGTACACTTGAGAGGGATGGCTTATTTGAGGCCCCTCTGCCGTTTGCATTCTGGAGCATCTCTGCTCACGTTTCTTTTGGCTGAGCGCTGCCTCTTTTCGGCCACTATCTCCATGACCTTGCTGGCGTACCCACTCGTCGTTGCTCGCATTTGTCGCAGCTGATCGAAGTGGAGGCGGCTTTCTTCGATCTGTTGTTCGGCGCAAGCCAGCTTGGCTTTGTCCTCAGCGGACAAGTCTGAGATGCTTATGCTTAACACCTCACCGTCCTTAGATGATGCAGTGTCCATTGCCCAGCCAGAACCTACGGGAAAGTTTCAGCTAGACGATTTTACCGCCAGTAGTTATTACAATTTGTGTCCTCGGTAATGGACGTGGAAACAATTTGAAATAAACTTAATCTGCCTGACATAAGTACGGCCGTCCTTACAGTCAGGCATAATACTTCCTGCTTTTATTCCCGATTAAATTAATTAAATTGGTATTTACTTCTTAAAATGGAAAGTACTTGCATTAAAACACGTTAAAACACAAAGAAAAACCAAGTATAATGAAACATGCACATCTGTTTGTTTGCATGCAAATACACATACGTTTGACATTATATGTATACACATATGTATGTATTTATGTATTCTATTTGTAAAGCAATTTTGCTACTTTGCTATGCAAATAGAATTGTAAGCTGAGGCAAAAATTTCGGGGTATGTGTTTCTTCTAAAGGAATAGGGAATCTGGTATTAGTTGATTGGATATTGAACGAAAATTCTTATGTACTCATTATAAAAAATAAGAAAGAAAGTGTCTTGTTTTTTGCTCATTGTGGGCGAATGGGGCGTGGCTAAAAATATGTTGACAAGCCTGTATCGTTTTGGCAACATGTTTTATGGGCTGATGAAAGCTTATTTAATTTCCACTGCTCCAAAAAAAAGTTTTTTCAGAATGTCAAAAGTAACACATCAAAAAAGAGACCAGTTGTGTAAAACAGTTCGCCACGGAGGTGGGTCAGTCATGTTTTAGGGAAGTGTTGCCTATAACGGCGTAGGAGATTTGGTACCTGTCGATGGAATGATGACCAAACATAAATATTTGGAGGTCCTTAATAGATTTACATTTCCTTCAGGAGATAAATTGATTGGGGAGTCTTTTATTTTCCAGCATGACAATGCTTTTGCCATAAAGCTAAAATGATAACAAATTTCTTTAATAAGATTGGAGTTAACATCCTAGATTATCCACTCCAAAGCCCCAATTTAAATATAATTGCAAATTTGTAGACATTATACAAAAAGAGGCGCTCTGGAGGAATGTACTATTGGATTATATCCATAACTTGGTTGACTCAGTACCCAGACGCTTACAAAAAAGTTAAAAGTGCTAAGGGAGGATATATTTTTTACTAAAAAGTAAAAAACACTTTATTTAAACTTAACATTTGTCACTGAGCTTTTCGAATATTGAATTTTTTCTATTGTTTTTATTAATTTTTAAAAATTTTCGTTATTCATCATTATTTCTCACCACAATTTGTTTACTTTTTTCTGTGGTCATTTAAAAAGTTATGCACACATTTGCTTAATATGTATTTTGTCAAATTAGTTATGCCGTCGTCTGTACATTTGACATTATATTATCAATTCGCTTCGCACTCTCTTTGCAAGCGCATGTTTTTTTTCTTCCTCGTTTAAACCTCACTTTTTGTCGATTTTTTCTTATTTTAAATCAATTAAAGTAAATTGAATCATTATTAATACTTTGTGTCATACACCGGCTGTGTTAACGCAAGGTTTAAAATATACTAACAAACATATTTTCTAATTTCCTTGCAATATTTACCAAAACTAAGTTTAGTCAAAGCAAGTTGTTTGTTTATTTACGCACTTAACTCTTGCAGTCTTACTTGCTTGCTACTCTTTGCTTAAATCGTTCAGACGCGAGCGCAATCAGTAAATAGAATCATGCTCTCTCGCGTCATTTCGCTCTCCAAGCCCCGCTTTGCTTTACCCCATTGCTGCCCCGCGATCTAAGTGTTGTTGGTGTTGGCTACTTAATCTCCGATGGTAAATTTGTTGTTTGCCGCGCAAACAATTTTATGTTTGTAAGTACACTGTATTTCTGCTCTAGCTTAGCATTAGTTTTCTTAACCCTTGTATATATCCGCCATGCTTTTTAACACTTTATATAAATTACAAATTTGTTCAATTTTTGATATATTTATACCCGTTACTCGTAGAGTAAAAGGGTATATTATAATCGTTGGAATGTATGTAACAGGCAGAAGGAGGCGTGGCAGACCCCATAAAGTATATATATTCTTGATCAGCATCAATAGACGAGTCGATATAGCCATGTCCGTCTGTACGTCCGTCCGTCCGTCCGTCCGTCCGTCTGTATGAACAAAAGGATCTCAGAGACTATAAGAGCTAGAAAAATAATAGTGGTCGCAAATGAAAGGTACAATACCCAAGCAGTACAAGTTTGTTTTTGTTTTTTGACACGCCCACTTTTGGGCGTTTTATTTGCATATAAAGGTAAATGTACAGGTAAACGTTGAATGTTTTATTATAGAAAACTTTTTTGTTAGCTATTCTATCTGAACCAAATTTACACGAAATGTACATATCTAGGAAGTACATGTATTAATTAAGTTTGATCCAAATCGGACAACTATATCGTATAGCTCCCATAGGGCCGATCGGTCAAAAATACGCTCCAAATATGAATTAGTATGAAAAACTTTTGCTTTAACTAAGCTATATTAATCAAACTCACACAGAATACATCTGCCAATAATATATATATACTGACCAAGTTTGATCCAAATCGGACTACTATATCGTATAGCTCCCATAGGAACGATCGGTCAAAAATACGCTCCAAATATGAATACGTATGGAAAACTTTTGCGTTAACTAAGCTATATTAATCAAACTCACACAGAATACATCTGACAATAATATATATATTCTGATACAAATCGGACAACTATATTGTATAGCTTCCATAGGAACGATCGGTCGAAAATAAGCTCTAAACATGAATTTGTATGAAAATGTTCTGTGTTTGCCAAGGTATTATATCCATCACCATTGTTAATAACAAATTGAAACTGAGTAACGGGTATCCTAGCCGACTATAGCATTCTTTTTCTTGTTTTATTTTAATTTTTGCTTATTTTTGCAAGATTATATAATTATATTTATATAGTTTTACCTCTTTAGATAAAGATTTAAAGAGTATGAACATTTTGAATGATTCTCCAAAGAGGAAAATGGTCAATTTAAGGTTGTCAATTGGTCCAAATGAATTTTTAGTCCTTCCTCATATCTCCATTAATTCTAATCCGTCTCTAATTAATCTTTTTTCCCCATCTCCAACTAGTATTGTCAGTAGGAATGATAATTTTACTTCCCCCACAGAAGTTATTCCTACGGACACAGAGCCAGTCCTCGATACAGTTGATGTCAATGCAGTTGTTGTTGATCAACATACCAGTGATGACATTTCGACTGTATCAACTAGTCAATCCAACAGTGTTTTAAGTTCAAAAGACGATATAGCAGTGGTAGATAATAACATTACTCATAGGTATCCCACCGAAAAAACAAATCTTTGTTTCAAGGCTAGCCCCTGATACCACACTTGCTGATGTCATGGCTTTTATACATGCCAAATCTATAGCCAACATTGTGGTAGAAAAATTCACATTTTCTTATGCTCGGGAGATTTCTTCATTTAAATTAAGTGTTTAGGCCAAACAATTTAACAAAATATGCTTAAAAAAGTTTTGGTCGGACCACCTAGCGGTGAAAGAATATACTGCTAAAAAACGAAATCGGACTCCGATTGCTCCATCTTCTCTATCTTCTTCTAATCAACTATCTATTAATCAATCAGCTACTAATTAACTTGCGATCGGGATATCCTCGTGGTATTGGGTGATTTTAACATTGCAGGAACTACTTTGATCTCCACACCTGGCTCTGCTGTATTGACTCCCACGACGCAGAATTATTTCCTTGATCTTTTATTCGGGATTTCTCTATCTCAAATAAATGGCTTTCCCAATTCACTAAGTAAGATGCTTGATTTTATTTTTGTGTTAGATCCATAATTTCCATCTGTTGCCCGTATTGCTCCCCGTCCTATTCCTTAAGATTCATATCACCCGACTTTGGAATTGTTGATGGAATTGCCTATGGGTAAGTCCAGCTCGAGACCTAGCAAGCGTATTCTCCAGTTCGAAAGGGTGATTTTAAATCAGCTCTTCTCCCAAACTGACTGGTTATGGCTATAGATGAAGCACTCGCATTTTATATCTTACTCTAAATAATTTATTTGATCTTTGTGCTCCATCTTGTGTTCCAAGTGTGTGTAAAAACCTATTTGGTTTACACGTGAATTAACACGGTTCAAAAACGTTAAATCTAAATTTTATATGAAATTCAGGGAATCTGGCTTCCCCGGGATCTCTCTTGTTATATAATTGCTCGACCTCATTTCTGTGCATTGAACAGTCTATACTATCGGAATTACCTTAAAAGCTGTGGGCAGCAGTTTTGAAGTAATCTTTTTTATAAATACAACATTTTTTTTATAAATTCGTCATCAACACTTTCTTCCTCAATGGTCTTTGAAAATAAGACTGCTAACTCTGATCAGGCCATAGCCGATTTATTTGCTGATTTTTTCCAATCAACTTATTGTATTCATCAAAATAATCTAAATTTGCCTTATCCTTATCGTGTAAATGCTTCTAATTGTAATTTTAGGCCATTGGTCACTGAAAAATTGCTTTTAAGTGATCTAAAGGATGTTAAACCTGTCCTTTCCCCGGGTCCGGATGGAGTTCCTGATTGTGTGATCAGAAACTGTGCCGATGGCCTCTTGAAACCTTTGTATACCTTATTTAAATGGTCTGTTGATTCGTGCTGCTCTCCTGACATTTAGAGTGCATCTTTTATTATTCGCCTTCATAAAAAGGGCAATATATCTAACACTTGTAACTATAGCGGTATCTCTAAGTTGTCTGCAATTCCTAAAACTTTTGAGAAATTAATATCTTATCAATTGCAAAATCTTTGTAGATCTATTGTTTCGCCTTGCCAGCATGGGTTTATGAAATATAGATCTACTACCACTAACTTATTATAACTTACTCCCATTGTTATACCACGGTTTTAAAATAAATTGCAAACAGATGACATTTACACTGATTATAGCAAGGCTTTTGACACTGCTATTAACTCTCTTACTACATAAACTTAATCTAATAGGATTCCCAGATAAATTAATACTGTAGCGAAAACTGCCTTAACTGAAGGGCAGCGTCACCAAGGTTAGCCTAGCGGTACTTCTTCTTTAGTCAGGTAGCCGGAAAGCAATCTATTCGCCGGCGAATATTAGGGGGCGCAGAGCTTGGAGACCAATTGGAAAAGAACACACGTGCAATCAGAACCTCACTTTATTCTCTCTTAACAAGCTACTTTCTAAACTAGAACCATGTGTGTCAAGGTGAAAATTCTTCTTCTTCTAAAAAATGCAGCTGTGGTGCATTAGGTCCGACTATCGATATGTCGATAGTGATCGCTCGTGCTTCGCGATGTTTGAAGTTGTGCGCGAAATTCAAACGGTCAGGCAAACTTCGTTACATTACCCCCCTCTGAGACCCGAGCCTCCTGTCCCAGAGCTATCGTTGACGCTCTTTTGTACTGGGCAAGACGGTTGACGTGGATCGTTTTGGTTGTGCGCTTGCCCGGGAGTCGTACTTCGTAGACAAGATCAGAGTGGCGACGGATAACGACCGCGGGTCCGATCCAGTCGGATTGAAGCTTTGGGCAGCGTCCTACTTTGCGCAGTACACATAAACTTCAGCACCGGGCTCGAATTCCAGGGAGTTGGATCGTAAGTCGTACCGAGCTTTATTCGCAGAGGCAGCTGCTATGAGTTGCTGCCGGGCGCCTCGATGAACCTTCTGCAAGTTACTTTGCATCTGTTGCACGAATGTTGGGTAGTCCTTCTGGTCGGATGTCGGTTGGCCGTAAAGCAGTTCCGTCGAAAGCCGCAGCTCGCGTCCTCACATCAAACGAGAAAGTGAATATCCAGTTGCTTCGTGAGGCGCGGAGCGGTAGGCCCACAGCGCCAACGGCAGCAACTCGTCCCAGTCGCGTTGATCTGCTGCCACGAATTTAGCCAAGTAATCAAGCAACGTTCGGTTGAACCGCTCGACCATTCCATCCGATTGGGGATGCAGCGGTGTTGTGCGGGTTTTTTCCACTTCAAGTAACTGCATACAAGCTTGGAAAATTTCGGACTCAAAGTTGCGTCCCTGATCCGAATGCAGGACGAAAGGTGTACCGTATCGACTGAATACTTCCTGAACAAGTGCTCGTGCAACCGTTACTGCCGTTTGATCCGGTTGGGCCACACATTCTGGCCATTTTGTAAAGTAGCACATTACTACAGCAATGTAGCGATTTCCACTTGGCGTAGTGGGTTTTGGCCCCAGGATGTCAATGGCCAGCCGCTCGAAAGGTGCGCCGCAGTAGCTTGGTGGCATAATGCGCACCAGAAACACGTCTGCGCTTTGTCTAACCCAGTAGAAGCGTTGCTTAAGTTTAGCTAACGTTTTCTTCACTCCAAAGTGTCCACTGGTTGAAGTGTTATAGATACGACGCATGATTTCTTCCCGAAGTCTGTCGGGGACAACGGATACCGGCTTCCTTATTTCTGAGCCTTAATACGCCGTTGTCTACATAAAAGTTTCGAACATGTGCCAGTAGGCCTTAGTATCAGGATTCTCTTGCCACATAGTTTCCCTTGGCGGGCGCTCACCGGCCTCCAAGAATTTAAAAACGTGAGCGAGAGTGGGATTTTCACTCTGCCCTTGAGTGTAATCGATGGCTTCAATCTGCATGAACATGATTCTCTCGCAATGACGACACTCTCCGCAGGAACGCCGCGACAAAGCGTCAGCGTTGCCACGGTGCTTCCCGCTGCGATGCTGAATTTCCATGTCATATTGTTGAAGGCGTTCAATCCAACGAGCAATTTGACCTTTTGGTTCCCGAAAATTGCAGAGCCATTTTAGGGATGCGTGATCGGTCCGGAGAAAGAATTTGTGTCCGAAGAGTTAGTGGTGGAAATGTTTGGTCGCCAACATGACCGCCATCAGCTCACGTCTGGTGACGCAATAATTACGTTCAGCTCGGTTGAAAGTCTTGCTGTAATACTCCAGCACTCGCTCTTGACCGTTCTGTTCCTGACTTAGTATGGCTCCTGCGCCGTGGTTGGACGCGTCTGTGTCAAGAATGAAAGGCCCCGTTGTATTGGGGAACGTCAGGATGGGCGTTTGGGTAAGCTTGCTTTTAAGCCTGTCGAACTCTTCTTGAGAACACAAAAATGCACGACGAGCTTCTATTAGTTCGTGGAGTGGTTGGGCCATTGCGACGAAACCTGGGATAAACTTACGGTAATAGGAGCATAATCCGAGAAGTGAACGAATATCCTTTTGGACTAGTGCCGAAGAGCAGGTCATTCCCGAGAAAAGGCTGTCCATCAGAAGCTCAAAGGTCGCAGGCCCGTTGGTGAGACCAAAGGGCATTACATTAAATTCATATAAGCCGGTGTCACAAACAAGAGCGGTCTTCGGCCGAGACTCCTCGTCCATTTCCACCTACTAATAGCCACTATGTAAATCCATTGTCGAGAACCAGTCCGAGGCGTGTAGTCTTACCAAGATGTCATCTGTCCGGGGCAGTGAGTATGAGTCCTGGAGAGTATCGTCGTTCAAGCGACGGTAGTCTACGCAGAACCTTGTGGTGCTATCCCTTTTTCGGACGAGGACCACCGGAGAAGCTCACGGGCTTGCAGCCTGGCGAATTACGCCCTGCTTCTGCATTTCCTCTTTTAGCTGCTCCACTACTATGCGTCGCGCAAGCGTCTGGCGACCAGGCGGTTGCTTAATAGGGCACGTCTGACCTGTATCAATTGTATGGCGAGTCACCTTAGTCGACCCGTCTCTGTAATACTCGACTCGAATACCGCTCGGTGGTTGGCCAGCTTTGAATGGTAGATCGGTAGATCCAGGAAATCCAGTCGATAGGAAGTTCGCTGGCGTGTGTGCCCGCTGGGGCGACGGGCATCAGTAATTCTACTAGCTTCAGCTGTCCAATGACGGTGGATGCCGTCAGCTTGATATATATATGCCGATATTCAGCACGTGGAGTGAAGCAGTGTTAGTAGATGTACCTAGGGAACTACTCTGGATTATATCCGATGGAAGTTGAGAATAAATCCCGCGTTCCAGGACGGCGTGTGTTAGCTGCTCCTGGGAAACACAACAGGCACATGTGGCTGTGTGGTGAAATTTTCGCGGACTCTGTACCGAACAGCAGGCCGGGACAGGCCGCAATGGGTACGTGTAACGGCACCAATCCCCATGCCAACTCTATTCGCAACTTCTTGAATTCCACAGCGGCTTTGTGCCGCAATAAGAAATCCATTCCCAACAAAGGTGGCACGTCGTCTTCGACGAGCAATAAGTCGTGGGAGATCGTTCGGTCCGCTGCGGTCAATTGTGCTAAAGTTTTAGCTGACGCCACGAACTGTTCTGCGGATGGACCCTGCAGAGTAACTCGGCATGGCGTAACGTTGAGGTGGGCCGGGAGGTCTCGATTATTTAACAACGGGTACCAGTATCAATGATGAATCGGATTGCACGATTCTGCAATAAAAAAAAACAATGTAGACTCCGCGTCGCGGGCGTACCAAGTGTGTACTTAGCTTTGGCGAAAGCCAAGTCCGGACCTTCGGTACACGCAGGTGGCGGCTCTGTCTTTTCCATTGCTGTGTTCTCGTCAAACAACTTTGTGAGAGGGGTCAAAATTTACTCGGCGGAAGCATGGACGGCTTCGTCTTCTTTTGAAGGAGTCTTAGGTCCATGGGATTCCATTGCATGGTTACGAGCGGCTTCGTCTCCACTTGAAGGAGTCTTATGTCCGTCTGCTAATGGTGTAGATCGCCCCGAGTCTCAAGCCCGGAAATAAATGGCTTCGGCGGCTGTGAATGTGCGGAGAGGTTCTCGGACGAGCGTCATTCAGTGTTGGCGAAAGAAATGGGGCTTCGGCCAGGGCTGTGAGTTGTCTTCAGAGTTGCTGCGTCGGTTTTTAACCGTTGTAATTTGGGCCGATTGGTGTTCGCAACCAACCTTCGCCCCGGAGGGCCGGTTGGTTTTAGTTTTCCGACTGTGAAGGAAGGGAAGGCTGGTCGGTTCTATCGAATCGACGTACGTTCCTTCTCAGGGTTTGCTGAGAGTTCGTATGAGTTAAGTACGGCCCCTACCAGTTGTGCTTCAATACGGCGTGCCATGTCGAGTGCTTCTCGTAGAGCCCGTGGTTTGCTGGATAAAATCAGCACTTGGTAGGTCGCAGTAGAAGACTCTGGAGGAAGCGGCTTAACCGTTACACCTAACGCCCTAGGTTGCATCTCTGCTGTGACGTCTGTCCACTTCGTAATGCCGAAATGCTCGGTGCGGAGTTCATTGCAGTGCTCTTTGCTGCCACCGTTGAGCGATCCACCAACTCGGGGGTACTAGATGCCATCTCCGGTCCGTTCAGAGCCGTTTTCTCGGCTGCGTTCCCCGCAACAGAACCACCAGCTTTACCTTATTGACCGCACAAGACTCCCAAAATAGTGCGTTCGAACGACGACCATAACTGAGTAAATTTCTGCTCAAAATGTCGCTCCAATAGTGCAACTCGTTTCTCCAGGGACTGTTCTCTAGCCTCCAACCGACTAGAAAGGGTTTCAGCGAGTCTCAGTTGCGCCTCCAGTAAAGTCGCTGTGAGTTGATGCTCGCGGGCTCCCACCGCAACAATCTCTTGGCGCTGACGAATAGATTTCTTAGGCATTGTGAGTCGCGCTTTTACAAGACGTTAGAGTACCCCACACCTGATACCAATGTAGCGAAAACTGCCTTAACTGAAGGGCAGCGTCACCACGGTTAACCGAGCGGTACTTCTTCTTTATTCAGGTAGCCGGAAAAGCAATTTATAAGCCGGCGAACATTAGGGGGCGCAGAGCTTGGAGACCAATTGGAAAAAAACACGTGCAGGCAGCGCTGCCGCCACACAGGCAGCGAAAACGTTCGAATATGTGCTTGTGTGTTTCTGTCTCGCTTGCACTCATGTATTGATACTGAGTTTAATTATCAATATTGTAACGCATCTAGTTTTCTTGTTGCGAGTCCGATTTTTATGCACCTTTTAGGATAGTTTTATATGGTTAGTCTCCACATGGTTAGAAAATTAGTTTAATTGTGGGAAAAAGATGCGTGGCAGTCCAAAAATGTAAATGGCAATGCAGTTATGCTGTCGCTAGCAACCTCCGTACCAGAATTGGTGATCCTAGGTGCCATAGTTACTGAGATATTTGCCAAAACACCAAATTTTCCCGAGGTGTGTCCAGTTTTTTGCTTATTGTGGGCGAATGGTTTGGCACCAAACTCGATCTGATAGCTCTTACCATCTCTGAAATCTGTTTGTTCATAAGGACGGACAGACCGACAGACATGGCTATATCGACTCGGCTTGTGATGCTGATCAAGAATATATATACTTTATGGGGTCTGCCACGCCTCCTTCTGCCTGTTACATACTTTTCCACAAACCCAATATACTCTTGCAGAGAGTACAAAAAAAATTTGAATTGTGGGTGGATAAAAAAGGCACTCTTGTTAAATCGAGCACTGGTTCTTTAAAAATGTATATGTAAACCGAATATTAAAGTAACGCTAATTTTGGAGGTTCCCCTTTAATTAATTATAAATATTTAAGTCTTATATTTAATAACTTTATATGCACATCAATGAAAAGCTGACGTATAATACTCTCTGCATTTTTCCTTATATTATTATTATATTATTAATAGCGGTATGCAGGCATTTCAATGGATAGCATTTGCAGTAAAAAAATTTTTAACAAAAAACAAGAAAGAATGCTATAGTCGCCTCGCGACTTTAGGATACCCGTTACTCAGTTTCAATTTGTTATTAACAATGGTGATGGATAAAATAGCTTGGCAAACACAGAACATTTTCATACAAATTCATGTTTAGAGCATTTTTTCGACCGATCGTTCCTATGGAAGCTATACGATATAGTTGTCCGATTTGTATCAAACTTGGTTAGTATATATATATTATTGTCAGATGTATTCTGTGTGAGTTTGATTTATATAGCTTAGTTAATGCAAAAAGTTTTCCATACTAACTCATATTTAGAGCGTATTTTCGACCGATCGGCCCTATGGGAGCTATACGATATAGTTGTCCGATTTGAATCAAACTTGGTCAGTATATATATATTATTAGCAGATGTATTCTGTGTGAGTTTGATTAATATAGCTTAGTTAACTCAAAATTTTTTCATACTTATTCATATTTAGTGCGTATTTTTGACCGATCGGCCCTATGGGAGCTATACGATATAGTTGTCCGATTTGGATCAAACTCGGTCAGTACATATACTTTCCAGATATGTACTTTCCGTGTAAATTTGGTTCAGATAGCATAGCTAACAAAAAAGTTTTCTATACTAAAACATTCTAGTTTAACCTGTACATTTACCTTTATATGCAAATAAAACGCCCTAAAGTGGGCGTGTCAAAAAACAAAAACAAACTTGTACTGCTTGGGTATTGTACCTTTCATTTGGAACCACTAGCATTTTTCTAGCTCTTATAGTCTCTGAGATCCTTTTGTTCATACAGACGGACGGACGGACGGACGGACGGACGGACGGACGGACAGACGGACAGACGGACATGGCTATATCGACTCGGCTATTGATGCTGATCAAGAATATATATACTTTATGGGGTCTGCCACGCCTCCTTCTGCCTGTTACATACATTCCAACGATTACAATATACCCTTTTACTCTACGAGTAACGGGTATAAAAAAAAAACAATCAAATATACATCTGTTTGTTTGTATGCATATACAAATACGTTTGGCATTATATGAATGCATATATGTATGTATGTGTGTATTCGCCGCGGCCAGCGTTCGGGTCAGCGCAGCCGCTACACAGGCTGCGAAAACGTCCGAGCATGTGCATGCATGTTTCCGTCTCGCTTGCACCCATACATTGATATTGCGTTTAATTATCAATATTGTAACGCTTCTAGTTTTCTCGTTTATAGTCCGATTGTAATGCACCTTTCAGGATAGTTTGATATAGTTAGTCTCCACACAAATTATAAATTACAAAACTGTACTATAAGAACAAATGGCTTAAAAACATATTAAAATTTGAAAATTATTTTATTTTTTGTGGCAAATGGGGTCGTGGCAGCTCAAAAATTGTAATGCCATTGCATTTATGCTGTCGCAGAACTTGTGTACCAAAATTTGTGTTCCTAAATCTCATAGTTACAGATATATTCGAAGAAAACACCGATTTTTTCCGAGGTGTGTCTAGTTTTTTACTCATTGTAGGAGAATGGGGCGTGGCATCTAAAAAAAAAAAGAGATTCTTGTATTGACTAACTTAATATGTGATCGATTGACACCAAGCTCTGAAATCTGTTTGTTATACGGATGGAGGGACCGTCAGACGGACATGGCTATATCGAATCGGCTTGCGATGCTGATCAAGAATATATACTATATGGGGTCTGCCACGCCTCCTTCTCCCTGTTACATACTTTGCACAATATACCAATATACTCTGCAGAGAGTATAAAAACCGAATATTAATGTGATACATTGTATACACATCAGAGAACTAAATGGGTGGTGGTTTTTTATACTCGAGTCATACACACAGAAAATGCGGTGGCGGTCTTACTCAAACATTTAGAGTAAAAATGTGATCGGGTATTTCTTTATTTGAATATTTTTTTGCTTGAAGCGAAATTACTCGAGTATTTCTTTACTCGTGCCCGAAATTACGAGTATCGTCTATAATCTTTTTGAAATGGGTGCGCTTCATTTTTTGAAGCATCAGAAAATGAATATGCAGGCAATACAAAGTATGCAAAATACTTACACAAAATATGTGTGTACTTGAGCGACGGTTTTCCGTCGCGAAATTGAACACCGCGCGAAAGATGATAAAAAAGGGGTTTTGCATTAGGGAGAATGCATATAACAACAGGTAGCAACAGTTTTCGGGGTTTGCCCAAATAGACAACATTTTTACAATATGCATTTTGAGAGTTAAATTTTTAGAAAAATTGTGACTTAGAATATTCAAGCAATAAATAATAAATCAGGTGTACCATAATCAACCTATAATATATTGCTCACCTCGATTCTAAATAAATAAGTTGAATATTTAAATATACAAATTTATGTAAAATATTGATGAAAACACTTTTCTAATGCATTTTGCTTTACTTCTTACTTAAGCTATTATTTATTTATTTCATTACATTTATCAAGTCCAAAATAAAAGATCGGCGCAGGATGACACACGCACAAAACGATCAAGTAAAAAGAACAACAGGAAAGAATGCTATAGTCGCCTCGCGACTTTAGGATACCCGTTACTTAGTTTCAATTTGTTATTAACAAAGTTGATGGATATAATAACTTGGCAAACACAGAACATTTTCATACAAATTCATGTTTAGAGCATATTTTTGACCGACCGTTCCTATGGGAGCTATACGATATAGTTATCCGATTTGGATCAAACTTGGTCAGTATATATATATTAATGGCAGATGTATTCTGTGTGAGTTTGATTAATATAGCTTAGATAACGCAAAAGCTTTTCATACTAATTCATATTTGGAGCGTATTTTTCACCGATCGGCCCTATGAGAGCTATACGATATAGTTGTCCGATTTGTATCAAACTTAATCATTACATGTACTTCCCTGTAATTTTGGTTCAGATAGCATAGCAAATAAAAAAGTTTTCTAACTAAAACATTCTACTTGTACCTGTACATTTACCTTTATATGCAAATAAAACGCCCTAAAGTGGGCGTGTCAAAAAAAACAAATACAAACTTGTACTGCTTGGATATTGTACCTTTCATTTGCGACCCCTATCATCTTTCTAGCTCTTACAGTCTCTGAGATCCTTTTGTTCATACAGACGGACGGACGGACGAACGGACGGACTGACGGACATGGCTATATCGACTCGTCTATTGATGCTGATCAAGAATATATATACTTTATGGGGTCTGCCACGCCTCCTTCTGCCTGTTACATACATTCCAACGATTACAATATACCCTTTCACTCTACGAGTAACTGGTACAAAAATGCAAACACCCGAGTAAAAATTTACTTGTACGTCACAAGGGCGGTTTTTGTCGAGTAAAAATGTGATGCGGTGTTTACGCGAGTAAGTAAAAACATGAGTAGGTAAAAATATGAGTGGGTAAAAAATTATCTTTTCATTAAATACTCACACAAAGAGAAGTAAAAAACAAGTAAGAAAGGCTACAGTCGACGTGCCGACTGTATAAGACACCGTACTCCTTGTAGTGCGCATACAAAATTCATACAAATTTTTTGTTTTTGACCGATTTGTCCTATGGGAGCTATAAGCTATAGTTGTCCGATCTTGATGAAACTTGGCGAGGATAGTTATATTTGTACCATACACCTACTGTGTAAATTTGGTTACGATAGCTTTCATAGTTTCAAAGTTGTAGTGCAATGAAAACTGATTTTTACAATTTGCGGGGGCGGTAGGGGGCGTGGCAAAAATTTGAAATAAACTTAACCTGCCTGCAATACAGACGGACTTTCATTCCAAATTTGGTGGCTCTAGCTCTTGTAGTTTAAAAGATCCAGGTGTTCATACGGACGGACGGACGGACAGACAGACGGGCAGACAGACAGACGGACATTGCTATATCGACTCGGCTGTTGATGATGATCTAGAATATATATACTTTATGGGGTCGGCCACGCCTCCTTCTGCCTGTTACGCACATTTCGCTTCTGACAAACCTAATAGACCCCTATACTCTTTTTTAGAGTATGGGGTCTAACAAGAAAGAAAAGTACATTTGAGCACGCCCGACCGAATAATACTCTCTGCATTTGTTCCGATTAAATTATTAAAATCGGTATCTAGATATTACAATGTGTAGTACTTGCATTAAAACACTTTGAAACAAAAACAATCTAAGCATAATCAAACATACATCTGTTTTTTTGCATGCGAATACACAAATGTTTGACATTATATGTATGCAAGCGTGTATTCGGCGGAGCCAGCTTCCGCGAGCAGCGCAGCTGGCACACAGGCATCGAAAACGTTCGAACATGTGCTTGTGTGTTTCTATCTTGCTTCCACCAATGGGTTGATATTGCGTTCAATTATCAATATGGCAATGCTTCTAGTTTTCTTGTTTATGGTCCGATTTTAACGCACCTTTCAGGATTATTTAACAGAGTTAGTCTCCACACGAATAATAAATTGCAATACTGTAAGATAAGAACAAATACCTGAAAATGGGTGAAATTAGATAATTAGTTTATTAATTGTGTGAAAAAGAGGCGTGGCAGTCCAAAAATGTAATTGGCAATTCAGCTATGCTGTCGCTAGGAACCTCCGCACCCAAATTGGTGATCCCAGGTGCCATAGTTACTGAGATATTTGCCGAAAACACCGATTTTTCCTGAGGTATGTCTAGTTATACTCTCTGCAAGAGTATATTGGGTTTGTGCAAAAGTATGTAACAGGCAGAAGGAGGCGTGGCAGACCCCATAAAGTATATTTATTCTTGATCAGCGTCACAAACCGAGTCGATATAGCCATGTCCGTCTGTCTGTCTGTCCGTCCGTATGAACAAACAGATTTCAGAGATGGTAAGAGCTACAAGTTCGAGCTTGGTGTCAAACGATCACATATTTAGTCAGTCAATACAGGAATCTTTTTTTTTCGATGCCACGCCCCATTCGCCCACAATAAGCAAAAAACTGGACACACCTCGTAAAAAATTGGTGTTTTCGGCAAACATCTCAGTAAATATGGCACCTAGGTTCACCAATTTGGGTACGGAGGTTCCTAGCGAGAGCATAGTTGCATTGCCATTTAAAATTTTAGACTGCCACGCCCCCTTTTCCCACACTTGAAAAAATTTCAAATGCCGTTTTTTGCGAACTTGTTCTTATCATATAGTATTGTTATTTATAATTCGTGTGAAGATTTATTATATTAAACTATTGTGAAAGGCGCATTAAAATCGGACTATAAGCAAGAAAACTAGAAGCGTTACAATATTGATAATTGAACGCAATATCAACCAATTGGTGCAAGCGAGACAGAAACACACAAGCACATGTTTGAACGTTTTCGCTGCGTGTGAGTCGACAGCGCTGCCCGCGGAAGCTGGCCGCGCCGAATACACACATACATACATATATGCAGCATATATTGTCAAACGTACATATGTAAGTGTTTTCGCATGCAAACAAACAGATGTATGTTTGATTATGCTTAGAGTGTTTTTGTTTCAACGTGTTTTAATGCAAGTGCTACACATTGTAATAACTGGATACCGATTTTAATATTTTAATCGGGAAAAGTGCAGAGAGTATTATACAGTCGGGCGTGCTCGACTGTACTTTTCTTTCTTGTTTTTTGTTTATTGTATTGACTAACTAAATGTGATCGCTTGACACCAAGCTCGAACTTGTAGCTCTTACCATCTCTGAAATCTGTTTGTTCATACGGACAGACAGACGGACATGGCTATATCGACTCGGCTTGTGATGCTGATCAAGAATATATATACTTTATGGGGTCTGCCACGCCTCCTTCTGCCTGTTACATACATTACACAAACCCAAAATACTCTTGGAGAGAGTATAACAAATATCCGATACTGCTCGTATACTGTAAGAATGATTCGAGACAAAAAATACTCTGCGTGTGTTTTGGGTATTTTTACATGCGGTGTACCGCTGGAGTTCTCTGATACATATATGTACATATGTGTGTATTCGACGCGACAAACATCCGCGGGCCGCGCTGCCGCTACACTTGCAGTGAAAACGTTCGAATATATTGTTTGTATGTTTCTGTCTCGCTTGCGCACAGTTAAACAACGTATACTTTGTTACGTGATAGTTGTCTTGTTTATAGTATGATTTTTATTCAACTTTCAGAATAGTTTGATTTGATATGTCTCCAAACGAATGATAAATTACAGCACTGTACTATAAACAAATGCCTGTACTTTTCATTCTTGTTTAGAGTACGGGGTCTAAAAATACTCTTGCATAGAGTATAAATATAATTTAGAGCGTAAATAGTATATTCGTATTATTGCATTCAAATTTACAAACAAAACGAACGAAATGAACTATATGACCGTTATCCAAATAGATAAATAACTCGTTCGTTCACTAAAATGCACATTTTTATCGAACGTATTTTGAACGAAATGATTCAACTCTAAAGAATAACAACATCCTCTAACGGGTTCAAGGTAGAGCCAAAACCGGCATAAAAGAAATCTTGAGTTAAATAAGTTTAAAAATGACAGTAAAGGTTTTGCGGAAATAAGGAATAAATTTTGACTAAAACGCAGCTATAAGTTCAAGAACAGAACAACGTCACTAAAATATTACATTCTTCAAAAGCCTTCGAAAACTTCAAAATACTCCTAAAGATGGACATTTTAACCAATATATTAAATAATCAACAGAGCATGTTGTGTAAGTATAATATGAGCTAATTAAGTTATAAATTAATTGGCATACAATTTATTTAAATGAAAATTTATTGTTTACATAGCAACCTACATTGACTTGGATTATTCACTGTGGCTGTATCGTTTACTAACACCATTAATTGTTACATTCCTTTTGCCACTAATCTTCGTAGCGCTCATATATATATCTTTCTTGGTTCTATTCATCTACAAGATGCACATGTAAGTTAACTAAATTTAGCACTTTAAAGTATTACACACACATTACAAGTTTCAAATTTCTATAGGACTTTTGTCAAACTTAAATTTATTAATTGAAAACATTTAACGCAAGCTACGGCTGAACGATTTAAATTAATATTTTTATATTTTTAACGTCCAATGCAAAAAGAGTGAATAACCGACTGTTCAAATTTGTCTTCTGACTGTACATTTACTTTCTTATCGTGCACTTTCATACTCTCTGCAAAAGTATATTGGGTTTGTGCAAAGTATGTAACAGGCAGAGGGAGGCGTGGCATACCCCATAAAGCATATATATTCTTGATCACCATAAGAAGCCTAGTCAATTTAGCCATGTCCGTCTGTCTGTCCGTGTGAACAAACAGATTTCAGAGATGGTAAGAGGTAAAAGTTCGAGTTTGGTGTCAAGCGATCACATATTTAGTCAGTCCATACAAGAATTTTTTTCGATGTCATGCCCCATTAGCCCACAATGAGCAAAAAACTTGACACACCTCGGAAAAAATCTATGTTTTCGGCGAATAACTCAGTAACTATGGCACTTAAACATACCAATTTTGCAGGTTCCAAGCGACTGCATAAATGTATTGCCATTTAACTTCAATACCATTTTTAGAGTATTTGTTCTTATCGTACAGTATTTTAATTTGTGTGGAGACTAATTATATCAAACTATTCTGAAAGTTGCATAACACTTTGACTCTAAACAAGAAAGCTAGAAACGTAACAATATTAATAATTGAACGCAATATCAATGCAAGACAGAAACATACAAGCATATCTTCGAATGTTTTCTCTCAGATCTCGCGAACCAATGGAATACATAAATACATATCTGCATACATAAAATGTTAAACGTATGTAAAAACAATCAGATGAATGTTTGATTATACTTGTTTTTTTGTTTTTAATCAACGTCTTTTAATGCAAGTACTACCTATTGCTATATCTCGATTTTAATATTTTAATCGGGATAAAAATGCAGAGCGACTTATACGGTCAGGGCTGCTTGACTGCACTTTTATTTCTTGTTTTTCAATATCTTGTGATGACATTTTCTAATTTTGGCCTATAGACGGAACTACTTGGAGACGTTACATTTCTAGAACTTTTTATACCCGTTACTCGTAGAGTAAAAGGGTATATTGTAATCGTTGAAATGTATGTAACAGGCAGAAGGAGGCGTGGCAGACCCCATAAAGTATATATATTTTTGATCAGCATCAATAGCCGAGTCGATATAGCCATGTCCGTCTGTCCGTCCGTCCGTCTGTATGAACAAAAGGATCTCAGGGACTATAAGAGCTAGTAAGGTGATAGGGGTCGCAAATGAAAGGTACAATACCCAAGAAGTTTTTGTTTTTTGACTTTTTTGTAAGCTATGCTATCTGAACCAAATTTACACGTAAAGTATATGTCTAGAAAGTACATGTACTGACCAAGTTTGATCCAAATCGGACAACTATATCGTATAGCTCCCATAGGGCCGATCGGTCAAAAATACGCTCTAAACATGAATTTGTATGAAAATGTTCTGTGTTTGCCAAGTTATTATATCCATCACCATTGTTAATAACAAATTGAAACTGAGTAACGGGTATCCTAAAGTCGCGGGGCGACTATAGCATTCTTTCTTGTCTTTGTTAAATTTTCTCGCCAAAGATCACAATGCATATTTGATGCTGTGCTGCAAAACAAGTACAAGGTCTTTTTGGTCGGGTGGCTTGACAAAAGCAATTCGCACTAGTTTCTTGTTTAATTTGTTGAAAACCTGGCATTAGATCAAACCATTCAAAATATTTTGCTGTACGTAGTTGATCCATAACGTCATCGATTCTTGGTATTTGAATAATATTTTTATCTACAAATCGCCAGTTTTAATCTTCAGCGCCTAGAATGGCCTTCTGGTGAACCAATAAAAGTGATGGCTCGACTGTATTGTCGCATATCAACTTCCCAGCTTGTTTTTGTATTTCGTCTACTTGGCTATGACGACTCCTATAGTTTTTAACAATCACCATCCTCTTGACTACTTTTATACTCTCTGCAAGAGTATATTGAGCTTGTGCAAAAGTATGTAACAGGCAGAAGGAGGCGTGGCAGACCCCATAAAGTATATATATTTTTGATCAGCGTCACAAGCCGAGTCGATATAGCCATGTCCGTCTGTCTGTCTGTCCGTCCGTATGAACAAACAGATTTCAGAGATGGTAAGAGCTACAAGTTCGAGCTTGGTGTCAAACGATCACATATTTAGTCAGTCAATACAATATTTTTTTTTTTCGATGCCACGCCCCATTCGCCCACAATAAGCAAAAAACTGGACACACCTCAGAAAAAATTGGTGTTTTCGGCAAATATCGCAGTAACTATGGCACCTAGGATCACCAATTCTGGAACGGGAGGTTCCTAGCGACAGCATAGTTGCATTGCCATCTAAAATTTTGGACTGCCACGCCTACTTTTCCCACATTTGATAAAAAAGTCTGGAATCTTCAATACCGTTTTTGGCGAACTTGTTCTTATCGTACAGTATTGTAGTTCATAATTCGTGTGGAGACTAACTATGTATATTAAACTATCCTGAAAGGCGCATTAAAATCGGACTAATAACAAGAAAACTAGGAGCGTTACAATATTGATAATTGAACGCAATATCAACCCATTGGTGCAAGCGAGATAGAAACACACAAGCACATGTTCGAACGTTTTCGCTGCGTGTGTGTCGGCAGCGCTGCCGGCGGAAAATGTGCTCCAAAATTGTGTGTGATATGTGCAACCGTGCTTTTGACGGGGTTGATGCTTTTGTTGTGCATTATAGCAAGTGCATCGGACCTGTAAACGCTTCTTCAATACTGATGGAGGCGTAAAGGAACCAGGATTCGAGTGATCGTCCCTCTTCAACATCAACTTTAGACGTCGAACCAACCACATCTGCCAGAGCCTTGAAAAGAGCAGGAGCTATAATTAATCAACCCGCTAAGAAAATGAAAAGCGATGATATTCATTGTCAAGTATGTAACGTTTCAATTAAAAGAAATGCATATAAAATGTACTTGCGCACTGATACGCATAAAAATGCGCAAGTTGCTCAAATAGTGAGAAACACTAATGTAGTATTAATTTCAACAGAAACCAAATTCCCTGTTGAAACATATCGTGTTTTTAATGAAAATGAAAATGTAATTATTCTTCGTGATTTTTACAATCAAATAAAAAGAAACATTTTTGAAAAATTTGAACTCTGTTTAGCTAAATATACCGCCATTCAAATTTCGATTAAACTTTATGACACATACATATATAAAGCAAACAGATGATGGAAAAATTATTGAATTAACTAGGCGTTTTGTAACGTCATATCAGTGTCTCTATGATTTAGAAACAGCTGATGATGTTTTGGAAAACAAAATCGATTATTTAAATTTATTAACCAGTGAGTTCCAAGGAAAAGATAGTGGATGGGCTATCCAATCATTTTACTATTGTGATTTAACAATAGTTAAACTGGAACATATTCCTTCTGGAGGATACTGTGAAATGCCCGAAACGATTAGAAAGAGGAATGCAACCGTTAATATTAAAATCAACTATGTTTTTTGTTTTAAATGGTGCATACTGGCATCAATAAAATACGAGTTCATTGAAGTGGTATACTTGCAATAGTAAAATGCATACCAAAAGTTGCGGCAAAGTTGTATCTACTTTTCCTAAAGTTGGATCATATGCCAGCTTCAAAAACTGTCATAAAAAACTTTCTCTACCGGTGAGCATCTACGCTGATATTGAAGCTGTCTTGGAAACTTTTCATTGATCACAAAATGACCCAAAGATGTCGTCAATTACGAAGGCACAAAAACATACCGCTTGTGCAGTTTCATTTTACGTTGCACATAAATATAGTCCCGAGCTAAACGAAATGTGCACTTACGAAGGTAAATTAACATTATGCTTTTAATCTTTTAAAATATGTACATACTAATTATTATACTCTCTGCAAGACTATATTGGGTTTGTGCAAAAGTATGTAACAGGCAGAAGGAGGCGTGGCAGACCCCATAAAGTATATATATTCTTGATCAGCATCACAGGCCGAGTCGATATAGCCATTTCCGTCTGTCCGTATGAACAAACAGATTTCAGAGATGGTAAGAGCTACAAGTTCGAGCTTGGTGTCAAACGATCACATATTTAGTCAGTCAATACAAGATTTTTTTTTTTTCGATGCCACGCCCCATTCGCCCACAATAAGCAAAAAACTGGACACACCTCGGAAAAAATTGGTGTTTTCGGCAAATATCTCAGTAACTATGGCATTTAGGATCACCAATTATGGTACGGAAGTTCCTACCTGCATAGTTGCGTTGCCATTTAAAATGTTGGACTGCCACGCCCACTTTTCCCACATTTGATAAAAAAGTCGTCAACCTTCAATGCCGTTTTTGGCGAACTTGTTCTTATCTTACAGTATTGTAGTTAATAATTCGTGTGGAGACTAACTATATTAAACTATCCTGAAAGGGTCATTAAAATCGGACTATAAACAAGAAAACTAGAAGCGTTACAATATTTATTTATTTATTTATTGTCTGACTATTAACAGTCGACACAAAAAGAAAAATGAATTAAATTAATGTAATTACGTATAAGAAAATAATTAAAAGTAAGATTTACATTAAATTTAAAAACAAAGGAGAAAATAAAGGTTTGAAATTGACATTATAATTAAATTTAAGTTTAATTAATGAACTTAACTTACTGGGGAAGTATTAAAAAATTAAAAACAATTAAGAAACGTTGGTCCAACATTCGTTGCAAGGGTTAGGAAAACCCCAGAAAAACACTAACCAGACCAACCAAATAAAATTAAATAAAATTTAAGTCAAGTGTTAGTAACGCGTTGATCAACGATAAGGCACGCGATTAGATATGTAGGAGAGAAGTGATATTCTAAGTGTTGATAAGGAAGTGGCTCCACACACTACATGAGAAAAACTATTATAGTTAGTACATAGGATACGAAACGGATTATGTAAAGCATAATTCGTGGTACAACGTTGAAGGGACAAAGGAAGAAAGTTTCTAGTATTACGCATCGGAACAGCAAATCTAATTTGGCTAATTAGATACGGGGAATCAATCTGACCATTAATTAGTTTATGTAAGAAAACTACACCAAGCATGGTTCTACGATCCGAAAGGGAAGGAAGGTTAATCAATAAAAGTCTACTACGATACGAAGGTAGTCTAATATTAGTATTCCAGCTAAGGCCCCTAAGGGCAAACAGAAGAAATTGTTTTTTGTACAGATTCTAATCTGTCCTGATAAATCATGTATTGGGGAGACCATACACACGATCCATATTCAAGAATAGGGCGTACAAGTGAAGTATAAAGAGTTTTTTGTTAGGTAGGGATCGTCGAATTCCTTAGACCACCGCTTTATGAAACCCAAGACACCAAATGCTCGATTAGCAACAGAAGATATGTGCTTATCAAATTTTAGTTTTGGATCGAAAAGGATACCCAAATCATTAACCGACTCTATTCTCTGAAGAGGCTTGCCGTCAAGAAAGTAGTTATTGTAGGTTGGAATTCGCCTACTATAGGACATTACGTTACATTTACTAAAATTGAGATGTAGTAAGTTAACTAAGCACCAGGCTTGAAGTGTGTCGAGATCGCTTTGTAGACCGTGGCTCAGGCAAGATTCAGTTCGTGACAAACAAAGTTTTTACATCATCGGCATACATCAGAACCCGGGAACTAGACATCGCTGAAGGCAGATCATTAATGAATAGTGAAAAAAAGTAAAGGCCCAAGATGGCTTCCTTGAGGAACTCCTGAGGTAACACGCACGGGCTTGGATAACTGCCATTAAAATTAACTTTTGAGTTCTAGAACATAAATAGTTCGCAATCCAAAGAATTAATTTATCTGGAAATCCAAGCAAATTAAGTTTATGTATTAAAAGACAATGATTAACGGTATCAAAAGCCTTGCTAAAATCAGTGTAAATGACATCTGTTTGCAATTTATTTTGAAACCCCTGTATAACAATGGAAGTAAATTCTAATAAGTTAGTGGTAGTAGATCTATATTTCATAAACCCGTGCTGGCAAGGTGAAACAATAGATCTACAAAGATGTTGCAATTGAGAAGTTATTAATTTCTCAAAAGTTTTAGGAACAGCAGACAACTTTGAGATACCCCTATAGTTACAAGTGTCAGATTTAGTACCCTTTTTATGAAGGGGAATAATAAAAGATGCTTTCCAGATGTCAAGACTATATTGGGTTTGTGCAAAAGTATGTAAAAGGCAGAAGGAGGCGTGGCAGACCCCATAAAGTATATATATATTATTGATCAGCATCAGAAGCCGAGTCAATATAGCCATGTCCGTCTGTCCGTATGAACAAACAGATTTCAGAGATGGTAAGAGCTACAAGTTTGAGCTTGGTGTCAAACGATCAGATATTTAGTCAGTCAATACAGGAATGTTTTTTTTTCGATGCCACGCCCCATTCGCCCTCATAAGCAAAAAACTGGACACACCTCGGGGAAAATTTGTGTTTTCGGCAAATATCTCAGTAACTATGACACCTAGAATCACCAATTCTGGTACGTGAGGTTCCTAGCGACAGCATAGTTGTTTTCCCACATTTGATAAAAAAAAAAGTCATCAATTTTCAATGCCGTTTTTAGCGAACTTGTTCTTATCGTACAGTATTGTAGTTAATAATTCGTGTGGACACTAACTATATTAAACAATCCTGAAAGGCGCATTAAAATCGGACTATAAAACAAACAGATGTGTGTTTGATTATGCTTAGATTGTTTTTGTTTCAACATATTTTAATGCAAGTACTACGCATTGTAATATCTGGATACCGATTTTAATAATTTAATCGGGAACAAACGCTGAGAGTATTATACGGTCGGGCGTGATCGACTGTACTTTTCTTTCTTGTTCATTGTTAAATTTGCTATTGTTGTAAGTAAACATCAGCAGCTTGCAAATTAACTATAAACCAGTATAAACGTGTGCAATTTGTTGTCAAAGGTCTCCAGCGCAAATGATGTGCATTCTTACAGGATAGTCGAAGTAGATCTATATTTCACAAGCCCTGCAGTGTGAAATAATAGATCTACAGAAATGTTGCATTTGAGAAGTTATTATAATAATTTCTTGGGAATAGCTGATAGGGAATAGCTTGAAGTTATTATAATAATTTCTTGGGAATAGCTGATAGCTTTGAAATAGCTCTATAGTTGTAGACATTGGATTTGTTTCCTTTTTCGAGAAGATTATTAATGTAAGATGATTTCCAAACATCAGAAAAACATTATGATTTAACAGACAATGTGAATAGTTAGTACTGGGACTTTAAAAAGCCAGTCTGTTGACTCCGTTAACCAGGATCTGTTTATACATAAAAATCAATATTTTGAGGCTTTCTCATAACTTCATTCTTGTGTTTCGAAAAAAAAAACATCGATATTTAACAAGCTGATATTTAAACCTGGTGTTAAGTAAATGTGAAGTAATCTAATATATTTCGTTCTGAATAGCAACTCTCTTTTCAATGAATCGAGTCGATCACTGATTTGGGTATCATTATAGACTAAAGTTTGATAAGCATGTATTACTAATCGTGCTCTCGGTGTCCTGTGCTTTTTAAAGTTCTTGTCGAAAGAATAAAACAATCCCTTCAAATGGAATACTAAGATACGCATGCTATCTTATCTTAGAAGATTCTTTCTAATAAATCTTCCATTTTTGTCTGATCGTAGGGCACTGCTCGGTGTCCTTTTTTACACCAATCGATCAACGGCGTAATTGCTTTTTCAGAATTAATCAGCCAGATTAGTTTCCTTGTTCCGATCAGACACCCACGCAAAAATTTCTTCGCCGAGTGCGGCTCTGTCTGAGGTGGTATGCCGAAAAGTAAGTCAAGAGCGACTCTGTCGAAAGTAGGATATCGTTAAATGGGAATATGGCGTCACTTTTGTGGTAACACTGAATAGAAAGGCCGAGCATTCTGCGACTTACTACACAAAGTTGTTGATAAACATCAATTGTTCTTTCTTAAATTGTAATAATACAGATCTAATAACTTTCGCTTGCTCGTTTTTGCTCCTTTTTGAAGAAATTTGCATGTTGTAGGCAAGTATGAGTTTCAACATTTAAAAAACTTACTAATGCCGATGTCAGTATCTCACAACTTTATCATTTAATCGTAAAAAATATAATTTTTACTGACAATGTGAAAACAGCACAAAGAATCTGCAGAGATTTAAAGTTAGTCACTCAAGGTGACTGTATCAGATTTTGATTAGCATATTCGTAATTTTTTCGGTTTAAATTGAAAACTGTATGTAATTTTGTAGTTTTACTACAAAATGTACACAAGGTTACCAACATGACGGTCTACAAAATAATACCTCACGACTGACAAATAATGAAGTCGTTTTTAGTTAAGATTGGATCTCTAGAAAAAAGTGTTCAGTGACCATTCTGGCAGGCCTCATGTTTCTCTAATGCATGTCCATCACATGGACCACACCACTCTTAATAATGACGGTTAAACTAGATGAACATTGATTTACCACTTTTCTTCAAACACGCGTACATAAATTACAATTTTTAACATTTTTGACCAATATGTTTCATATGTTGTAGTTGTCCGATTTGGAGAATACTTTATTGAGAATACTTTTTATAATTATATACACATTCTGTGTGAGTTTGGTTGCGATCGCTTAGCAAATACTACATGTCTTCATACAAATTTTTTGTTTTTGACCGATTTGTCCTATGGGAGCTATAGGCTATAGTTGTCCGATCTTGGTGAGGTTATAGTGGTACCGTTCACCTACTGTGTAAATTTTGTTACGATAGCTCTGATAGTTCCGAAGTTGTAGTGTAATGAAAATGGTTTTTTACAATTGCGGGGGCGGAAGGGGGCGTGCAAAACATTGAAATAAACTTAACCTGCCTGACAAATAGACGGACATTGCTAAATCGACTCGGCTATTGATGCTGATCAAGAATATATATACTTTATGGGGTCGGCCACGACACCTTCTGCCTGTTACGCACATTTCACTTCTGACAAACCTAATAGACCCCTCTACTATTTATTAGAGTACGTGGTCTAAAAATGGGTATTTTCATGTTAATATGCATAAAGAATCAATGAAATACACTTCATTGACGACTCATATTGGACAGTATGAATGGCTTCGAATTCCATTTGGCCTTCGGAATGCAACAGCTGTATTCCAAAGGTTTGTAAATAAGTATTTTCGGACATGGTTAGGACAGACAAACTAATGGACGACGTAATAGCTACAGAATACAGTGCATCTCATTTGGAAATAGTAGAAGAAGTGTTTCGTCGGCTAGTTGCAAATAAGTTAGAACTGAAACATGACAAATGTGAGATTCTTTAGTCAGAAATAAGGTATTTGGAATATTTAGTATCAGGAGTTGGAATCAGGCCAGATGATAAAGGTTTGCAAGCAGTTAAAGATTTCCCAATTCCAAAAAAAGCAAGAGATGTTCAGAGCTTTTTAGGATTATGTTTCTATTTTAGACGATTTGTTAAGGATTTCTCAACGAAAGCAAAGCCCCTTTATGAAAAGATAGAGAATTTAAGTTTGGTGAAACAGAATTAGACTGCTTTGAGATGTTAAAAGAAAATATGTTACAGGTACCGATATTACCCTTATACAATAAGAATAATAAAACAGAGTTACATAAAAACGCTAGCGCGTTAGGTTTTGGAGCTATTCTTATGAAGAGGAAAGCGGATGGTAAATTGCATCCTATTTTTTATTTTTATAGAAGAACAACTGATACAGAATCGAGATACACTGCTCGTCAATAGGTTAGACGCACTCGTACTTCAATTCAAAATTGAATTATAACTTTTTATTTTGAAAGAATTTAAAAAAAGTTGATATGCAAAAAGATTGTTAATTAATGATTCTTTTAGTATATTTTTTTGAAAAATTATACAAAATTGGAAAAATAATGTTTTTTAAACAGTTTCTTAACGGTGTGTTAAATTAGGTACATTTTTCTTGGTCACTAGAATAGACGCACTAAAACTAATAATTTTTTTAAAAAAAAAGTAACTTGTATTGAAATAAAATTGTTAAATAGTGTGAATACTATATTCATTGTAAATCGAAAAAAAATAATTTTAATAATGAGTACTGCCTCCCTTGCTCGAAATTACTTCAAAAATCCGGCCCTTCATAGAATGATACAGTGAGTCCAGATAGCTTAGGGAAATTTCGCTCCAAGCACGTTTAATTGCATCAGTTAGTTCTTCCTTGTCTTCGTATTGTTTTCCTCCTTCATAAACTTTTTCGCGAAAGCCAGCCCCAAACATTTTCTATAATGTTAAGGTCCGGAGAATATGGTGGCCAAGTCATGATATTAACGTTTTGACTGGCAATAAAAGACTTCACTACTCGGGCGTTATGAATCGGGGCATTATCTTGTTGAAAAATCCATGGGACAGGTCCGAAGAGATCATTAAGCTTTGGAAATACGGATTCTAACAAACCCTTAAAGCGCTCACCGTTCATTTTCTGATCAATAAAAACTAAATCAAGTGTACCATAAAAACTGATGGCACCCCACACCATAACTCCACCTTCTCGGCTGTGATGGCGGTTTAAATATAGCTCATCTTTTCTCAAATCGTGAAAATAATATTGAAATCCATCCGGTCCGTCAAAATTAAAACGTTTTTCATCCGTAAAGACCACCGAACGCCAATCATTCAATCGAGTGTCCGATTGAACAGTCCACGTCATGTGTTCTTTCGCATATTGAAGCCGTTTTTCTTTTCGTACAGCATTAAGAGGAGGTTTTTTCTTAATTTTTAGACGTGTAAGATGTTGAGCACTTCTGATTGTACGCTGAACAGTTAAAAGACTTGCATTTACTCCGGATAATTCCTTAATTTTAGCTGCTGACTTGGTCGAATTGGAAGCGATTCGAACTATTTTACGTTCAGCTCGTGGTGTAAGTACCTTTTTTCGTCCTTTAAAGTTGTTTCCATATGACTTCGTATCTTTCAAATATCTGTCAACAGTTCTGGAGCTGCGATTTAACTGTTTGGCAATGTTTCTATTCGATAGACCTTGTGTATGGAAGAAGTCAATTTTTTGGCGTTCCAACAAGCTCAATGTAGCAGCTTTTCCCATTTTTTCTTTGGGAACTGATAGAAAATGATTGATTTCTTAAATTTAAGTTAATATTTTGTTCAAATAACTGCTGCTCTTACCACAAGACTAACAAATGCAAAGTGCGTCTATTCTAAAGACCAACAAAAAATGCACGTTTTTCAATAGCAATTTCTAGAAACTTCGAAAGCACCGTTATACTTGCGCGAATGCACAAACAATTAGCATAATTTTTTCGAACAAGATTCGAACTTTAATTATAAAAATATTTTCGACATGTAATTCAACCCCAATAGTAAATAGAACAGATTATTGAAGAAAGCATTTGGTGCGTCTAACCTATGACGCGCAGTGTATGATAGTTTCAAATTAGTAGTACTTGATTTAGAAAGATTTAAAATTTATTTACAAGATATACATTTGAAATTAGTAACTGATTGTAATTCGGTAAATTTAGCAATAAATAAAAGAGCAATAAGTCAACAATAGATTGATGGTTATTTGAGTGAAATGGCATGCTGCAAAAACAATTGCAATTATGGTCCGTATCGGGACAATGACCATCCAAATTATGTGCACTGTTGGCTGTGTGACATCATTATGCATATAAAATGTGCTGGTCTTACTGTGCGTGAATTCGAAAAATTCATTTCCTCTGCCAAATTAGGCAGTGGTGGATTACGATGGTCATGTCCAGTTTGTATTGTGCTGCAATGTGATTTTTCACGTACATATGTATAATACTGTGAAAAAACATTTCCTTAAATTGCGCTCACTCGCTAAGAAGCTAGGCACTGATTTTGATATTAGTGTGGACTTGCTTAGCGACTATAAGTTTGCGACTCCAGCTGACAAGGTGTTGTGTTCTCAGCAACAACTTCCATTACCTCTTCCGCCTGGTTCACTCCTTACCTCACCTGTGTATAATGGGCCTCCCCTTTTATCCTTTAATCCCTCTCCTCGAAACTCTTCACCCCCCATTGCAGGAGGAATTCCTGCAACATCTCCGGTACCTGATCAACGCACATGTACCAATGTTGCTTTCCCAGCACTGCCTGCCCCCCCTGTAACCGACCCATCGCCCGTTATGATAAAATCTGTGGCTGTTAATGGAGTTAAGGCTAAGGGTAAAAACTCTAGAAGTCCCCCTATTCGACGTAACAGTCGATCTACTGCCACCCCCTTCACCACTTAATATAAATGTGGTACCTGGCAATTCCCCTAATGTTGCTAATTCAAACATTAAAAGCCCTCCAAGTCGACGAAACAGTCATCCTATCTCTATTCCTATTACAGTTCAGCTTCCTATGCTTATCGTAGTGGCTCCACGCAAGCAGATGATTATATCTAGGCTTTCCGCAGACACGACTATTGAGTCTGTTGCTGCATTTATCGCTATCAAAACTCCTGGCAGCGGTAATATTTCAAAATTCAATTTCGCTGAGCCTAGAGAGATCTCCTCCTTTAAGATTAGTGTGTCCCCTGAATTGTTTCCTGTCATATGTGATCTAAAGTTTTGGCCTCCTCATATGATTGTTCACGAGTTTAAACAGAAGATTAGAACTCGTGCAAATCCTATCTCCCTTCCGACTAGTGGTCCGTCTCAATCGGCCCCAGTAATAGCCTCAAAAAACTAGACTGACCAACTTTTCGTGATCATGATTTCTTTGTGACACTTGGTGATTTTAACTTGCCACACGTTTCCTGGCCGTGTTTCGACAAGTTTAATTACATACCCACACCTAATAATGACTTTTTGGATAGTGGGATTGATCTTCATCTTTTTCAAGTCAATCAAATATGTAATCGTTAAAGCAGAATGCTGGATCTCATCTTAGTAAATGATTCATCCAGTGCCGTTGTTACTAGATCTTCTCCTGTAGTTGTACCTGAAGATTCTTTTCATCCTACTCTTAAAATATCCTTGTCTATTCCTAACTTAACCCAGTTAGCTCCTTCTTTCTCTTCCAAGTCGCGCCGTTGCTTCCGAAAAGGAATGACAATAACCTAGCTGTCGAGTATTTTTACAACATTGTAAACTCAATCTTTGATGTCTGCATTCCATATTGTGTTGTGAAGTCCGTTTCATGTAAACCACCTTGGTTTTCATCAAGACTATCCAACTTAAAATACAAAAATCTTAAAATTTTAAAAAAGTAAAGCAGACAGGTTCTAACTTAGACATTTTAAATTATTCTAAATTAAAAGCTGCCTTTATCCTTCTTAATTCTCAATGCTATGAAAGTTATATCGTTCGCTGCAAGAATTTGTGCAGTTGTGCATGATCCTAAACAATTCTATAAATTTGTTAATTCTAAACGTAAATCTAGTACCTTACCATATTCTTTCCTTTTCAATTCCTGTAAAGTAATCGATGACTCGGCTGCTTCCGATCTCTTTGCTACCTTTTTTCAATCAACTTACACCTCTAGTTTGCCTACTAATTTCTCTTACCCCTATAATCTCCCATCCACTAATTCTGTTTTCTTACCTCACATTACTGATAGTTGCATGCTTTCCTCAATTAACACCCTAAAGTCTTCCTTCTCTCCTGGGCCTGACAGCATTTCAAGTTGTGTGCTCAAGGAGTGCTGTTTTTCCATAATAAAACCTCTCCTAATTTTTTTTAAACTTTCTTTGGAATCCTCTGTTTTTCCTAATTTATGAAAAGAATCTTACATTATCCCATTGCATAAAAAAGGATGTAAGTCAGATATATCCAACTACAGGGGAATTGCGAAGTTGTCCGCAATCCGTTAGCTCTTCGAAAAGATAATTACTTCGACTTTGCAACATCTCTGCAAGTCAATTATCTCCCCTGCCCAACACGGATTCGTTAAGAGTCGGTTGAATTCGACCAATCTATTGGAATTTACCTCTTTTATAAATGAGGCATTCCTTTATAAAATGATGTCATCTATACTGACTTAAGCAAAGCATTTGACTCTGTGAATCATAACGTCCTTGTACACAAACTTAGTTTTTTTTAGGCTTCCCACCTTCCATTCTTCTATGGATATCTTCATTTCTAACAGGTAGGACTGAAAGGGTTATGCTATGATCAGCCAACTCTAAATCTGTTTTTGTTACTTCTGGAGTTCCCCAGGGTAGTCACATAGGACCTTTACTCTTTAATCTTTTTATAAACGACCTTCCCTGTTCGCTATCCCATTGTCGCATATTTATGTATGCAGGTGATGTGAAATTATTATTATCTTGTAAGAACCCTTCGGATCATGCGTTATTACAAGATGACTTAAACTCAATGCACAACTGGTGCATAACCAATCATTTGTTCCTCAATTTCTCTAAATGCCTGTTTATGACTTTTAACAGGGTTACTCCTTACATAGCCAATTATGATCCCTTCGTCACTAAACTTCTTTATACATCCCTTGTCCGGCCCATTCTTGAATATTGTTCATGTGTCTGGTCTCCTCAACATGCTCATACTCCAGCTTTAATTGAGTCGGTGCAGAAGATTTTTTTACTCTTCACACTTCGTGGACTTAATTGGGACACTAACCTTCGTCTTCCATCCTACACTAACAGGCTCTTACTCCTCGATCTTCCGTCCCTTATTAATCGTAGGAGAGTTCTTGGAGTTATTTTTCTTCATAAACTTATAATTGGCGATATCTGCTCCTCATCCCTCTTAGAACGCCTTAATTTTAACATTCCAACCAGGGCAACCAGGTAATACATCCCTTTATTTCTTCCTACATGCACTACTGACTACGCTTTGCACAATCGTTTTCGGGTACTATGCGCTAATTATTATCAATGCTATTGAATAATTAATACATATCTCCCTTTTCCATCCTAAAACTTCACTTTTCTGCCTACTCCGTTAAATCTCTGATTTCCATGGGCAGTATGTTTGGAATCTCTGCCATTCATGCGTCCCTTTAAATCAGAGATCTTTCGTGTTAGTTTTGGCACACATTTTTATTGATCTGGTTGGGTTTTTCTGGGTTTTTCCCAATCCTCACAACAAATGTTGGATCAATTTCATTACTTTTTATTCCCAGATTAACTATTAATTATTAATAAATTTATCAATCTGATTAAATACATTTTTTAATCTATTTCAGTTTAAAATAATTTTTTTTTTTATAATTTGTACTTTTTAATAATCATTAGAATTAATTTTAATTATACATATAAACTTATATTTGGTTAATACTGACTGATCTTAGTCTGCGTTAATAAGTAAATCAATTTGAACTTCAGAAATATGACTTTTAGAGTATTGTTTAACGTCGAAAGATTTTGAAGATTTTATGAAAGAAAATAAAATAATAAAACATGTAAACTGGTTCGCGTCAAGCAAACGGACAAGTTCAAAGAATCAACCGGAGTTTAGGATCGATGATCGCCAAATTGGTAGATTCAGAGAAAAACTTACATTGGGATTTAGTTCTTGATTTAGTAGAACAATTTTTAAACAAAACTCTATAAAGAACAACAAGAAAGAATGCTATAGTCGCCACGCGAGTTTACGATACCCGTTACTCAGTTCCAATTTGTTATTAACAATGGTGATGGATATAATAGCTTGGCAATTACAGAACATTTTCATACAAATTCATATTTGAAGTTATGGGAGTTATACGATTTAGTAGTCCGATTTGGATCAAACTTGGTCAGTATATATATATTATTGGCAGATGTATTCTGTGTGAGTTTGATTAATATAGCTTAGTTAACGCAAAAGTTTTTCATACTAACTCATATTTGGAGTGTATTTTTGAGGGATCGGCCCTATGGGAGCTATACGATATAGTAGTCCGATTTGGATCAAACTTGGTCAGTATATATATATTATTGGCAGATGTATTCTGTGTGAGTTTGATTAATATAGCTTAGTTAATGCAAAAGTTTTTCATACTAATTCATATTTGGAGCGTTTTTTTGACCGAACGGCCGTATGGGAGCTATACGATATAGTTGTCCGATTTAAATCAAACTTGGTCAGTACATGTACTTCATAAACATGTACTTTCCGTGTAAATTTTCAGATAGACTAGCTAATAAAAAAGTTTTCTATACTAAAACATTCTACGTTTACCTGTACATTTACCTTTATATGCAAATAAAACGCCCTAAAGTGGGCAAGTATATGTCTATGAAGTACATGTACTGACGAAGTTTGATCCAAATCGGACAATATCGTATAGCTCCCATAAAGCCGATCGGTCCAAAATACGCTCCAAATATGAATTAGTATGAAAAACTTTTGCATTAACCAAGCTATATTAATCAAACTCACACAGAATACATTTGCCATTAATGTATGCATACAGACCAAGTTTGACCCAAATCGGACTCCTATATCGTATAGCTCCCATAGAAACGATCGGTCAAAAATATGCTCTAAACATGAATTTGTCTAAAAATGTTCTGCTTTGCCAAGCTATCTCATCCATCACCATTGTTAATAACATATTGAAACTGAGTAACGGGTATCCTTAAGTGGCGAGGCGACTATACCATTCTTTCCTGTTAATATGTCGTCTCTTATAATGCCATGAAATACATAAAGTAGGGAAAAACGAAAATGTATGAGATACGTAAAGAAGCGATCAAACAGTAGTTTTTAGTACAACGTTATAATTTTATTCTTAAAGGTTAAGGTACTAATGTGCCCAAATAAAAGCAGAACTCCTTAAATTTAAACTATGTCGGTAATTATTTTCACCGCAAAGAAGAATCAAAGTACAGTCGGGCTCGCCCGCCCATAAGATACCTTGTGAGAAGTCCGGTCCTACCTTGAGATTATAGAAATCTTCACTTTGTGTGCTAAATCAATCAGAAATTCAATTGATTTTAGTAAACGCAACTCGCACGATACCGCTGATCAAAGTCGCTATCCGATTATTTTATTTTTACGGCGTGGCAGAAATTTAAATTAAGCCTGATCTACCTGCATATGTACCAAATTTGGTGTTCCTACCTTTTACCATCTTGTTCACTTGTTCGCACAAACCCAATATACCGTCACAGGTATAATAAAATGTTTTGCTTACATTTTTTTTGCAAGAGTATATTGGGATTGTGGAAAATATGTAAAAGGCAGAAGGAGGCGTGGCAGACTCCATAAAGTATATGTATTCTTGATTAGCATTTCAAGCCGAGTCGATATAACCATGTCGCTCTGTCTTTCTGTCCGTATAAACAAATGGATTTCAAGAAGCTTCAAGTTCGAACTTAGACACTAGTCACTACATATTTAGTCCGTCAATACAAGAATATTTTTTTTTTCGATGCCACGCCCCATATGCCCACAAAGTCGCAAAACCTGGACACACCTCGGAAAAAATCTTTGTTTATGGCGATTATCTTAGTAAATTTGGCATTTAGGAAGACCAATTTTGGTACGCAGTAATAATATCATTAAACAAGTAAGAAAGGCTACAGTCGACATGCCGACTGTATAAGACCCCGTACTTCTTGTAGTGTGCATACAAAAATACTTATAAACTTAAAAGAAGAAGCAGTAGACTGATTCATATTTTAAAATACAAATTTAAAAAAGATAATAGTTTAAATAAAAATTTAAAAAGTAAAAAAAAAGTTATGCGCTAGCTGCAATCGAACCCGCGGTATCAGACACAGGATTCTCACATGTTGCCACTCTACCACATGCACCGTACCTCAATTTGCAGGTACTGCTGATTATCTGCATTTACATATAATAATGTTTTGTTATAGAAAAAGAAAAAAAAAAACAAGTGCCTGTCTGCGCTGGGGTTCGAACCGCAGACCTCATGTTTCTCTAATGCATGTCACATCACTTGGACCACAGCACTGTTGACACTAAGGACGGCTAAAGTAGTTAAAAAATGATTTACCACTTTTCTTCAAACACGTACATAAATTACAATTTTTAACATTTTTGACTAATTTGTTTCACATGTTGTAGTTGTCCGATTTGGACCAAATTTGCTGAAGTTACTTTTAATAATTATGTACACATTCTTTGTGAGTTTGGTTGCGATCACTTAGCAAATACTACATGTCTTTATACAAATTTTTTGTTTTTGACCGATTTGTCCTATGGGAGCTATAAGCTATAGTTGTCCGATCTTGATGAAACTTGGTGAGGATAGTTAAAGTTGTACCATACACCTACTTTGTAAATTTGGTTACGATAGCTTTCATAGTTTCAAAGTTGTAGTGCAATGAAAACTGTTTTTTACAATTTGCGGCAAAAATTTGAAATAAACTTAACCTGCCTGCAATATAGACGGAATTTCATTCCAAATTTGGTGGCTCTAGCCCTTGTAGTTTAAAAAATCTAGGTGTTCATACGGACGGACGGACGGACAGACAGACGGCCAGACACACAGACGGACAGACGGACATTGCTATATCGACTCGGCTGTTGATGCTGATCTAGAATATATATACTTTATGGGGTCGGCCACGCCTCCTTCTGCCTGTTACGGACATTTCGCTTCTGACAAACCTAATAGACCCCTATACTCTTTTTTAGAGTACGGCGTCTAACAATAAAATAATTTCTATATTTTCAATGCCGTTTTTAAAACATTTGTTGTATTCGAACAGTATTGTCATAATTCGTGTGTAGACTAATTGTTTCACAAAATTAGCCTCCTGAAAGTTGCATAAAAATCGTACTATAAACAAGAAAGCAGGAAGCGTAACAACATTAATAATTGAACGCACATGTGCAAGCGAGACAGAAACAGAGAAATATATGTTCGAACGTTTACGCTGCTTGTGTGGGGCGGCAGCGCTAGCAGTGCTGACCAATGATATAATACATACATATAATATCAAACGTATATAAATTATATCTATCCGGTCCAGTAGTACTCGTGAGAGGATGCCGTCGGGTAGATCCAAGTTGGTAGTTAATAAGGTAGATTAGGTTGAGATACAGTTAAGTATCAGATCACTGGCCTTGTGGCTCAGCGATATATTAATTAATCAATCATGATTATACGGCCAGTTGCCGGAGCAATGTTTATTTCAACGTGCGTTAGCTTACGTTATTGGAACAGAACTGAATTTGGAGCCACCAGCAAGCTGGGGCGTAAGCTAAACCAAAAGTACTTAGTTGCTAAAGAATACAAAGATACAAACTTAAAGCTACAAAACTACAGCCGGCGAGCCGACTGGGCATAAGCAATAACGCTGATCTTGCAGCATGTGCAAGATATCAGGTTACCGTCTAATTTTTAACCACCGTTTAACCGTTAACCACTCGATTAAAATGTGGACAATATTTTCGGACTGGAAAATCTTAATATTAGATGCTTCCATCAGGCTAACTATAGGAACTTCTGCGGGATGTTTGATAAGCACAGATTTTAAATCATCGTGATCAAAGATTGTTGGGTTTATTATGTTGGCTTTTGCAAGAGTGATCGTGAGCATTAAATTTTGGATTTCATTTATTAACATTCCATTTCTGGCCAATAATGCCTCGTACAAATGTGGCGTGTCTATTAGATCATTCTTCTTTGCTGTAATTATCTTATTTACTGTATCGGTTAACTGATTTATCTGCTTCTGAGTTTCTGTGTTTATTACTACCTGTTTGTTGTTTGATTCGATTAATCTTCTTTCGGTCATTCTGATCCTTTCTAAATCTTTAGCGTCCGGTGTGCCGGCCACTACCTTAAGTGCTGTCCCAAGAAAATCCAAGTTTCTGGCAATTCGGTGGTGCACCTCTAAAACGGACAAAAGACTTCTAGTATGGTTAACATCTACCTCCAATAGTTTTCATATGAGAATGCGGAAAGTACTCGGACAATTTTTCTGTTTCTTCTATCATATTTAAAAATTCGGTCAAATTACTTGAGTGTCATGCATAGTCATGTTGTTCCCAAATCATTACATTTCTATCTACTATGGGTATGTAATTTGAATGAATTAGGGATAAATCGACCAAATAAATAAAATTGGATTAACTCTACCGTGTTTCTTAGTCGTAGTACTAATTTATACTCGCTAATCTAATTCCTATTTTATGTTGTCCTTGTGGACCACCCTCCCCTTAATGAGTACAGACGTTCCTAGGTCTGCTTGTATTACCGCTTCTGAGCACAAGGGGGTAAGCTTGTTTCCAAGTCTCTTATTGGATTTGATGAAGACTTTTTCTCCTATCTCAAATATCCTGTTTCGCCTATGTGGATTTGGTGATAGCCGGACTTTAGATCTAATGTCGTAAAGTATTTGGCTTTACCCAAGTTCGCCAATATCATGGATATGTTGGGCATTGGATACTTATCTGCGATTGTCTTTTCATTTAGTTTCCTAAAGTCAATTACCAGTCGCTTATTTCTGCTCCCACTTTCGTCTATACCCTTTTTGTCAACGACCCATGTTGGGTTATTGCAGGGTGACCTTGAAGGCCTAATGATGCCATTCTGTAGCAAATCTTTAATTTCTTTTTTTACAAAGTCATTGACCCCCATGGGATGCGGATATAGTTTCGAGTATACTAGCTTATCGTCCTCTGTACGGATCGTAGCCACAACAGATGTATTGAACGGCAACGCCTCGTTAGAGGTCGTGAATGCTCTAGATCTGTTCAAAATCATACCCCTAAATTCAGCTTTTGTGACTTCCGGTACGACAATATCATTCACGTTGGTGAAATTGACGTTGTCACAATAATGATGCTGCAGCTTTTCAGATACAGATTGCTTGTACCATTCTCGGTATCTAGGGTTGCTCCTACTTGCGTTAGCAAGTCGAAACCTACAATACCATCAAATGGTGTTAAGGAGTCTAATAAAAAAAAATTAGCTGATTTCCCGAAAATGTTCACTGAACACTTATGGGTTACTTTGTTAGAACCGTGGATGGAACTAACCGTGAAAGGGGAGTTGACCGTGACTACATTTTTTAGCTCCTTTACGGGCTTGATGTAGTTTTTGGCCGCTCGTGTGTCAATCAATATTTTTAGTTTTCTCCCAGCCAGCTGTCGTTCGACGAACGGCAACCGGGAGCGCTCACTAAAAAATTCACCAAGTCATTGTCACTTGCTGCTTCAGCCTCATCATGGGCTTCTGCGACCGCGGCTTCGGCCGTCCTATAATAATCCTGGTCTTGGTCATTGTTCGCTTGCTGAATGGTGTTCTGCACACGCTGACGTCTCTGGATATCTTGTTTTAGCAAATTAAACTGCTCATTAAATCTAATTTCTTGCGCCGCTAATGCCTGACTGACAGCATTCGCTACTAACTCTTGCACTTGTTTTTATTTCATTCGATTTTTAAATCTTTACTGATTAAACATTCCACTTACATGTTTTTTGAATTTATTTCTTATCTTCTACCCTGGGTGTTGGGTTCTTAAAAGTTGGGCGCCAATTATATCTATCCGGTCCAGTAGTACTCGTGAGAGGATGCCGTCGGGTAGATTCAAGTTGTTAGTTAATAAGGTAGATTAGGTTGAGATACAGTTAAGTATCAGATCACTGGCCTTGTGGCTCAGCGATATATTAATTAATCAATCATGATTATACGGCCAGTTGCCGGAGCAATGTTTATTTCAACGTGCGTTAGCTTACGTTATTGGAACAGAACTGAATTTGGAGCCACCAGCAAGCTGGGGCGTAAACTAAACCAAAAGTACTTAGTTGCTAAAGAATACAAAGATACAAACTTAAAGCTACAAAACTACAGCCGGCGAGCCGACTGGGCATAAGCGATAACGCTGATCTTGCAGCATGTGCAAGATATCAGGTTACCGTCGGTTGACCGTCGCATCTAGGGCGCTGAACTGCACTTTCGCTGCGACGGCAATTTCAGCGTAACTGCTAGCTAACATATTTGCGTTTATTTATCTTACACAACAATGTGCGCGGGGCACTCGTTAACTTATACACAATAAGCGCACCAACATTTTTCATGTGTAGCGTCCAAATCGAAAATATAATTATTTGCGACGAAAACAAAAATTACAACATTAACAGTGCTTTTCTTATCTACAAAAATGTGATTTCTTGGCTGCTGTCTAACAATAAGCGCACCTGATTTGCTTTTATAATCTCTTTGAGTTTGACTATCGAGCATAAACTGAGCACTAAGATTAGTTAAAAATATTGAAAATTAAACATGCCAAGCGGTGCATATTCAACAGAAATAGAAGAATGAAAAATTTAGACCCTTTTTATAAAGGAATCTCGAAGAGGTAGATTGCTCGACGGACAAAAAACGTGACAACAACATAATACCCTCTGTCAGGGTTTAAAACATTAATATTTCAGTGCAAAAACATTAGCTTATTCACTAAATCATCTATGGATGCAATTTTACAGCATTTATTATTAATAAGATCTTTGACAGACAACCTTAAAGGGACCCGGTGGTCTAGAATTTTCGAAAAATCGATATGTTTTTTTACATATTTCGAAAGTATAGTACTTCAAAAATATACTGTTAAAATTTGGTGACAAAATTCCGAGTATTTCTATATTTAAAACCCATTACAATGTCAGGTAGACGATCGACGAATACAGTTACTTAAAACTTTAAACGCGTTTATCTCGAAACTACTTTTTTTGGTTTACTGAAGCTTAAAAAAAATAAGGATAAGAGAATACAAGAAAGAATGCTATAGTCGCCTCGCGATTTTAGGATACCCGTTACTCAGTTTCAATTTGTTATTAACAATGGTGATGGATATAATAGCTTGGCAGACACATAATATTTTCAAACAAATTCATGTTTAGAGCATATTTTCGACCGATCGTTCCTATGGAAGCTATACGATATAGTAGTCCGATTTGGATCAAACTTTGTCAGTATATATATATTATTCTCAGATGTATTCTGTGTGAGTTTGATTAATATAGATTAGTTAACGCAAAAGTTTTTTTAGAGCGTATTTTTCACCGATCGGTCCTATGCGAGCTATACGATATAGTTGTCCGATTTGGATCAAACTTGGTCAGTATATATATATTATTGGCAGATGTATTCTGTGTGAGTTTGATTAATATAGCTTAGTTAACGCAAAAGTTTTCCATACTAACTCATATTTGGAGCGTATTTTTGGCCGATCGGCTCTATGGGAGCTATATGATATAGTTGTCCGATTTGGATCAAACTTGGTCAGTATATGTACTTCCTAGACATGTACTTTCCGTGTAAATTTTGTTCAGATAGCATAGCTAACAAAGTTTTCTATACTAAAACATTCTACTTTTACCTGTACATTTGCCTTTATATGCAAATAAAACGCCCTAAAGTGGGCGTGTTAAAAAACAAAAACAAACTTTTACTGCTTGGGTATTGTACCTTTCATTTGCGACCAGTATCATTTTTCTAGCTCTTATAGTCTCTGAGATCCTTTTGTTCATACAGACGGACAGACGGACATGGCTATATCGACTCGGCTATTAATGCTGATCAAGAATATATATACTTTATGGGGTCTGCCACTCCTACTTCTGCCTGTTACATACATTCCAACGATTACAATATACCCTTTTAAGTAACGGGTATAAAAAATTGGCTAAATTTTAGACCGCTAGACCACCGGGTCCCCTTAAAAAGAAGTGAGAATTGTTGTTTATCCAACAATTCAGTACATTATAGTCTGCATTATATGCAACGTTTACATTTTGATATATTCTATTTTCATTGCTTATAATACAGTACACGATTGTGTGTCCATTGATTTTACTGCAAGCAAGCGATTTATAAGAGTTCCATCTGCGACATAATATATCGTCAGCAATATATATGATATTTTGTAGAAGTCGTCTGCCCATAAGTCTGATGTTATGCCGTATCCGAATTTCGTACGATATACTATTACTTTTTTATTTCGTTTAAATAAAATTCGTAGAGAGTTCCGATGTTCAGATAAAAACAGTTGGGCCATATATTTTAGTCCTAAGTCGTTGATTCTATTAGTCGAGTGTATTTGCCATTAGGTAAAATTTGTGCTTCACTAAATTGGATGGGCTCTTCTCAAATTTATACACGTTTGTTTATGAATTGCACACCACATAATCAGGGTTCTCTATGCCAGCCTCATCAACTTTTCGAGAAAAAGTGCTTCAAACATTGCTCCGGCCTGGATTAGGAGATGGCTTGAATTCATTTCCTAATAATTTTACATTTACAGTGTGCCACTTAAGTCACCGTACTCTTACTAAATTACACAAATTACTATGTAAGTTGGCCAAATTTTTGTTAAATTAAAAAATTTTGATGAAGGATTATAAAATATGTTCTCTTCTAATTTAAAACGAAAACAGTACAATGGCCAAATTAATAGGTGTGAAATTTTTTTTCAATGGTAATAACGTCTATATTTTTCATGTAATCTAAAAATCTAATGTAATCATGTAATCTAACAGCAAAAAAAGTGAGCACAATAGTAATGTTTAACATAATTTTGTCATAGTTCACAAAATACGATAATTTTGCTGGCCATATTAATAGGTGTGTTTTTAGTAAACGAAAAAATATAAAAATATTAAAGAGTTTTTGAGTTAGCAAAAGGTATTATTTTTATTGAATATAGTAAAATTAGATTAAAGCCTATAAATATTTATTTGCATCATTTTAATGAAACTAGATGGGTAGTGGAGTTCACTGCAGTGGTGAAGAAAGAAATCTCATTCTTAAGCTTCGTAAAGAGGGTAAAACTTACAAATGCATTGCCTCACTAATGAGTCGATCGGAGAACTTCGTCACAAATGCGCTAAAACCAAAAGAAAATAAAAAGAAGCCGGGTGTCCGTCGAAAAACTACCGTAACAGACGATTCCCGTATAGTCACCTTGGCTAAAAAGGACCCTTTTAAGTCGTCGAGAGCGATTACGAGCGAAATGGGCAATGTGGTATCAGCACGAACCATTCGTCGACGGATATTAAGCTCGGATCTACCTGGGAGAGTTGCCCGCAGTGTTCGTTTACTTCGAGGATCAAATATACAGAAGAAGAAACATTTTGCTCAAGCTCATAAGACCTGGTGTGGCTTAGAGGGAGAGCGTAAATGGAGGAACATTCTCTGGAGTGATGAGACCAAAATAAATTTGTTTGGAAATGACTCAAATGTTCGAAGGCCAAAAGGCAAAGAATTGAATCCTAGATATACAAAGAAGACGGTTAAGCACTGAGGAGGCGGCAGTATGGTTTGGGGCTGCTTTTCACGGCCAGGTGTTGGTCCGATTCATTGAATTGACGGTATCGAGAACAGATTCCTGTATAAGGAAATATTGAGTGTTGTTGGATCACAAGAATTAGTTAGAATAAGGAAAACAATGAGTCGTTTAAGCATAAAAAACAAAAAGTATTAGCCTAAGATATAAATACGTATCTAATGGAGTAGCCTAGAATGTAAGCATAAAATCTCTTATACTTAAGCTAGCATGTAAGTTCGATCTGTATTCGGGAGTACAGCGGTCACGAGCGGGCATCCAGTTCGTATTATGGTCTCGAATTAGCCACACACACGCTGCCAAGCCTTTCCGCGATTGCTAAGTCCAATAAAAAAATTATAACGTTTAAGAACTTGCAATTTTTTTTTAAGTAGTTTTCGATTTTTCAAGTGTTGTTATGCTACCATATGCCGAAGACAACATGCCTCTAAAATGGAAATTCCAGCAGGATAACGATCCTAAACATTGCTCCCGAGTAGTAAAGGATTGGTTGCAGGAAAATAGAATTGACGTTATTGAGTGGCCAAGTCAGTCTCCAGATCTCAAATTTCCAAGACAAGCTACTCCAATAAGACCCAATTATGGGAAAATATTCAGAAGGAATGGTACAACTTTCCTGTGGAAATGTGTGGAAAGCTAATATCCTCTATGCCCCAAACGATCAGCAAAGTCATTGCGAATAAGGGTGGGCATAGAGGGTATTATCCATATTCATCTAAATATATTTTAAATATTCCACAATATTTAAGAAATTTTAATTTTATTTTAAATTTGCTGAGCACACCTATTAATCTGTTTTGAGTATTTTGTGAAATATGCCAAAACTACGTTAAACATTATTATTTTTTTACCTTTTTTTGTTATTATAATTCTAAAATATGTATAATTTTGAATACATGTTTTTTATACTCTCTGCAAGAGTATATTGGGTTTGTGCAAAGTATGTAACAGGCAGAAGGAGGCGTGGCAGACCCCATAAAGTATATATACATTCTGATCAGCATCACAAGCTGAGTCGATATAGCCATGTCCGTCTGTCCGTCTGTCTGTCCGTCTGTCTGTCCGTCTGTCTGTCTGTCTGTCCGTATGAACAAACAGATTTCAGAGATGGTAAGAGTTACAAGTTCGAGCTTGGTGTCAAACGATCACATATTTAGTCAGTCAATACAAGAATCTTTTTTTTTTCGATGCCACACACCAATCGCCCACAATAGGCAAAAAACTGGACACACCTCGTAAAAAATTGGTGTTTTCGGCAAATATCCCAGTAACTATGGCACCTAGGATCACCAATTTCGGTACGGAGGTTCCTAGCGACAGCATAGTTGCATTGCCATTTAAAAGTTTGGACTGCCACGCCCCCTTTTCCCACACTTGAAAAAACTTAAAATGCCGTTTTTTGCGAACTTGTTCGTATCATACAGTATTGTTTAATTATAATTCGTGTGGAGATTAACTATATTAAACTATCCTAAAAGGCGCATTAAAATCGGACTATAAACGAGAAAACTAGAAGCGTTACAATATTGATAATTGAACGCAATATCAACCTATATATGCAAGCGAGATAGAAACACACAAGCACATGTTCGAACGTTTTCGCTGCTTGTGTGGCGGCAGCGCTGCCCGCTGAAGCTGGCTGCGCCGAATACACACATACATGCATATATGCAGCATATATTGCAAAACGTACATATGTTTTTTTTTTTTTTTATTCCATTAAAGCTTACACGCTATCTTATATAAAGTTAGACTTATATAGTATTATATCAAAATCTTAGGAGTAAGGAAGAAGGGAAAGAAAATAAAGGCTAGTTTCCGATCCCTGCGGTACGGCCGCAAAGCAATGCTTCACAGGGACAAGGATGACCGCCCTCTATCCCACAAGTCTTCTCAGACGCTCGGTTCTGCGGAGTTCTATCATTGCTCCAGCTGCAAAGTTGCTAACAGCAGTCCATATACCTGGGTCTCGGATCATCTCATCGACAATGCTCGACGTGGTCAGATCACGTCCACTGGCGCTTCTTAATTGTCTCCTTTGAGCCGCAAAACGGCCACACACAAAGATTACATGCTCTGCATCTTCGATGGGGTAGGCGCGCCATCTACAGGAAGGGGAATCTTGATGTCCAAACCTGAACAGGTATTGACCAAAGCAGCCATGCCCGCTGAGGAGTTGGGTGATGTAGAAATTTACCGAACCATGCGCTCTGTTCAACCACCGCCTAATGTCAGGAATGAGCTGATATGTCCAACGCCCGTTCACAGAGGCATCCCAGCGACTTTGCCATTGGTTTAGGCTTTCTTCTCTTGCTGCCCGCCGAGCAGTCATTCTGTTGACACCGGCTTGGATGGCTTGCGCAACTGCTCGCTCTTCTGCGACAAGTAAATCTATTGGCAGCAGTCCTGCGATAACAAGTGCTGCTTCATCCGAGATTGTGCGGAATCCACAGCAGATCCTTAGGGCACAGAGTCGGTGTATGGACTTTATTCCTCTGGCATAGCTTGGGACCTGCATTCCGTCCGCCCAGATAGGTGCAGCGTATGTGATCACTGACCGTATCACGCTTGTGAGAAGCAGCCTACGTTGTTGTCTCGGCCCACGTGCGTTTGGCATAATCCGGAACAAGGCGCGGCTTGTGCTTGCAGCTCTCTCCTGGACATATGACAGGTGCTCACGGAAACACAGCCTGGTGTCTATCATGACCCCAAGGTAGCGAATAGCCCGGCTTGATGTTATATTTTGAGCGCCGACACATATATGCGCTGTCTCCACGACCGAACGAGTACTAACCAGGACTGCCTCCGTTTTATGTGCGGCTAGCTCAAGGCCCACTGAATCTAGCCAGCTGGATAGATCAGAGATGGCCATGTTGCACGTGGTCTGTACATCCAGCAGGTGTTTGCCAACCACTGTCAGAGCGACGTCATCTGCGTAGCATGTTAGCTGGCAGCCGGAAGGCAAAGGTAGCCTCAAGATATCGTCATAAACGATATTCCACAGTAGCGGACCCATCACCGATCCTTGGGGTACGCCTGCAGAGACGTGGTACTCATGCGCTCCGATTGCAGAGTCGTACCTAAGCACTCTTCCTTCAAAGTAGCTGCGCGCAATCGATTGAAGGTATTGAGGGATTGCAAGCCTACGTAGTGCGCTGAGGATTCTATCCCATTTCACCGTGTTGAAGGCGTTCTTGATGTCAAGAGTGACAATCAGGCAGTATTCCTTCGAGCCTCCCTTCCACCTAGTGCCCTCTGTAGCAGCGCGCGCAATTCCCACAACTCTCTCAATGGCATCGACTGTAGACAAGCTTTTCCGAAAGCCAAATTGGTAGGGCGATAATCCTCCAACTGCATCGATAGCCCTCATTATCCGGGTGCAGATTAGGCTCTCCAGCATTTTTCCCATTGAGTCGATGAGACATATCGGGCGATACGATCCTGGACTACCTGGGGCCCTTCCACTTTTTGGAATTAGCACAAGGTGTTGAGCCTTCCATTGTGTAGGAAAAAGTCCCTCACGAAGGCATTGCGTATATGCCATCGCATAGGCAGCGGGTTGGCAAGCAACAGCCAGTTTGACTGCACGGTTGGGGATTCCATCGGGACCAGGGGCCGTGCTCGAGCTCATTTTCCTGGATAATGCCAAAATCTCATTAGCCGAGACCGGTTCAATCGAGGATGGCAGATATGCTACTTCGCATGCCAGCGGCAGAGTGGAGTTGCACGCGGGAAAAAGAGTCTCTACGATTGTTTTTATCTGATCTGGGTCAGATGGCGCTTCATCCTTCTTGATGTGGAGTCCTTTCACAACCATCTTGTAGGCCCTTCCCCATGGGTCGTTATCAGCTGAGTCACACAGTTGAAGAAAACGTTCCCGCTTGCTGCACACTATTGCCTTCTTCAGAGATAGCCTGGCTGCCCTGTAAGCTATATGCAGCTCAGGCCAGTTGCTCCTACTTCTTTTGCGAGCCCTCGTGTATTTCCTTCTGGCTGAAAGACAGATGCTTCTGGCATTGGCGATATCTGCGTTCCACCAATATGTTGCCTTCTGTGTTCCGGCGAACGGCCTCCTTCGGACCATGCTAGAGTCGCAGGCGTTCAAAACATGGCTCGACAGTTGATTGGCCATCTCCTGCGCCGATCCCTCAATGCTCAGGTTTTCCATCACCCGCACGAAGTTCGGGACACAGAGCGATCCTTCTCGAAATGCAGTCCGTCGCACGGGGAGGTGGTGGTTCGTGCTCGGGTCTTGCCTTACACCCAGTGTGAAAATCAGTGCCTCATGGTCGCTGGCAGTGTAGAAGTTGCCTAAAGACCAGGTTGATCGGGGAGACAGATGGCTGGAGACGAATGTTAGGTCAACGATCGAGCCGGCGTTTCCACGATTGAACGTGTTCACTGAGCCACGGTTGAGGAGGCATACGTCGAGCGCGGCAAATGCTTCGAGAAGGATGCGACCCTTAGCAATAGCATCAGAGCTGCTACTCCTGGATATGTCGCTACCCCACTCCTGAGCCCAAGCGTTGAAATCTCCTGCTATGATGGTAGGTTTATGGTCTCTCGCATCGACAGCCAGCTCGTCTATTGCTGCAGCAAATCCATACCGACTTAAGCTTGGCGGGAGATAGCAGCTGTAGACCCAGAGGTATCCCAGTTTAGCCCTTACAAAATACCTTGATGAGGCCGCAGACGATGGCCGAAGACATGGTCTCCCACAAGTCCAAATCGCAGCTTTTGAGGACAGACTTTGGATCCAACAGCCCGTGTCTGGTGTGCCATAAGGCTCGCTGATGATAGCAACATCCGACTTTTGCTCACGCACTGACTGTGTCAGCAGATCCCAAGCGGCCGCGCAGTGGTTCAAGTTTATTTGAAGAAAGGCGGTCATTGAGAAAGAGGTTTGATCTTCTCTGAGCCCTTTAAGGAGATCGGGCACCTGGCACTTCCTGCAATATGGTTGGATGGCCTTTTAGTCTGAGCGCAGCGGAAACATTTAGCTTCATTCTTGCAGTCACGCATTTTATGACCACTAGATCCACATCGGAAACATAGGTTGCTTCTGTCGATTTCACTAGTGCATCTGCTCGCTAAGTGTCCGACTTCTTGGCATTTGTAACACCTTGGAGGTTGTGTCAGCTCCTTAATCCTGCAAACCGACCAGGCTACTCTGACTTTGCCAGCCTCCAGGAGGCGCTTAGCGGTGGTTGCTGGAACGCTGAGGATGGCACGTTGAGTGCCTCCAAACGAGGGACGCAAGCTTCTTATTGAGGACCTCTCAATAGAGACTCCCAGCTTATCCTGACATGCCTTTTGCAGATCTTCTTCGGTGGACATCTCATCTAGATCGAGGACTTCGAGACGGGTCAGATGAGTCAGAGCTCGTGCTTCCACTTTGTCCTCTAGAGCAGCACCAATACTGTCTCGAATTTGTTGCGTTGACTCGTGCGCTGAGCCACAGAGCTCCAGCAAGAGTGCGCCTTTGGCAGTGCACTTCACTCTGCGTACGTTCTCGCCTACACCCTTGAGTTTTCCGTCCTGGTTGCGAGTAACCAAGTTCAGAATCTCGGAATACGTCATTTTACCCTTCGGCTCAATAATGATAGCATCAGGGCGTTGCCTCGGTTGGCGCGCTTTTGCTCTTCCCTTTACCTCCGTCCATCCTGGTGCCTGGGGAGCATGTCCTCCCGTATCCTGAGGGGGAATGGGAATGGGACCCGGACATTTACTCCGCTTCGAGCTACTCCTGTCGTTCCTCTCGGCGCGCCGCTTAGCCACATTTCCTTGTGGAGACCACTGCGTTACTTGGGATCTGGACGTTCGCTCTTTTTCCGGAATCCTTTGATCAAAGATGTGGAGCGCAGACTTCTGGAGGCTCACAACTTTCTGTGCCAGCTCCTTCATGTCTTTATTTATATAGCGCGCGTCTCTCACCATTTTTGACAACTCGGAGGATTTGTCAACCAGTGACATGAGGATCGACCTAAGATCACTATTACCCGTATTCTTAGGTAACACAGTGGCTCCGCTGAACTCGAAAGGATTCACAGGGATTATGGCAGGTGCTGATGCTGGCATCGCGGGCTCTTTTGCAATATGCACTGGGGGAAGTAGCTGGAGACCTCTGGCTGCACTTCCAGAAACCACTGGAGCCGGTTTAAGCGGCCAAATGCCACTGGGCGTTTTCCACTCTTGGGGGGGCGAGCGGCCCAATTTGGAGCTCTGTCCAAACGCTATACGCTTCTCCGCCTCCTTTTGCTCTGCGTCCATGTCAGCATTCATGACCAAGGCTCTACGTTCTTTGCTACTAGGGACCTTCTGCTACCAGGAGATATACCGCTCCGCCTCGGTCGCCAGAGCCACACTTTTTTGGTGCACCGCAAGGCGGCGGGGTTGACAGTTGGTCAAGTCCGAGACCTGGGCACCTTATCCACTAGTAAGCGAGAACAGGAGCCTTGGAGAGACAGATGGACAAATTCCAGTATATTTGGGGACCCAAGTTTACTGAAACACTAAAAATTTCAGCTATTTTAAACTTGGCGCTCAATTTGTTTTGGCGCGCAATTTTACCGGTTCGACTTTCTGGCAACTCTATATCGATCGACAGAAGTCCGGTAGCCCTGTTGAGATCACCAAAGTATGGCAACTCTCAAAGCTCTATATTTGCAACTCTGGGAAGACAGCTGTTCCACTCGAGACAAAATATAATTATTTTGGCTGAGTGAAAGTTGTTTTGTTGACGCTTTATACTCGAGCAAAGCAAAAGGGCGCCAACGCAAAACAAAACACAGGCAGCAAAAACGTTCGAGCATGTGCTTGTGTGTTTCTGTCTCGCTTGCACCAATGGGTTGATATTGCGTTCAATTAACAATATTGTAACGCTTCTAGTTTTCTTGTTTATAGTCCGATTTTAATGCGCCTTTCAGGATAGTTTAATATAGTTAGTCTCCACACCAGTTATAAACTACAATACTGTACGATACGGAAAAAACGGCATTGAAGCTTGAAAACTATTTTATAAATTGTGGGAAAAGTGGGCGTGGCAGTCCAAATTTATAGATGGCAATGCAACTATGCTGTCGCTAGGAACTCCCGTACAAGAATTGGTGATCCTAGGTGCCATAGTTACTGAGATATTTGCCGAAAACACCAATTTTTCACGAGGTGTGTCCAGTTTTTTGCTTTTTGTGGGCGAATGGGGCGTGGCATCGAAAAAAAAAAAGATTCTTGTATTGACTGACTAAATATCTGATCGTTTGACACCAAGCTCGAACTTGTAGCTCTTACCATCTCTGAAATCTGTTTGTTCATACGGACAGACGGACAGACAGACAGACAGACAGACAGACAGACAGACAGACAGACAGACAGACAGACGGACAGACGGACAGACGGACATGGCTATATCGACTCGGCTTGTGATGCTGATCAATAATATATATACTTTATGGGGTCTGCCACGCCTCCTTCTGCCTGTTACATACTTTTGCACAAACCCAATATACTCTTGCAGAGAGTATAAAAACGGCCTCACCTCCCTTCGCCCTCCAGTATGAGAGGAGGACACCGCCCTGAACCTGCACGAAAGGCGTCCGCCGGACCAGGCTTCAGGAAACAGGCAAGTACCCTGGTAGTAGAAGAAACCCACTAATAAGAGTTATCACCTGGATTTCAGTTGTGGCACGAGAAAACACGAATTCAATCCGGAGCCCCGATAAACACAACCGCACTTGCAAGAAACTCACTCACTGTCTCCCAACGTACATATGTATGTGTATTCGCATGCAAACAAACAGATGTATGTTTGATTATGCTTAGATTGTTTTTGTTTCAACGTGTTTTAATGCAAGTACTATTCATTGTAATATCTGGATACCGATTTTAATAATTTAATCGGGAACAAATGCAGAGAGTATTATACGGTCGGGCGTGCTCGACTGTACTTTTCTTTCTTGTTTTTTTTTTAGGTTACATGGAACAAGAAAGAAAAGTACAGTCGAGAGCGCCCGACCGTATAATACTTCTGCATTATCCCAAATAAATTATTAAAATCAGTATCCAGATATTACAATGAATAGTACTTGCATTAAAACACGTTGAAACAAAAACCATCTAAGCATAATCAAACGTACATCTGTTTGTTTGTATGCGAATATACATACGTTTGGCAATATATGATACATGCATGTATGTATGTGTGCATTCGGCGCGGCCAGCGTCCTAAGGCAGTGCTGCCGCCACACAGGCAGCGAAAACGTTCGAACATGTGGTTGTGTGTTTCTGTCTCGCTTGCACCAATGGGTTGATATTGCGTTCAATTAACAATATTGTAACGTTTCTAGTTTTCTTGTTTATAATCCGATTTTAATGCGCCTTGCAGGATATTTTAATATAGTTAGTCTCCACACGAATTATAAATAACCATACGAACAAAATCGCTAAAAACGGCATTGCAGTTTGAAAACTATTTTATCAAATGTGGGAAAAGGGGGCGTGGCAGTCCAAAATTTTAAATGGCAATTTAACTATGCTGTCGCTAGGATCTCCCGTACCAGAATTGGTGATCCTAGGTGCCATAGTTACTGAGATATTTGCCGAAAAACACCAATTTTTCACGAGGTGTGTCCAGTTTTTTGCTTATGAGGGCGAATGGGGCGTGGCATCGAAAAAAAAAAAAAAAGATTCTTGTATTGACTGACTAAATATCTGATCGTTTTGACACCAAGCTCGAACTTGTAACTCTTACCATCTCTGAAATCTGTTTGTTCATACGGACAGACAGACAGACAGACGATAGTCAGGAAGCCCTTAAATCGCTAAGGTCTATATCTAATAACTCAAAACTATTAAATGAATGTCGCCGATCTCTAATGGAGATGGCTGAACAGTTCGATATTCTCAACAGAACATAAAAGGAAACTGTGCTGCAGACGACCTTGCAAAAGGCAATTACAGGGCGTCTGTCCGTCCGGATAAGAACAAATGCCTTAAAAACGCTATGCATGTTTGAAAAGTCTTTTAGGAATGAAAGTAAAGAAAGGGAAAAGGAGGTCGTAAAAAACATTACCATTCCTGAGATCTGATTATTGATACGGACAGACAAACATCGCAATATCGACTCGTGGTTTTGTTAAATATAGATCTTTAAAAAATATGCAACACAGATCAGACATAAAATCCTGGTTGAAAAAAAAAAGTTCTTATCCAGGTTCTGTAGCCGATACACAGAGTATATCGTCGTCCGCATTCATGGCATCCGAGAGTTATGATTCCAGCTTGCAGATCATCATATGTGAACAATATAAATAACAATGGACTGATATGGCTTTATGAAGCCCTTGTGCGACGTCAATATAAATAACAATGGACTGATATGGCTTCCTTGTGCGACGTCCAAAGTACCCTGAACAGATTACAATAATGAATATTTAAAACAAAAACACCTGTTGTGTTCTAAAACTTAAGCGATTTGAAATCCAACGAATAAAATTATAGGAAAAGCCCAAAAGGTTGAGCTTATGTATTAAGAGGCTGTAATTAACGGAGTTAAAAGACTTGCGGAAATCGGTATAAATAACCTTTGTTTGCAAATTTTTATTAATACACTGCAGTGGAAATTATGTGAATTCTAACAGGTTGGTGGTAGTTGATTTATATTTCACAAACACATGCTGGCAGGGTGAAATACCTCTATAGTTACAGACATTGGATTTGTTTCCTTTTTTGTGAAGAGGAATAATGTAAGGTGATTTTCAAACATCAAGGCAACGGTATGATTCAACGAAAAAAGTAAATAGTTTATACAGGCGCTTTAAAAGGCCGCCTTTACAATTTCTTAGCACACAGCCTGGGTCCCTCCAATCCTGGTAAAAAAACAGGTTTAATAGATTTTAGATTACATAAAAGCGAACTTTTAGTAATTACTGGTGTAAAACTACTATTTATGGAATTTAAATGATAAAAGTAAGGTGAATCAGAATTATAATCCAGCTTACAATAAGTCGTTTGAAAAAAATCTGCATATAAATTGGCGATAGGCTGATCTGAATTATCAGTTTCTCTTACAAAGACTGCACTTAATGGAAGCGTTAATGCTTTACGCTTCGAATTAACGTTGTTATAAAACCGTCTAGGATTCCTTCGGAACTGTTGCCCACAATCAGTAAGGTATTCCTTATAACAACGGTCATTTTAAACAGAGAAATCAGATCGAGCAATCAGATAGCGAGAGAGATGCAAGGAAGAGCCAGTTTCCCTAAATCTCTTATAAAATCTCGACTTTCTATTTTTAAGCAGTCTTAACTCACGGGTAAAAAAATCACGCTCATGCAAATTTCACATGCAGGAAATGTGAAAAAAATTGCATATTTGGGAAAACTGTGTATAAGAAATCATTTTTTATGATGGATGTGGCACTCCAAATGCATATAAGCCACAGTGCGCAAAGTAGGTCTGTGAGCAGTCGGAAACCGTCATCCAACAACGGTCGGAACCCCAAAAATGTACTTCTGCATAACTTTGGGATCATTTAAGATTGTGAAAATTAATAAATTTTGATTATTCTCAATATGTCTAAAATACTTTTTTAACCTTATACATATACATATAATAATCTACTTTATTAAATATTCTATTCAGCTGTATCACATAATTCTTTGACATATTGACAACAGTGACATGTGGCCTGATCCTTTTCCTTTAAAAATGGTTAATGATTAATGAGTTGAAAACTGTTGAAGCCGTATCATCTTTCGCGAAAAACGTTAATCGTTGCTTCCGCTAAGTGCAAAATTCTCTTCTGACTGATGAATTTTGGAAATAATCGATATTTTGGTCCGACACGATCGCAGATTACGATAGGTTAAGCCATGCGTCCTCGCGGGTACAGTACATAGGCTAGATATGGCGCTTAGCAGTCCGGTAGGTAGTGAAGCATTGCTCATCTGATCACAAAGCGTGTGGGAGAATTTGCGGGAGAAAATATTGGCAACGTCGCACAGTGGGGCAGCGGTCCGAAAAATTTTGCAAAAATCATATCTTTTGAACCAGCATTTAACAGATAACTTATTAAGCTTTAGAATGAATGTCTGAACAGGGTGATCCGTCAACAGGGTGCTTCAAAATTTAAGGTCAAAGTTCATTATTTATTTCTGCCCATTTTAGACGTATAAAATAAAAATTTAAAATACTTATTTTTTATCACAAAGTAATATTTTTAATAATGTTTTAACATTAATATAACCAATCAACATGTTTTTGGTACTTTTTTTTTACGCTAATTTACTTAATATTGCCACTTACATTTTTTTGGGTACATTATTTTGAGGTTATTTTTTTTTTCAAATTAGGATTTTGTGGTCGATTTTCCTTAAAATAATCTTCAACAGTTGGCTTAATATCTAATAAATTTATCATTTCAGAGCTATAATTGCTCTCTTCCAAATCCTTGCGGGTTCGCACGTTTTTAAATGATGAGACAAGTGGATCTGAAGATGCTGCCAGCATGTTGAATAAGTCTTCATTTTGCCTTTTTCGAGAGATCTTGCAAGTGTTTGTGTATCTAAATTTTTTGTAGTCCTTGTTTTTGCACTCCTGTGCTTCTTCGGACAACTCTCCAATTGGTAAGCATTGGTACTCAATTAAATCCTCGCCATGATCCAAAATCCTGTGTAATGTTGGTGTATGTTTTTCTCCGGATACATTTGCGTAATAAGTCTTGATGTTATTAATGCGTATTCAGAAAATTTTTGTACCATTAATCTTTTTCTTTGCAATTAATAACATTAAGAATTACTGCAAGCCTTCGAATTACTTCAACATTAACACCTATTATTTTAGATGACAACTCAGCATTTTCAAAAAATTTCCTAGATGTGTTTCCATCGTTTGTGTTCCCGTATCCGTGCTTGGGACAGTCAACTTTTATCCCAATCGTCGATAAAAATTCACCTTGAATAATTGCCTTCCTTCCCTGTATGTCCTGGCGGGGTGTATTTTCGTTCTTAATCTCTCCGGGCCTTTGAAGCGTATATGCAAGCTTCAAGATAAACTCCATACATTTAATTCTACAATGCAGGGGTGAAATTCCATACTCGTGGCATTGTTCATCACTCGTCGAATCGTCCAAACTATGAAAATCCTTTTGGGTTTTCTTACAAATAGCACACCTTAAAGTTGAAGTTGTGTTTGTGATTTCATTCAACACTTTCCCATCAATCATTGTGAGATAAAAATCGTAAGTAACAGTCAATGCTTTCCCGTTTTCATTCATAATGATTGTGGGCTTTAACTGGCTTATTTGATGTTTTATATCGCTCACTGTTGATTTAATCAAGTCAGAAGATTCCTTTGCGTATTTGAAGAATATTGGTCGACAATAGAGCACTGATGACGGTCGCATATTTCTCCAATGTTCCAAAGCTGCACTCCTAAGACGTAAGGGGACTATAGTTGCCATAAACATATTTTCATCCGAAATAGTTTGATCGTCCGTATTTATTGTTTGTTTATATGCACTTTGGCCAGACGATCCATCACATCCCCACTTGTTCAGCAGACAGAGACTTTCCGGAAGTCCCTCTCTTTCAGGCAAGCTTTGGATTAGACGCTTCGCCGTGTGATCCATTAAATCCTGAAGACTAACTTCTTCAGAGATCTCGTTCACTTGCAAATTTTTTCCAATTCTTTTGTAGCCAGGAAGAACGTCAACATTGTGTCGCAATAAAGACCGTCTTAAAATGATATATTTCTCCTTTGAGAGTCCCAAGTCCATAAACAAGGCAAAAGCCTCTTCATCCGTGAACATTATGGCCGAGTTATTTGGTGGCTCAACAATGCTCTCCTTGATCCTGGCCAATCTTTTTGGGCTAGCGACATTTACCGCTTTCGTGATGTAAGCTTTCTCCTTTTCATGCAGTTTTGCATACTTCAAAGAAAGCGCTTCTGATAATTTCTCCATTCCAATACCTTCTGCAGCTTCTCCTATCTTCTTTTTCCTGGTGTAGTTTGAGCACGTCTCCAGAGTTTTGATCGGCCTTCCTCTTCCCCTGCTAGTAGACGGTTGTGGTTCCACGTCTTCAAGGTCAGTGAATGTGGTATAGTCATCTAGCCACTCGGAATTCCTTTGAGTAAAATTATCTATTGACCTGTTGCACATTATCCATTTTCGCTTAACATTATTATAAAAATTATGAATTTTATGTTTGCTATTTGCAGTAGCTCTTAAAATAAGCTGTTCTCTAAGAACAGCATCTTCAAAGTCACTCCGGTCATTGGATACTCTAAAAATTTGGAACAACTGAGAATTCGGTGTAGCCATATTTTTCAAATCAATACTTTCGGAATTATATTAATAAATACTATTCAATCGAAAGTTTACGTTTCCTCTTGTGAAGTCAAGAATGAACTGAGCAACAAGTGCATAAGAGGTCAGTTTATGTAGGATTCATAAATGAGGTAAAAAACTTATTGAAAAATTACCTAGAACTATAAACAAACACGGGTAACAAACTTATACCTTATAAAAATACCTATTACCTGTTGTCAAAATGAATGAATACCTTGAATAAATGAAAACCCTTATAAAATAACGTTTTTAAGGGTTACTAAGTCAGGTATAATTTACAACATGATTTTACGCAATTTTTTAGTCAAATTCCCATTCATGAAATTAGTATATTTGCCTGCGCTCTTCTTCTTCCATACCTGAGCCGCGCATTTTTAGCGCGAGGTTGTGTTCGTTTTATGACTTTTAATTTTAAACGGGCAAACTAGGACAAAGGAAATTATATAGGCATATTATTCTATCATATGTATATAGTCTCCTCGTGAACATCGGTGAACATTAGAAGTTATGTCCATGCTAAATTAAAAAAACTGCCCAAAAAATAGTATATTTTTTAAACTTTTTGGAATATTCAGTTATAAAACGAAAATTAAATTTTTTACTGAATTTAATAAAGAATTAATTATATTTGAATAAAAAATAACAACTTTAAGATTGATCGATTATTTCGCCCAAAATTTAATTTCAAATTTGATACTTTGCGCCGAAAATTTATGCATTTTGGCACATTTCAGGAAATAGGTCAACTTTGAGGGGCTCTACCACCCACAATTTTCAACCGATTTAAAAAAAATTTCGGATTTATCACCCATGATTTTTTAACCAAACGCAATTTTCCTTTTTGTCGTACGCTACCATCACAAAAATGATTTTTGCCACGTTTTTCGGCCGGCTGCCCCATTGTGCGTCGTCAGCGTTATTCATGTACAGTCAAATTCCATAGAAGTGGGAGATTGAAGCAAAATATGGGTTAAACAAGAAAGAAAAGTACAGTCGAGCGCGCCCGACCGTATAATGCTCTCTGCATTTGTCCCGATTAAATTATTAAAATCGGTATCCACATATTACTATGTGTATTACTTGCATTAAAACACGTTGAAACAAAAACAATCTAAGCATAATCAAACAAACATCTGTTTGTTTGTATTCGAATACACATACGTTTGGCAATATGTATATGATGCAAATATATATGTATGTATGTGTGTATTCGGCGCAGCCAGCGACTGCGGGCAGCGCTGCCGACACACAGGCAGCGAAAACGTTCGAACATGTGCTTGTGTGTTTCTATCTCGCTTGCACCTTTGGGTCGATATTGCGTTCAATTATCAATATTGTAACGCTTCTAGTTTTCTTGTTTATAGTCCGATTTTAATGCGCCTTTCAGTATAGTTTAATATAGTTAGTCTCCACACGAATTATATAATTACAATACTGTACGATACGAACAAGTTCGCCAAAAATCGGCTATAGTTACTGAGATATTTGCCGAAAACACAAATTTTTTCCGAGGTGTGTCCAGTTTTTTGCTTATTGTGGGCGGTCGGGGCGTGGCATCGAAAAAAAAAAGATTCTTGTGTTGACTGACTAAATATGTGATCGTTTGACACCAAGCTCGAACTTGTAGCTCTTACCATCTCTGAAATCTGTTTGTTCATACGGACAGACAGACAGACAGACGGACAGACGGACAGACAGACAGACGGACATGGCTATATCGACTCGGCTTGTGATGCTGATCAAGAATATATATACTTTATGGGGTCTGCCACGCCTCCTTCTGCCTATTACATACTTTTGCACAAACCCAATATACTCTTGCAGAGAGCATAATAAAAAGGAAAGATTTAAATGAAATAGACAATATAAACTAAATAAAAATGAAATAAGAAGAAATAGGAAATATGCAAATATAAGGATGAATATGTATAGTATTAATGAACATATATTATATATAATTAGATATTTGGTGTGTTAATTAGTCCAATAAATACCGCGACACACTCTAACGGTAACGTTGATACAAAAGACGAAGCGAGATTTTTATAGTCACGACAACTTACTTTATTGATGATCAACTTAAGACTAACTGATATCTGCTTAATAGATAATAATGAATGTTCTGTTTACAGGGATTCAAATGTTTACAATTTGGGGGTGACTGCTAAAAGCTGGGAACCAAGAATTGTGCGATTTCACAGCTTGTGTCTGGGAGCCAAAATATGCTGATCGAGCGGTTTTCGATCGTTGCTGATCGATTGGGGGAGATGCTCCGGCTAGTCTGCTCTTTGTTTACGATTGCCGAAATTGTTTACAAGTGCAGCTTGGGAATGTTTATAGTTGGGGAATAGCTATTGATGTGGAATTCGTCGTTTAGGCTGCTATGTACTATTGCTATGTATAATGTAGACGTATTCAGTATGAATATGTCACTATATAAGTTAATAGTTTTATTCCTTTGTTTTATTACTTGTGTATGTATTTAGTATGAAAAACTTTTGCGTTATCTAAGCTATATTAATCAAACTCACACAGAATACATCTGCAAATAATATATATATAATAATATAATATAATAATATATATATACTGACCAAGTTTGATCCAAATCGGATAACTATATCGTATAGCTCCCATAGGGCCGATCGGTCAAAAATACGCTCCAAATATGAATTAGTATGAAAAACCTTTGCTTTAACTTAGCTATATTAATCAAACTCACACAGAATACATCTGACAATAATATATATATATATACTGACCAAGTTTGATCCAAATCGGACTACTATATCGTATAGCTCCCATAGGAACGATCGGTCAAAAATATGCTCTAAACATGAATTTGTATGAAAATGTTCTGTGTTTGCCAAGTTATTATATCCTTGTTAATAACAAATTGAAACTGAGTAACGGGTATCCTAAAGTCGCGAGGCGACTATAGCATTCTTTCTTGTTTTTCTCTAAACTTTAGTGTTTATAACTATCTGTTGATTGATTGAGTCTCTCATGTTTTGTTGGTTAAATTTTACTTGTTCAAAGTCGTCAAAATCAAGATCCGTGCGACTACCTTTAAGGCTGTTCCTAAGATGTTTATACTTCTAGCTTGTCTATGGTGGATATTTACTGTCTCTAGTAATGATCTAATGTGACCTAAGTCTGATTCAAGAATCTGTTTCATATGTGACTGCGGTAAATTAATGAATCATTTCATTTCAGAGTACCTTGTAAGGTTAGTAGAATGTCTTATAATATTAAAGTGTTCCCAAATTACTGCGTTTCCGTCCATGATTGGGATATAGTCCGAGTTGGTGTAGTTGATAATTTTTCAAGTTGTTGCTGCTACTAGGAGCATAAAGTATAGAATACAAATCCCAGTAAAAATACAGAGCATAATAGATACTAGAAGGATAATTTTCTTTTTTCTTTCCTTTTTTTTATCTTAAGTTATCCTTATGTACCTCCCTCCCCTTTATAAGAACCGTTGACCTCAAATCGGCTTCCACTGTAACCTCTTCGAATAATGTTGTTAGCTTGTTACCAAATCGTTTATTCATTTTCATGAGTACTTTGTCACCTACTTGGAAAGTTTCTTCTGTCCGTATTTTGTCTTTGTAGTAATATGTCCTGTGCTTTAGATATTTTTTCCCTTATTTCGGCTTCAAATTCAGGGCGAGCTGGGATAATAGTTCAAAAGCTGTAAAATTGAGGGCTCAATATCTATTTTTGTTCTGGAAGCTATTGGTTGGACAGTGGCAAATTTTGAAAATTTATCGATACAGGTTAAGAAATATTTTTTGTCTGTGGGGAAAATGTCTATGTAGAGAATTTCTCATACTTGACTGGGGATTGGAGTTTCGCCGATGTACTGTTTCCTAGGGTGTCTGTCGTATTTCGCTTCACTGCAAGTTTTGCAATTTGCAATAATTTCTTTAGCTAAACGAGTAATTTTTGGGAAAAATAGTCTTCAAGAATTTGTTTTATATTTTCTTGAACAGCTCTGTGAGCTCTGTTATGTTCCTTGACGAAAATTTCCTTTTGCTCTTTTTTATTATTGTTGCATCTGGGGCTGAGCAGAATCGAAGTATCGATAAGTGTTAGAAATTCATCGCACACTGTTCTGCTCAGCTGGGTGGCCAGGTCGGGGAGAGAGGGGAAGTATGAGACTTAGGGTATAAGTATACGGATTAGAAAGAGAGAGGATGAGGAAGAGTGGATAGAGGCCAAGGGCAGACGGTCATTGACTCTAAGGAACCGTTGCATGGAATAGGGATAGGAGAATTCGAATTATGCATAGCAACAGGTGGCCTGAGAGTCAAACAGGGGGTTGGTTTTTGGAGATCGGCACGAGCAGTTGCGTGCCCGTGTCTGAAAGGACTTTTTTGTCAGTTTGATATGGTTTTTGGGTGTGCGTTCATAAGTTTCGAGTGGTTATGTTTTTTTCTTGTGTGGTGTCCGTAAAATTAAAATAAATAATATAAAAGTTAGCACGTATATGCGCATATGAATACGGAGACGACAAACTGTACGAAGATACGAAACGTTAAAATAAAAAAAATAATTGCAGACTGAAATTTGGCGATTTAAAATAGTGTTATACAAAATAACGTACATAAGCAACGATACCACTGTGCACAAAGATCGACACACAAAGCAATTGCAAGTGACAATACCACAACAAAACAAAAAAAAAAAACACTACCAAAACCATAGACGTTTAATATAAAGACAATTGAAAAGACAAATATAAAGAAAACAACAACAAACGACAATAAAAACCAACAACAACTGCTCCTACAAACAACATTAAAACCCAACATAAACAACAACGGCAACAACGAACAAAACCAGCAGCGACTGAGTAGGCTGCGCAACGACAACAACAACGATGCGACACCGGCCAGAAGACCGCCGTGACAGTTACGTCACGCAGCATCAGCTGTGCCCGCAAGCGCAGTGAGACGGATGTGAGCTGTGTCGCCCTAGACAGCCGTAGTTTTGTCCTGTACCTTTTTTGTAGTATTGTTTATTTATTTATATATAAAAAAAAAATTAGAATTAATAATTATTTAAATATTTCTGCTCATGACGGAAAACATCGTTTGTCATAATTTCAAGTTGGTTTTTTTTCCGTGTTGCGTATTTTGTTCGCTCAGACGTTAATGACACTGTGGTACACTTAGTACCTGCCAAGTTACATCTTATTGGCACCGTCCGGCCCCCTATACCCCCTTTGAGCTCATTGGTTGTTTTAGGTACCCCCGAGATCCCCCATCAGATAAAGATAGGCGAATGCACACAAACAAATAAAACAAGAAAGAAAAGTACAATCGAGCGCGCCCGACCGTATAATACTCTCTGCATTTGATCCCGATTAAATTATTAAAATCGGTATCGAGATATTACAATGTGAATTACTTGCATTAAAGCACGTTGAACCAAAAACAATCTAAGCATAATCAAACACACATCTGTTTGTTTGTATTCGAATACACATACGTTTGGCAATATGTATATGATGCAAATATGTATGTATGTACATATGTGTGTATTCGGCGCAGCCAGCGACCGCGGGCAGCGCTGCCGCCACACAGGCAGCGAAAACGTTCGAACATGTGCTTGTGTGTTTCTGTCTCGCTTGCACCAATGGGTTGATATTGCGTTTAATTATCAATATTGTAACGCTTCTAGTTTTCTTGTTTATAACCCGATTTTAATGCGCCTTTCAGGATAGTTTAATATAGTTAGTCTCCACACGAATTATAAACAACAATACGAACAATATCACTAAAAACGGCATTGAAGTTTGAAAACTATTTTATCAAATGTGGAAAAAGTGGGCGTGGCAGTCCAAATTTTTAAATGGCAATGCAACTATGGAGGCGTGGCAGACCCCATAAAGATTGATCAGCATCACAAGCCAAGTCGATATAGCCATGTCCGTCTGTCTGTCCGTCTGACCGTCTGTCCGTCTGTCCGTATGAACAAACAGATTTCAGAGATGGTAAGAGCTACAAGTTTGAGCTTGGTGTCAAACGATCACATATTTAGTCAGTCAATACAAGAATCTTTTTTTTTTCGATGCCACGCCCCATTCGCCCACAATAAGCAAAAAACTGGACACACCTCTGGGAAAATTGGTGTTTTCGGCAAATATCTCAGTAACTATGGCACCTAGGATCACCAATTCTGGTACGGGTGTTCCTAGCGAGAGCATAGTTACATTGCCATTTAAAATTTTGGACTGCCACGCCCACTTTTCCCACATTTGATAAAAAAGTCTGGAACCTTCAATGCCGATTTTTGGCGAACTTGTTTGTATCGTACAGTATTGTAATTATATAATTCGTGTGGAGACTAACTATATTAAACTATACTGAAAGGCGCATTAAAATCGGACTATAAACAAGAAAACTAGAAGCGTTACAATATTGATAATTGAACGCAATATCAACCCATAGGTGCAAGCGAGATAGAAACACACAAGCACATGTTCCAACGTTTTCGCTGCCTGTATGTCGGCAGCGCTGCCCGCAGTCGCTGGCTGCGCCGAATACACACATACATATTTGCATCATATACATATTGCCAAACGTATGTGTATTCGAATACAAACAAACGGATGTGTGTTTGATTATGCTTAGATTGTTTTTGTTTCAACGTGTTTTAATGCAAGTAATACACATAGTAATATGTGGATACCGATTTTAATAATTTAATCGGGACAAATGCAGAGAGCAGAGAGAGCGGTCGGGCGCGCTCGACTGTACTTTTCTTTCTTGTTGGTATTGGAAAATGTTGTATGGCAGAGATTTTAGTTGGGTTTGGTTTTATTCCTTCTGTTGTTATTATGTGTCTTAGGAATTCAGTTTCCTTTTTCATGAATTCGCATTTATCTAATTCAATTTTAGATTGGCTTCGCGCAGTTTTGTAAATACCCTTTTTAATGATAATAAATGTTCTTCCAATGAAGTGGAATACACTATTATATCATCCATGTATACTAAACAATCTTTGTAAATTAGATCTTCTAATAGATTGTTCATACAACGTTGAAATGTTGCTGGGGCGTTTTTCAATCCAAAAGGCATTCGAGTGTATTCGTAATGTCCATTTTTAGTTGAAAAAGCTGTTTTTGGTATACTTTGTGGGTCCATTTGTATCTGATGAAATCCTTTCGCTAAGTCAATTGTGGTAAAATACTGACATTTTCCAAGTTTGTCTAGTATATCATCCATGACTGGGATAGGATATTTATCATCGATTGTTATTTCATTTAAGTTTCGATAGTCAATAACTATACGGAATCTTTCTTTACCTGATGCGTCGCGTTTCTTTGGCACAATCCAAATTGGTGAGCAATAAGGTGATTTTGATTTACGTATTATACCTTGTTCAATCATTTCTTTGATTTGTTTTTCGACTTCTTCGTCGAATGTTTGCGCATACTTGTATGGACGCTTTTGGATTGGGTCTTCGTGTTTAGTTTGGATGACATGCTTAATTGTACTGGTAAAAGTCAAATTTTCACTTTCTTTGTACTGAATGTCACTAAACTCGAAAAGAATTTTGGTCAGTTTGCATTTTTCTTCATCGTTTAGATGTTCTAATCGGAATTGATTTGTTTCATTTAATTCATTATTGATAGCGTAATTTACTGCTATGTCGTTTGTTTGGGGCGGATCAAGGCATTGAAATGCGGTCTTGTCCTTGGCAGAATTCTCACGGTCATTGAAAATAGATGATCGTTTAGAATAACTGTTTTTTGTTTGTAGTCAATTTTTTGCTTCACAGGTTTCTAGATATTCTCTACCTAGTAAGATATCGTAATTGTCAGAAAAAGTTGTGTAAGTAAAATATTTGATGGGTAGGGCATAGTTTACTAGGGGCAAAAGATACACAATTCTTTAATTGAACAATACCATTTATTGTTTGTACGTTCAATTGGCAAGGTTTTGTAGGAAATTTTAAAAAGTTTTGTTTCATTAGATTTATGGATGAACCTGTGTCAATTACACAGTTAAAATTTTGTTCATTCATAACTAATCTGATGAATGGATTGGTTCTTCGTTGTCCGAGGCTCCTTGATGAAAATTTTCTGATGTTTCCATCATAGAGTGGCCACTAGTTTCTCTCTGTCTTTTATGAGGGGGATTAGGAGGTCTTTGACTCTGAGTTTGGTAATTCATTGGGTTTTGTGATCTAGCTTGATCAAGATTTTGTTTGAATTCCTTTTGTAATGCTTCAGCATTTTCTTTTGGTTTATGATTTGGTTTAGCGTTATGTGAGTAATTTGGAGTAGGGTAATAATTCTGGTTATTTCCCTTTCCACGGTTTTCAGTGCTTGAATTGCTTTGTGTTTTGTTCGTTTTGGAATTGTCATTGTTTTGGTTATTACGTTCGTTATAACCATTTTCGTACAATCCTTCGCGTTGAGCTACTTGTTTTAATTTTGAAACTGTTGTAATGTCATATCGTGCTAATGTCATAAAAATTCTATCCGGTAATTTTTTTTGTAATAACGTCTTTAATAGTATTATTCATTGTATTAGTATACAATATAGTGTTCTGGACCTGATTTTCTAACATTAACTTATTGGATATTACAAAAGATTTATACTCTAGATCTTCAACAAACTTACGGATACTATTATTAAAGTTGGTATTATAGAGACGTCGTAGAAGTTCTTCATACGGAGTTTGTGTTTTAAATTCGTCGATGAGGGCGCTCCTTAACTCTCCCCAGGTTGTGGCTGCTGTCAGCTGCGACACTCGTTGTGCGGATCCGGTGGTCTGCATCTCGATTGCTCCAAATAGGACACTATGTTGTCTCACATCCTGTGTTGGATATAACTGCATAATGAAATCGATCCTCCTTATGAATGCAGTTAGTTCCACGGTTTTTCCGTCGAATACTGGCACTTGTCGAATTTGTCCAAGCGCTTGTTTCAGATGTATTTCTGATAGTTCCATTGGTGGGTTGGTTGCCATGGTGTTGTTGTAGATTTTATTTATTTGTTGGCAATTGTCACTTCAGGTTTTTGTTTTAATTGCCACTTTTGTTGAATTATAAGAGACTTACGTTTACAGGGATCAATTGATTGATATGTAAAGCCCAGAAATAAGCTCTTTATTTACAGGTGTTCAAATAGTTCAGAGGATCTATTTTTTGGTTGAACACTGTTTGGTGTTTTGCGCGGTTTTTCTTTGTAATAGCAATTATCTTTGGTGGCGGTCGCACATTTAAATATGGGCCACGACTGATAATTGGGTTTTGAGTCACACACGCTTAGGTTCTTTGGCGGATATCAAGATAATATTTTTTCCAAAATTGTAATGTTTTAACCGTTTCCTTTGCCGCGGCAAATTCGCGTGCTCGAATCCTAGAAATTTCTTGGTCGTACAAGGATTTCTTTTCAATGGATTGAAAAAGGACGATTACTTACAACGAGGATATTTATTAACGATATCCTACCGGCTGCGCCAATAAGATGTTTCGACACTTGGTTTATAAAAAAAATATAATACTTTATTCAATAAACACGAAGCTATGGAGTACAAATCTAGACTGATTATCCTATGTTCTGATGGCGTTAATCAAACCTCGGTTTTGAGCTTTCATTAATTGGACTTTGGACTCATTGAGCTTTTGGCTCTTATGTAAATAGAGAAAGATCTCGATCTTGAAGAGATTGAGAGAGTTCGGCTAGGATTTGTTTAACGTCAGCAGTTTTAACCCCAATGATGGGAATAACGATTCTGGCGAATTGTTTATGATATTTAATGCATTCGTGGGAAGCCAGAATTGTTATTGTCACCATTTGATTTTTATACTCTCTGCAAGAGTGTATTGGGTTTGTGCAAAAGTATGTAACAGGCAGAAGGAGGCGTGGCAGACCCCATAAAGTATATATATTCTTGATCAGCATCACAAGCCGAGTCGATATAGCCATGTCCGTCTGTCCGTCTGTCTGTCTGTCCGTCTGTCCGTATGAACAAACAGATTTCAGAGATGGTAAGAGCTACAAGTTCGAGCTTGGTGTCAAACGATCACATATTTAGTCAGTCAATACAAGAATCTTTTTTTTTTTTTTTCGATGCCACGCCCCATTCGCCCACAATAAGAAAAAACTGGACACACCTCGGAAAAAATTGGTGTTTTCGGCAAATATCTCAGTAACTATGGCACCTAGGATCACCAATTCTGGAACGGGAGGTTCCTAGCCATGGCATAGTTGCATTGCCATTTAAAATTTTGGACTGCCACGCCCACTTTTCCCACATTTAATAAAATAGTCTGGAACCTTCAATGCCGGTTTTGGCGAACTTGTTCGTGTCGTACAGTATTGTAATTATATAATTCGTGTGGAGACCTAACTATATTAAACTATACTGAAAGGCGCATTAAAATCGGACTATAAACAAGAAAACTAGAAGCGTTACAATATTGATAATTGAACGCAATATCAACCCATAGGTGCAAGCGAGATAGAAACACACAAGCACATGTTCGAACGTTTTCGCTGCCTGTGTGTCGGCAGCGCTGCCCGCGGTCGCTGGCTGCGCCGAATACACACATACATACATACATATTTGCGTCATATACATATTGCCAAACGTATGTGTATTCGAATACAAACAAACAGATGTGTGTTTGATTATGCTTAGATTGTTTTTGTTTCAACGTGTTTTAATGCAAGTAATTCACATTGTAATATCTTGATACCGATTTTAATAATTTAATCGGGACAAATGCAGAGAGTATTGTACGGTCGGGCGCGCTCGACTGTACTTTTCTTTCCTGTTTGATAGTGTTTACATTAGTTTTTTGTGGGAAAGAAATCTTTAACATAAATAATAAGTGTGGTGTATATGGTGTATGGGTTTAGGTACGTATGTATCTACATATGTCACTATATAAATAAGTACCAATTAGTGTATAGTAATAGTAAGAGAATATATGTATGATTATGTCAAAATGAATATGTGTGAGTAGAGTTATTGATGGAAGGGGGAATGCATAGCCTGGAGTAAGCGAGCTGACATAGACATTTGATTATGGGTGGCGCAGCAAAACGGTTTGAATGCTGCCGCCACAGGTGGGGTGGGTACGTTGCAGCAAAACATCGATGCCGCCGATAGAGATGGCCGATAGTTGTTTAGTGTTGGTAGTGTTCGTGTAGAGGTTCCCCAATCGATGATTGTGGATTGTACGCTCGGTGGGCTTTGGTTAACAACCCCGCCCTGAGGCGAATGAGCTAGCCGTGGTAGCCCCAGGGAAGACAAGCCGAGTCGTAACATTATGAACATCAATAACAAGTTTGCTAGAATGCCATAATTTTGTTGATTGAAAGTTCCCAACTAATTTGCTTTGTATAAACGCTATCACTGGTAAATCGCATTTAATTTCAATTATTACGTCTTTTTAACCGCATCATACACTTTCTCTATTAGGTTTTCCTTATTTGAAAAGTGTATGTGTATGTGTGTGTATGGATGTGCCTTGTTTTCTGTCCGAACATAATAGTTATTTTTTCAGAAGCTTTTGAGCTTTCTTGAATAATTATTTGGTTCCTGAAACAGTTAATCGGTTTATCAGTAGACTCAATAGCGTACGTCAAGGACAATTCACTATGCATGGTGGCTAGGTCTGATGGAGCATCATCCTCCAAAGCAAAATTGTGTTGTCTCGATTGAGCATCAGCGATAAGGTTTTCTTTTCCCGGTTTGTAAACAATTTGGGCATTATGGTCATCGATAAATGATTTCCATCTCTTAATTTTTGCATTCGTATTTTTCTGAGCCTGCAAATGTAAGTGGCTGATGGTCGGTATAAATATTTAAATTTTTTACACCGTAGAGATAGTTTCTTAGGGATTTTAAGGCTCACACTATCGCAAGTAGGTCACATTCATTTGTGGCAAAATTCAGTTCATTGTCTCGTAAAGTCAGTGAAATCATGGGGATAGGTTTTTTGTTTTGTGATAAAACAACACCTAAGCGGACGAAGCATCTGTCGTTAAATCGAATGGTTTTTGATAGTCAGGGTAAAGGAGCATTATATCTTCCGAGACTAAGATATTTTTGAACTTTTCGAACGCCAATACTTGCTATTCATTAAGGCTGATTGGAATTTTTTTCCATTGTCCTGCACTAATTTTACCATTATTACCTTTTAGTATGTCTGTAAGTGGTTTGGCTATAGATGCAAGATCTTTTATAAAGCATCTGTAATAGCTTGCTAAACCAAAAAACTGACTTGGATCAGATTTTTTGGATGTTCGAACTTGCCAATTGCTTCGATCTTGCTTGGGTTAGTTGTAATACCGCCACGGGAAACCACGAATCCAAGATACTCAACGTTTTCTTTGAAAAAATTAGAATTTGTGAAGCACCCAGGCAATGTGATAGACGTGATTTTCCATATTCTCAGACAATATGATTACGTCATCTACATAAAAGTAGCATGACTTTCCAATCTGTTCTCTAAGTACATCGTCAATTGCACGCTGGAAAAGTTTCATACTTCCCATTTCCTACAGAAAATGCAGTTTTCTCCCTATCTTTTTCCGCAAAAAGTATCTGGTGAAATCTCGATTTCAGATCAAGGGCTGTAAAGTATTTCGCTTTTCCAAGATTTGATAGGATAGCTACTATCTTCGGAATCGGGTATTTATAGTCAACGGTTTTGGAATTTAGTTTCCTGAAATCAATAACAAGGTGTTTCTTTTTATTTCCTTGTTCATCTACCCCTTTTTTGTCAACTACCCAGACCGGATTGTTATAAGGAGATCTAGATGGTCTGATCATAATATTTTTCGTCTTCGGTACGAATTGTAGCAATGACTTTGGTATTATATGGAAGAGCTTCATTTGGATAGGCAAAAACATTTATTTTATCTATTAGAATTTTTTTGAATTTTTCCTAATTTTCTTGAGGGACTTCGATGTTTTTTACGTCTGTGAAATTTACGTTTATACATTTCCTGAATTGAATAATTTCGTTTCCGGCTTCTGTTTTTATTTGTTGTTTTTTTTTTTTAAATCTAAGGTGGCGTTTACTTTGATCAAAAGATCAAGCCTAATTATTCCATCGTAGCTTGACAAACTTGGAAGTAGAAAAAATGTAGAAATGGTATTGAAAATGTGCATAAGGCATTTATTTTTAATTGAGTTGCAGCCATGAAGTGACTTTACTATGAACTCTTCTTGAACATTAGTTATATTTTTAATTCGGTTTTTTTTTTTTTATGGAGTTTTTTTTTTAACTTTAATTAATAATTTTATTGTTCTTCCTGCTATTGTTCGCTCTACAAACGGTATCAGGGAAGTAATATCTAATAAATTAACCTCCTGAAGCTCATATTCATTTTTCACATCTGCTACTTCAGACTCTGCTATAGCCTGATATTCTTCAGATTGATTAATAGGGTTTTCATCTTGTGAAAGATGATTAATTGTCTGTTGTTTCGGTCCGGTATACCTGGCTGTTCCACTATTTGCTCTTTTTGGTACCTGAATTTGGGCAGGGGCATTGGAATTGACTTAGTTCGGAAATGCTGTCGGTTGTCGGAATCGAGATGAACTATCAATGTCCATAGGTTGGGGTGGTTCTGATTTCACTATCGGAGTATTAGTTTGGACTTTTGGTCTGTAAAATGGTATTTTTGTCTGATCTGGGAGAGTTTTTTTCAAAACTGGGTTGGGTCTGCTGTCTCTGTTCTTAACGTTGAGTTTTTTCTTCGCGACTTTTTGCAAAACTGATGACAAATTGATAGTGTTCATCGTTAGATTCAACTTCCTGCGCCAAGGCCAAAGCCAAAGCTGATGGTAAATCTTTGGGTCTCGCAGAGAAAAGAATGTCACTAAGTGATTTCTTAGTACCTAAAATGAATACTCTGAGCGAAGCAGAGCAGCCTTTAGCTCGTCGCGCTACGAAGGATAATGTGGAATCGGGTATTCAGTTCTCGGAGCGCCCCTCTCATCGGAGGACTGGACATGCTGCAGATCACCAGCGAGTCGCACACAAGGCCGGCGCTAATTCTGCCTGGGCTACCAAGGGATTAAAGGCGGGTCACCTTCAAGGTGGCCGGAATGTTGGATCATGAATATAAGTAGTTAGCATAAGCAAAAAAAATGAAGTACTAGCCTAAGTAATGAATTGAACCTAATGTAGTAGCCTATAATGTAAACATAAAATCTCTTATACTTAGGCTAGCATGTAAGTTTGATTTGTATTCGGGAGTGCAGCGGTCACGAGCGGGCGGGCAGTTCGTATTTTCGTCTCGAATTACCCCACACACGCTGGCAAGCCTTTTCGCGATTGCTAAGTCCAATAAAAAAATTATAACGTTTAAGAACTTGCAATTTGTTTTAATTAAAGTAGTTTTCGATTTTTCAAGCTCTGAATTTTTATACTCTCTGCAAGAGTATATTGGGTTTGTGCAAAAGTATGTAACAGGCAAAAGGAGGCGTGGCAGACCCCATAAAGTATATATATTCTTGATCAGCATCACAAGCCGAGTCGATATAGCCATGTCCGTCTGTCTGTCCGTCTGACCGTCTGTCAAAAAACTGGACACACCTCGGGAAAAATTTGTGTTTTCGGCAAATATCTCAGTAACTATAGCACCTAGGATCACCAATTCTGGAACGGGAGGTTCCTAGCCACGGCATAGTTGCATTGCCATTTAAAATTTTTGGACTGCCATGCCCACTTTTCCCACATTTGATAAAAAAGTCTGGAACCTTCAATGCCGTTTTTGGCGAACTTGTTCGTACCGTACAGTATTGTAATTATATAATTCGTGTGGAGACTAACTATATTAAACTATACTGAAAGGCGCATTAAAATCGGACTATAAACAAGAAAACTAGAAGCGTTACAATATTGATAATTAAACGCAATATCAACCCATAGGTGCAAGCGAGATAGAAACACACAAGCACATGTTCGAACGGTTTCGCTGCCTGTGTATCGGCAGCGATGCCCGCGGTCGCTGGCTGCGCCGAATACACACACACATACATACATATTTGCATCACATACATATTGCCAAACGTATGTGTATTCGAATACAAACAAACAGATATGTGTTTGATTATGCTTAGATTGTTTTTGTTTCAACGTGTTTTAATGCAAGTAATTCACATTGTAATATCTCGATACCGATTTTAATAATTTAATCGGGACAAATGCAAAGAGTATTATACGGTCGGGCGCGCTCGACTGTACTTTTCTTTCTTGTTCATTAAGACAAGCAGCTATTTGTGAGTCGTATGTCATCATTGCCTTATTTATTGGTAATGTTAGTTTCTTTTCAATTTCCTGATAGTACTGGATTATTGCTAGATTATGGTTCTATTTCTATTATATGAATGGGGGTTTATCAGCGTAATTGAAATCAAGCCTGTTAATAATGGCTTTAAAATTCAACGGTGTGTCATATGTTGATAGTACCAAATCGGCAGAGCCTGACACTTTGTTCCTAAGTATACCCAATTCCATAAAATGCTTTGGGGTTCCGGGATATCTTTCATACATTTTAAATGCAGTATGCGCGACCTTTCGCCAAGAAACATAATTTTCTGACTTTCCTTCAAAAAAGGTACCGGTTTTACAAAATTTTAAGGTTTCTTCACACCGTCCATCGTCAATTAATTCTGCCTCCGGTAATTCTTCAACTACGGGTACGGACACTGAAATATTCTTAAACTCGTTTCGAATTTCTTCTACTTTTTTATCAAGTAAACGTGCTTGATTTTCGAGTGCAATGGTTACTGCGTGATCGAGCAGAGCTTTTCAATTTTCCTCACTAAATGACATTTTTGTTTTTATTTGTTCGGGCACTGATTTACTTCTTATACCTTTTTATTAAACTTTCGAATTCTGCGTCGTATTCTTCTACCTCAATTTCACTCATAAGATTTATTTTCTTTATAATTTATTTTTAGAAAAATTTTGTACGCAGATTTTCATAACTCCATTTCGTTATTTTTATTTATTATTATTTTTTTTATTAATAAGCACTCCACTTACCTTTCTTAATGTTGTGTGGTTTTATAAGTATTAAAAACTATGGTTTTTAATGTTGCTGCGTCTGTCATCCGCCTTGATGTCCGTTTGCAAGTCCAACGATGTCGATCCAACGATATTGACTTCTTGCTTCTTGTGGACAGAATAAGTAGGTTTGTACTAATTGTTGGGCGCCAGTTAATAGTTTTATTCCTTCGTTTTATTACTTGTGTTGCACAGAGTAAGAATAGCGGATAATTTCTTTACTGTTTGCTTTATTAGTCAAACTCCAACTAAAAACTGGAATACAAAATGTTCTTATTGAAAGCTAGCCCTGACCTATAATCGCTGTGTCAACGATTATGTTGAATGGATTGTATTTCGGACTCGCGACGTCGCCTGGTATGTCGACGGCGGCGCTGTGCATAATTCCCACTAAACATTGTTGCAGCTTTGCTGATCATGCAGAATTGCAAGTGTTCTCTTTCAACTGGTCGGGTGTATTAACTTCTGGTATCTTTTGTAAGTCCTTCTCCTGACAGGCTGTGTTGTTTCCAATAAATAAGCACTTTCTGAGTATCGCGTAAGATTCTTGAGTGCTCACACCAAGCTATTTAGATTCCAAGACAACTTGCATACCCTTGATGACTACTGGTAAATCAGCTTCAGTTGGTACCTCTCTTATGTCGCTTAAGGCATTGTCAGCACGTACCGGAGAATTGTCCCATTGGTCACCGACCGCTTCTACCACGATCTGATATGAAAGGCTTTCCATTTCTTTCAGCAGAAGCTCCATTTCTTTCCGGTCGAGCAAGTTTGTGTTTACGACAGACATTTTTGGCAGCTGGCATGCCCTGGTTATCTCGTTGATCTGCTTGGCCAAAATTATTAACTTCTGTAGAACAGTTGTTGCCGATTGAGTTTCTCCATCAATTGCGTTCATTCTTCCGGTGACCTCATTGAGCTTTTGTAGTGGCTGATTTCCTGTTTGCTATTACTCTTCACGTCGTCTTGTGACTGAAGAAGAGCATTCCAGTCTGAAGCGTCCGGTTAACCAGCAACCCATTTCCATGCGGATCCTATCCATTATATGGATCGTGGATTCCTCGTCGTGGTCATCCTTGTGATTCAATCTTCAGACCTCTTAAGATGATGGTCCGCCAGGGCATTGATCCTCTCGTCTTCCTCAGTCTTCTCAATGTTTCGCTGGAACTGCTCCAAGTCGAAGATATAAGCGAATTTAAATACCCCGCTTATGCGCCGCACGCCTCCGTATTGAGCGTCATATCTAAAGATGTGAAAAGCTTTCAGGTATTGGAAGACAACCACCCTAGGGAAATAAGCGTTACTTGTTATTTACTTTACTTATTCTATAGTGTAAATATTCGTGTAAGCTTTTTTTTGTGTCTTTATGTTGGTTTTTCCATTTTTTCCTTTTTTTATGGTTATTAGTGTGTTTTTTTTGTGTTCTTAAACTACAGGGAGTTTGTGAATCGTAATTAATTCTTTACTTTGGATATTATTTACTTAAAACTCTCTTTAAATTTCTTATATGATTGAGTTTTTAACGTAGTCTTCCTATTCTCCTGAACTTCCTTCCTCTGGCTTAAAACGCTGCTTCCTTCCCTTTACTCTTTATCTGGATCGACCTAGTTTTATTTGACTGGAGTTCTTCATATCCTGCCTATGTTGGAGCAGCCCTCAAATGTCTTTTTGCGTTTGTTGTTTAAAGTCCGTCAATGCATGATAATTCAGTCGGAAAGTGCGATTGGAAAAAATGTCGACTGGCTTGCGACTCGTTACTGAGTAGACAGAGTTGTTGGGAATTAAATCCTTAATTTTCAGCATACTACCTTTCTACCTGTCCATTACCTGTCACTTATTTCGGTTAATTCGGGTGCCAAATTTGTTTCTTTTACAGACTTGGCGAGAAGGGACCTGTGCCTTGATACGGCGTGCCATTTTGGAGTTTCTGTCCTCTCTAGAGTGTGTTATACGGATTTTACAACTGGTGAATGACTTTAAGCAAAAAAGTTGTAAAAACTCCATGTACGTCACGGGAATATTGATATCGTTTATTATCAACTGCTTCATTTTATATTTCTGCATTTTTATAAATTCTGCATTGAGTTACTACCCAATCGGTAATAAGCCTTGATATGCGAAACTATGTCAGATGCGTCCTGAAGAACGCTGTGGACCGTTGCCATTGACTCCGAACTATATTCCGATGCCGTTGTTATGTTTGATCCTAGGTTATTAATGTGTGATGTGATCCGAGAAAGGCCGTTAGTTTAGACGTTGACTTTCCCGGTTTGTATATCAACTCGCCATTATGTTCCTCTATGCGCGACTTCCAATGTTTAAACTTTGCATTGTAATTTCTATTACTCAAGGCAAACGTTAAGGGTTGGTGATCCGTGTATATATATTTATTGATCTCGCACCATATTACGAGCATTTCTTTCTCATTGGTGGCGTAATTTTCTTCCGTTTGTTTTAACGAACGGGAGATATATATACGGAATTCGGTCGGTATTTTCTAATTCCTGAAGACCTAGTTCATCAAGCGCAATCAGTATTTTCTTCGATTGGGAGGCTTAAATCCTTGAATTTTCTCCAGTATAAGTCGAGTGTTTTGCGCAAAGTTGGGCATGCCCATGCTAGACAATGTTGATGTTATATCAGGTACAGAGAAGGTAAATAGTGACCGCATCAAGGCGATAGAAATCTATCAACATTCGATATTGTTTTTCCATTAGCTTTTGGCTTTTTCGGGACAATCAACACTAGAAAATTGTACGAACTATCGCGTAACAACTCTTCGATTTATTTTTCTACCTCTTCCCTCATACAAGCAGGATATGGGTAGTGAAAAATCTAAAACTACTTTAATTAAAACAAATTACTTTAATTAAAACAAGTTTTTAAACGTTACAATTTATTGTTAGACTTAGCAATCGCGGAAAGGCTTTTCAGCATGTGTGTGGCTAATGCGAGACAAAATTACGAACTGATTGCCCGCTCATGAGCACTGCACTGCCGAATACAAATCAACTTACATGCTAGCTTATGTATAAGAGATTCCATGCTTACATTATAGGCTACTACACTAGGTTCAATTCATTACTTAGGCTAATACTTAATTTTCTTTGCTTATGCTAACTACTTCTATTCATGATCCAACAGGTAGCTTTTCGAAAAAATTGGTTCCGCCGTGTTCGTGCGAGGTGTTATGCTCTAACACCCGTCTGTACGGCCACTCCAGGCGAAAGAGGTTCGAAGATTTCAGAGTAATGATGAAGTAACGTATTTAGCGTGTATGGCAAGAAGTGAGTTTATGTCACGCGTAGTCTTTGCCAACAAGGGTATTTTAATTCATGGTGTTATTACGAGGAAGTCATTTCTGCCATCTATCAAAGTTTTTAAATATTTAAGGGTGTTGCTGCTAACATATTGAAAAAAACCGACTTGTAGGGCAATGGCTAATCTTGATGTTTCCTGCGGCAGATTGGACTTGAAACTGGTTTTTGGTGGGGGCTTTCGGTTATCCCAGGGCTAATAAAGTTCTTGTTCGCACTGGTCTTTATTAAACATTTTAGGTCAGCCCCGTCATTTGTTCGGGACTCTCGGGTTCTTTTGGCTGAGATGCGCAATTTAGCTCATTCGTATCCTGTTTATGATAAGTGTCTTCATACTCGTTACTCGTTGGATGGTTATACGTATCGTTAGATTGTTTCAGAGCGATATGGATCCACGTCTAAGTTGTACAATCTCTGCCCCTTGCGAAAAGAGTTGGGGTTTGAAGCTTGTGTTGCTGTTCCCTTGGGCGCAAAAACCTGACTGGTACGATTGCCTCGACTGGTTGCTTTCCAATTTGATGGCCGAAAACCCGGAGATCTTTGGGAAAACTGAGAGCTCCTTGGAGCTTAAGATTGGTTCATGTGAATAGGTGGAGGAGATCTAAGGACGCCGGGTGGTCTATAGTTAACATTAGGGGATGAAAATCTGTCGGCATATTGGGTTGGCTATTTATTTCCCTTTACATTTTACATATCTAGGCAAATAGAATATGCATCAGGCAGATTGATCGGTCTTCGCGCTATCAACCATTTTGAAATATCTCCATGTAGTCCTCTAATAAAGACGTTCTATCAAAACGCTCATTACTTCGGGAGTGTGGTTTCCATTTCTTAAGTTATTTAGGATCAAACAGATTTAATTATTGACTTGCATGTAAAAAGCGTCCAAGGGCCTTCCCTCTTAAGTCATTTAACTCCTTTGGTGCTCTAGTATGCCTTATCGGAGCTACCACGAATCTTCCGCCTAATATACAACACTATAGATCGGAATAGAGGCCTTTCCTTAATAATATCTTATTCTTTTAGTATGGCTTCCGTCCTTATAAGCTAAGACATGTAATCTTCAACCTTCCCTTTGAATTCTTTTACATAATCCGGTAAAATCGATACCTAAGTCAGCTCATAATCGTTGCGAGCCCGCGTTAAAGGCTTAAACACAAAAGCGACTGGGTTTGCGCTTTTCTTTAAAAGTGACCATTTGCTCAAGCACATTTCCTAAAGTCACCTCGAACTTGGTGAGGTTCTCTTTCATTTCTTCCATACTGATGAGAAAAACTCGGAGAAGAGGAAGCTAGTTGTTTAAAATTCTCAGTTTGTATTAACTGAAACGAGAGAGAAAAGTATAGTCGAACACGCCCGACCGTATAAAAACCTCTGCATTTTTCCCGATTAAATTATTAAAATCAGTTGAAACAAAAAAAACCAAGTATATTCAAACTTACATCTTATCTTATCTTAACATTATATGTATGTATGCATCAGAGACCTGCAACGAGTATAAAAATTTTGAGTTTACTCGAACGCTTACTCGTGATCGTTTTGTTCGAACAAATTTGATACTCGATCGCTTGTGTGCGTACCGCGGGTATACTTATACTCGTTTTACTCGAGTATATGAGTATTTTGCCGTTATACAATATGTTGTAAGCAAGCCAAACAGAAACTTATAATATTTTGCATGAAATATTCTCAGCGGTGGTACTAGACTAAATGATTTGACGGCTTTAAAGAATGTAATTTAAATACATTGACATTTAATAACAAATTAAATTATATTTTTATTATTTTGTTAATAAGTTTTTTACAGAATTAAAATGTGCCGATTTGTAGAAATCTGCATTACAATGGTATTTTGAAACCCTTTGTAACGCTCAACAGATAAACGAAGATGGACCTTTTGGAAATTCCCTTGTTTGGCCAGAGTTTGACCCTTAGAGTTTTGTAAAAGGGGTGTTTTGCATTTAGCGCAATATTTGCAACAGGTAGAAACTCTTCCGTTTGGGGTTTTCTGTCTTAAAAAAAATATAAACGAAATGCGTGGTATGCTAAACATATTAATAATTGCTCGCCCAAATACACAAAAACAAACACAAGTCTCGAAATTGTTGCGCGTGCCATCAGTGTTGCTCTCTAAATTGTTTTCCGCCAGATCTAACTTTTACTTATGTGTACATGGGAAAATCAATGCACATATATTACAATTATTTCATTTTTCATGTTACACATTATGGTTTTTAAATTTATTATTAATAAAAGAAAGAGAAATATATATTTAAACAATTTTCTTATTATTTTTCATTGAATTTAGCCTTTTCGCTTTTTTTTTCCCTAGAACTAGCATATTTTCATCTTAATAAATGACAACACTGCAAACGTCACGCAACGCAAGCGAACCAACGAACTTGATTTTTACTCGAACGTTTTGTACTGAAAAGACGGTCAGGGTAGGTTGCGTTCGAATACTCGTTTGACAACTCGAACGATCAGCAAACGATCTATGGGGCCGATCGTTTGAAGGTTAGAAAACGGACAACTGATCGTTGTGATTCGAACATTTTTCGGACAGCCCGTTGAAATACTCGTTACCCGATCGTTTGATGAAAAGTTCGAACATACTCGAGTATACTCGTTGCAGGTGTCTGGTATGCATATATGTATTTTTGTATGTATTCGGAGTCTGCCACGGTTCCTTCTCCCTTTTACATTTTTTGCACAAGCCCAATATACTCTTGCAGAGAGTCCTTTTCTTTAAATTGTTGGATATTGGATTTTGTTGAAAGAGATACTTTTTGTCTTATAGCATTTTCCTAAATTCGATTCGATTCGCTTTCGCTGACGGACGTGTTTTACATCGCTTCTATTTCATTTCAAGTTTTCCTCGCTTAATTGCTCTTATTCGTATCATATTTCTGGCTTAATTAATTTGCTACATTGTGTGCTACATCGGTTGTGTTGATACACATTGTTTTAATAAACTTTAAAGCCAATTTTTAATAATTTTGTTTTCTAAGCAACAACAATTCCACAGCCAAACATTCTGTTTACTTATTTCTGCGTTTGTTTGTCGCTGTGTAATTTGTTCTTGTAATTTTACGCCGTTGCTTGTGCTAACACTTTGTTTGTGTAAACATTCTCTCGGCGCTATCTTTGTGCTCTCTTTTATATATTACGCTCTCGTCGCGCTCTCATCTGTTTTACCGCGCTTATCTTATTTTTGGTGTTGGCCGGTTATTCCGTTTTTCTTGTTTTCGGTCGCCGCGCCCGCGCATAAGTTGTTTTTGTGCATTTACATTTATTATTGTCGTAAGTAAACATCAGTAGCTTGCACATTAACCCTAGCTTGCCTTTTTTATTTTTCAACTAACTTTTTATTTCAACAGTTCTTATTAGCTTCTATATATTCCATTTTATTACATTCATTGCTTACACTAATTACCTCCACTATGTACGTCTGTTATAGTCCAAATTGCCAGGTGCGAACAAATGTTAAGATGGGTTTTGTTTGCTGCTGGCTATGTGAAAATGTTTCACATGAAAAATGTGCAGGCCTCAACGGTCGAATTATTGACCTGATTGAGTCTAAATCAGGCTTAAAGTGGACTTGTGAAGCTTGTAGGGATGTCGAAAGAGACATTATGAGCTTCATGCGACACACTAAACGAGGCTTTGGGGATCTATTTGGCAGATTTAAAAGTTTGTCTGATAGTTTCGCAGCTTTGGATAAGGAGTTTAAAGGCCTAAATGTCTTAAATGATTCTCCAAAGCGTAAAAAGGCCAATTTTAGATTGTCGATTGGCCTTAACGAACTTTCAGTCCCTCATCACATACCCACAACGTCCGCACCTTCTCTAATACATTTTTCATCCCCTTCTCCAAATATAATTGTTAGTAGTGATGACAACTTTATCTTACCCACAGAAGTTTGACCCTTAGAGTTTTGTAAAAGGGGTGTTTTGCATTTAGCGCAATATTTGCAACAGGTAGAAACTCTTCCGTTTGGAGTTTTCTGTCTTAAAAAAATATAAACGAAATGCGTGGTATGCTAAACATATTAATAATTGCTCGCCCAAATACACAAAAACAAACACAAGTCTCGAAATTGTTGCGCGTGCCATCAGTGTTGCTCTCTAAATTGTTTTCCGCCAGATCTAACTTTTACTTATGTGTACATGGGAAAATCAATGCACATATATTACAATTATTTCATTTTTCATGTTACACATTATGGTTTTTAAATTTATTATTAATAAAAAAAAAGAAAGAGAAATATATATTTAAACAATTTTCTTATTATTTTTCATTGAATTTAGCCTTTTCGCTTTTTTTTTTCCCTAGAACTAGCATATTTTCATCTTAATAAATGACAACACTGCAAACGTCACGCAACGCAAGCGAACCAACGAACTTGATTTTTACTCGAACGTTTTGTACTGAAAAGACGGTCAGGGTAGGTTGCGTTCGAATACTCGTTTGACAACTCGAACGATCAGCAAACGATCTATGGGGCCGATCGTTTGAAGGTTAGAAAACGGACAACTGATCGTTGTGATTCGAACATTTTTCGGACAGCCCGTTGAAATACTCGTTACCCGATCGTTTGATGAAAAGTTCAAACATACTCGAGTATACTCGTTGCAGGTGTCTGGTATGCATATATGTATTTTTGTATGTATTCGGCGCGGCCAGCGCTGCCGCCACACGATCAATATTGTAACTCTTCTAGTTTTCTTGTTTATAGTCCGATTTTTGTGCAGCTTTCGGAAAAAAAATTTATATAATTAGTCTCCAATCGAATTATAAATTTCAATACTGTACGATAAGAAATAATACCTTAAAAATGACAATGATATAGAAAATTATTTTATTAATTGTGGCAGTCCAAAATTTTAATTAGCAATGCATTTATACTGTCACTTGAAACCTCAGTACCAAAATTAGTGGCCCTAGGTGCAATACTTACTGATATATTCGCTGAAATCACAAATTTTTTCCGAGGTTTGTCTAGTCTTTTGCTCATTATGGGTTTTGCATCGAAAAAAAAAGATTCTTGTATTGACTGACTAAATATGTGATCGATTGAGACCAAGCTCGAGCTTGTAGCTCTTACCATCTCTGAAATCTGATTGTTCATACGAACAGACGGACATGGCTATATCGACTCGGCTTGTGATGCTGATCAAGAATATATATACTTTATGGAGTCTGCCACGGTTCCTTCTCCCTTTTACATTTTTTGCACAAGCCCAATATACTCTTGCAGAGAGTCCTTTTCTTTAAATTGTTGGATATTGGATTTTGTTGAAAGAGATACTTTTTGTCTTATAGCATTTTCCTAAATTCGATTCGATTCGCTTTCGCTGACGGACGTGTTTTACATCGCTTCTATTTCATTTCAAGTTTTCCTCGCTTAATTGCTCTTATTCGTATCATATTTCTGGCTTAATTAATTTGCTACATTGTGTGCTACATCGGTTGTGTTGATACACATTGTTTTAATAAACTTTAAAGCCAATTTTTAATAATTTTGTTTTTCTAAGCAACAACAATTCCACAGCCAAACATTCTGTTTACTTATTTCTGCGTTTGTTTGTCGCTGTGTAATTTGTTCTTGTAATTTTACGCCGTTGCTTGTGCTAACACTTTGTTTGTGTAAACATTCTCTCGGCGCTATCTTTGTGCTCTCTTTTTATATATTACGCTCTCGTCGCGCTCTCATCTGTTTTACCGCGCTTATCTTATTTTTGGTGTTGGCCGGTTATTCCGTTTTTCTTGTTTTCGGTCGCCGCGCCCGCGCATAAGTTGTTTTTGTGCATTTACATTTATTATTGTCGTAAGTAAACATCAGTAGCTTGCACATTAACCCTAGCTTGTCTTTTTATTTTTCAACTAACTTTTTATTTCAACAGTTCTTATTAGCTTCTATATATTCCATTTTATTACATTCATTGCTTACACTAATTACCTCCACTATGTACGTCTGTTATAGTCCAAATTGCCAGGTGCGAACAAATGTTAAGATGGGTTTTGTTTGCTGCTGGCTATGTGAAAATGTTTCACATGAAAAAAATGTGCAGGCCTCAACGGTCGAATTATTGACCTGATTGAGTCTAAATCAGGCTTAAAGTGGACTTGTGAAGCTTGTAGGGATGTCGAAAGAGACATTATGAGCTTCATGCGACACACTAAACGAGGCTTTGGGGATCTATTTGGCAGATTTAAAAGTTTGTCTGATAGTTTCGCAGCTTTGGATAAGGAGTTTAAAGGCCTAAATGTCTTAAATGATTCTCCAAAGCGTAAAAAGGCCAATTTTAGATTGTCGATTGGCCTTAACGAACTTTCAGTCCCTCATCACATACCCACAACGTCCGCACCTTCTCTAATACATTTTTCATCCCCTTCTCCAAATATAATTGTTAGTAGTGATGACAACTTTATCTTACCCACAGAAGTTGTCCCCACTCCCGAAGTAATTGTTCCTGATTCATTAGTTGTCAATACTGTTGCTGTTGGCGAATCAAGCAATTTAGTTGTTCCTGATTCGTAAGTAGTCAATACTGTTGCAGTTGGTGAATCAAGCAATGAGTCTATCAGAGCTGTTGCGGAAGCTATTACAGTGTCCGATAAAAAGACTCTCGTAGGTGTTCCACCAAAGAAACAATTATTTGTTTCTAGGCTTGCCCCTGATACCACATCGGATGATGTTAAGGCCTTTATTCAGGCTAAATCTGAAGCTAATATTACGGTGGAGAAATTTAAGTTCTCATATCATCGGGAAATTTCTTCATTTAAAGTAAGTGTTCCTGCCAAATATTTTAGTACAATTTGTTGTAAAGAATTTTGGCCGGACCATTAATTAATAAAGGAATATACAGCTAAGAAAAAGAAATCGGACTCCGATTGCACTGCCGTCTAACCCTGTCCCGGCCTCTGATTCCGGAAAAAACTAACTTCCTCCCTCTCGTTTGCCTATCAAAATGTAAGAGGTCTTCTTAGTAAACTTAGTAATATGTATTTAAATAGCCTGTCTTTTTCATTTCATGTCGTGGCCTTTTCTGAGACATGGTTAAGGCCCGATGTTTTAGATTCAGAAATCCTTTTCAATAAATTCGCTATCTATAGAAAAGATCGTACATCCCACCGAGGTGGTGGTGTGCTTATTGCCGTAGATGTTAACTTATCCTCGGAAGAAGTATCAATCGATGGCTCTGTCGATATCGAATTTGTTGCTATTAAGTTATGCCTAAATAACGTTAGAGTTTTCATTACCTGCTCCTATATTCCTCCTTCTTCTGACTCTTCTCTTTATTTATTACACTTTTCTGCTATTAAATCAGTTTCATCTATGTTATCTGATCGTGACTTTCTTGTAGTTCTTGGCGATTTTAATATTGCTGGTACTACATGGATTTCGTGTCCCGACTCTGCCGTGTTGACCCCCACGACTCAGCACGATTTTCTTGATGTGCTGTTTGGAATTTCATTGCTTCAAATCAATGCTATCCCAAACTCTTTAAATAGAATGCTTGATCTGATTTTTGTTTTGGACCCTTCCTGTTTTTCTGTATCCCGCATAAAACCCTTATCAAATCCTGAAGATCCTTACCCGTGAGTTAACATTGCTCAAAAATAGAAAGTCGAAATGTTATAAGAGATTGAGGGAAACTGGCTCTTCCTTGCATTTCTCGCGATATCTATATGCTCGATCTGATTTCTATGTTTTGAATGACCGTCGTTATAAGGAATAGCTTACTGACTGTGGGCAACAGTTCAGAAGGAATCCGAGACGGTTTTATAACTTCGTTAATTCGAAGCGTAAATCATCAACGCTTCCATCTAGTGTGTTCTTTGAAAGAGAATCTGCTAATTCGGATAAGGCTATCGCCGACTTATTTGCCGATTTTTTTCAAACAACTTACAGTAAGCACGAGTATAACTGTGACTCACCCTATCCTTATCATTTAAATTCCTTCAATAGTAATTTTACACCAGTCATCACCGAAAGCTCTCTTATGTAATTTAAAGGCTACTAAATCTGTTTTTCGCCTGGTCCAGACGGAGTCCCTGGCTGTGTGCTTAAAAACTGTACAGGTCTTTTAAAGCCCTTGTATAAACTATTTACATTGTCCGTTGAAACATGCTATTTCCCTGAAGTTTGGAAATCATCTTATATCATTCCTCTTCACAAAAAAGGAAATAAATCCGATGTTTGCAACTATAGGGGTATTTCCAAATTGTCTGCTATTCCCAAGGCTTTTGAGAAATTAATAACTTCTCAACTGCAATATTTCTGTAGATCCATGATTTCAGCCTGCCAGCATGGGTTTGTGAAATATAGATCCACTACCACTAACCTGTTAGAATTTACATCATTTGCATTGAAGGGCTTTGAGAGAAAATTGCAAACTGACGTCATTTACACAGATTTCAGTAAGGCTTTCGACTCCGTTAATCACAGCCTATTAATACATAAGCTCAATCTTTTGGGTCTTTCCCATAACTTTACTATTTGGATTTCTAATAACTTGTGTTGTAGAACACAACATGTTTATTTTAAAGACACTTTGTCCAAATGCGTTCAAGTGACTTCGGGTGTTCCACAAGGAAGCCATCTCGGTCACTTGTTATTTATATTGTTCATAAATGATCTTCCATCAGAGATCAGTTACTCTCGTGTGCTTCTGTGCGGTTAGCACTTATGCGTATCTAGTAAGCTACCACACACCACTTAATTTTCCACATGTTTTAGTTAAATACTGCAAACAAGTTGCCGCAGCGGTTTTCTTTTATTTTTAGACCCCGTTCTCTAAAGTCCATCGAGTCGACTGTAAAAGACCCCGTACTCCCATAGTAGTGCATATTTGTATTCAATTTGAATTCAAATTTTCAAATGAAATTAAAAATACATAAATGCAAAAATGTTAACCAGCAGTTACGCTGAAGTCGCCGTCTTAGCGAAAGTTCAGTTCAGCGCCCTAGATGAGACGGTCAACCGACGGTAACCTGATATCTTGCACATGCTGCAAGATCAGCGTTATCACTTATGCCCAGTCGGCTCGCCGGCTGTAGTTTTGTAGCTTTAAGTACGTATATTTTGTATCTTTGTATTCCTTAGCAACTAAGTACTTTTGGTTTAGCTTACCCCCCCGCTTGCTGGTGGTTCCAAATTCAGTTTTGTTCTTACAACGAAAGCGAAAAGCTCGTTCAATAAACTCTGCTCCGGCAACAAGCCTTAAAATACTTTGAAATAATTATTTCAGCATTGCTGTGGCACAAGCCCAGTGATACGAGAGACAAGTAATCTCTCCACCATAATCATCCTAAAAAACGGAACCCTTACTCCCACATCAGTAGCTGCAGCTCTGGACAGCAACGTGGGACAACACAACTATTTAATTGGCGCCCAACTTTTAAGAACCCAACACCCAGGGTAGAAGATAAGAAGTAAATTCAAAAAACATGTAAGTGGAATGTTTAATCAGTACAGATTTAAAAATTGAATTAAATAAATTGAATGAAATAAAAACAAATAAGTGATCGTGAATCAAGCCGAATATAATATTCGTTTTCTATTATTTAAATATATTAAATTTCTGTTCAAGTAATGCCATTGCCGAATATACTTACACGGCCGTGATTTAATGTGAAGTGTCCCTAAAGAGATCGGTTACGAAAAAGCTAATGACTAGTTTTGGCCCGTATAGGGAAGTAAAGAGAGAAATAATAAGTGATAGTGAAGGCGAAAACGAGTGGGAATACGATCCGGTAGGCTTTCAACCGACAGTTAACATGGACATGAATTAAGTGCAAGCGTTAGTAGCGAATGCTGTCAGTCAGGCATTAGCGGCGCAAGAAATCAGATTTAATGAGCAGTTTAATTTGCTAAAACAAGATATTCAAAGACTAAACATAGAAGCACCTCAGGTCGAAGCATATCAGACGATTATCGTAAATCCAGACATCCAGTGCGATATAAAATTAGACATTATAAATTCAGTCCCCGAGTTCAATGGAACTCAGGATGATTATGTGGCATGAAGACAATCCACCACAGATACCTATGAACTTTTCCAGCCATTCGTGGGTAGTAGCGCGCATTACCAAGCGCTAACTATTATTCGGAACAAAATCAGAGGTACAGCAAGAGTGCTATTGGTGTCACATAACACTGTATTAAATTTTGACGCCATAATAGCAAGGTTGGACTGCACATACGCAGACAAGACGTCACTTAGGCTCTTGCGCCAGAACCTTGAAATGGTCAGGCAGGGTAATTCCGGCCTCATGGAATACTACGATGAGGTTGAACGCAGACTGACATTGGTTGCGAATAAGATCGTGATGACGCATCAAGCGGATACAGCCAGACTCCTCAACGAAGAAGTCAGACCTGATGCTTTGCATGCCTTTGTGTCAGGCCTTAAGAAATCACTGAAAGCAGTGGTATTCCCGGCCCAGCCCAGAGATTTACCATCTGCATTAGCTTCCGCCAGAGAGGCAGAAGCGAGTATAGAGCGTAGCATTTTTTCGGCCACGTATGCAAAAGCTATGGAGGACAGAGCTCAGTCAGGTGAAAATAGCAAACACCAGGCGCGCTCATACGATAAACAGGGGAAAACAATGGAGCCAAATATGGCCAAGATAGGAACCCACATTTTTTTAAAAAACCAAATAGGCAACAGCAAAGCAACAGTAATCAGAATCCTAAAGAGGATAAAAGGTCAGCACCAGAGCCAATGGATATGGGATCCGGCATGACTAAGTTTAGACAGCCTACATCATTTGGACAGAATCAAGGGTCTAACACCCAGATTGAAAACTCGCAGGCTCAAAAGAGGTAGGGTTCTGAACGGATGACGGGCCAGAGACGTCAGCGTGTGCAGAACACCATTCAGCAAGCAAACAATGACCAAGACCAGGATTATTATAGGGCAGCCGAAGCCGCGGTTGCAGAAGCCCATGATGAAGCTGAAGCAGCAAGTGACAATGACTTGGTGAATTTTTTATTGAGCGCTCCCGGTTGCCGTTCGTCGAACGACAGCTGGCTGGGAGAAAACTAAAAATATTGATTGACACATGAGCGGGCAAAAACTACATTAAGTCCATAAAGGAGCTAAAAATGTAGTCCCGGTCAGCTCCCCTTTCACGGATAGTTCCATCCATGGTTCTAACAAAGTAACCCATAAGTGTTCAATGAACATTTTCGGGAAATCAGCAAATTTTTTTTATTAGACTCCTTAACACCATTTGATGGTATTGTAGGTTCCGACTTGCTAACGCAAGTAGGAGCAACCCTAGATACCGAGAATGGTACAAGCAATCTGTATCTGAAAAGCTGCAGCATCATTATTGTGACAACGTCAATTTCACCAACGTGAATGATATTGTCGTACCGGAAGTCATAAAAGCTGAATTTAGGGGTATGATTTTGAACAGATCTAGAGCATCTACGACCTCTAACGAGGCGTTGCCGTTCAATACATCTGTTGTGGCTACGATCCATACAGAGGACGATAAGCCAGTATACTCGAAACTAAAAAAAGATATTAAAGATTTGCTACAGAATGGCATCATTAGGCCTTCAAGGTCACCCTACAATAGCCCAACATGGGCCGTTGACAAAAAGTGTATAGACGAAAGTGGGAGCAGAAATAAGCGACTGGTAATTGACTTTAGGAAACTAAATGAAAAGACCATCGTAGATAAGTATCCAATGCCCAACATATCCATGATATTGTCGAACTTGGGTAAAGCCAAATACTTTACGACATTACATCTAAAGTCCGGCTATCACGAAATTTACTTGGCAGAGCAAGATCGCGAGAAAACAGCTTTCTCCGTAAACGGCGGAAAGTATGAATTCTGCAGACTACCGTTCTGATTGAAGAATGCCGGAAGCCTCTTCCAAAGAGCGATAGACGACGTGTTGCGTGAACAAATTGGAAAATCTTGTTATGTTTACGTAGACGACGTGATAATTTTTCCTGAAAATGAAAAGGATCATGTAAAGCACATAGATTGGGTTCTAAAGAGCCTATGCGATGCCAACATGAAAGTTTCAAAAGAAATAACCCATTTTTTCAAAACGAGCGTAGAAAACTTAGGGTTCATCGTGACTCTGGGTGGCGCTAAAACAGACCCGGAAAAGGTAAGGGCTATACAAGAATATCCGGAACCGAAATCCCTGTATGAGCTTAGATCATTCCTAGGATTGGCCAGCTACTACAGATGTTTTGTTAAAGACTTTGCAGCAATTGCAAGGCCATTGAAAAATTTGTTAAAAGGAGGGAATGGGTCCGTCAGTAAACACATGTCAAAGAAAACAACCATAGATTTTGGCACTCCAGAGCAAGATGCGTTCGAAAAATTAAGGAATGTTCTAGCCTCAGAGGACGTTACTCTCAGATACCCAGATTTCAAGAAACCATTCGACTTGACGACGGATGCCTCTGCCCATGGTATTGGCGCAGTACTGTCTCAGGACAACAGACCCATAACAATGACTTCGAGATCATTAAAAGACAGTGAGTCACATTATGCCACCAACGAGAGGGAACTATTACAAGGGACATCAACATATACACAGACCACCAGCCATTAACGTTTGCGGTGTCTGATAGAAACCCCAATGCAAAGATAAAAAAGATGGAAAGCGTATATCGACGAGCATAACGTTAAGATCCACTACAAACCGGGTAAAGAAAACCACGTAGCAGACTCACTCTCGCGACAGAACGTGAATGCTCTGCAAAGTGAAGTAATATCCGACGCAGCAACAATGCATAGTGAACTATATGTAACTTATACAATAGAAGATACTGAGAAACCTTTGAATTGTTTCAGAAACCAGATAGTTTTAGAGGAATCAAGGTTTTCTCTAAAACGAAACTTCATATTCTTTGGCGAAAAAACACGCCACAAAATTCACATTACCGATAGAAATGAAATCCTAAAGGAAGTTAACGCGGTAGTTAATCCTAGTGTGGACAATGCTATACACTGTGATCTGCCGACGCTGGCATTCATCCAGCATGAGTTAGTGTACTAGCGCACTAAGTCCAAATACGACAGGCACCCGAAAAAACAAATTCTCGGAGAAACACCAACACCACCATTTCCAGGCGAGCGGTTGCACATTGACATTTTCTAGACCGATAAGAAACAATTTCTGACATGTGTCGATAAGTTTTCTAAATTCGCAATAGTGCAACCAATAATAGCACTTACCACTACAGACGTGAAATTATGAACTTTTTTCACAAAACAAAGGTTGTGTATTGTGATAATGAGGCAGCATTTAATTCCGAAACCATAACGTCACTGTTAAAGAACAACTTTGGGATCGATGTGGTAAATGCGCCACCATTACATAGTACTTCTAATGGCCAAGGGGAACGATTCCACAGCACGTTGTCGGAAATTGCTAGATGCATTAAATTGGAAAGAAATATCGACGATACGATCGAAGTTATCCTACTTGCAACTCTAGAGTACAACCGTTCACTGCATTCAGTGACAGGCAAGAAACCGATAGAAGTGATACATTCATCGACTGGTGAATTTAGGGAAGCTATAAGAGCAAAGATTGAGAAAACTCAACAGATTCAAGTGGACAGAAACAATCCACACTGGCAAAACAGGATATTTGAGGTAGGAGAAAAAGTCTTCATCAAATCCAACAAGAGACTTGGAAACAAGCTTACCCCCTTGTGCTCAGAAGCAGTAATACAAGCAGACCTAGGAACGTCTGTACTCATTAAGGAGAGGGTGGTCCACAAGGACAACATAAAATAGGAATTAGATTAGCGATTATAAATTAGTACTAGGACTAAGAAACACAGTAGGGTTAATCCAATTTTATATTTTTTTTTGCAGGCTTATTTGGTCGATTTTATCCCTAATAAGTATAATAAACGCTCGGATCACCGACTATTCTCATTCAAATTGCATACCCATAGTAGATGGAAATGTAATGATTTGGGAACAACATGACTATGCTCTACACTCAAGTAATTTGACCGAATTTTTAAATATGATAGAAGAAACAGAAAAATTGTCCGAGTACTTTCCCAAGTCTCATATGAGAAAACTATTGGAGGTAGATGTTAACCATACTAGAAGTCTTTTGTCCGTTTTAGAGGTGCACCACCGAATTGACAGAAGCTTGGATTTTCTTGGGACAGCACTTAAGGTTGTGGCCGGCACACCGGACGCTAAAGATTTAGAAAAGATCAGAATGACCGAAAGAAGATTAATCGAATCAAACAACAAACAGGTAGTAATAAACACAGAAACCCAGAAGCAGATAAATCAACTAACCGATACAGTAAATAAGATAATTACAGCAAAGAAGAATGATCTAATAGACACGCCACATTTGTACGAGGCATTATTGGCCAGAAATGGAATGTTAATAAATGAAATCCAAAATTTAATGCTCACGATCACTCTTGCAAAAGCCAACATAATAAGCCCAACAATCTTTGATCACGATGATTTAAAATCTGTGCTTATCAAACATCCCGCAGAAGTTCCTATAGCTAGCCTGATGTAGACATCTAATATTAAGATTTTCCAGTCCGAAAATATTGTCCCCATATGTAGAAAGGTCAACATTCTCCTGGTGTCCCAAGAGCACACTGTACTTCAGCTTCAAGATGACACCGTAGTTGAATGCGACAACGACGTTTTAGCGGTAACAAGCTGCGCCACAACAACATACGCCTCGATCTGCAAGTTGGCAACGCATGACACCTGCGCACGCGAATTGCATGCTGGAAGCACAGCACATTGTAACACGCAACCTAGTCACCTGGAGCGTATTACAATTGTAGATGACGGCATCATGGTCTTAAACGCGAGTCCTGCCAGTATCAGCACCGATGACGGCGCAACAGTATCAGTCAACGGTACTTTCCTCATCGTGTTCGAGCGCGTAGCTGTCATAAATGGAACAAAGTATGTGAACCGGAGCGAAATCATAAACAAGGCGCCGGGCATAGCAGCTTCGCCGGTACTGAAGATCATTGGCCACGACCCAGTCCTGAGCATGCCTTTACTACAAAGGATGAACAACCACAACCTACATATCATCCAAGAACTTCAGGAAGAGGTAATATCGGCCGGGTCGCCTAAGGCATGGTTTGCTGCCGCAGTTGGGTTCAGCCTGAGTCTCAGCGGATCCATTCTCCTCTACCAGAGTTTGAGAAGAAGACGAGCCTCACAGAAGATACAGGCAATCGTGGACAGCTATAAGATGAACGGGGACGGTCATACTTCTGAGGGGGAGTAGTTAACGAAATGCGAAAATGTTAGCCAGCAGTTACGCTGAAGTCACCGTCTCAGCGAAAGTTCAGTTCAGCGCCCTAGATGCGACGGTCAACCGACGGTAACCTGATATCTTGCACATGCTGCAAGATCAGCGTTATCACTTATGCCCAGTCGGCTCGCCGGCTGTAGTTTTGTAGCTTTAAGTACGTATATTTTGTATCTTTGTATTCCTTAGCAACTAAGTACTTTTGGTTTAGCTTACGCCCCAGCTTGCTGGTCGTTCCAAATTCAGTTTTGTTCTTACAACGAAAGCGAAAAGCTCGTTCAATAAACTCTGCCCCGCAACTAGCCGTAAAATACTTTGAAATAATTATTTCTGCATTGCTGTGGCACAAGCCCAGTGATATGAGAGACAAGTAATCTCTCCACCATAATCATCCTAAAAAACGGAACCCTTACTCCCACATCAACGGCTGCAGCTCTGGACAGCAACGTGGGACAACACAACTATTTAATTTATATGCGGCGCCGCCAGCGTCTGCCGGCAGCACTGTCGCCACACAAGCATCGAGAACGTTCGTACATGTGTGCAGTTAAATAACAAAATTTAGAACGTAATTGCTCTTTTGTTAAAGGTAGGATTTTGATGCCACTTTCAGAATAGTTTGATTTGATATGTCTCTATACGAATGTTGAATTACAACACTGTACTATATGAACAAATGCCGTAAAAACGGCATTGAAGTTTTTAGCTCTTATGAGAAAAGGGGGCGTGGGAGCTCAAAATTTGTAATGGCATTGCATTAAGGCTGTCCCTAGGAACCTGCATACTAGAAATGGTGTTCCTAAGTACCATAGTTACTGAGTTATTGGCCTAAAAAATTTTGTTTAAGCTGTGTCTGGTTTTTTGCTCATTGCGGTGGCGGTAAGTGGCGTGTAAACAATTTGAAATAAACTTGATCTTATTCTAGCTTTGGTAGTTTAAAAGATCCAGGTGTTCATACGGACAGACGGACAGACGGAAATGGCTATATGGCTATATATCGATATAGACCCCTCTACTCTTTTTTAGAGTATGGGGTCTAATTACCACTATTAATTCGAACGTTGCGTTTAACGTTGATTAACTATCATACTTAAAGCAAAAATTGATTCGACATTGATTTCAATAAACTTTTGCAGTGGTCTTGAGATGATGAGTCCCACATCTCTTGCAACTTAATTTTTAAGTCAGAAATGTTCCTTTGTGGCTCATTTCGAAGCTTTCTTTTCATTAGCCACCAAATATTTTCAATTGGGCTTAGATTTGGGCTACTGGAAGGCCCATCTAAAACCTGCCAAATTTTTGGTTCGTTTGGCTGTGTGCGCTGATGCTCCGTCCTGCTGAAAAGTGAATTCAGCAAACTATCTTCTAAGATATTAATGTATTTTTCTGCATTAACCGTCCTTTCAACGAAATTCAGCTTTCCCAATCCTTTGGCAGACATACATCCCCATACCATAGTGCTGGCAGGACATTTTACTGTTCTTTTAAGTCAGTCTTTATGGGATGTTTCTGTCCTCTTACGGATGACGCGTTTTCTCTTATAGCCGACACTAACTTCAAATTTAGATTTATCGCTAAATATGATGGTATCCCATAGCGTTTGAGTCAAAGACATCCTTTCGCGAGCCCATTGCAAACGCTTCTTTTTTTGATGAAGTGTAAGCTAGGGTTTTTCCTTGGCCTACATACATACGAGAAAGATAAGTTATTGGATACGATGCATAGGTAATAACCATACATATTTTATATAAACCATATCCAATATATTTTATATGCAGGCGCGTCCATTCTCGCTTGAAAGTTTTGCCAATTTTCTGAGACCACTCAGAAGAGAAATTTCTTAAAGATTGTCGACGATCAACCTTAACAATTTTGGTCAGTTGTCTTTTGTCGCGGGGTGTTATAGCTGAGTTTGGCCTCTATATGCAACAGTTTTTTCAATATTTCCATTTTTTTTTTTTTATTTTTATCACCCCATGCACAGACAATTTAGACCAATTTTTTTGCTTAATGATCTCCGTAAGTGTCTTCCCAGATTTAAAATAATCACTAATTAATACTCTGATTTCTTTGCAAATAGGCTTTCCACGCACCATCGTTGCTAAACACTCACTGATCAATCAATCGCGGACTCACTTTGCAAACGGACGTGTTTTTTTCTTCCTCGTTTAATAGTAACTTCTCGTCGCTTTTTTCATATTTGAAATCAATTCAAGTAAATTATATCACTGTTAATACTTTGTGTCATACACCGGCTGTGTAAACGCAAAGCTTATACATACTCACAATCATATCTTATAATTTGCTTGCATTATTCACCAAAACAAAATTTAGCCAAAGCAAGTTGTTTGTTTATTTGTGCACTTGCTATCCCGCGAACTAAGTTTTGCTGGTGTTGGCTTTACCTAATCTTCGACGATAAAATTTTCGTTTGCCGCGCAAAGAATTTTGCTTTTCTAAGTACCCTGTATTTCTGCTCTATCTTAGCATCTGTTTACTTAACACTTGTGTATATCCGTCATTCTTTTTAACACTCTATACATATTTCAAATTTTTTAAATTTTTCTATTTTATATTTTTTTGCAGTATAATCTTTTACATTTGTTGTTGTTTACATTTAATTTTGTACCATTATAAATGTCTGCTACAATAAAAACTGCCAGTTGCGAACCAATGTAAAAGTGGGTATCGTTTGCTGCTGGCTGTGTGATAAAGTATCACACGAAAAATGTGCTGGCCTTAACGGCCGTATTATCGACCTGATTAACTCCAATTCAGGTATAAAAGGAACATGTGAGTCTTGCAGGGCTTCATGAGGCAAACAAAAAGAGGCTTTGGGGAACTATTTGACAGATTTAAGAACCTGTTTGATAGTTTTACCTCGTTGGATAAAGATTTCAAAAGTATGAACCTTTTGAATGATTCTCAAAAGAGGAAAAGGGCCAATTTTAGGTTGTCAATTGGTCCAAATGAACTTTTGGTTCCTCCTCATATTTCCATTAAATCTGATCCGTCTTTAATAAATCTTTCTTCCCCATCTCCAACTAGTATTGTCAGTAGGAATGATAATTTTACTTCCCCCACAGAAGTTATTCCTACGGACACCGAGCCAGTCCTCGATACAGTTGATGTCAATGCAGTCGTTGTTGATCAACATACCAGTGATGACATTTCGACTGTATCAACTAGTCAATCTACCAGTGTTTTAAGTTCAAAAGACGATATAGCAGTGGTAGATAATAACATTACTCTCATAGGTATCCCACCGAAAAAACAAATCTTTGTTTCAAGGCTAGCCCCTGATACTACATCTGATGATGTCAAGGTTTTTATACAGGCCAAATCTGTAGCCAACATTACCGTAGAAAAATTCAAATTTTTTTATGCTCGGGAGATTTCTTCATTCAAAATAAGTGTTCCGGCCGAACAATTTAACAAAATATGCCGTCAAGATTTCTGGCCGGACCACTTAGTGGTGAAAGAATATACTGCCAAAAAAAGAAATCGGATTCCGATTGCTCTACCTTCACTATCATCTTCTAACCAATCCGCTACCAGCTACTGATAGCTGGTATTGCTGATCTTTCCTCTGAATCAGTTAATCTTAATATTTCTACTGATTTAGAATTTATTGCTATAAATATTAATATTTTCAATATCTCCATTTTTATTACTTGCTCCTATATTCCTCCTTCTTCTGATAGTTATGTTTATTTTGAAAATTTCTTAGGTATCAAATCTGTTTCTTTCATAACTTCCGATCGAATATCCTCGGTGTTCTGGGTGATTTTAACTTTGCAGTAACTACTTGGTTATCCACTCCAGGCTCTGCTTTATTGACTCCCACGACGCAGAATGATTTCTTTGATCTTTTATTTGGGAATTCTCTATCTCAAATAAATGGCATTCCCAATTCTTTAAATAAGATGCTTGATCTTATTTTTGTCTTAGATCGATCATATTCATCTGTTTCCCGTATTGCTCCCCTTTCTATCCCGGAATATTCATATCTTCCGACTTTGGAATTGATCATGGAATTGTCCACCCACATGGGAAAGTCCAGCTTGAGACCCAGAAAGCGTATTCGCCAGTTTCGGAAGGCTGATTTTAACAAGTTAAATCAGCTTCAATCCGAAACTGACTGGTCATGGCTTTTAAAGTGCAGGTATATGGATGAAGCAGTCGCATATTTTTTATCTTATTCTAAATAATTTATTTGAACTTTGTGTTCCATCTTGTGTTCCAAGTATCTCTAAAAAACCTATTTGGCTTACACGTGAATTAACACGGTTAAAAAACATTAAATCTAAATTTTATAAGAAATTTAGGGAAACTGGCTTTTGTAATTGTAATTGCTCGATCTGATTTCTCTGCATTGAACAGCCTATGCTATCGGAATTACCTTAGAAGCTGTGGTCAACAGTTTCGAGGTAATCCAAAACTTTTTTATAACTTCGTTAATGCGAAGCGCAAATCATCAACACTTCCTTCCTCAATGGTCTTTGAAAATAAGACTGCTAACTCTGATCAGGCTATAGCCGATTTATTTGCTGATTTTTTCCAATCAACTTATTGCATTCATCAAAATAATCTGAACTTGCCTTATCCTTACCGTGTAAATGCTTCTAATTGTAATTTTAGGCCATTGATCACTGAAGAATCGCTTTTGAGTGATCTAAATGCTGTTAAACCTGTCCTTTCCCTGGGTCCGTATGGGGTTTCTGGTTGCGTGATCAGAAACTGTGCCGACGGACTATTGAACCCTTTGTATACTCTATTTAAATTGTCTGTTGAGTCGTGCTGCTTTCCTCACATTTGGAAAGCATTTTTTATTATTCCCCTTCATAAAATGGGTACTAAATCTAACACTTGTAGCTATAGGGGTAACTCAAAGTTGTCTGCAATTCCTAAAACTTTTGAGAAATTAAAAACTTCTCAGTTGCAACATCTTTGTAGATCTATTGTTTCACCTGGCCAGCACGGGTTGCTTATTGTGGGCGAATGGGGCGTGGCATCGAAAAAAAAAGATTCTTGTATTGACTGACTAAATATGTGATAGTTTGACACCAAGCTCGAACTTGTAGCTCTTACCATCTCTGAAATCTGTTTGTTCATACGGACAGACAGACAGACGGACAGACGGACATGGCTATATCCACTCGGCTTGTGATGCTGATCAAGAATATATATACTTTATGGGGTCTGCCACGCCTCCTTCTGCCTGTTACATACTTTTGCACAAACCCAATATACTCTTGCAGAGAGTATAAAAAATCCTGTTCGAATTGTTAGTGGTTGTGGCTCGTATAATGATTTTGCAATGCTTTTAAATTTATTCGTCGCATTAAGGCGAACGGCACTACCGCAGCGGGTTAATCACTTGATTTTTGTTTCGTTGCATTTTGATTAATTCTTTTTATACACCGCACACTTTAATTTTTTCACTTGCCACTTTTTATAACTAATTGTTTTACAAAATTTAATATTAATTTTTTTAATTTTATATTTAAGAACTGAAATAGGGGATCTGCTCGGGCGCCAGTTTAGCCTATCTGTATCCGGCTGGATACAGAAGGCGATATTACCTAGTAAATAACGTTGGTGATTTAGATGTACATCATTCCAATAGATCAGGTAGGTAGGATTATTCCCTCTGAGCTTTAAAATAATAAATTCCTTGATTAAGTTGTTGATTTGGTTTGTTAATTCTTTATAGTTTAAATGAGAGAACGACTCGACGAGTTCTGCCCTAGCCGGCCTGCTTGGGTTTGCATAACACTTCACATCCGCAAGCGTCAACGTCGACGCTTCACTTGCTGTCGGAGTCAGCAACCTGGCACCAGTCGTTGTTATACTCTCTGCAAGAGTATATTGGGAAGGCGTTGCAGACCCGATATAGTATTTATATTCTTGATCAGCATTCTTAGCCGAGTCGATAAGGCCATGTCAGTCTGTCTGTCCGTCCATATGAACAAACAGATTTCAGAGATTGTATGAGCTACAAGCTCGAACTTAGTCTCAATCAATCCATAATGTATATTTTGGGGTTTTTCAGGAATACTACAACTTTCAGCCGTTTCTGAGATATCAATACAAAAAAACTCCAAAGTGTTCAGATCTGATACCAACAGATGTTTAAAGTTAAATATTATTTGTAACAATTCCTAAGCAAATTTAATTTTTTTATTCCTTCCGATGCAATATCTTCCTTTAATAAATGGGTTTTTAAAAAAAAATGTTAAAATATTTATTTGTGTTCTTTCAGGCAAGTAATATTGCGAGCAGTTCAAACGGATCGGAATTTTTGGTGCGTTGGACGCAAAATTGTGGCAGCGATTTGGGATGCACATGCCCGTATTTACCATGGCTATGAAGTCATAGGCTTAAATAATATCCCTCAAGAAGGGCCTGCGCTTATTGTTTATTATCACGGCGCCATTCCTATTGATATGTATTATTTGAATTCACGGATGTTGATCCAGCGAGAACGCCTTATCTATACGATTGGTGACAGGTTTCTATTTAAATTGCCTGGCTGGGGTACAATCTCGGAAGCATTTCATATCAGCCCCGGTACTGTTCAATCATGTGTGAGCATTTTGCGTGATGGAAATCTGTTGGCTATTTCGCCAGGTGGCGTATACGAGGCACAGTTCGGAGATCATTACTATGAGTTGCTTTGGCGTAATCGTATAGGCTTCGCAAAAGTGGCTCAAGAGGCTAAAGTGGCTATTATTCCCTGTTTTACGCAGAATTTGCGTGAAGGCTTTCGTCAGGTGGGCATTTTTCGCAAGTTCTTTATGCGGCTATATAATAAAGTTCGCATACCTGTCTATCCCATCTACGGCGGATTTCCTGTTAAGTTTCGTACATATTTAGGCACACCTATCGATTACGATGAAAACCTGACACCACAAGACCTTCAAGTAAAGGTGAGATTTACATCTAACACAAATAAGCACATAATTAGCCTTTCTTGTTTTTATATTTTGAATATAAAGGTTGCCACAGCTATTGAAGCTCTTATCAACAAACATCAACGATTGCCTGGTAGCATACTTATGGCGCTATTAGACCGACTGCCATCATTTAAAGGTCAACGAAATCAAATAAATTGTGTATCTAACATAAACAAAATTAAAACGAAGAAAAAAAAATAAGAGTTTTTCGTATTTTTACATGATTTGATTTATAGATTTTTTTTTTTTAAGAAAGAAACAAAGCGAAAAGTTTTTCATACCCTTTCATAATCTGAGCTTAATCTTGACAGATTGTTCCTATAATACTTATGCAATATGGAAATCTGCGTAAAGTCTGTCTCCTTTTTAGATTTTTATACTCTCTGCAAGAGTATATTGGGTTTGTGAAAAGTATGTAACAGGCAGGAGGCGTGGCCGACCCCATAAAGTATATATATTCTTGATCAGCATCACAAGCCGAGTCGATATAGCCATGTCAGTCTGTCCGTATGAACAAACAGATTTCAGAGTTTGTAAGAGCTACAAGTTCGAGCTTGGTGTCAAACGATCACATATTTAGTCAGTCAATACAAGAATCTTTTTTTTTCGATGCCACGCCCCATTCGCCCACAATAAGCAAAAAACTGGACACACCTCGGAAAAAATTGGTGTTTTCGACAAATATCTCAGTAACTATGGCACTTAGGAACACCAATTTGGGCGACACAATTTCTAGCGACAGCATAGTTGCGTTGCCATTTAAAATTTGGACTGCCACGCCCACTTTTCCCACATTTGATAAAATAGTCTTCAAACTTCAATGCCCTTTTTAGCGAACTTGTTCTTATCGTACAGTATTGTAGTTTATATTTCTATAACTATATTAAACTATCCTGAAAGGCACATTAAAATCGGACTATAAACAAGAAAACTAGAAGCGTTACAATATTGATAATTAAATACAATATCAATCCATTGGTGCAAGCGAGATAGAAACACACAAGCACATGTTCCAATGTTTTCTCTGCCTGTGTAATGGCGGCGCCGAATACACACATGCATACATATATGCATACATATAATGTCAAAAGTATGTGGATTCGCATACAAACAAACATTGTATGTCTGATTATGCTTAGATTGTTTTTGTTTCAGCGTGTTTGGCTAATGCGAGACGAAATTACGATCTGATTGCCCGCTCATGACCGCTGCACTGCCGAATACAAATCAACTTACATGCTAGCTTAAGTATAAGAGATTTTATGCTTACATTATAGGCTACTACATTAGGTACAATTCATTACTTAGGCTAATACTTCAATTTCTTTTGCTTATGCTAACTACTTATATTCATGATCCAACATTCCGGCCACCTTGAAGGGATCGCTTTCAATACCTTGGTAGCCCCGGCAGCCCAAGATGCCGACCAATCGGAATCTTGCTTGCCCCTTGTGTGCGACTCGCTGCTGACCTGCAGCATGTCCAGTCTTCCAATGAGGGGGGCGCTCCGAGCAGAAGGTTTCTCTGCTTCCGGCAGAATGAGTCCAGGAACTCCTTCGCCTTCTCCGGGTAACGCCGGACTGGTGGTCCACGTCGAGCGAATAAGCTGTTCAATGTGAAAAAAAGCATTAAAGTGCACGTTTTCTATACATTCAAGAGGAACAGCCTTTGATGCAAAACACATGAACACCGCAATTAACACATTTGCGGGGCTCGACCTCTTATCCACATGAAGCCAATCAAACGGACACCTTCACATATTAAAGAGATTCGTCTTCAAAAATCGTCTGACTTTTTAATATATAGAGTCAGCGATGGCAAACTTGCTAAACAAATGAGCAACGAGAATTCTTTTACACCTTGAGGCCAATGTCTTTTAAAATTGCAACGAAACCAAACGAACTGAACGAGTTTCTGAACGTCACACCTTGACGACAAATCGGCTGGATTTGATAATGTTGGTCCATCTCTCCAAGATACTTTATTGGCCATTTCTAAGAGGCCTGCAACTCGATTGGCTACAAATGTTGCTAGTAATGAAGGGGAAGTTTTTATACAATGTAGTGCGGTTTCTGAATCATTCGAGAAACTCGCACTCTCGATTCGACATCGGTCCAAAATATACGCGAAAGTTTCAAACAACGCTTTTCGCTTGGTGGGACTAAGTTTGGCGAAACTACCAACCAAGTGATACCGAAAGGTATCCAACCCCATGCCAAGCGATCTTGTCGAATCGGCATCATTAGAAATACAAATTTTCTCACTTCCATGGTTTGAAAACCATTTTGCCAATTGAAAATCGCCCGTATTGATATCTGCCGTGAGGGCAGGTCGGTTCTGACGGAACCTATAAAGTAAACGACGTGCATAGCAGGTCGCTCCAGTAATTCCTTCAGTGAGTGTGACGGAGTTTTCATACACGACGCGTCCACTGTTACTCGAAGTTTGGTGGAGCTGCTTTCAGATCTCAGGACGCACTGGTCTGAAAGAGTGTAACGTGGTCCTGGTGGGACTTCTGTATCTGTGAACATACGACCAAGGTCAAGATTCACGTTCATGAAATTGAAATATACATCGTGGAGTTCCAAGTTCATGGGAACTACATGCCTTTTGATAATTTGTGACGATTTCAGCTCTTTGCGATCCAAGTGTCCAAGTGTCGACAATTCACGAACGCTGTCCCGAAAGCTTTGATTGCAAACAATGTGCTCCGCAGAATAATTTGCCGAAACACTTGTCTCTGGGACAGCCTTATAGCATCGATCTACACTGGCATCAAGTCGAACATCTCTATGTTGCGTCATTGAGCAGCATACTGGGCTCTTGATATGCATTTTCTTGCACCGCCCTGATACCACCCAACCAAACAACGTCCTTTGAAGCAACGGACCACCCTTCGCCAATCGAATTTCTCCGTTACCAAGCATTTCGAAAAATTAGTCGGCTCCCAGAAGCATATCTATTTGCTGGGATTTATAGAATTCAGGGTCAGCCAGGTCGATGTTTGCTGGAATCTTCCACCGATTAATGGGAAGATCACAATCTGGCTGCCTGCTACAAATTGATTTCAGCACCCAAAACTCGGCACTGAACTGATGTCTTGATACACGAGACGAAACTATTGTCGCTACTTTGCATTTTCCAATCAAACTCGACTGTCCAACCGACTTTACGGTTAAGCTCTTGCTCTTGCGTTGAAGCCGCAAGGCCTGAGCCAGACTTTCCGTCATAAAGTTCACTTGAGAACCTGAATCTAATAACGCTCTAGCGCTCCGATTCTGACCGAATCTGTCTTTGACTGTCACAAGCGTGGTTGCCAGGAGCACCTGCTCGACTTCGCTATCCACATGATTAACCTGAGCAGGATGAGCGGACACTTGCTGTTCTGCGGCTGCGAACCTATGAAGGACAGCATTGTTAGACCGAGAACATACTCTACACTTTGACGCAGTGCAGTTGGACACTCTGTGTCCCGAATGTAAACAATTTCGTCAACTGGCAATGCTGCGAACCCTTGGCAGTTTCCAATCATATGGTTGGCACTGCAAAAGTTGCATTTGGGTTGCACTTCTTTCTCGACATTCGTACATGCAAATGACGATTTTCTTGCATGTTCCTTGTCGGATTTCTGCTTCATCCTGGACTTTGAACTTTCTTCAGCAGATAAGTGCTGGTATCGCCTGTTCAAAGCCACAACGCAATCGGCCCATTTCGGCAATGTGTTATAGTCAAGTTGCTCCACATACTTCGATTTATGAGGATCCACCTTTGACATAACTATGTGGATTAAAATTGCGTTAAGCTATTAAGTCCAAGCTATAAATTGTCTGTATTCCGAGTGTTTACCAGTAAATTTGGGCAACTATAGTTTGGGCAAGTGAGAATGGTGAGAAGGCTGAGGCACGATTTCTGCTGCCTGATGCGCACTTAGGACTGACATGTATGAAGACCGTGCCAAAATACATGTTTCCTCAAGCATTGCACGGTTAGTAGTAGTCAGGATCTATTGCATCGATCTCTGACTGCAGATCCATAGCTTTGGAAATGTATGAATTTAGTATATCTAGCCGGCACTGAATCTCAAATTTACTTGGAGTCACCATTTTATTAATGAGTGAACTCCTTTGACGCTCGATGTCGCTCTATACATTTTCCAATTTAACAAATAATTGACTTAAATGAGCACTAAGACAAGTTTCCGCGTCACCCAGCACGGTTTCATTAGGGTCTGTTTTGTGTGCCATATTGACTAATTAAAATTTGATTCTATTCGAATGCACGTAAGTGTACTATACCCAACAATAATAAGGCGATCAAATAACTTGGCTGAGGAAAATAATCAAATGTTTAAAGCTAATTAGTTGACTAACAACAGTTGTCGATCAATATAATTTAAGAAAATCAGAAGATTAAAGATAATCAGCTGGCTAACTAAACTTCTCGCATGTAAAAAGAATACCAACAACTAACCAGACGCAAGCGTATGCAGATAAGCGCCGACAGTTGTCAACATCAACAAAACAACAGCAAACGCACCAGCGCAACAATAATCAGCTGATTAGCGATATTCGAATTATTCGACTGCACAATGTAAATAAAAACAAACAACAGCGCATGCGCAGGTAGACAAACGATGCGATCTACCAACAACAACAGCACATGCGTAGGCAATGATGCGATCTACCAACAACAACTAAAAGGCGTTCCGTTTATCAGCGTACGTTTGTATGTTTGCTAGCTTGTATGTTTGTATGTACGCAGCGTTGACACAAACATAGTAAAACAAAATCAAAGCAAAGCAGAATCGAAGTAAATCATTAACAAAGTACAAGTTAACTACCGCAAGCCAAAATCCAAAAGCTGTGTGTATGTAAACGCGCACTGCGCTTTACTTATGTGCAAAGAACAAAGGTAAAAAAACCCACCACTGAACATATGTAGATATTGGCGAATAGTGAAATTAAAGAGGAACGGCTAATGTTGATGTGCAAAATAAATATGTTTATTTGCACTAGTTAAGTGTTTTGTTTTATTTATGTATGTTTATTTGATTCAATTTGTGGGTTTTTTGCTTCAAATTGCTTTTCAAGAAATCGCAATGTCTCTGTTGTGCAACAAATGGAGCAGTACTTTAATAGTAAGTTCAAATGTGATATGTGCCGCTTCTATGCTTGCACTTTCTATATTCTCCTGCGCTGACTCGTTTGAGCACTGTTACCTGATCAACAGAAGAGTCACTCTTGGGCTCAATTCTTGGATTATCACTACGACGATTATGTGTAGACTCAAGTGTCTTCAACTCCTGGCTGTTCTAATCCAAACTTCCAAAAACGCCAACAGCACCACTGAAAATCCAAAATCCAAGTTTATCGAAACCGACACACACCGCAAACCAAGCCTTGAAATGTCTTATAGACCAACAAACGCGATTGAAAGTCCCTTCTCGGGCGCCAATGAATAATCGAAAACTACTTTAATTAAACAAATTGCAAGTTCTTAAACATTACAATTTATTTCTTGGACTTGGCAATCGCGGAAAGGCTTGGCAGCGTGTGTGTGGCTAATGCGAGATAAAATTACGAACTGATTGCCCGCTCATGACCGCTGCACTGCCGAATACAAATCAACTTACATGCTAGCTTAAGTATAAGAGATTTTATGCTTACATTATAGGCTACTACATTAGGTACAATTCATTATTTAGGCTAATACTTCAAGTAAGTAGTTTTGCTTATGCTAACTACTTATATTCATGATCCAACAGTATTATTCGGTCGGACGTGCTCGACTGTACTTTTCTTTCTTGTTACTCAAAATGTTGTGCATGAGTAAGACCGCCACCCCATTTTCTGTGGGTATGAATTGAGTAAAACAAACCACCGTCCCGTGCAGTTCTCTGGTATTTACATATATGCATGTATTTTTCGTTTCATGCTTTTTAAAAAGATTTTGTTTTCACTAAGACCACACACCATGGCCAACACATAGAAAACAACAGATTTTATAAACTTTTACAACAAATCTTGAAAGAATTTTCATCCTCTCGATCACTTACCGATCTTGAAATCCAACATCCTTTTTCGACTCTACGACCACCTGCTGCTATGTAATATTCCCTTTCATAATCCCCCTATCCATATTTCATGCAATGGGCGTTTGCCCTTGGCCTCTATTCTCTCCCTCTTCTATTCCTCTCGTTTTTCCACTCTTAAAACTACCCCTGCCTATCGTTTGCGACCGAGCTCTATTTTCTGCAGGTGGTGTTGCTGGTTATGCCCAGCTTATTGTTTGTGCAGCCGCTATGAAGTGACCGGTGAGTATTGCGCTTGTTGGTTCTATCAAGACTCAAGTGTTCACTTCTGTGGCCAGGCAGTTTAACGCCGGTCTTTGCTTGGATGTCTGTCTCGTTTCCAGGTATGCCTTGGTGTCTTGGAACCCAATAAATGTGTATGGTACATAGTTAATCATAGTTCAATGGCTCCCTGCTCAACTTGACAGTTTTGGAACTTAGTGCAGACGACATCATAGATTTTTTGGTTTGGTTAGTGTTTTTCTGGTGTTTCCTAACCCTTGCAACAAATGTTGGACCAACGTTTCTTAATGTTTTTAATTTTTTAATACTTCCCCAGTTAGTCAATTAATTAAACTTAAATTTAAACAAGAAAGAATTCTATAGTCGCCTCGCGACTTTAGGATACCCGTTACTCAGTTTCAATTTGTTATTAACAATGGTGATGGATATAATAGCTTGGCAAACACAGAACATTTTCATAGAAATTCATGTTTAGAGCTTATTTTCGACCGATCGTTCCTATGGAAGCTATACAATATAGTTGTCCGATTTGTATCAGAATATATATATTATTGGCAGATGAATTCTGTGTGCGTTTGATCAATATTTCTTAGTTAACGGAAAAGTTTTCCATATTAACTCATATTTAGAGCATATTTTTGACCGACCGGCCCTATTGGAGCTATACGATATAGTTGTCCGATTTGGATCAAACTTGGTCAGTACATATATATTATTGGCAGATGTATTCTGTGTGAGTTTGGTAAATATAGCTTAGTTAACGCAAAAGTTTTTCATACTTATTCATATTTGGAGCGTGTTATAGACTGATCGGCCCTGTGGGAGCTATACGATATAGTTGTCCGATTTGGATCAAACTTGGTCAGTATATATAATAAGATATTTCGACACTTGGTTTATTAAAAACAAGAAAGAAAAGTACAGTCGAGCGCGCCCGACCGTATAATACTCTCTGCATTTGTCCCGATTAAATTATTAAAATCGGTATCGAGATATTACAATGTGAATTACTTGCATTAAAACACGTTGAAACAAAAACAATCTAAGCATAATCAAACACACATCTGTTTGTTTGTATTCGAATACACATACGTTTGGCAATATGTATATGATGCAAATATGTATGTATGTATGTGTGTATTCGGCGCAGCCAGCGACCGCGGGCAGCGCTGCCGACACACAGGCAGCGAAAACGTTCGAACATGTGCTTGTGTGTTTCTATCTCGCTTGCACCAATGGGTTGGTATTGCGTTCAATTATCAATATTGTAATGCTTCTAGTTTTCATGTTTATAGTCCGATTTTAATGGGCCTTTCAGGATAGTTTAATATAGTTAGTCTCCACACGAATTATAAATAACCATACGAACAAAATCGCTAAAAACGGCATTGCAGTTTGAAAACTATTTTATCAAATGTGGGAAAAGGGGGCGTGGCAATCCAAATTTATAGATGGCAATGCAACTATGCTGTCGCTAGGAACTCCCGTACCAGAATTGGTGATCCTAGGTGCCATAGTTACTGAGATATTTGCCGAAAACACCAGGTGTGTCCAGTTTTTTGCTTTTTGTGGGCGAATGGGGCGTGGCATCGAAAAAAAAAAAGATTCTTGTATTGACTGACTAAATATCTGATCGTTTGACACCAAGCTCGGCAAAAGTATGTAACAGGCAGAAGGAGGCGTGGCAGAACCCATAAAGTATATATATTATTGATCAGCATCACAAGCCGAGTCGATATAGCCATGTCCGTCTGTCCGTCTGTCTGTCTGTCTGTCTGTCTGTCTGTCCGTATGAACAAACAGATTTAGGAGATGGTAAGAGTTACAAGTTCGAGCTTGGTGTCAAACGATCACATATTTAGTCAGTCAATACAAGAATCTTTTTTTTTTTCGATGCCACGCCCCATTCGCCCACAATGAGCAAAAAACTGGACACACCTCGGAAAAAAATTGGTGTTTTCGGCAAATATCTCAGTAACTATGGCACCTAGGATCACCAATTTGGGTACGGAGGTTCCTAGCGACAGCATAGTTGCATTGCCATTTAAAATTTTGGACTGCCACGCCCCCTTTTCCCACATTTGAAAAAACTTAAAATACCGTTTTTTGCGAACTTGTTCGTATCATACAGTATTGTTATCTATAATTCGTGTGGAGACTAACTATATTAAACTATCCTGAAAGGCGCATTAAAATCGGACTATAAACAAGAAAACTAGAAGCGTTACAATATTGATAATTGAACGCATTATCAACCTATAGGTGCAAGCGAGATAGAAACACACAAGCACATGTTCGAACGTTTTCGCTGCTTGTGTGGCGGCGCTGAAGCTGGCTGCAGCATATATTGCCAAACGTACATATGTATGTGTATTCGCATGCAAACAAACAGATGTGTGTTTGATTATGCTTAGATTGTTTTTGTTTCAACGTGTTTTAATAAAAGTGCTACACATTATAATATCTGGATACCGATTTTAATAATTTAATCGGGAAAAAGTGCAGAGAGTATTATATAGTCGGGCGTGCTCGACTGTACTTTTCTTTCTTGTTTTTTATTTGCATATAATTTAAAATCTTAAAAAATATTAAGTATAATACTAAAACAAATGCCCTAAAACGTCTGTTCGATAAGTCGAACATTGGTCATTCACCACGAATTTACGCTCAGTAAACAATTGAAATAAGCGATCTTGGCGCGCCTGCTATACGTATTAATGACATGGCAGACATTTGTCTGCTCATTTCTATCATATTTTTATACTCTCTGCAAGAGTATATTGGGTTTGTGCAAAAGTATGTAACAGGCAGAAGGAGGCGTGGCAGACCCCATAAAGTATATATATTCTTGATCAGCATCACAAGCCGAGTCGATATAGCCATGTCCGTCTGTCCGTCTGTCCGTCTGTCTGTCTGTCTGTCCGTATGAACAAACAGATTTCAGAGATGGTAAGAGCTACAAGTTCGAGCTTGGTGTCAAACGATCACATATTTAGTCAGTCAATACAAGAATCTTTTTTTTTTCGATGCCACGCCCCATTCGCCCACAATAAGCAAAAAACTGGACACACCTCGGAAAAAATTGGTGTTTTCGGCAAATATCTCAGTAACTATGGCACCTAGGATCACCAGTTCTGGAACGGGAGGTTCCTAGCCACGGCATAGTTGCATTGCCATTTAAAATTTTGGACTGCCACGCCCACTTTTCCCACATTTGATAAAAAAGACTGGAACCTTCAATGCCTGTTTTGGCGAACTTGTTCGTATCGTACAGTATTGTAATTATATACTTCGTGTGGAGACCTAACTATATTAAACTATACTGAAAGGCGCATTAAAATCGGACTATAAACAAGAAAACTAGAAGCGTTACAATATTGATAATTTAACGCAATACCAACCCATTGGTGCAAGCGAGATAGAAACACACAAGCACATGTTCGAACGTTTTCGCTGCCTGTGTGTCGGCAGCGCTGCCCGCGGTCGCTGGCTGCGCCGAATACACACATACATGCATACATATTTGCATAATATACATATTGCCAAACGTATGTGTATTCGAATACAAACAAACAGATGTGTGTTTGATTATGCTTAGATTGTTTTTGTTTCAACGTGTTTTAATGCAAGTAATTCACATTGTAATATCTCGATACCGATTTTAATAATTTAATCGGGACAAATGCAGAGAGTATTATACGGTCGGGCGCGCTCGACTGTACTTTTCTTTCTTGTTAGGTGACATGGATGCAAAATTTGATAATGTCAATAATATTGTCTGTTGTCGCTGGCAGGACAAACGAGAAATCACATTGCTTTCCAATTTCTCTAAAGTAAATCCGCTAATTTTTTTCATCGCGCAGGAAACGGCAGAATGAAAGACCACCTAGCTTAAATGTTATCCAGCAACCTAGTCTTATTAAAAACTACAATGCCTTTATGGGTGGAGTAGATTTGCATGCGAATGCAGCATTTCGATTAGATCGAAAAAATGGTGGTGGCCACAAAAATCATTGTGTGATGGTAGCGTACGACAAAAAGGAAAATTGCGTTTGGTTAAAAATTATCATGGGTGATAAATCCGAAATTTTTGAAATCGGTTGAAAATTGTGGGTGGTAGAGCCCCTCAAAGTTGACCTATTTCCTAAAATGTACCAAAATGCATACATTTTCGTCGCAAAAGTATCAACTTTGAAATGGAACTTTGACCGAAATAATCAATCAATTTTTAAAGTTGTTATTTTTTTATTCAAACAAAATTAATTCCTTATTGAATTCAGTAAAAATTTTCGTTTTGTAAATGAATATTCCAAAAAAGTTTAAAAATATACATACTATTTTTTTGGGCAGTTTTTATAATTTAACATGGACATAACTTCTAATGTTCACCGATGTTTAAGAGGAAAATGCGTGTCAGGTATGGAAGAAGAAGAGCGCAGGCAAATATGCGAATTTCATGCATGGGAATTTGACTAAAAAATTGCGTAAAATCATGTCGTAAATTATACAAGACTACCCGTATTCATTCATTTCGGCAACAGGTAATAGGTATTTTTAAAAGTTATAAGTTTGTTACCCGTGTTTGTTTTTATACTCTCTGCAAGAGTATATTGGGTTTGTGCAAAAGTATGTAACAGGCAGAAGGAGGCGTGGCAGACCCCATAAAGTATATATATTCTTGATCAGCATCACAAGCCGAGTCGATATAGCCATGTCCGTCTGTCTGTCTGTCTGTCTGTCTGTCCGTCCGTATGAACAAACAGATTTCAGAGATGGTAAGAGCTACAAGTTCGAGCTTGGTGTCAAACGATCACATATTTAGTCAGTCAATACAAGAATCTTTTTTTTTTCGATGCCACGCCCCATTCGCCCACAATGAGCAAAAAAACTGGACACACCTCGGAAAAAATTGGTGTTTTCGGCAAATATCTCAGTAACTATGGCACTTAGGAACACCAATTTGGGTAGTTCCTAGCGACAGCATAGTTGCGTTGCTATTTAAAAATTTTGACTGCCACGCCCCCTTTTCCCACATTTGAAAAAACTTAAAATACCGTTTTTTGTGAACTTGTTCGTATCATACAGTATTGTTATCTATAATTCGTGTGGAGATTAACTATATTAAACTATCCTGAAAGGCGCATTAAAATCGGACTATAAACAAGAAAACTAGAAGCGTTACAATATTGATAATTGAACGCATTATCAACCTATAGGTGCAAGCGAGATAGAAACACACAAGCACATGTTCGAACGTTTTCGCTGCTTGTGTGGCGGCGCTGAAGCTGGCTGCGCCGAATACACACATACATGCATATATGCAGCATATATTGCCAAACGTACATATGTATGTGTATTCGCATGCAAACAAACAGATGTGTGTTTGATTATGCTTAGATTGTTTTTGTTTCAACGTGTTTTTAATGAAAGTGCTACACATTGTAATATCTGGATACCGATTTTAATAATTTAATCGGGAAAAGTGCAGAGAGTATTATATAGTCGGGCGTGCTCGACTGTACTTTTCTTTCTTGTTAAATAAACGTGAAGTGAAAATGGATAATGTGCAACAAGTCAATAGATAATTTTACTTAAAGGAATTCCGAGTGGATAGATGACTATACTACATTTACTGACCTTGAAGACGTGGAATCACAATCCTCTACTATCAGGGGAAGAGGAAGGCCGACCAGAACTCTGGAGACGAGCTCAAACTACACAAGGAAAAGTAAGATAGGAGATGCTATAGAAGGTATAGGAATGGAGCAATTATCTGAAGTGCTTTCTTTGAAGTATGCAAAACTGCATGAAATAGAGAAAGCATATCACGAAAGCAGTAAATGTCACTAGCCCAAAGAGATTGACCAGGATCAAGGAGAGCATTATTACGCCATCAAATAACTCGGCCATAATGTTCACGGATGAAGAAGCTTTTGCCTTGTTTATGGACTTGGGACTCTCAAAGGAGAAATATATCATTTTAAGACGACACAATGTTGACGTTCATCCTGGATACAAAAGAATTGGATCTGCTAAAAAGGAAGCCGTTCCAAAAAATTTGCAAGTGAACTATCCAAAACATATTGATATTAAAACAATATTAAAAATATTACTTTATGATAAAAATAAGTATTTTAAATTTTGGAAATCAACTTAAATTATTCCTGTTCAAAAAATGAAAACAAATCCAATGTCTGCAACTATAGAGGTATTACCAAGTTGTCTGCTATTCCCATGGTGTTTTTTAAAGATTCATTATCGAAATCCCCAATGAATTGAGTCAGTCATTGATTTGGGTATCCTTATGGATCCATGGTTAAGGTTCGATAATCATGTTTTGTCAGTTACTAATCGTCCTTTTGGAGTCCTGAGCTTCATAAAGCGCTGGTCGAATGAATTTAACGATCCCTACTTTGCAAAAACACTTTTTTCCACCTTGGTACAGGGCGTGAATTCGAAAAATTTATTTCCTCTCCCAAATTAGATAGATTTAGGTACATTTTTCGCGCGAATAACTCACACAGATGTAGTCCCTACTACTGACCGCCTAACTTTGTTTTGCCGTGGGTATGTCCATCAAGGTAACTGGAAATTGATCCAAACCAACAGATCGCTCTGCCGTGCTGTGTCACATTTGTGTGAGCACGCCGCTTCCCCATTGTAATTTATTATATTTGTTAAGCCCATTACAATTATAAATAAAACAAGAAAGAAAAGTACAGTCGAGCGCGCCCGACCTTATAATACTCTCTGCATTTGTCCCGATTAAATTAATAAAATCGATTTATAGTACTTGCATTAAAACACGTTAAAACAAAAACCATCTAAGCATAATCAAACATACATCTGTTTGTTTGTATGCGAATACACATACGTTTGACAATATATGATGCATATATGTATGTATGTGTGTATTCCGCGCGGCCAGCGTCCGGAGGCAGCGCTGCCGGCACACAGGCAGCGAAAACGTTCGAACATGTGCTTGTGTGTTTCTATCTCGCTTGCACCAATGGGTTGATATTGCGTTCAATTATCAATATTGCAACGCTTCTAGTTTTCTTGTTTATAACCCGATTTTAATGCGCCTTTCGCGATAGTTTAAATTATAAATAACAGTACTATACGATACGAACAAAATCGCTAAAAACGGCATTGAAGTTTGAAAACTATTCTCGCCACAACAACAACGGCAACAACGAACAAAACCAGTAGCGGCTAAGTAGGCTGCGCAACGACAACAACAACGATACGACACCGGCCAGAAGACCGCCGTGACAGTGACGTCACGCAGCACAGTGAGACGGATGTGGTGAGCTGTGTCGCCCTAGACAGCCGTAGTTTTGTCCTGTAACTTTTTTTTGTAGTATTTATTTATTCATATGTTTATTTATTTATATAAAGAAAAAATTTAGAATCAATAATTATTTAAATATTTCTGCTCATGTTGTAAAACATCGTTTGTCATAATTTCTAGTTGGTTTTTTTTTTGTGCTGTGTATCTTGGACGCTCAGACGTTAATGACACTGTGGTACACTTAGTACCTGCCAAGTTGCATATCATTGGCACCGTCCGGCCCCCTATACCCCCTTTGAGTTCATAGGTTGTTTTAGGTACCGCAGGTAAATATAGGCGAATGCACACAAACAAAATAAAAAACTACATGAAATAGGCAAAAAATTGAAAATTGAAAGTTAACATAAAAAAAATAAAGTTAAATAAAAAACAAGAAAGAAAAGTACAGTCGAGCGCGCCCGACCGTATAATACTCTCTGCATTTGTCCCGATTAAATTATTAAAATCGGTATCGAGATATTACAATGTGAATTACTTGCATTAAAACACGTTGAAACAAAAACAATCTAAGCATAATCAAACACACATCTGTTTGTTTGTATTCGAATACACATACGTTTGGCAATATGTATATGATGCAAATATGTATGCATGTATGTGTGTATTCGGCGCAGCCAGCGACCGCGGGCAGCGCTGCCGACACACAGGCAGCGAAAACGTTCGAACATGTGCTTGTGTGTTTCTATCTCGCTTGCACCTATGGGTTGATATTGCGTTCAATTATCAATATTGTAACGCTTCTAGTTTTCTTGTATATTGTCCGATTTTAATGCGCCTTTCAGTATAGTTTAATATAGTTAGTCTCCACACGAATGACATAATTACAATACTGTACGATACGAACAAGTTCGCCAAACCCGGCATTGAAGGTTCCAGCCTTTTTATGAAATGTGGGAAAAGCGGGCGTGGCAGTCCAAAATTTTAAATGGCAATGCAACTATGCCGTCGCTACGAACCTCCCGTTCTAGAATTGGTGATCCTAGGTGCCATAGTTACTGAGATATTTGCCGAAAACACCAATTTTTTCCGAGGTGTGTCCAGTTTTTTGCTTATTGTGGGCGAATGGGGCGTGGCATCGAAAAAAAAAAAAAAAGATTCTTGTATTGACTGACTAAATATCTGATCGTTTGACACCAAGCTCGAACTTGTAGCTCTTACCATCTCTGAAATCTGTTTGTTCATACGGACAGACAGACAGACGGACAGACGGACATGGCTATATCGACTCGGCTTGTGATGCTGATCAAGAATATATATACTTTATGGGGTCTGCCACGCCTCCTTCTGCCTGTTACATACTTTTGCACAAACCCAAAAACCCAATATACTCTTGCAGAGAGTATAAAAAATGAAATTTAATAGTGTGTAAAATATATATATAAATAAGAACCAAGTAATGTATAGTAATAGTAAGAGAATATATGTATGATTATGTCAAAATGAATATGTGTGAGTAGAGTTATTGATGAAAGGGGGAATTCATAGCCTGGAGTAAGCGAGCTGACATAGACATTTGATAATGGGTGGCGCAGCAAAACGGTTTGAATGCTGCCGCCACAGGTAGGGTGGGTACGTTGCGGCAAAACATCGATGCCGCCGATAGAGATGGCCGATAGTTGTTTAGTGTTGGTAGTGTTCGTGTAGAGGTTCCCCAATCGATGATTGTGGATTGTACGCTCGCTGGGCTTTGGTTAACAACCCCGCCCTGAGGCGAATGAGCTAGCCGTGGTAGCCCCTGGGAAGACAAGCTGAGACGTAACAATTTTTATAAACGAAACCGAAAGTGTGAGCACCTCAAATACTAACTTACTGCTACCCAAAAATATTAATTTGGAAAATAATTTAAATTTTAATTTCAATAAATATAAGTGAATATTTTTTATTGTTATTTTAAAGTGATTATAATATAAAACATTAATAGAAATTTTATATTTTTTGCATAATGTAAATATAATAATTGTGGAAATTTCTTTCTAGCCGTCAACAAGTTCTAAGCTGCAAAACCAACAGCGCAATCTTTAAAGATGATCAGAAAACTGCGAACTTCTAGCGGAACATAGCAGCCGGAAATTCTCACTTGTAAAATGTAAAATTCTTGCTGAGAACTTCCCATTGAACGAGGGATGTAGTACCCAAATCTGAAAAATTCTGTACCTTTTTGACCGATCGGCTCTATGGGAGCTATACGATATAGTTGTTCGTATAGCTCCCATAGGGCCGATCGGTCAAAAAATACGCTCCAAATATGAATTAGTATGAAAACTTTTTGCGTTAACTTAGCTATTTTAATCAAACTCACACAGATTACATCTGCCAATAATTTATACATACTGACCAAGTTTGATCCAAATCTGACTACTATATCGTTAGCTCCCATAGGAACTATCTGTTTTGTTTTCAACTGGGTACGTGTTCTCCCTCTCTTTTTAGACCCCGTACTCTAAAAAAGAGTACAGTGGTCTATTATGTTTGTCAGAGGCGAAATGTGTGTAACAGGCAGAAGGAGGTGTGGCCGATCCCATATCAGCATCAACAGGCGAGTCGATATAGTAATGTCCGTCTGTCCGTCCGTCCATAAGAACAGCTGGATCTTTTAAACTACAAAAAGATAGAGCCACCAAATTTAGAATGAAAGTACGTTATTATGACAGGCAGGTTAAGTTTATTTCAAATGTTTGCCACGCCCCTTACTGCCGCCGCAATGACCGAAAAACCAGACACACCTTTGAAAAATTTCTGTTTTATGCGAATATCTCAGTAACTATGACACTTAGAAGCACCAATTTCGGTATGCAGGTTCCTAGAGACAGCCTTAATGCAATGACATTAAAAATTTTGATCTGCAACGGCACCTTTTCTTATAAGAACTATAAAACTTATAGTGTTTTAATTCAACATTCGTTTGGAGACATATCACATATCAAACTATCCATAAAATTACATCAAAATACTACTTTTAACAAAGTTTATGTTATTTAACTGCAATATCACTCTATGCGCGCAAGCGAGACAGAAACATACAAACACATGTTCGTATGTATAACGTATACTACTACTAACAAACATATGCATGCTTAATTATGCTTAGATTGTGTTTATTTTAACGATATACCTGGATACCGATTTCATTAATTTAATCTGGAATAAAAGCAGGGAGTATTATAAAGGCGGGCGTGCTTGACTACTTTTTTTCTTTTTAAGGGCGTACTTATGTTTATTTCAAATTACAATAATTGCAAAGTGCAACTGTTGGAGTTGCAGCGCTTTCTGGAACCTTTGCCTGAGGTCGCTGGTTCGAATACAGTTAGTGAGATCGTTAGAATTATTTTTTCTTTTAATTTCAATTCAAAATGTAAATATAAACTGTTAATTTTTTAAATTTTGTTTTAAAATTTCTAATTTAAACAAGTAAGAATGGCTACAGTCGACCGAGCCGACTATAAAAGACCCCGTACTCTCATAGTAGTGCACATTTGTATTCAATTTTAATTGAAATTTAAAAAAAAATAATTTAATAATTCGCATTGCCAGCATTCGAACCTACAACCTCAGACAAACTCTATCAGTTGCACCACGCGCCACTTTCAAGAATTCTCCGAATATCAGTATTTACATATTATTCACACAAACACACATTCGTTTTAAATTATATGTATGCATGCATGTGTGTATGTGTGTATTCGGCGCGGCCAGCGTCTGCCGGCAGCGCTGTCGCCACACAAGCATCGAAAACGTTCGAACATGTGCTTGTTATGTTTCTGTCTCGCTCTCGCGCGTAAGTAATATTGCAGTTAAATAACAAACTTTGTAACGCAGTAGCTCTTTTGTTAAAAGTTGTATTTTGATGCCACTTTCAGAATAGTTTGATTTTATATTTCTCTATACTTATGTTGAATTACAACACTCTACTATATGAATAAATGCCTTAAACATGGCATTAAAGCGTAAACGTTTGGTTAACACTAATGAGAAAAGGGGGGCGTGGCAGCTCAATATTTTTAATGGCATTGCATTAAGGCTGTCTCTAGCAACCTGTTTACCAGAAATGGTGTTCCTAAGTGCCATAGTTACTGAGTTATTGGCCTAAGACTACATTTTTTTTTTCGAGGTGTGTCTAGTTTTTTGCTCATTGCGGGGACGGTAAGGGGCGTGGCAAAAATTTGAAATAAACTTAACCTGCCTGGGTTAATAACGGACTTTCATTATAAATTTGGTGGCTCTAGCTTTGTAGTTTAAAAGATCCAGGTGTTCATACGGACGGACAGACAGACGGACAGACAGACAGACGGACAGACGGACATTGCGATATCGACTCGGCTGTTGATGCTGATCAAGAATATATATACTTTATGGGGTCGGCCACGCCTCCTTCTGCCTGTTACGCACATTTCGCTTCTGACAAACCTAATAGACCCCTCTACTCTTTTTTAGAGTACGGGGTCTAATAAATATAAATGATCAATACTATGGGAGTACGGGGTCCTTTACAGTCGGCTCGGTCGACTGTAGCCTTTCTTACTTGTTTCTCTCTCTTTTTTGTGCTCCGCGAAGAAATTTTTTACCAAAAAGTAATTACGCAGATGAATCTAATTTCATTCTCTCTTCAATGAGTTTATTGCCGGTTACACCAAAGCCGGCACTTACAAACAAGAATTCATGGTTGCCTATATTCTAACTAATTTAAGCCATTAGCTAAGTAATTATTATTCGTTTGCTTAAATCTCTTTATATTAAAAACGGAGTCTAAACATGTTTGAACATGTTTAAGGTGACCACATGGGCCTAAGGGCATTCCGGGACAGTCTACCCTTACCATATATTTCTCCTTTCCTTGTAAAAAGCTTAAACAATTTATGACCGCAAAATTAAATTAAACTATACGAATATATTTAACATTCTCCACCAGTAAGTTGCTCCTTTTGTCTGACCACTGCGTGTTCATTAATAAAAAAAACCCGTTCTCAATTTGCATTGTGCGGAGGAATTGCATAGAAAAAATTGGACAATTTCTTTAAAAAAATTCTTCTCCTGCCTTGACAAGAACTTCTTCAAGTTTGCAACTTGGTCAAACAAAAGCGAATCAACTATGACTATTTTCTTGAACTTGTTCTCTTGAGTTGAATTTTATAAAACTGCCGATATTTTTACCGATAGTAGAAAACCGGGAAATTTTCGTATCAGGTCGGGACACCGGGACAATACCTTCAAAAGCGGGACATGTCCCGGAATTTCAGGACGGATGGCAGCCCTAAACATGTTGAATGTGTTACAGGTGACTTCTGTTCAACCCCAAAATTAATTCTATATCAATGTCAATGATTTTATGACTACTCACACTTTTAACTACTTTACATTTTTTAACACTCAATACAAATTACCTTTCTTTTGCTTAAATCAGTTTCTTGTATAAACCGGGTCTAATCGTGTTTGAACATGTTGAATGTCTTGCAGGTGTCTCCGATTCAACCCCAAATTTAGTTCTCGATCCACATGATGAGTATGTCCCATGCCAACCCTCAAAAATGAACTACCGATTAACACAACAGATAACCTTTGTAGGTGATTTAATTTCTCAGAAAATTTTCTCATAGTTTCCCTTTTCCATTAATGAATTTCACCTGCATAACAATTAAATACTAGGGTTAACCCATAATGATTTTCGGATACCTCTTGAAAACAACAATGATTGAACTTGTTGACGATTCAATGGTATACAGAGGAACCCCAAAGAAATACTCTGTATTTACTTTTAGTTATTTTTATTAATATTTTACTTTGCTTTCTTATTTAAAATGTTATGCTGAGGAAGAACCTTTTTTTTAATCCAGCATTTGTAACGAATAGTTTTTTATATAAACATAATTTTCAAGGAAATTTATATTTTCATTTTTCAATACTAAAGTTGCGATTCTTGAGACTGTGTTTCTTGAATCCACATTTACCATGAAATGTTTTTAAACTGCATAAACTACAATAGTACTGAACCAGAGACCTACAACGAGTATAAAAATTTCGATTATACTCGAACGGTTACTTTTGATCGTTTTGTTCGAACAAATTTGATACTCGATCGCTTGTGTGCGTACCGGGGTCATGCTTATACTCGCTTTACTCGAGTATATACTCGAGTATTTTGCCGTTATATAAAATGTTGCAAGCAAGCCAAACAGAAACTGATAATATACATATGCATAAAATATTCTCAGCGGTGGTACTACATTGCATGTTTTGAAGTCTTTAAAGACTATTTTTTTTAAATATATTAAATGCTGTTATTATTATTTTGTTCATAAGTTTTTTACAGAGTTAAACTGGGCCGATTTGTGGAAATCTGCATTACAATGGTATATAAAAACAAAAGCCTTATCGATTTTTTTTCCGCCAGAACTAGCATATTTGCCTCTCAATAAATGACAACATTGCGAACGTCACGTAACGCAATCGAACCAATGAACTTGGTTGATACTCGAACGTTTACTGAAAAGACGGACAGGCAGGTTGCGTTGGATACCCGTTACTCGTCGGATACTAATCGAATGATCAGCAAACGATCGATGGGGCTGATCGTTCTGATCGCAACCAAATTGTTTGATATCAAACGACCAGGTTCGCATCATTCAAAAAGACGGACAACTGATCGTTGTGATTCGAACATTTCTCGGACAGCCCATTGAAATACTCGTTACCCGATCGTTTGATGAAAAGTTCGAACATAATCGAGAATATTCGTTGCTGGTCTCTGTACTGAACCATCTTGCTTATAGAGGTTTACTGAAACCAGAACAAGACGGAGAAGTATTATATCTATTTAAAAATCTCGTTTTAAGGGGCAGACACAAAAGCAAGACAAGGATGATTAGAATACTATGTTTTGATTGGATACTGCATTAGGCACCATTTGCTGTTTCATTCTAATTGATTATTAAACCGCCTGCAAATTCCAATAAAAAAGCGGACGTATTTCATTCTATTCTTTAGTTCTTACAGTTTTTGGTCTAAGTGAACAATAAGAAGTTTTAAAATATATAACAAGATAACTAAATAACGTTTACACTCTCAGGCTTTCTTGGATTCAATAAATTATGTAAAACAATTTATGTTTAGGACAATTTATATTCGATTTATATGTAAAAGTATATAATGAAAATTTTAAAATTATAACAAGATTAAAAAGTACGTTGAAACAAAAACGCCCGACCGTAATAAAACAAACATCTGCGTTTGTCCCGATTAAATTATTAAAATCGGTATCGAGATATTACAATGTGAATTACTTGCATTGCACACAGGCAGCGAAAACGTTCGAACATGTGCTTGTGTGTTTCTATCTCGCTTGCACCAATGGGTTGATATTGCGTTCAATTATCAATATTGTAACGCTTCTAGTTTTCTTGTTTATAGTCCGATTTTAATGCGCCTTTCAGGATAGTTTAATATAGTTAGTCTCCACACGAATTATAAATAACAATACGAAGAAAATCGCTAAAAACGGCATTGATGTTTGAAAACTATTTAATCAAATGTGGGAAAAGGGGGCGTGGCAGTCCAAATTTTTAAATGGCAATGTAACTATGCTCTCGCTAGGAACACCCGTACCAGAATTGGTGATCCTAGGTGCCATAGTTACTGAGATATTTGCCGAAAACAACAATTTTTCCCGAGGTGTGTCCAGTTTTTTGCTTTTTGTGGGCGAGTGGGGCGTGGCATCGAAAAAAAAAAGATTCTTGTATTGACTGACTAAATATCTGATCGTTTGACACCAAGCTCGAACTTGTAGCTCTTACCATCTCTGAAATCTGTTTGTTCATACGGACAGACGGACATGGCTATATCGACTCGGCTTGTGATGCTGATCAAGAATATATATACTTTATGGGGTCTGCCACGCCTCCTTCTGCCTGTATGTAGAGAGTATTATACGGTCGGGCGCGCTCGACTGTATTTTTCTTTCTTGTTTAATGATAAGATTGATCTGAAATGATTTAAACAAGAAAGAAAAGTACAGTCGAGCGCGCCCGACCGTATAATACTTTCTGCATTTGTCCCGATTAAATTATTAAAATCGGTATCGAGATATTACAATGTGAATTACTTGCATTAAAACACGTTGAAACAAAAACAATCTAAGCATAATCAAACACACATCTGTTTGTTTGTATTCGAATACACACATACGTTTGGCAATATGTATATGATGCAAATATGTATGCATGTATGTGTGTATTCGGCGCAGCCAGCGACCGCGGGCAGCGCTGCCGACACACAGCAGCGAAAACGTTGGAACATGTGGTTGTGTGTTTCTATCTCGCTTGCACCTATGGGTTGATATTGCGTTCAATTATCAATATTGTAACGCTTCTAGTTTTCTTGTTTATAGTTCGATTTAAATGCGCCTTTCAGTATAGTTTAATATAGTTAGTCTCCACACGAATGACATAATTACAATACTGTACGATACGAACAAGTTCGCCAAACCCGGCATTGAAGGTTCCAGCCTTTTTTATGAAATGTGGGAAAAGCGGGCGTGGCAGTCCAAAATTTTAAATGGCAATGCAACTATGCCGTCGCTACGAACCTCCCGTTCTAGAATTGGTGATCCTAGGTGCCATAGTTACTGAGATATTTGCCGAAAACACCAATTTTTTCCGAGGTGTGTCCAGTTTTTTTTTATTGTGGGCGAATGGGGCGTGGCATCGAAAAAAAAAAAAGATTCTTGTATTGACTGACTAAATATGTGATCGTTTGACACCAAGCTCGAACTTGTAGCTCTTACCATCTCTGAAATCTGTTTGTTCATACGGACAGACAGACAGACGGACAGACGGACATGGCTATATCGACTCGGCTTGTGATGCTGATCAAGAATATATATACTTTATGGGGTCTGCCACGCCTCCTTCTGCCTGTTACATACTTTTGCACAAACCCAAAAACCCAATATACTCTTGCAGAGAGTATAAAAAATGAAATTTAATAGTGTGTAAAATATATATGTATATAAATAAGAACCAAGTAATGTATAGTAATAGTAAGAGAATATATGTATGATTATGTCAAAATGAATATGTGTGAGTAGAGTTATTGATGAAAGGGGGAATTCATAGCCTGGAGTAAGCGAGCTGACATAGACATTTGATAATGGGTGGCGCAGCAAAACGGTTTGAATGCTGCCGCCACAGGTAGGGTGGGTACGTTGCGGCAAAACATCGATGCCGCCGATAGAGATGGCCGATAGTTGTTTAGTGTTGGTAGTGTTCGTGTAGAGGTTCCCCAATCGATGATTGTGGATTGTACGCTCGCTGGGCTTTGGTTAACAACCCCGCCCTGAGGCGAATGAGCTAGCCGTGGTAGCCCCTGGGAAGACAAGCTGAGACGTAACAATTTTTATAAACGAAACCGAAAGTGTGAGCACCTCAAATACTAACTTACTGCTACCCAAAAATATTAATTTGGAAAATAATTTAAATTTTAATTTCAATAAATATAAGTGAATATTTTTTATTGTTATTTTAAAGTGATTATAATATAAAACATTAATAGAAATTTTATATTTTTGCATAATGTAAATATAATAATTGTGGAAATTTCTTTCTAGCCGTCAACAAGTTCTAAGCTGCAAAACCAACAGCGCAATCTTTAAAGATGATCAGAAAACTGCGAACTTCTAGCGGAACATAGCAGCCGGAAATTCTCACTTGTAAAATGTAAAATTCTTGCTGAGCACTTCCCATTGAACGAGGGATGTAGTACCCAAATCTGAAAAATTCTGTACCTTTTGACCGATCGGCTCTATGGGAGCTATACGATATAGTTGTTCGTATAGCTCCCATAGGGCCGATCGGTCAAAATACGCTCCAAATATGAATTAGTATGAAAACTTTTGCGTTAACTTAGCTATTTTAATCAAACTCACACAGATTACATCTGCCAATAATTTATACATACTGACCAAGTTTGATCCAAATCTGACTACTATATCGTTAGCTCCCATAGGAACTATCTGTTTTGTTTTCAACTGGGTACGTGTTCTCCCTCTCTTTTTTAGACCCCGTACTCTAAAAAAAGAGTACAGTGGTCTATTATGTTTGTCAGAGGCGAAATGTGTGTAACAGGCAGAAGGAGGTGTGGCCGATCCCATATCAGCATCAACAGGCGAGTCGATATAGTAATGTCCGTCTGTCCGTCCGTCCATAAGAACAGCTGGATCTTTTAAACTACAAAAGATAGAGCCACCAAATTTAGAATGAAAGTACGTTATTATGACAGGCAGGTTAAGTTTATTTCAAATGTTTGCCACGCCCCTTACTGCCGCCGCAATGACCGAAAAACCAGACACACCTTTGAAAAATTTCTGTTTTATGCGAATATCTCAGTAACTATGACACTTAGAAGCACCAATTTCGGTATGCAGGTTCCTAGAGACAGCCTTAATGCAATGACATTAAAAATTTTGATCTGCAACGGCACCTTTTCTTATAAGAACTATAAAACTTATAGTGTTTTAATTCAACATTCGTTTGGAGACATATCACATATCAAACTATCCATAAAATTACATCAAAATACTACTTTTAACAAAGTTTATGTTATTTAACTGCAATATCACTCTATGCGCGCAAGCGAGACAGAAACATACAAACACATGTTCGTATGTATAACGTATACTACTACTAACAAACATATGCATGCTTAATTATGCTTAGATTGTGTTTATTTTAACGATATACCTGGATACCGATTTCATTAATTTAATCTGGAATAAAAGCAGGGAGTATTATAAAGGCGGGCGTGCTTGACTACTTTTCTTTCTTTTTAAGGGCGTACTTATGTTTATTTCAAATTACAATAAATTGCAAAGTGCAACTGTTGGAGTTGCAGCGCTTTCTGGAACCTTTGCCTGAGGTCGCTGGTTCGAATACAGTTAGTGAGATCGTTAGAATTATTTTTCTTTTAATTTCAATTCAAAATGTAAATATAAACTGTTAATTTTTTAAATTTTGTTTTCAAAATTTCTAATTTAAACAAGTAAGAATGGCTTTCAAGGATTAGTCGACCGAGCCGACTATAAAAGACCCCGTACTCTCATAGTAGTGCACATTTGTATTCAATTTTAATTGAAATTTAAAAAAATAATTTAATAATTCGCATTGCCAGCATTCGAACCTACAACCTCAGACAAACTCTATCAGTTGCACCACGCGCCACTTTCAAGAATTCTCCGAATATCAGTATTTACATATTATTCACACAAACACACATTCGTTTTAAATTATATGTATGCATGCATGTGTGTGTGTGTATTCGGCGCAAACCTAATAGCCCCTCTACTCTGCCGGCAGCAATACTATCGCCACTGTACAAGCATCGAAAAACGTTCGAATGAATCTATGTCATTCTCTGTTCAATGAGTTTATTGCCGGTCTCGCTCTCGCGCGTATATTCTAACTATTTAAGCCATTAAATAACAAACTTTGTAACGCAGTAAACATTTTGAACATGTTTAAAGTTGTATTTTGGCCACTTTACCATAATAGTTTTCCTTTATATTTATGACCGCAAAATTAAATTAAACTATACGAATATATTTAACATTCTCCACCAGTAAGTTGCTCCTTTTGTCTAACCACTGCGTGTTCATTAATAAAAAAAACCCGTTCTCAATTTGCATTGTTTTAAGGAATTGCATAGAAAAATCTGGACAATTTCTTTAAAAAATTCTTCTCCTGCCTTGACAAGAACTTCCATAGTTTGAGTTACTTGGTCAAACAAAAAACATTTTTTTTATGACTATTTTCTTGAACTTGTTCTCTTGAGGTTGAATTTTATAAAACTGCCGATATTTTTGCCGATAGTAACGGAAAACCGGGGAAATTTTTCGTATCAGGTTTTGTACCGGGACAATACCTTTCAAAAGGACGGACATGTCCCGGAATTTCAGACGACGGATGGCAGCCCTAAACATGTTGAATGTGAATACAGGTGACTTCTGTTCAACCCCAAAATTAATTCTATATCAATGTCAATGATTTTATGACTACTCACACTTTTAACTACTTTACATTTTTTTTAACACTCAATACAAATTACCTTTCTTTTGCTTAAATCAGTTTCTTGTATAAACCGGGTCTAATCGTGTTTGAACATGTTGAATGTCTTGCAGGTGTCTCCGATTCAACCCCAAATTTAGTTCTCGATCCACATGATGAGTATGTCCCATGCCAACCCTCAAAAATGAACTACCGATTAACACAACAGATAACCTTTGTAGGTGATTTAATTTCTCAGAAAATTTTCTCATAGTTTCCCTTTTCCATTAATGAATTTCACCTGCATAACAATTAAATACTAGGGTTAACCCATAATGATTTTCGGATACCTCTTGAAAACAACAATGATTGAACTTGTTGACGATTCAATGGTATACAGAGGAACCCCAAAGAAATACTCTGTATTTACTTTTTAGTTATTTTTATTAATATTTTACTTTGCTTTCTTATTTAAAATGTTATGCTGAGGAAGAACCTTTTTTTAATCCAGCATTTGTAACGAATAGTTTTTTATATAAACATAATTTTCAAGGAAATTTATATTTTCATTTTTCAATACTAAAGTTGCGATTCTTGAGACTGTGTTTCTTGAATCCACATTTACCATGAAATGTTTTTAAACTGCATAAACTACAATAGTACTGAACCAGAGACCTACAACGAGTATAAAAATTTCGATTATACTCGAACGGTTACTTTTGATCGTTTTGTTCGAACAAATTTGATACTCGATCGCTTGTGTGCGTACCGGGGTCATGCTTATACTCGCTTTACTCAGTATATACTCGAGTATTTTGCCGTTATATAAAATGTTGCAAGCAAGCCAAACAGAAACTGATAATATACATATGCATAAAATATTCTCAGCGGTGGTACTACATTGCATGTTTTGAAGTCTTTAAAGACTATTTTTTTTTAAATATATTAAATGCTGTTATTATTATTTTGTTCATAAGTTTTTTTACAGAGTTAAACTGGGCCGATTTGTGGAAATCTGCATTACAATGGTATATAAAAACAAAAGCCTTATCGATTTTTTTCCGCCAGAACTAGCATATTTGCCTCTCAATAAATGACAACATTGCGAACGTCACGTAACGCAATCGAACCAATGAACTTGGTTGATACTCGAACGTTTACTGAAAAGACGGACAGGCAGGTTGCGTTGGATACCCGTTACTCGTCGGATACTAATCGAATGATCAGCAAACGATCGATGGGGCTGATCGTTCTGATCGCAACCAAATTGTTTGATATCAAACGACCAGGTTCGCATCATTCAAAAGACGGACAACTGATCGTTGTGATTCGAACATTTCTCGGACAGCCCATTGAAATACTCGTTACCCGATCGTTTGATGAAAAGTTCGAACATAATCGAGAATATTCGTTGCTGGTCTCTGTACTGAACCATCTTGCTTATAGAGGTTTACTGAAACCAGAACAAGACGGAGAAGTATTATATCTATTTAAAAATCTCGTTTTAAGGGGCAGACACAAAAGCAAGACAAGGATGATTAGAATACTATGTTTTGATTGGATACTGCATTAGGCACCATTTGCTGTTTCATTCTAATTGATTATTAAACCGCCTGCAAATTCCAATAAAAAGCGGACGTATTTCATTCTATTCTTTAGTTCTTACAGTTTTTGGTCTAAGTGAACAATAAGAAGTTTTAAAATATATAACAAGATAACTAAATAACGTTTACACTCTCAGGCTTTCTTGGATTCAATAAATTATGTAAAAGGCCATGTAGGACAATTTATATTCGATTTATATGTAAAAGTATATAATGAAATTTATTATAACAAGAAAGAAAAGTACAGTCGAGCGCGCCCGACCGTATAATACTCTCTGCGTTTGTCCCGATTAAATTATTAAAATCGGTATCGAGATATTACAATGTGAATTACTTGCATTAAAACACGTTGAAACAAAAACAATCTAAGCATAATCAAACAAACATCTGTTTGTATTCGAATACAGTTTGGCAATATGTATATGATGCAAATATGTATGTATGTATGGATGTGTGTATTCGGCGCAGCCAGCGACCGCGGGCAGCGCTGCCGGCACACAGGCAGCGAAAACGTTCGAACATGTGCTTGTGTTTTCTATCTCGCTTGCACCAATGGGTTGATATTGCGTTCAATTATCAATATTGTAACGCTTCTAGTTTTCTTGTTTATAGTCCGATTTTAATGCGCCTTTCAGGATAGTTTAATATAGTTAGTCTCCACACGAATTATAAATAACAATACGAAGAAAATCGCTAAAAACGGCATTGATGTTTGAAAACTATTTAATCAAATGTGGGAAAAAGGGGGCGTGGCAGTCCAAATTTTTTAAATGGCAATGTAACTATGCTCTCGCTAGGAACACCCGTACCAGAATTGGTGATCCTAGGTGCCATAGTTACTGAGATATTTGCCGAAAACAACAATTTTTCCCGAGGTGTGTCCAGTTTTTTGCTTTTTGTGGGCGAGTGGGGCGTGGCATCGAAAAAAAAAAAGATTCTTGTATTGACTGACTAAATATCTGATCGTTTGACACCAAGCTCGAACTTGTAGCTCTTACCATCTCTGAAATCTGTTTGTTCATACGGACAGACGGACATGGCTATATCGACTCGGCTTGTGATGCTGATCAAGAATATATATACTTTATGGGGTCTGCCACGCCTCCTTCTGCCTGTATGTAGAGAGTATTATACGGTCGGGCGCGCTCGACTGTACTTTTTCTTTTCTTGTTTAATGATAAGATTGATCTGAAATGATTTAAACAAGAAAGAAAAGTACAGTCGAGCGCGCCCGACCGTATAATACTCTCTGCATTTGTCCCGATTAAATTATTAAAATCGGTATCGAGATATTACAATGTGAATTACTTGCATTAAAACACGTTGAAACAAAAACAATCTAAGCATAATCAAACACACATCTGTTTGTTTGTATTCGAATACACATACGTTTGGCAATATGTATATGATGCAAATATGTATGCATGTATGTGTATTCGGCGCAGCCAGCGACCGCGGGCAGCGCTGCCGACACACAGGCAGCGAAAACGTTCGAACATGTGGTTGTGTGTTTCTATCTCGCTTGCACCTATGGGTTGATATTGCGTTCAATTATCAATATTGTAACGCTTCTAGTTTTCTTGTTTATAGTTCGATTTAAATGCGCCTTTCAGTATAGTTTAATATAGTTAGTTTCCACACGAATGACATAATTACAATACTGTACGATACGAACAAGTTCGCCAAACCCGGCATTGAAGGTTCCAGCCTTTTTTATGAAATGTGGGAAAAGCGGGCGTGGCAGTCCAAAATTTTAAATGGCAATGCAACTATGCCGTCGCTACGAACCTCCCGTTCCAGAATTGGTGATCCTAGGTGCCATAGTTACTGAGATATTTGCCGAAAACACCAATTTTTTCCGAGGTGTGTCCAGTTTTTTGCTTATTGTGGGCGAATGGGGCGTGGCATCGAAAAAAAAAAAGATTCTTGTATTGACTGACTAAATATGTGATCGTTTGACACCAAGCTCGAACTTGTAGCTCTTACCATCTCTGAAATCTGTTTGTTCATACGGACAGACAGACAGACGGACAGACGGACATGGCTATATCGACTCGGCTTGTGATGCTGATCAAGAATATATATACTTTATGGGGTCTGCCACGCCTCCTTCTGCCTGTTACATACTTTTGCACAAACCCAAAAACCCAATATACTCTTGCAGAGAGTATAAAAAATGAAATTTAATAGTGTGTAAAATATATATGTATATAAATAAGAACCAAGTAATGTATAGTAATAGTAAGAGAATATATGTATGATTATGTCAAAATGAATATGTGTGAGTAGAGTTATTGATGAAAGGGGAATTCATAGCCTGGGTAAGCGAGCTGACATAGACATTTGATAATGGGTGGCGCAGCAAAACGGTTTGAATGCTGCCGCCACAGGTAGGGTGGGTACGTTGCGGCAAAACATCGATGCCGCCGATAGAGATGGCCGATAGTTGTTTAGTGTTGGTAGTGTTCGTGTAGAGGTTCCCCAATCGATGATTGTGGATTGTACGCTCGCTGGGCTTTGGTTAACAACCCCGCCCTGAGGCGAATGAGCTAGCCGTGGTAGCCCCTGGGAAGACAAGCTGAGACGTAACAATTTTTTATAAACGAAACCGAAAGTGTGAGCACCTCAAATACTAACTTACTGCTACCCAAAAATATTAATTTGGAAAATAATTTAAATTTTAATTTCAATAAATATAAGTGAATATTTTTTATTGTTATTTTAAAGTGATTATAATATAAAACATTAATAGAAATTTTATATTTTTTGCATAATGTAAATATAATAATTGTGGAAATTTCTTTCTAGCCGTCAACAAGTTCTAAGCTGCAAAACCAACAGCGCAATCTTTAAAGATGATCAGAAAACTGCGAACTTCTAGCGGAACATAGCAGCCGGAAATTCTCACTTGTAAAATGTAAAATTCTTGCTGAGAACTTCCCATTGAACGAGGGATGTAGTACCCAAATCTGAAAAATTCTGTACCTTTTGACCGATCGGCTCTATGGGAGCTATACGATATAGTTGTTCGTATAGCTCCCATAGGGCCGATCGGTCAAAAATACGCTCCAAATATGAATTAGTATGAAAACTTTTGCGTTAACTTAGCTATTTTAATCAAACTCACACAGATTACATCTGCCAATAATTTATACATACTGACCAAGTTTGATCCAAATCTGACTACTATATCGTTAGCTCCCATAGGAACTATCTGTTTTGTTTTCAACTGGGTACGTGTTCTCCCTCTCTTTTTAGACCCCGTACTCTAAAAAAGAGTACAGTGGTCTATTATGTTTGTCAGAGGCGAAATGTGTGTAACAGGCAGAAGGAGGTGTGGCCGATCCCATATCAGCATCAACAGGCGAGTCGATATAGTAATGTCCGTCTGTCCGTCCGTCCATAAGAACAGCTGGATCTTTTAAACTACAAAAGATAGAGCCACCAAATTTAGAATGAAAGTACGTTATTATGACAGGCAGGTTAAGTTTATTTCAAATGTTTGCCACGCCCCTTACTGCCGCCGCAATGACCGAAAAAACAGACACACCTTTGAAAAATTTCTGTTTTATGCGAATATCTCAGTAACTATGACACTTAGAAGCACCAATTTCGGTATGCAGGTTCCTAGAGACAGCCTTAATGCAATGACATTAAAAATTTTGATCTGCAACGGCACCTTTTCTTATAAGAACTATAAAACTTATAGTGTTTTAATTCAACATTCGTTTGGAGACATATCACATATCAAACTATCCATAAAATTACATCAAAATACTACTTTTAACAAAGTTTATGTTATTTAACTGCAATATCACTCTATGCGCGCAAGCGAGACAGAAACATACAAACACATGTTCGTATGTATAACGTATACTACTACTAACAAACATATGCATGCTTAATTATGCTTAGATTGTGTTTATTTTAACGATATACCTGGATACCGATTTCATTAATTTAATCTGGAATAAAAGCAGGGAGTATTATAAAGGCGGGCGTGCTTGACTACTTTTCTTTCTTTTAAGGGCGTACTTATGTTTATTTCAAATTACAATAAATTGCAAAGTGCAACTGTTGGAGTTGCAGCGCTTTCTGGAACCTTTGCCTGAGGTCGCTGGTTCGAATACAGTTAGTGAGATCGTTAGAATTATTTTTTCTTTTTAATTTCAATTCAAAATGTAAATATAAACTGTTAATTTTTTAAATTTTGTTTTAAAATTTCTAATTTAAACAAGTAAGAATGGCTACAGTCGACCGAGCCGACTATAAAAGACCCCGTACTCTCATAGTAGTGCACATTTGTATTCAATTTTAATTGAAATTTAAAAAAAATAATTTAATAATTCGCATTGCCAGCATTCGAACCTACAACCTCAGACAAACTCTATCAGTTGCACCACGCGCCACTTTCAAGAATTCTCCGAATATCAGTATTTACATATTATTCACACAAACACACATTCGTTTTAAATTATATGTATGCATGCATGTGTGTATGTGTGTATTCGGCGCGGCCAGCGTCTGCCGGCAGCGCTGTCGCCACACAAGCATCGAAAACGTTCGAACATGTGCTTGTTATGTTTCTGTCTCGCTCTCGCGCGTAAGTAATATTGCAGTTAAATAACAAACTTTGTAACGCAGTAGCTCTTTTGTTAAAAGTTGTATTTTGATGCCACTTTCAGAATAGTTTGATTTTATATTTCTCTATACTTATGTTGAATTACAACACTCTACTATATGAATAAATGCCTTAAACATGGCATTAAAGCGTAAACGTTTGGTTAACACTAATGAGAAAAGGGGGCGTGGCAGCTCAATATTTTTAATGGCATTGCATTAAGGCTGTCTCTAGCAACCTGTTTACCAGAAATGGTGTTCCTAAGTGCCATAGTTACTGAGTTATTGGCCTAAGACTACATTTTTTTTTTCGAGGTGTGTCTAGTTTTTTGCTCATTGCGGGGACGGTAAGGGGCGTGGCAAAAATTTGAAATAAACTTAACCTGCCTGGGTTAATAACGGACTTTCATTATAAATTTGGTGGCTCTAGCTTTTGTAGTTTAAAAGATCCAGGTGTTCATACGGACGGACAGACAGACGGACGGACAGACAGACGGACAGACAGACAGACGGACATTGCGATATCGACTCGGCTGTTGATGCTGATCAAGAATATATATACTTTATGGGGTCGGCCACGCCTCCTTCTGCCTGTTACGCACATTTCGCTTCTGACAAACCTAATAGACCCCTCTACTCTTTTTTAGAGTACGGGGTCTAATAAATATAAATGATCAATACTATGGGAGTACGGGGTCCTTTACAGTCGGCTCGGTCGACTGTAGCCTTTCTTACTTGTTTCTCTCTCTTTTTTGTGCTCCGCGAAGAAATTTTTTACCAAAAAGTAATTACGCAGATGAATCTAATTTCATTCTCTCTTCAATGAGTTTATTGCCGGTTACACTTACAAACAAGAATTCATGGTTGCCTATATTCTAACTAATTTAAGCCATTAGCTAAGTAATTATTATTCGTTTGCTTAAATCTCTTTATATTAAAAACGGAGTCTAAACATGTTTGAACATGTTTAAGGTGACCACATGGGCCTAAGGGCATTCCGGGACAGTCTACCCTTACCATATATTTCTCCTTTCCTTGTAAAAGCTTAAACAATTTATGACCGCAAAATTAAATTAAACTATACGAATATATTTAACATTCTCCACCAGTAAGTTGCTCCTTTTGTCTGACCACTGCGTGTTCATTAATAAAAAAAACCCGTTCTCAATTTGCATTGTGCGGAGGAATTGCATAGAAAAATTGGACAATTTCTTTAAAAAAATTCTTCTCCTGCCTTGACAAGAACTTCTTCAAGTTTGCAACTTGGTCAAACAAAAGCGAATCAACTATGACTATTTTCTTGAACTTGTTCTCTTGAGATGAATTTTATAAAACTGCCGATATTTTTACCGATAGTAGAAAACCGGGAAATTTTCGTATCAGGTCGGGACACCGGGACAATACCTTCAAAAGCGGGACATGTCCCGGAATTTCAGGACGGATGGCAGCCTAAACATGTTGAATGTGTTACAGGTGACTTCTGTTCAACCCCAAAATTAATTCTATATCAATGTCAATGATTTTATGACTACTCACACCTTTAACTACTTTACATTTTTTAACACTCAATACAAATTACCTTTCTTTTGCTTAAATCAGTTTCTTGTATAAACCGGGTCTAATCGTGTTTGAACATGTTGAATGTCTTGCAGGTGTCTCCGATTCAACCCCAAATTTAGTTCTCGATCCACATGATGAGTATGTCCCATGCCAACCCTCAAAAATGAACTACCGATTAACACAACAGATAACCTTTGTAGGTGATTTAATTTCTCAGAAAATTTTCTCATAGTTTCCCTTTTCCATTAATGAATTTCACCTGCATAACAATTAAATACTAGGGTTAACCCATAATGATTTTCGGATACCTCTTGAAAACAACAATGATTGAACTTGTTGACGATTCAATGGTATACAGAGGAACCCCAAAGAAATACTCTGTATTTACTTTTAGTTATTTTTATTAATATTTTACTTTGCTTTCTTATTTAAAATGTTATGCTGAGGAAGAACCTTTTTTTAATCCAGCATTTGTAACGAATAGTTTTTTATATAAACATAATTTTCAAGGAAATTTATATTTTCATTTTTCAATACTAAAGTTGCGATTCTTGAGACTGTGTTTCTTGAATCCACATTTACCATGAAATGTTTTTAAACTGCATAAACTACAATAGTACTGAACCAGAGACCTACAACGAGTATAAAAATTTCGATTATACTCGAACGGTTACTTTTTGATCGTTTTGTTCGAACAAATTTGATACTCGATCGCTTGTGTGCGTACCGGGGTCATGCTTATACTCGCTTTACTCGAGTATATACTCGAGTATTTTGCCGTTATATAAAATGTTGTCGAATACACATACGTTTGGCAATATGTATATGATGCAAATATGTATGTATGTATGGATGTGTGTATTCGGCGCAGCCAGCGACCGCGGGCAGCGCTGCCGGCACACAGGCAGCGAAAACGTTCGAACATGTGCTTGTGTGTTTCTATCTCGCTTGCACCAATGGGTTGATATTGCGTTCAATTATCAATATTGTAACGCTTCTAGTTTTCTTGTTTATAGTCCGATTTTAATGCGCCTTTCAGGATAGTTTAATATAGTTAGTCTCCACACGAATTATAAATAACAATACGAAGAAAATCGCTAAAAACGGCATTGATGTTTGAAAACTATTTAATCAAATGTGGGAAAAGGGGGCGTGGCAGTCCAAATTTTTAAATGGCAATGTAACTATGCTCTCGCTAGGAACACCCGTACCAGAATTGGTGATCCTAGGTGCCATAGTTACTGAGATATTTGCCGAAAACAACAATTTTTCCCGAGGTGTGTCCAGTTTTTTTTTTGCTTTTTGTGGGCGAGTGGGGCGTGGCATCGAAAAAAAAAAAAAGATTCTTGTATTGACTGACTAAATATCTGATCGTTTGACACCAAGCTCGAACTTGTAGCTCTTACCATCTCTGAAATCTGTTTGTTCATACGGACAGACGGACATGGCTATATCGACTCGGCTTGTGATGCTGATCAAGAATATATATACTTTATGGGGTCTGCCACGCCTCCTTCTGCCTGTATGTAGAGAGTATTATACGGTCGGGCGCGCTCGACTGTACTTTTTCTTTTCTTGTTTAATGATAAGATTGATCTGAAATGATTTAAACAAGAAAGAAAAGTACAGTCGAGCGCGCCCGACCGTATAATACTCTGCATTTGTCCCGATTAAATTATTAAAATCGGTATCGAGATATTACAATGTGAATTACTTGCATTAAAACACGTTGAAACAAAAACAATCTAAGCATAATCAAACACACATCTGTTTGTTTGTATTCGAATACACATACGTTTGGCAATATGTATATGATGCAAATATGTATGCATGTATGTGTGTATTCGGCGCAGCCAGCGACCGCGGGCAGCGCTGCCGACACACAGGCAGCGAAAACGTTGGAGCATGTGCTTGTGTGTTTCTATCTCGCTTGCACCTATGGGTTGATATTGCGTTCAATTATCAATATTGTAACGCTTCTAGTTTTCTTGTTTATAGTTCGATTTAAATGCGCCTTTCAGGATAGTTTAATATAGTTAGTCTCCACACGAAATATAAACTACAATACTGTACGATAAGAACAAGTTCGCTAAAAACGGCATTGAAGATTGAAGAGTTTTTTATCAAATGTGTGAATAGTGGGCATCACAGTCAAAAATTTTAAATAACAGTGCATTTACGCTGTCGCTAGGAACCTCCATGCCAAAATTGGTGATCATAGGTGCTATAGTTACTGAGATATTTGCCGAAAACACAGACTTTTTCCGAGGTGTGTGTAGGTTTTGGCTCATTGTGGGCGAATGGGGAGTGTCATCGAAAAAAAAACAGATTCTTGTATTGACTGACTAAATATGTGATCGTTTGACATGGCTATATCGACATGGCTATATCGACTCGGCTTGTGATGCTGATCAAGAACTGATGATGCTGATCGGACTGAAGAATGCACCATCTGTGTCCCAACGGGCGATTATGCAAGCTTTAGGTGATTTGGCCTATTCGTATGTGATCGTTTACATAGACGACATTACGATTGTGTCTCCAACAATTGAGTTAGGCTAAGAAAGGTTAGAAACGGTGCTAGACATTCTGACAGGATTTGGGTTTATTTTTAATATCAACAAGTGTAGTTTCTTGAAAACAGCCGTTCAGTATCTAGGATACGAGATAAAGGCAAGGGAAGTTGCCAAACTTGCGAAAATTTACTGCATTGATCTCTTTGCCACCTCCACAGACAGTTTTTAGCGTGCGACAGTTCATTGGTCTTGAATCGTATTTCCGCAAGTTTGTACCTGGCTTTTCCCAAATAATGAAGCCATTATACGCTCTAACATTAGGAATGAAAGTTGTGCTTGAAATGCGGAGCTTGAAAGTATTCGAAACAGAATTGTAAGCTTCCTTACAAATGAGCCGGTTCTGGTAATATTCGACATGCAATACCCTATAGAATTGCACACTGATGTTAGCTCGATCAGATTTGGTACCATGCTGTTACCTAGTATCAACAACAAACTTCACGTTGTGAAATATTTCAGCAAAACAACTTCCGCCGCCGAGTCTAGATACCAATTCTATGAGCTCGAAACTTTGGCGGTAGTTGAGTCCATCAAACATTATATTCACTATCTGCTTGGAACATAATTCGTGATTTATACTGATTATAACTCATTGAAGACTTCACGCACTAAAGTAGACCTAACCCCTAGAGTATAGTACATTGTTGGTGGTCCTATTTACAAAGCTTTAATATCACAATACAATACAAAATTAAAAAGGGAAACGTATGGCGCATGTAGATTTTCTATCCAGAAATCCAGTACCTTCAACAGCACAGCAAATTTTGGATAAAATGCCAGAAAAGCGAATAAACATATCCGAAATATCAAGTAATTGGCTGTTGGCCGAACAGCAACTAGATCCAGATATCGTTAATATTTTTGGTAAACTGAATTCCGACGAGTTACTAGACGATATAAACAAAACATACGATTTTAGAAAAGGTGTGTTGTTTCACAAAATACAGAAAATGTGTAAAACACGATGTCAATCATCCATCTAGGATGGCAAAAGACCCTAGACAAATTACATCAATACTACTGGTTTGATAAAATGAATAAATATGTTCGTAAGTTTGCTGACAAGTGCATAACCTGTAGAACAGCTAAGTCCCACTCTGGCAAAATTCTAGCAGAGCTGCACCCTATCTTAAAGATTAGTGTTCCATGGCATACCATCCACGTGGACATAACTGGCAAATTAAGTGGCAAAAGTGATTTAATGGAATATATTATTGTTCAAATTGATGGCTTCACAAAATTCGTACATCCTAGATACAGAGAGTTGTATCAAGGCCATGAAGTCTACAATTTCATTATTTGGCGTACATTCTATTAACCGCAGTTGAATTAAGTCACAGATCTTGGCACGATGCTCTTGGTGAAGTACAATTAGCGTTAAACTGCACAACCAATCGTACAACTGATGCAAGTCCCTTAGAGATGTTGATAGGTTAAGAATCTCGTCCTCTCATTTTCTTTCAAAACACGATATGTTTCAACGGGGAATTAGGTTTCTGTTGAAATTAATACAACATTCGTGTTTCTCACTATTTGAGCAACTTGCGCATTTATATGCTTAACGGTGCGCAAGTGCATTTGCATACTTGACAGTGAATATCATCGCTTTTCATTTTCTTAGCGGGTTGGTTAATTATAGCTCCTTCTCTAAAGTTGACGTTGATGAGGGACGATCACTCGAAACATGGTTCCTTGACTCCATAATTATTGTAAAATTGTTTACAGGTCCGGTGCACTTACCCCGTCAAAAGCATGGTTGCACATATCACACACAATTATGGAGCACATTTTTTAATTATTTTTTTTGTTTTTAGTTTTGTATGAAATTATTAAAAACAAATGTTTTGTGTTAATAAATAAGTATTCGATTTTAAACAAATAGTTTCCACTGACGAACTTAAAATTGTTAGCAATTTTATGTTTTAAAATTTTGAATTTGTTTAATAGGAGATTAATGTTTTTTAAAAAGAGTTGAAAACACGGTGATCGATTCTGAACGTAGCACCAACTGAACTCCTACAGCTGGCGATTTTTACCTTTATATCATTGGATCGTGAACAAGTTCAATCAGGGTTGTTTTTCAGAGGTATCCGAAAATCATTATTGGTTGAACCCGATTTAAGACCCGATTTATAAAAGAAACTGATTTGAGCAAAAGAAAGGTAATTAGTATTCAGTGTTAAAAAGGAAAATTAGTTAAAAGTGACAGTAGTCATAAAATTAATGGATATAGAAATAATTTTGGGGTTGAAAAGAAGACACCTGTAACACATTCAACATGTTCAGACATGTTTAGACTCTGTTTTTAAGAGAAAGAGATTTAAGCAAACGAAAAAAAATTGCCTTAGCCTCAGCTAATGCCTTAAAGTAGTTAGAATATAGGCAACCAGGAATTCTTGTTTGTAAGCGCCGGCTTTGGTGTAACCGGCAATAAGCTCATTGATGAGAGAAACCCACAGACCACCAGACTACGACGTGATACTTGGAAATACTCATTAATTCTAGAGCACTTATGAGTGATAAAGAAAAGGGACCGATATACAAAAGGATCACAACTGACCTTGGTAAAGAAAGGCAAGATTTGTGTGTTTGTTCGCTTGCACACAATTTCTCATTTGCGCTTGCATACACGGTTTGCCTTTGTTTGTTTAACTGTTTTCGTTAACATTTGTTTTTGCATTTTTGCGAATTCTGTTTTCGAGCTTATTTGTTTACATCGAAGGTATCCTGTGCACTCTTATTTTTTTTCTTGTTGTCACTCTATTTGCAAGAGTTATATTTGAGTGAAATGGCATGCTGCAAAAACAATTGCAATTATGGTCCATCTCGGGACAGTGACCAACCAAATTATGTGCACTGTTGGCTGTGTGACAACATTGTGCTTATAAACTGTACTGGTCTTACTGGGCGTGAATTCGAAAAATTCATTTCCTCTGCCAAATTAGGCAGTGGTGAATTACGATGGTCATGCCCAAATTGTATTGTGCTGCAATGTGATTTTTTACGTATGTAAACTACTGTGAAAAAACAATTCCTTAAGTTACACTCACTCGCTAAGAAGCTAAACACTGATTTTGATATTAGTGCGGACTTGCTTAGCGACTATAAGTTTGCGACTCCAGCAACAACTTCCATTACCTCTTCCGCCTGGTTCACTCCTTACCTCACCTGTGCATAACGGGCCTCCCTTTTTATCCTTTGCTCCCTCTCCCCGTAGCTCTTCACCCCCCAATTCCTACATTTCTCCTGCAACATCTCCTGTACCTGATCAACCCATATGTGCCAATGTTGCTTTCCCGGCACTGCCTGTCCCCCCTGTAACCGATATACTGCCACCCCCGCAGCCGCCCCTTCATCACCTAATATAAATGTGGTACCTGGCAATTCTCCTAATGTTTTTAATTCAAACTTTAAAAGCCCTCCAAGTCGACGAAACAGTCATTCTATCCTATCTTATCCTATTCCTATTACAGTTCAGCCTCCTATGCTTACCGTCGTGGCTCCACGCAAGCAGATATTTATATCTAGGCTGTCTGCAGACACGACTATTGAGTCTGTTGCTGCATTTATCGCTACCAAAACTCCTGGCAGCCTTAATATTTCAAAATTTAATTTCGCTGAGCCTAGAGAGATCATCTCCTTTAAGATTAGTGTGTGTGTGAATTGTTTCCTGTCATATGTCATCCAAAGTTTTGGCCTCCTCATATGATTGTTCACGAGCTTAAACAGAAGATTAGAACTCGTGCAAATCCTATTTCCCTTCCGACTAGTGGTCCGTCTCAATCGGCCCCAGTAATAGCCTCAAAAAACTAGACTGACCAACTTTTCATTCTATATCCGAATGTAAGGGGTTTGGGGTCTAAATTAAATAAATAACATAAGAATAATTTCTCTGTTGATTCTGACATTGTTGCATTTTCAGAGACGGCTTAATTCTAGCATATCTGATAATGAAATAATGTCATCAAATTATAATATATTTAGGCGCGATCGTCCTAATCGACGTGGTGGTGGAGTCCTTATTTCAGTAAAATCCAGCCTTAATGCTGAAATAATAGATGTTTCACCACTAGATGAAATTGAAATTGTTGCCGTTAAGGTTACTTTTTCGTCATTTGCGCTTTATGTAACTTGTTCCTATATTCCTCCATTGTCTGAAATGTCGATTTATATGATCATGATTTCATGATTTCTTTGTGACACTTATTGATTTTAACTTTCCAAACGTTTCCTGGGCGTGTTTCGACAAGGTTAATTACATACACACACCTACAAATGACTTTTTGGATAGTTGGATTGATCTTCATCTTTTTCAAGTCAATCAAATATCTAATCGTTAAAACAGAATGCTGGATCTCATCTTAGTAAATGATTCATCCAGAGCCGTTGTTACTAGATCTTCTCCTGTAGTTGTACCTGAAGATTCTTTTCATCCTACTCTTAAAATATCCTTGTCTATTCCTAACTTAACCCATTTAGCTCCTTCTTTCTCTTCCAAGTCGCGCCGTTGCTTCCGAAAAGGAATGACAATAACATAGCTGTCAAGTATTTTTACAACATTGTAAGCTCAATCTTTGATGTCTTCATTCCATATTGTGTTGTGATGTCCGTTTCATGTAAACCACCTTGGTTTTCATCAAGACTATCCAACTTAAAATACAAAAAATCTTAAAATTTTAAAAAGTTAAGCAGACAGGTTCTAGCTTAGACTTTTTAAATTATTCTTAATTAAAAGCTGCCTTTATCCTTCTTACTTTTCAATGCTATGAAAGCTATCTCGTTTGCTGCAAGAATCAATATGCGCGTGATACTAAACAATTCTATAAATTTGTTAATTCTAAACGTAAATCTAGTACCTTACCATATTCTTGCTTTTTCAATTCCTGTAAAGTAATCGATGACTCAGCTGCTTCCGATCTCTTTGCTAACTTTTTTCAATCAACTTACACCTCTAGTTTGCCTACTAACATCTCTTACCCCTATAATCTCCCATCCACTAATTCTGTTTTCTTACCTCACATTACTGATAGTTGCATGCTTTCCTCAATTAACACCCTAAAGTCTTCCTTCTCTCCTGGGCCTGACAACATTCCAAGTTGTGTGCTCAAGGAGTGCTGTTTTTCCATAACAAAACCTCTCCTAAATCTTTTTAAACTTTCTTTAGAATCCTCTGTTTTTCAACTTTATGAAAAGAATCCCACTGCATAAAAAAGGGTGTATGTCGGATATATCCAACTATAGGGGAATTGCGAAGTTGTCCGCAATCCGTCAGCTCTTCGAAAAGATAATTACTTCGACTTTGGAACATCTCTGCAAGTCAATTATCTCCCCTGCCCAACACGGATTCGTTAAGAGTCGGTCGACTTCGACCAATCTATTGGAATTTACCTCTTTTAAAAATGAGGCATTCCTTAAAAGAATGCAAACTGATGTCGTATATACTGACATTAGCAAAGCATTTGACTCTGTGAATCATAACCTGCTTTTACATAAACTTAGTATTTTAGGCTTCCCACCTTCCATTCTTCTTTGGATATCTTCATATCTAACAGGTAGGACACAAAGGTTTATGCTTAGATCAGGCATCTCTTAATCTATTTTTGTTACTTCTCGAGTTCCCCAGGGTAGTCACCTAGGTCTATTACCCTTTAATCTGTTTACACGACCTTCCCTGTTCGCTATCCGATTGTTGCATACTTATGTATGCAGATGATGTAAAATTATTATTATCTTATAAGAACTCTTTGGATCATGCGTTATTACAAGATTATTTAAACACAATGTACAACTGGTGCATAACTAATCACTTGTACCTAAATTTCTCTTAATGCCTGTTTATGACTTTTAACAGGGTTACTCCTTACATAGCCAATTATTATAAATTCTATTTGATAATAAATTAAGTTTCACTTCTCATATCTCCACAATTGTTAATAAAGCCAAGGGCACTCTTGGATTTATTAAACGCTGCTCTAAGGAATTTAATGATCCCTTCGTCACTAAACTTCTTTATACATCCCTTGTCCGGCCCATTCTTGAATATTGTTCATGTGTCTGATTTCCTCAACATGCTCATACTCCAGATTTAATTGAGTCGATGCAGAAGCAGTTTATACTCTTCGCACTTCGTCGACTTAATTGGGACACTAACCTTCGTCTTCCATCCTACACTAACAGGCTCTTACTCCTCGATCTTCCGTCCCTTATTAATCGTAGGAGAGTTCTTGGAGTTATTTTTCTTCATAAACTTATTATTGGCGATATCTGCTCCCCATCCCTCTTAGAACGCCTTAATTTTAACATTCCAACCAGGGCAACCAGGTAATACATCCCTTTATTTCTTCCTACATGCACTACTGACTACGCTTTGCACAATCGTTTTCGGGTACTATGCGCTAATTATTATCAATGCTATTGAATAATTAATACATATCTCCCTTTTCCATCCTAAAACTTCACTTTTCTGCCTACTCCGTTAAATCTCTGATTTCCATGGGCAGTATGTTTGGAATCTCTGCCATTCATGCGTCCCTTTAAATCAGAGATCTTTCGTGTTAGTTTTGGCACACATTTTTATTGATCTGGTTGGGTTTTTCTGGGTTTTTCCCAATCCTCACAACAAATGTTGGATCAATTTCATTACTTTTTATTCCCAGATTTACTATTAACAATGAAATATTAATAAATTTATCAATTTGATTAAATATATTTTTTAATCCTTTTCAGTTAAAATATTTTTTTTTATAATTTGTACTTTTAAATTTTTTAATATTAATTTTAATTATACATATAAACTTATATTTGGTTAATACTCGCGACTGATCTTATTCTGCGTTAATAAATAAACAAATTAAAAAAAAAAAATGCTCATTACCGCGATATTCCCGGTTGCCTATTTTATAACTACTTGTTCTCCCTCTCTCTTTTTTTTTTTTTTTATCTCTCTCTTTTTTGCGCTCCGTGCGAAAATTTTTTAACAAGCGAACAGAATTAACTCTACGAAAATGAATCTAATTTCACTCTGCTTTTTATTTTCTATTGATAAATATAAATGTAATCCGGTTGCGCACACCGGGAGGGTGGGTAAACCAGTTACTGTATACAGGTACTGTATACGTGCAGCCCACCTGTATTAGGGGTGAGTTTTACAAGCATCCATACAGCTCGAATATCTGAGGACAAAACAAGTGTGCCAGTACCGATCATTTTCAATTGAGTCCGCTGTCAATCGTTATTGCCTTTCTTTACGAAGGTCAGTTGTGATCCTTTTGTATATCGGTCCTTTTTCTTTATCACTCATAAGTGTTATAGGGTTAATGAGCATTTCCAAATATCACGTCGTAATCTGGTGGTCTGTGGGTTTCTCTCATCAATGAGTTTATTGCCGGTTACACCAAAGCCGGCGCTTACAAATAAGAATTCCTGGTTGCCTATATTCTAACTACTTCGGGTGATCCCCATACGCAGTGATACGGGTTGGCGTCTGTTCTGATCACTGTTTGCGAGCCTTTGTGAGTCAGTAACATGAGTCTCACTAGTTCATCGGCCGGTGCAGGCATGTCGTATACCTTCGACTTAAGACAGCACAGTGTCGGGTCATCATTAAAACTGATGATTTTGGCTCCGTTGAGCAACCCTGCGCTGTCAAAAATTGACATAGGAGCCTCCGGGTCCTCGTCTATTTTCTCTAGCAACAGCCCGACTAGCCTCTCGTGAACTGTTTTTCAGCGTTCTTCTGAGATTCTGCCTTTCACGTCGCTGCGGTCTATCAAAGCCTCAATGAGATGCTGTTTAGCGGCATCCTTCATTGTAACCTTCTTGCTACGTCTCGATTGAGGGATATATCATTTCGGGCCGCGCTGCCGCTTGCTATCCGGGCCATCTCTGCTCTGGTTTCCCTCGGTCGAGCGTTGCCCTTTCTCGGCCATCATCTCCTCTACCTTGTTCGCAAAACCACTACTCTTTGCTCGCATGTGGGGCAACTGATCGAAGTGCCGGCAGCTCTCCTCGATTCTTTATCCTCTTCAGACAAGTCAGCAATGCCTTGGACCCGGCTCGGGATCTTCAGGGCCGCATTGTATTGCCCTAAGCCTTCAGCCCTTCCCCCGAACTTTTTGGCCCTTCCCTACGCAGGGAGCTGGTCCCTTGTACGGGTGAGCGTAGTAGGCTCTCTTCTTCCGTCGTCGTCGCTGACACAACGCTCTCCAGGTCTGAGTCTGCGTGAACTGCAGCACCTGTGCTTGCTTATCGCCGTCAATGTTGTTGTTGTTGTGGCAGTAGTACTGTAGCTTACTTGGCCTGTTCTCGCCATGTCAGAGGTGTGACCACTGGCGGCACACAGAGGGGATTTCTCCCCTCGGTGTCCGCCGGAAGTAGTGGTCACGCCTTCTACCGACGTTTGGGTTGACATCCCAGCACCGATTGAATTTTTTTAGAGCTATCCCAGCCGTCTCATTTATTCAGATGGCCACCCTTAGCGTTTTATGCCTATCCGCCAGGCCACCTATAGCCATGGCATTGGTTCTGTGCTCTGGGCATGCCGTATCATACCCAGACACTGAAACATGCCCTAGCTGAACACTGCATCGCCTCGGAGGACAAGTGACAGGGCATCATCCGGTAGCGACGGTGCAGTGTCCATTGGCCAGTCGGCACCCTCGGGGAGGGTTCAACCAGAGGATTTTTGCCAGCCGTCACTGTCACTTTTAACTACTTTACCTTTTTTATCACTGAATCTAATTACCTTTCTTTTGCTCAATTCAAACTCATGTTTGAACATGTTGAATGTTTTGCAGGTGTTCTCGATTCAACCCCAAATTTAGTTCTCGATCCACATGCTGAGTATGTCCCATGTCATTTATTATATTACTATTGTCACGTTTAATGTGTTTTCTTTAATCTCTGGAAGATACTAATCAAAATGTTGTATTTGATATTGTAAATATCCCCCCGCAGCGCTGATGCACACTATGTTGCAGTAAGAATTAGTTAAGTATACTTGGTGTACACTATCCTTTTAACTCCAACCCTAAAAATGAAGTACCGATTAACCCAACAGATAACCTTTGTCGATGATTTAATTTCTCCGAACATTTTCTCTTAGTATCCCTTTTCCATTAATGAATGTCACCTGCATATCAATTAAATACTAGGGTCAACCCATAATGATTTTCGGATACCTCTTAAAATAACCCTGATTAAACTTCTTGACGATCCAATTTTATAAAGATAAAATCGACTGTTGTTGGAGTTAAATTGGTGCTTCTTTCAGAGCCGATAACCATGTTTTCAACTCTCTCTTTAGAAAACAAAAATCTCTTAAAAACTAATTTTAAAAAATAAAATTGCTAACCATTTTTTTAAAATTACCAGTGTTTGCTCTGGAAACTATTTGCTTAAAATCTAACACTTATATATTAACACAAAACATTTGTTGTTAATAATTTCATACAAACTAAAAACAAAAAAAATATAAAAAAAATGTGAAATATCATATTTGCAACCGTGCTTTTGGACGCTTTCATTGTGCATTATAGCAAGTGCACGGGACCTGTAAATGCTTCTACAATAATGATGGAGGCGTCAAGAAACCAAGTTTCGGGTGATCATCAACATTAGACGCCGAACCAATGACATCAGCCAGAGTCTTGAAAAGAGCAGAAGATATAATTAACCAACCGGCTAAGAAAAAAATTTAATTCAATTAATTATTCTTCGTGATTTTTATAATCAAATGAAGAGAAAAATTTTCGAAATAATTGAACTCTGTTTAGCTAAATATACCGCCATAAAAATTTCGATTGAATCAACTAAGCATTTTGTAACATCATATCAGTGTCTCTATGATTTAAAAACAGCTGATGATGTTTTGGAAAACAAAATTGATTATTTAAATTAATTAACCAGTGAGTTCCAAGAAAAATATAGTGGATGGGCTATCCAATCATTTACCTATTGTGATTTAACAATAGTTAAACTAGAACATATTCCTTCTGGAGGATACTGTGAAATGCCCGAAACGATTAGAAAGAGGAATGCAACCGTCAATATTAAAAACATCGATGTTTTTTGTTTTAAATGGTGCATACCGGCATCAATAGAATACGAGTTCATTGAAAATGCCACATACAATGATAACGACAAAAAAAACTAAGGAGGAATCTCAAAAACACTTCTTGCTATAACATAAGCAACATCGCTGCTCCTGTTATTACTTATAGGGGGCAGCGACTTAACTTCTCGGATATAGAATTCCCAGTCAACTCAAAAGGGGTTAAGCTTTTTGAAAAACTAAATCCCCAATTTAGTATAAATGTATACGAAATTGACTGTAGCAGAAAGAAGCAAGACATGATTGTTGGACCTACAATTCGAGCAGACAGTCTACGGGAAAAACATATAAGTCTTCTGGGTATATACAATGAGGCTGAAATGATAATACATTACGCTTATTATATGTCCACATTGGCTAAATCGCAATTTACGAAGAGTCATACGTCAGGAGACTTTTGTCATAACTGTTTGCAATGGTATACTTGCAATAGTAAAATGCATACCAAAAGTTGCGGAAAAGTTGTATCTACTTTCCCTAAAGTGGGTTCATATGGCAGCATCAAAAATTGGCATAACCATCTACCGGTAACCATCTACGCCGATATTGAAGCTGTCTTGGAAACTTTTCATCGATCACAAAATGACCCAAAGATGTCGTCAACTACGAAGGCTTGGGGCGGTCTGGCAACACACCTATCGGGAATGTGCAGAATTCCTACAAGGGGTTCGCTCGGTCGATAGTCCAGGGCTGACAACAACGACGCTACGCGCGGGATAAGAAGAAGCTGATGAATTTCACAACTTGAATAATTGTGTAGATATAAGAGAGAATAAAATAGAGAGCATAACATTCGTGTTCGCTATAGTGGTGACCCCGACGTGATACAACAAAAACTCGAAAATGCAACAAGCATTCAAAAATTAAAAAATAAGTGCCAATATTGTACAAAAGTTATGCAAATATCACATTTTGGCAGTATATGCAAAAAACGACGCCAAAACGCGCGCTACGACTTGCGCGCTTTAATTCCAAGAAAACCATTTTCCGACAAAACCGAACCTGAAAACGATTTCATTATGGATGCTCTGCAAACCCAAATGCGAGAACTTCAATTACAATTGGACACACTCAGGTCAAATAACTCAGGTGCATCAAACGAGCATCAGTCTGGTCAACGAACGAACTCAATTCACTTGCCACGTTTTGCACGAAGCAACCCTCATCTGTGGTTTGCTCAAATTGAGCGTTCGTTCAGTCTACACAAGATTGACAACGACAGTGACAAATTTGATTTGATCACGGTGCATTTGGATGAAGAGACCATCCTCGCCGTCGAGAATTTGGTAACTTGCCCACCGGCGACAAACAAGTATCAAGCAATCAAAAACCGTTTGCTTGAGAAATTCGCCGAGTCCTCAGAATCTAAGCTACGCCGCTTACTGTAAGGAGGAGGAACAATAGGCTCGAAGCCTTCTGATATATTAGCCAACATGCGCCGTCTTGCTCCCGATCCAGCTAGTGAGACTATTATTCGAACATTGTTCCTGGCGGAGATGCCACAATCAATACGTCCAATGTTAACAGTTTGGGAAGAAACTGATCTTAACAAACTTGCCAATATTGCGGACAAGATGCTTCAAACTCCGTGAGTGCTGTCACTTCTAATGCCTCCTTGAAAGACGTCTATGAGAGTCTACGACTACTAACCGCGAAGTTCGACTGTCTTCAAAAGGAAGTAAAGAGCATGCAGGTAGGACACTCTTGCTCACGCAGTACATCGCGTGGCAGATCGCCTCGGAATCAGTCGACGTCTCTAGCTCCAAATGGACAAGAATCAAAACTTTGCTTCTACCATCTAAAATTTGGAAATGAGGCAAAGAAGTGTCGTCCAGACTGTCCACGTTACCAGTCGTTAAACTGAAACGGCTGTCGTCAACAGCGCAAGTCGGCGACAGCATATTCAACTGCGGCGATTTCAACACACAAACTTTGTCGTCTCCGAGCCTCGCTTGCATATTACCGATCGCATCTCACACATTCGCTTCCTCATCGACTCTGGATCCGTTGTTTCTGTCATTCCACGCAATCTGGCTAAGCAAAACAATAAACTCAGCAACCTCACACTGTATGCCGCAAACGGAACAACAATTCCCACCTATGGACGTTCACCGATGGAATTAAATCTGGGATTACGTCGTTGTTTTTCTTGGCCCTTCATTGTGTCCGACGTGCAAATGGCTATTATTGGTGCTGATTTTCTGTCGAAGTACCAGTTACTCATTGATCTCAACAAGAGACAATTGATTGATTCGACCACTGGTTTGAAGTCTTCAACATGCTTGTTAAACACAAAAAGTTTTTCTATATCAACAATACAGAATGTGCCAAAGTTCCAACATCTGTTGAAAGAGTTCGTAGATGTAACGTTACCGACAAGAACAATAACTAGCTTGCACGAAGTTCGCCATCACATCGAAACACTATGCGCACCAATTTCTGATCGACCACGCCGCTTGGCGGGCGAAAAACTCGCCACTGCAAAAGCGGAAATCAACTTCCTTATAAAAGAAGGCATATGCCGGCCCTCGAACAGCCCTTGGTCAAGTCCACTCCACATGGTGGCAAAGAAAGATGGCGGTTGGCGGTCTTGTGGCGACTATCGGAAGCTGAACTCGGTAACCACACCTGACCGTTACCCAATTGCGCATATCCACGATTTTACGGATCAGCTTCACGGAAAATTGATTTTTACCACGCTCGATTTGGTAAAAGCATACTACCAAATACCCATGGCAGAAGATGACATCCCAAAGACAGCTGTATGCACACCATTCGGACTGATAGAATTTTTGTACATGCCGTTTGGTCTGAAGAACGCCACCCAGACGTTTCAAAGATTCATGGACAACATCTTCCGCGGGATCGATTTTGTATATTGCTACATCGACGATATACTTATCATGTCCAACAACATGGAAGAACATGAGCAGCATCTACGAATCGTCCTGGAAATCTTGCGAAAACATGGCCTTTGCATTAACTTGAGAAAATGCCAGCTCGCGCAGACAGATGTTCAGTTCTTGAGTTATGAAATAAACCAACATGGTATAAAGCCGCCGACTCATCGCGCGGACGCAATGCAGAAATACCAACGCCCAAACACAATTAGCCAGCTGGGTCGGTTCCTGGGAATCATCAACTACTACCGTAGATGTCTTCCTAATTCATCGCTCATTCAAGCACCTCTGTCGAATCTTCTCAAGGACGTGAAAAAGAATGATCAACGCCTCATAGAGTGGACACCTGAGCGTATTACTGCATTCGAAGAGTGTAAACGAAGTGTCGCCAATGCAACGCTATTAGCTCATCCACTTCCGAATGCAAAGCTAGCCTTGACTTGCGATGCCTCTGACGTTGCGATTGGAGCAGCTCTAGAGCAACAAGTCAACGATTCGTGGCAACCAAATGGTTTTTTTTTCAAAGAAACTCAACAACTCTGAGAAGAACTACAGCACATATGACAGAGAGCTACTATCCGTCTACGAAGCTGTCAGGTACTTTAAGCATCTGCTAGATGGACGAATTTTCGTGATCAGGACAGACCATAAGCCGCTTATTTACGCTTTTCGACAGCGCCCTGAAAAAGCATAGCCTCGGCAGATTCGACACCTGAGCTTTATCTCTCAATATTCAACAGAGATCACGCACATCAAAGGAAGTGACAATGTAGTTGCTGACGCCTTTTCCAGACTCTGCACTATTGAGATGCCGACGACAGTGAAATTGCAGCAGATTGAAGAAGCCCAAGCGGTCGATGCGGAACTAATCCACCTAATAGAAGGATACACATCGCTGAAGCTGCAGAAAGTCAACTATAACGACAACGTGTCGTTATACTGCGACGTTTCAACGGGATACATTCGTCCGTACATTCCTTAAGCTCTTCGGAACCAGATTTGCGGATCTTTTCACAATCTTTCGCATCCAAGTGGCCGTTCGACACTCAAGCAAATAAATCAAAAGTTTGTTTGGCCATCAATCAACAAGGATATCATCAAATGGTGCAGGAACTGCTTGCCTTGTCAGCGAGCGAAAATCAACAGGCACAATCATCTAACACCAGATAAAATCATCGTTCCCAATGGAAGATTCGATCACGTCCACATTGACATTGTTATAATGCCGTTATATGAAGACTACCGGTATTGTCTTACAATGATCGAAGCTATTCCGTTGACCAACATCACGGCCGAAACCGTCGCCAACGCACTTTGGTCTCATTGGATCACTCGATTTGGAACTCCCAAAACAATCACAACAGACCAGGGCAGTCAATTCGAGTCCGCAATGTTCAAAGAACTTGCACACCTTATAGGCAGTGAACACATTCATACCACAGCCTATCATCCACAATCCAACGGATTGGTTGAAAGATGGCATCGGACGTTTAAGGCTGCTTTAATGTCACACGGACACTCCCTGGCCAAAGCTCTTACCAGCAGTCCTACTAGGTCTTCGATCTTGCTTTAAAGAGGAATTACAATCAACAGTGGCCGAAATGCTGTACGGAACCCCTATTCGAATACCAAACGAATTTTTTGATGACGTCGAGTCAACAATCAGCCCGACAACTTTCATCAGCAGTTTCAGGGAACACATGCGAAAAATTCCAACACAAAAAGCTCATCATGGTTCTACGAAGATGTTTATACTCAAGGGTATCGACCAATGCTCCCATGTTTTTTTACGCACTGACGCCGTGAAAAAACCACTGGAGCCCCCATACTCTGGCCCGTACGAAGTGATCGATCGTAACAGCGACCGAGTGTTCACCATCAGGATGGATAGCAAGGACGTAGCAGTGTCCGTCGACCGACTCAAACCCGCTTTCCTAGTCAAAGATGACACCATCATTGGCTTACAACCCACTGCCAATGAGCCACGTACATACGCAAGGACACCGAGAGTACACTTCAAACAATCGTGACGTCGTCACTGAAGAGGGAGTACTGTGGCGGTCTGGCAACACACCTATCGGGAATGTGCAGAATTCCTACAAGGGGTTCGCTCGGTCGATAGTCCAGGGCTGACAACAACGACGCTACGCGCGGGATAAGAAGAAGCTGATGAATTTCACAACTTGAATAATTGTGTAGATATAAGAGAGAATAAAATAGAGAACATAACATTCGTGTTCGCTATAGGCTTGTGGCAACCCTGCCACTTTCGATACAACCAACTATAGTTGATATCGATATATGGCACCAAAAACATCTCTGTTTTAATTTCACAATCTGACTAAAACTTACAATGATATAATTTTGTCCTTAAATGAAGTGTGTACAATATTGGCTTCCGTCTTTTACTTTACTACGGTAGCCAAAGTGGTGACCCCGACGTGATCAATTTACTAAAATCGAAGCGCAACATTCAAAACATTAAAAACAATTGCAAAGCTTCGTACAGTGCTTAACAGAATGATAAGACACATTAAAACTTCATGTTTCTTTGCTTGCAAAATATTTGTTGTTGAAAATTTAGAAAAACCGAGTATGAGAAACGAATGAACAAATCATAGACTGCGAATTAGTACCGTTACTTTCTATTTTTAGCGTTCACTGGAATTGCACCGTTAGTTTTTCGTTAAAATGCGTGAAACATTTAAAATATTGTTGTAAAATGACTTGAACCTGTTGTCTATTGCATTTTACTATATTTAAGTAAAATTTTCGTATTTCTAGATACTTTATTTTTTAAAATATTTACGAAAAAAAATGTGTCTTATCAATTTGTTAAGCACTGTAGTTTTGGCGGTCTATGCAGAAACGACGCACAATGGGGCAGCCGGCCGAAAAACGTGGCAAAAATCATTTTTGTGATGGTAGCGTACGCCAAAAAGAAAAATTGCGTTTGGTTAAAAAATGATCACGGGCGATAAATCCGAAATTTTTTTCAAATCGGTTGAAAATTGTGGGTGCTAGAGCCCCTCAAAGTTGACCTATTTCCTGAAATGTTCAAAAATGCATAAATTTTCCGTGCAAAGTGTCAACTTTGAAATTGAATTTTGGGAGAAATAATCGATCAATCTTAAAGTTGTTATTTTTTTATTCAAGTATAATTAATTGTTTATAAAATTCACTCAAAAATTTTCGTTTCATAACTAAATATTCCAAAAAAGTTAAAAAATTATACTATTTTTTGGCAGTTTTTATAATTTAACATGGACATAACTTCTACTATTATAAACATATGATAGAATGAACCTTCTTCTAATATGCTTATGTAATTTCCCTTGCCCTAGTTTGCCCGATTCGAATTTAAAGTCATAAAACGAGCGCAACCTCGTTTTATGTATGGAAGAAGAAGAACCCATGCAAATATGGTATTTCCTGAGTTAGAATTTAATAAAAAAATTGTGTAAAAATCCTTTTGTAAATAATCTGAGTTGGTTACATTTAACAAATATTATTTTTTATGTGTTTTACCAGTCTTGAGACAGTTTGGGTACAGGTAACTAAATAAATTGTTCTTTTAAGGTACAAAAGATATTTTCGTGTTGGGATGATTCCATGAGGGAGAAACACTTCAATGAGATTTCTTAACTGCATTGTAAATATAAGTATACTGAGTTTTTTTGTCGAAGCGAGCCTTTTCGATTGATTTTGACTTAATTTAATAAGATTAGTTTTAGAAAGAATGTATACTTCCTTAGCATTTAAGCAGCATCTTCAGATGCACGTATTTCCAAATAATTTTAAAGATAATAGTTACATTTCCAAAATATCAAATTTATTATATCTTACAACAAATGTTTGAACTCATTTTAATGAAAATTGGCCACAAAAAAAATTTGAAATATAACCTCAAAATAATTCAACGAAAAATGTTAGTAACAAAATTAATTAAATTAGTAAAGAAAACTAATTAAAACATATTGACATGTTATGTTTAAGTTAAAACAATATTTAAAATATTACTTTGTGATAAAAAAAGTATTTTTAATTTTCATTTTATACGTTTAATATGGACAGAAACATTAAAGAACTTTGACTTTAAATTTTGAAGCACCCTGTTGACGGATCACCCTGTTCAGACATTCCTTCTAAAGTTTAATAAGTTATCTATTAAATGCTTTTTAATTTGTTCAAATACCTCCCTGGTTCAAAAGATATGACTTTGAAAATTTTTTTCGGCCGGCTGCCCCACTGTGCGACGCCACAATATTCGCTACGACTTACGCACACTTACTCCGCGGCGATTATATTTTGAAGACGAACCTCGAGTTAAAAACAATCTAACAATGGATCTTCAAGAGCAAATCCGAGAGTTGCAGCGTCAACTTGAGTCATTAAGGACAACAAACAACACTACACCAAATGAGCTTTCGTCGGGCCAGCGCTCTCATATGCGCTTGCCAAAATTCGCACGAAACAACCCTCATTTGTGGTTCGCACAGATCGAAAGATCATTCCGTGTCTATAAAATTGACGACGACGTTGACAAATTTGATCTCATCACGGTGCATTTGGACGAAGAAATAATTCTTCTCCGTCGCTTTCGCTGACGGACGTGTTTTACATCGCTTCTATTTCACTTCAAGTTTTCCTCGCTTAATTGCTCTAATTCGTATCATACTTCTGGCTTAATTCCTTTGCTACATTGTGTGCTACATCGGTTGTGTTGATACACATTGTTTTAATAAACTTTAAAGCCAATTTTTAATAATTTTGTTTTTCTAAGCAACAACAATTCCACAGCCAAACATTCTGTTTACTTATTTCTGCGTTTGTTTGTCGCTGTGTAATTTGTTCTTGTAATTTTACGCCGTTGCTTGTGCTAACACTTTGTTTGTGTAAACATTCTCTCAGCGCTATCTTCGTGCTCTCTTCTATATTTACGCTCCCGTCGCGCTCTCATCTGTTTTACCGCGCTTATCTTATTTTTGGTGTTGGCCGGTTATTCCGTTTTTCTTGTTTTCGGTCGCCGCGCCCGCGCATAATTTGTTTTTGTGCATTTATTATTGTCGTAAGTAAAAATCAGTAGCTTGCACATTAACCCTAGCTTGCCTTTTTATTTTTCAACTAACTTTTTATTTCAACAGTGCTTATTAGCTTCTATATATTCAATTTTATTACATTCATTGTTTACTCTAATTACCTCCACTATGTACGTCTGTTATAATTAAAATTGCCAGGTGCGAACAAATGTTAAGATGGGTTTTGTTTGCTGCTGGCTATGTGAAAATGTTTCACATGAAAAATGTGCAGGCCTCAATGGCCGAATTATTGACCTGATTGAGTCTAAATCAGGCTTAAAAGTGGACTTGTGAAGCTTGTAGGGATGTCGAAAGAGACATTATGAGCTTCATGCGACACACTAAACGAGGCTTTCGGGATCTATTTGCAGATTTAAAAGTCTGTCTGATAGTTTTGCAGCTTTGGATAAGGAGTTTAAAGGCCTAAAAGTCTTAAATGATTCTCCAAAGCGTAAAAAGGCCAATTTTAGATTGTCGATTGGCCCTAACGAACTTTTAGTCCCTCATCACATACCCACAACGTCCGCACCTTCTCTAATAAATTTTTCATCCCCTTCTCCAAATATAATTGTTAGTAGTGATGACAACTTTATCTTACCCACAGAAGTTGTCCCCACTCCCGAAGTAATTGTTCCTGATTCATTAGTTGTCAATACTGTTGCTGTTGGCGAATCAAGCAATTTAGTTGTTCCTGATTCGTTAGAAGTCAATACTGTGCAGTTGGTGAATCAAGCAATGAGTCTATCAGAGCTGTTGCGGAAGCTATTACAGTGTCCGATAAAAAAGACTCTCGTAGGTGTTCCACCAAAGAAACAATTATTTGTTTCTTGGCTTGCCCCTGATACCACATCGGATGATGTCAAGGCCTTTATTCAGGCTAAATCTGAAGCTAATATTACGGTGGAGAAATTTAAGTTCTCATATCATCGGGAAATTTCTTCATTTAAAGTAAGTGTTCCTGCCAAATATTTCAATAGAAAAGATCGTACATCCCGCCGAGGTGGTGGTGTGCTTATTGCCGTCGATGTTAACTTATCCTCGGAAGAAGTAACAATCGATGGCTCTGTGGATATCGAATTTGTTGCTATTAAGTTATGCCTAAATAACGTTAGAGTTTTCATTACCTGCTCCTATATTCCTCCTTCTTCTGACTCTTCTCTTTATTTATTACACTTTTCTGCTATTAAATTGGTTTCATCTATGTTATCTGATCGTGACTTTCTTGTAGTTCTTGGCGATTTTAATATTGCTGGTAGTACATGGATTTCGTGTCCCGACTCTGCCGTGTTGACCCCCACGACTCAGCACGATTTTCTTGATGAGCTGTTTGGAATTTCATTGCTTCAAATCAATGCTATTCCAAATCAACGCTTCCATCTAGTGTGTTCTTTGAAAGAGAATCTGCTAATTCGGATAAGGCTATCGCCGACTTATTTGCCGATTTTTTTCAAACTACTTACAGTAAGCACGAGTATAACTGTGACTCACCCTATCCTTATCATTTAAATTCCTTCAATAGTAATTTTACACCAGTCATCACCGAAAGCTCTCTTATGTAATTTAAAGGCTACTAAATCTGTTTTTTCGCCTGGTCCAGACGGAGTCCCTGGCTGTGTGCTTAAAAACTGTACAGACGGCCTTTTAAAGCCCTTTGTATAAACTATTTACATTGTCTGTTGAAACATGCTGTTTCCCTGATGTTTGGAAATCATCTTACATTATTCATTTTCACAAAAAAGGAAATAAATCCGATGTTTGCAACTATAGGGGTATTTCCAAATTGTCTGCTATTCCCAAGGCTTTTGAGAAATTAATAACTTCTCAACTGCAATATTTCTGTAGATCCATGATTTCAGCCTGCCAGCATGGGTTTGTGAAATATAGATCCAGTACCACTAACCTGTTAGAATTTACATCATTTGCATTGAAGGGCTTTGATAGAAAATTGCAAACTGACGTCATTTACACAGATTTCAGTAAGGCTTTCGACTCCGTTAATCACAGCCTATTAATATATAAGCTCAATCTTTTGGGTCTTTCCTATAACTTTACTATTTGGATTTTTAATTACTTGAGTTCTAGAACACAACATGTTTATTGTAAAGACACTTTATCCAAATCTGTTCAAGTAACTTCGGGTGTTCCACAAGGAAGCCATCTCGGTCCCTTGTTATTTATATTGTTCATAAATGATCTTCCATCAGCGATCAGTTACTCTCGTGTGCTTATGTATGCCGACGACGTTAAACTCTGTGTTTCGGCTGCTGAGTCTGTTCTTGGGACCAGGTTACAATCTGATCTATGTTGTTTTCAAATCTGGTGTCAAGCTAATTTATTAAACCTCAACTTTAGTAAGTGTAACGTAATGTCCTTCAGTAGGCGCCTCCCTTTCCAAAACGTTTACATTCTGAATGGCAACTCTCTTAAAAGAATTGAGTCGGTCACTGATTTGGGTATCCTTATGGATCCTAAGCTCAAGTTCGATAGGCATTACTAATCGTGCTTTTTAGTGTCCTGGGCTTCATAAAGCGCTGGTCGAAAGAATTTAACGATCCCTATTTAACGAAAACACTTTTTTACTGCCTTGGTACGGCCTATTCTTGAATATGGATCATGTATTTGGCCACCCCAATACAGGATTCATCAGGATAGAATAGAATCTGTACAAAAACAATTTCTTCTTTTTGCACTAAGGTCTCTCAACTGGAACACTAACATACGCTTACCTTCCTATCGTAGTAGACTTTTTACTAATTGATCTTCCTTCTTTGTCTGATCGTAGAACAGTGCTCGGTGTAATTTTTTCTACACAAACTAATCAATGGTGAAATTGATTCTTCAGAATTACTCAGCCAGATTAGTTTTGCTGTTCCGATTAGACCAACTAGAAACTTTCTTCCGCTCTCTCTTCAACCTTGTTCTACCAACTTTGCTATCCATAATCCTTTCCGAGTCCTATGTAGTAACTACAACAAACTTTCTCGAGTTGTAGGTAGTTCTACTTCGACCCCTTAATTAGAACTTCTCTTCTCTGTCACCTGTCTAGATCTTAATTATCTTAGCTTAATAATTTAAAATGTATTGTATTTCGTTTTTAGTTATTTTATGTTCTAACTTATAAATTCGATTCGCGTTTATCGCTAGCCGTACGTTATGCGGTGTGCCCCTCGGTCGGTTGGGCGGGATGTGGCTGCATTATTTGCAGGGTTCCGCGCGCTAACAAGCACGTTGCTTGGTGTTGCTGGGCCACTTGAATGTACTGTCCCGTTAGTACATCAACGTCCATATATAATAACAACACTCGGTGTCCACTGTACAAAATGCATCGTTGTTTCCGAAATTGCTGCAGGACTTCATAGACATCACCAAATCACCAGCTACAACTTTTACAAAGCTTCACGATGTTTCACACTGCATTGAAACAAATGGAAGACCTGTTTTGGATCGCCCACGTCGCCTAGCAGTCGAAAAACTGGCAGCCGCAAAAAAGGAGATAAATTTTTTACTCCAACAAGGGATATGTCGTCCGTCCAAAAGTCCTTGGTCAAGCCCACTACACTTGGTAACTAAAAGGACGGAGGTTGGCGCGCATGTGGTAATTATAGGAAGCTTAACGCAATCACAGTACCTGATCGTGACCCTATAGCCCACATCAATGACTTCACCGAGCAATTACACGGTTAATCCATTTTCACGACACTCGACTTGGTAAAGGCATATTACCAAATTCCGATGGCAATCAACGATATCCAAAAGACTGCCGTTTGCACCCCATTCGGGCTCTATGACTTTTTGTTTATGCCATTTGGGTTAAAAAACGCCACCAAAACATTCCAAAGATTTATGGATGACATTTTTCGAGGCATGGAATTTGTATTTTGCTACATCGACGACATTCTAATTATGTCAAAGTCAACAGAGGAGCACGAACAACATCTTCGCTCCGTTTTTCAAATTCTTCGAAAGCATGGTCTGAGTATAAACCTCAGTAAGTGTCAGTTTGAAAAACGAGAGGTCAACTTCCTGGACTACACCATCAACGAGTGTGGCATTAAACCACCGCAGGACCGGATGGATGCCATTATCAATTACCCACGACAGGAAATGCATTAAGCACTCTTCACACATACAAGCGCCACTGACTGAGCTACTCAAGGACGTGAAGAAAAACGATCAGCGAAAAATCGAGTGGACATCATCCCTAAATTCTGCCTTCAAGGATGGCAAAAATAGTGTACCTAAAGCAGCACTATTGTCCTTCCCATCACCAGATGCAAAACTCACACTGACCTGTGATGCTTCCGATGTTGCGATTGGAGCTGTTTTGGAGCAACATACAAGCGACAGCTGGAAGCCACTAGGATTTTTTTTTCCAAAAAGGTTAGTAATTCCGAGCGCAACTACAGCACGTACGACAGAGAGCTGTTAGCAGTATTCGAAGGCATAAAATATTTTAAGCACCTGGTCCAAGCACGAAACTTTGTGATAAGAACGGATCACAAACCTCTAATTAACGCCTTCAATCAAAAACCGGAAAAGGCATCTCCCCGTCAACTTCGACATCTTAGCTACATTTTACAGTTTTCCACGACAATAATACATATTAAGGGTGAGTATGCCTTCTCCAGATTATACTCTATTAGAATGCCCACAGCAATAAGCCTGCCGGAAATCGAAGAGGCACAGGCAACAGATGCTGAAATGTCGGAACTGTTAGAAGGAAATTCCGCACTGAAGTTACAAAACGTCCAGTACGACGACAACGTGTCGCTATTCTGCGATATTTCCACAGGACACATCCGCCCGTATGTACCCAACAAGCTACGTTTTAGGGTCTTTACATTTTTCCACAACTTGGCACACCCCAGTGGACTAACGACGTTGCAACAAATTCGGCAAAAGTTTGTATGGCCATCCATAAGGAAAAATGTGATCAAGTGGTGCAGAAATTATCTTCCTTGTCAACGTGCCAAAATCAATAAGCACAATCACATCGCACCAGAGAAAATCGCAATACCAGAAGGACGATTCGATCATGCACACTTAGACATAATCATAATGCCTTTATATCAAAACTGTAGGTAGTGCCTTACGATAATTGACCGTTTCTCACGATGGCCTGAAGCTGTGGCACTTACCGACATCACTGCAGAGACGATAGCGAAAGAGTTCTACGCTCACTGGATAGCACGTTTTGGGACGCCCAAAACAATAACAACTGATCAAGGTTCCCAATTTGAATCAGCGTTGTTTAAAGCACTAGCACAACTCGTCGGAAGCAAACACATCCACACCACTGCCTACCACCCACAATCTAATGGACTCATTGAACGATGGCATCGATCATTAAAGGCAGCTTTGATGTGTAGCAGTAGCACTCCATGGACACAACTACTGCCAACTGCGCTCCTTGGATTGCGCACTAGTTTTAAACCAGACTTGCAATCATCGGCTGCGGAAATGGTGTACGGAACAGTAATCCGCTTACCCAACGAATTTTTTGAAGATGTCGACAAGCCCACAACTCCAACATCGTTTTTAAGCGCATTCCGTGAGCATATTAAAAAACTTCGGCCAACACCTACAGCTCATCACGTAAAGGAAAAAATGTTTTTTATTGAAAGACATTGGTCAATGCTCTCATGTCTTTTTACGCACTGATGCAGTAAAACAACCGCTTGAGCCTCCATATTATGGTCCCTATGAAGTCATCAAATGGGAAACAGATCTGGTCTTCATCATCAAAGTGAACGACAAGGAAGTCGCCGTCTCAGTGGACCGACTGAAGCCAGCTTTCGTCACTAAGGAGGACCGACAAGCCGAGTCTGAAAAAACCACCAAAAATCACAATCTGACCAAAACTTACAATGATATAATTTTGTCCTTAAATAAAGTGTGTACAATATTGGCTTTCCCTATTTTACTTTACTACGGTAGCCAAAGGCTCAAAAACATACCGCTTGTGCAGTTTCATTTTGCGTTGCACATAAATATAGTCCCGAGCTAAACGAAATGTGGACTTACAAAGGTAAATTAACATTATGCTTTTAATCTTTTGAAATACATACAAATTTTTATACCCGTTACTCGTATAGTAAAAGGGTATATTGTAATCGTTGGAATATATGTAACAGGGAGAAGGAGGCGTGGCAGACCCCATAAAGTATATATATTCTTGATCAGCATCAGTAGGCGAGTCGATATAGCCATGTCCGTCTGTCTGTCCGTCTGTCCGTCCGTATGAACAAACAGATTTCAGAGATGGTAAGAGCAACGAGTTCGAACGATCACATATTTAGTCAGCCAATACAAGAATCTTTTTTTTTTCGATGCCAATAAGCAAAATACTGGTCACACCTCTGGAAAAATTGTTGTTTTCGGCAACTATCTCATTAACTATGGCACTTAGGAACACCAATTCTGATACGGAAGTTCCTAGCGACAGCATAGTTGCATCGTCATTTAAAATTTTTTGACTGCCACGCCTCTATTTCCCACAATTAATAAACAAATTTTTCTAACTTCAATGCCATTTTTAATGTACTTCTTTTTATTGTACAGTATTGTAATTAATAATTCGTGTGGAGACTAACTATATTAAACTATCCTGAAAGGCGCATTAAAATGGACCATAAACAAGACTACTAGAAGCGTGACAATATTGATAATTGAACGCAATGTCAACCCATTGGTGCAAGCGAGACAGAAACACACAAGCACATGTTCGAATGTTTTCGCTGCCTGTGTGTCGGCAGCGCTGCACGCAGACGCTGGCTGCGCCGAATACACACATACATACATACACTCATACATATATGCATACATATATTGTCAAACATATTTGTATTCGCATACAAACAAACAGATGTATGTTTGATTTTGATTAGATTGTTTTTGTTTCAACGTGTTTTAATCAACTACTACACATTGTAATATCTCGATACCGATTTTAATAATTTAATCGGGAAAGAATGCAGAGAGTATTATTCGGTCGGGCGTGCTCGACTGTACTTTTTCTTTCTTGTTATACCCGTTACTCGTAGAGAGTAAAGGGTATATTGTAACCGTTGGAATGTATGTAACAGGGAGAAGGAGGCGTTGCAGACCCCATAAAGTATATATATATTCTTGCTCAGCATCAATAGCCGAGTCGATATAGCCATGTCCGTCTGTCCGTCTTTCCGTCTGTCCGTCCGTCCGTCTGTATGAACAAAAGGATCTCAGAGACTTTATCTTTTATGATAGTGGTCGCAAATGAAAGGTACAATACCCAAGCAGTACAAGTTTGTTTTTGTTTTTTGACATGCCCAATTTAGGGCGTTTTATTTGCATATAAAGGTAAATGTACAGGTAAACGTTGAATGTTTTAGTATAGAAAACTTTTTTGTTAGCTATGCTATATGAACCACGGAATGTACATATCTAGAAAGTACATGTACTGACTAAGTTTGATCTAAATCGGACAACTATATCGTATAGCTCCCATAGGGCCGATCGGTCAAAAATACGCTCCAAATATGAATACGTATGAAAAACTGTTGCGTTAACTAAGCTAGACTAACCAAACTCACACAAAAAATACATCTGCCAATAATATATATATACTGACCAAGTTTGAACCAAATCGGAATACTATATCTTATTGCTCCCATCGGAACGATCGGTCGAAAATATGCTTCTATGAAAATGTTCTGTGTTTGCCAAGCTATTATATCCATCACCATTGTTAATAACAAATTGAAACTGAGTAACGGGTATCCTAAAGTCGCGAGGCGACTATAGCATTCTTTCTTGTTATTTATAAATCGATTTTAGTTTATCCTTATGAACTTTTTGTTCCCTATTTTTATACTCTCTGCAAGAGTATATTGGGTTTGTGCAAAAGTATGTAACAGGCAGAAGGAGGCGTGGCAGACCCCATAAAGTATATAGATTCTTGATCAGCATCACAAGCCGAGTCGATATAGCCATGTCCGTCTGTCTGTCTGTCCGTATGAACAAACAGATTTCAGAGATGGTAAGAGCTACAAGTTCGAGCTTGGTGTCAATCGATCAGATATTTAGTCAGTCAATACAAGAATTTTTTTTTTTTTGATGCCACGCCCCATTCGCCCACAATAAGCAAAAAACTAGACACACCTCGTGAAAAAATCGATGTTTTCCGCAAATATCTCAGTAACTATGGCACCTAGGATCACCAATTTGGGTACGGAGGTTTTTAGCGACAGCATAGTTGCATTGCCACAATTCGATTCGCTTTCGCTGACGGACGTGTTTTTACATCGCTTCTATTTTACTTCAAGTTTTCCTCGCTTAATTGCTCTAATTCGTATCATACTTCTGGCTTAATTCCTTTGCTACATTGTGTGCTACATCGGTTGTGTTGATACACATTGTTTTAATAAACTTTAAAGCCAATTTTTAATAATTTTGTTTTCTAAGCAACAACAATTCCACAGCCAAACATTCTGTTTACTTATTTCTGCGTTTGTTTGTCGCTGTGTAATTTGTTCTGTAATTTTACGCCGTTGCTTGTACTAACACTTTGTTTGTGTAAACATTCTCTCGGCGCTATCTTCGTGCTCTCTTCTATATTTACGCTCCGTCGCGCTCTCATCTGTTTTACCGCGCTTATCTTATTTTTGGTGTTGGCCGGTTATTCCGTTTTTCTTGTTTTCGGTCGCCGCGCCCGCGCATAATTTGTTTTTGTGCATTTGTTATTGTCGTAAGTAAACATCAGTAGCTTGCACATTAACCCTAGCTTGCCTTTTTTATTTTTCAACTAACTTTTTATTTCAACAGTGCTTATTAGCTTCTATATATTCCATTTTATTACATTCATTGTTTACTCTAATTACCTCCACTATGTACGTCTGTTATAATTCAAATTTGCCAGGTGCGAACAAATGTTAAGATGGGTTTTGTTTGCTGCTGGCTATGTGAAAATGTTTCACATGAAAAATGTGCAGGCCTCAATGGCCGAATTATTGACCTGATTGAGTCTAAATCAGGCTTAAAGTGGACTTGTGAAGCTTGTAGGGATGTCGAAAGAGACATTATGAGCTTCATGCGACACACTAAACGAGGCTTTCGGGATCTATTTGCAGATTTAAAAGTCTGTCTGATAGTTTTGCAGCTTTGGATAAGGAGTTTAAAGGCCTAAAAGTCTTAAATGATTCTCCAAAGCGTAAAAAGCCAATTTTAGATTGTCGATTGGCCCTAACGAACTTTTTAGTCCCTCATCACATACCCACAACGTCCGCACCTTCTCTAATAAATTTTTCATCCCCTTCTCCAAATATAATTGTTAGTAGTGATGACAACTTTATCTTACCCACAGAAGTTGTCCCCACTCCCGAAGTAATTGTTCCTGATTCATTAGTTGTCAATACTGTTGCTGTTGGCGAATCAAGCAATTTAGTTGTTCCTGATTCGTTAGAAGTCAATACTGTTGCAGTTGGTGAATCAAGCAATGAGTCTATCAGAGCTGTTGCGGAAGCTATTACAGTGTCCGATAAAAGACTCTCGTAGGTGTTCCACCAAAGAAACAATTATTTGTTTCTTGGCTTGCCCCCTGATACCACATCGGATGATGTCAAGGCCTTTATTCAGGCTAAATCTGAAGCTAATATTACGGTGGAGAAATTTAAGTTCTCATATCATCGGGAAATTTCTTCATTTAAAGTAAGTGTTCCTGCCAAATATTTTAGTACAATTTGTTGTAAAGAATTTTGGCCGGACCATTTAATAATAAAGGAATATACAGCTAAGAAAAAGAAATCGGACTCCGATTGCACTGCCGTCTAACCCTGTCCCGGCCTCTGATTCCGGAAAAACTAACTTCCTCCCTCTCGTTTGCCTGTCAAAATGTAAGAGGTCTTCTTAGTAAACTTAGTAATATGTATTTAAATAGTCTGTCTTTTTTCATTTCATGTCGTGGCCTTTTCTGAGACATGGTTAAGGCCCGATGTTTTAGATTCAGAAATCCTTTTCAATAAATTCGCTATCTATAGAAAAGATCGTACATCCCGCCGAGGTGGTGGTGTGCTTATTGCCGTCGATGTTAACTTATCCTCGGAAGAAGTAACAATCGATGGCTCTGTGGATATCGAATTTGTTGCTATTAAGTTATGCCTAAATAACGTAGAGTTTTCATTACCTGCTCCTATATTCCTCCTTCTTCTGACTCTTCTCTTTATTTATTACACTTTTCTGCTATTAAATTAGTTTCATCTATGTTATCTGATCGTGACTTTCTTGTAGTTCTTGGCGATTTTAATATTGCTGGTAGTACATGGATTTCGTGTCCCGACTCTGCCGTGTTGACCCCCACGACTCAGCACGATTTTCTTGATGAGCTGTTTGGAATTTCATTGCTTCAAATCAATGCTATTCCAAATCAACGCTTCCATCTAGTGTGTTCTTTGAAAGAGAATCTGCTAATTCGGATAAGGCTATCGCCGACTTATTTGCCGATTTTTTCAAACTACTTACAGTAAGCACGAGTATAACTGTGACTCACCCTATCCTTATCATTTAAATTCCTTCAATAGTAATTTTACACCAGTCATCACCGAAAGCTCTCTTATGTAATTTAAAGGCTACTAAATCTGTTTTTTCGCCTGGTCCAGACGGAGTCCCTGGCTGTGTGCTTAAGAACTGTACAGACGGCCTTTTAAAGCCCTTTGTATAAACTATTTACATTGTCTGTTGAAACATGCTGTTTCCCTGATGTTTGGAAATCATCTTACATTATTCATTTTCACAAAAAAGGAAATAAATCCGATGTTTGCAACTATAGGGGTATTTCCAAATTGTCTGCTATTCCCAAGGCTTTTGAGAAATTAATAACTTCTCAACTGCAATATTTCTGTAGATCCATGATTTCAGCCTGCCAGCATGGGTTTGTGAAATATAGATCCAGTACCACTAACCTGTTAGAATTTACATCATTTGCATTGAAGGGCTTTGATAGAAAATTGCAAACTGACGTCATTTACACAGATTTCAGTAAGGCTTTCGACTCCGTTAATCACAGCCTATTAATATATAAGCTCAATCTTTTGGGTCTTTCCTATAACTTTACTATTTGGATTTTTAATTACTTGAGTTCTAGAACACAACATGTTTATTTTAAAGACACTTTGTCCAAATCTGTTCAAGTAACTTCGGGTGTTCCACAAGGAAGCCATCTCGGTCCCTTTGTTATTTATATTGTTCATAAATGATCTTCCATCAGCGATCAGTTACTCTCGTGTGCTTATGTATGCCGACGACGTTAAACTCTGTGTTTCGGCTGCTGAGTCTGTTCTTGGGACCAGGTTACAATCTGATCTATGTTGTTTTCAAATCTGGTGTCAAGCTAATTTATTAAACCTCAACTTTAGTAAGTGTAACGTAATGTCCTTCAGTAGGCGCCTCCCTTTCCAAAACGTTTACATTCTGAATGGCAACTCTCTTAAAAGAATTGAGTCGGTCACTGATTTGGGTATCCTTATGGATCCTAAGCTCAAGTTCGATAGGCATTACTAATCGTGCTTTTAGTGTCCTGGGCTTCATAAAGAGCTGGTCGAAAGAATTTAACGATCCCTATTTAACGAAAACACTTTTTACTGCCTTGGTACGGCCTATTCTTGAATATGGATCATGTATTTGGCCACCCCAATACAGGATTCATCAGGATAGAATAGAATCTGTACAAAAACAATTTCTTCTTTTTGCACTAAGGTCTCTCAACTGGAACACTAACATACGCTTACCTTCCTATCGTAGTAGACTTTTACTAATTGATCTTCCTTCTTTGTCTGATCGTAGAACAGTGCTCGGTGTAATTTTTCTACACAAACTAATCAATGGTGAAATTGATTCTTCAGAATTACTCAGCCAGATTAGTTTTTGCTGTTCCGATTAGACCAACTAGAAACTTTCTTCCGCTCTCTCTTCAACCTTGTTCTACCAACTTTGCTATCCATAATCCTTTCCGAGTCCTATGTAGTAACTACAACAAACTTTCTCGAGTTGTAGGTAGTTCTACTTCGACCCCCTTAATTAGAACTTCTCTTCTCTGTCACCTGTCTAGATCTTAATTATCTTAGCTTAATAATTTAAAATGTATTGTATTTCGTTTTTAGTTATTTTATGTTCTAACTTATAAATTCGATTCGCGTTTATCGCTAGCCGTACGTTATGCGGTGTGCCCCTCGGTCGGTTGGGCGGGATGTGGCTGCATTATTTGCAGGGTTCCGCGCGCTAACAAGCACGTTGCTTGGTGTTGCTGGGCCACTTGAATGTACTGTCCCTTTAGTACATCAACGTCCATATATAATAACAACACTCTTTGTCCACTGTACAAAATGCATCGTTGTTTCCGAAATTGCTGCAGGACTTCATAGACATCACCAAATCACCAGCTACAACTTTTACAAAGCTTCACGATGTTTCACACTGCATTGAAACAAATGGAAGACCTGTTTTGGATCGCCCACGTCGCCTAGCAGTCGAAAAACTGGCAGCCGCAAAAAGGAGATAAATTTTTACTCCAACAAGGGATATGTCGTCCGTCCAAAAGTCCTTGGTCAAGCCCACTACACTTGGTAACTAAAAGGGACGGAGGTTGGCGCGCATGTGGTAATTATAGGAAGCTTAACGCAATCACAGTACCTGATCGTGACCCTATAGCCCACATCAATGACTTCACCGAGCAATTACACGGTTAATCCATTTTCACGACACTCGACTTGGTAAAGGCATATTACCAAATTCCGATGGCAATCAACGATATCCAAAAGACTGCCGTTTGCACCCCATTCGGGCTCTATGACTTTTTGTTTATGCCATTTGGGTTAAAAAAACGCCACCAAAACATTCCAAAGATTTATGGATGACATTTTTCGAGGCATGGAATTTGTATTTTGCTACATCGACGACATTCTAATTATGTCAAAGTCAACAGAGGAGCACGAACAACATCTTCGCTCCGTTTTTCAAATTCTTCGAAAGCATGGTCTGAGTATAAACCTCAGTAAGTGTCAGTTTGAAAAACGAGAGGTCAACTTCCTGGACTACACCATCAACGAGTGTGGCATTAAACCACCGCAGGACCGGATGGATGCCATTATCAATTACCCACGACAGGAAATGCATTAAGCACTCTTTACACATACAAGCGCCACTGACTGAGCTACTCAAGGACGTGAAGAAAAACGATCAACGAAAAATCGAGTGGACATCATCCCTAAATTCTGCCTTCAAGGATGGCAAAAATAGTGTACCTAAAGCAGCACTATTGTCCTTCCCATCACCAGATGCAAAACTCACACTGACCTGTGATGCTTCCGATGTTGCGATTGGAGCTGTTTTGGAGCAACATACAAGCGACAGCTGGAAGCCACTAGGATTTTTTTCCAAAAAGGTTAGTAATTCCGAGCGCAACTACAGCACGTACGACAGAGAGCTGTTAGCAGTATTCGAAGGCATAAAATATTTTAAGCACCTGGTCCAAGCACGAAACTTTGTGATAAGAACGGATCACAAACCTCTAATTAACGCCTTCAATCAAAAACCGGAAAAGGCATCTCCCCGTCAACTTCGACATCTTAGCTACATTTTACAGTTTTCCACGACAATAATACATATTAAGGGTGAGTATGCCTTCTCCAGATTATACTCTATTAGAATGCCCACAGCAATAAGCCTGCCGGAAATCGAAGAGGCACAGGCAACAGATGCTGAAATGTCGGAACTGTTAGAAGGAAATTCCGCACTGAAGTTACAAAACGTCCAGTACGACGACAACGTGTCGCTATTCTGCGATATTTCCACAGGACACATCCGCCCGTATGTACCCAACAAGCTACGTTTTAGGGTCTTTACATTTTTCCACAACTTGGCACACCCCAGTGGACTAACGACGTTGCAACAAATTCGGCAAAAGTTTGTATGGCCATCCATAAGGAAAAATGTGATCAAGTGGTGCAGAAATTATCTTCCTTGTCAACGTGCCAAAATCAATAAGCACAATCACATCGCACCAGAGAAAATCGCAATACCAGAAGGACGATTCGATCATGCACACTTAGACATAATCATAATGCCTTTATATCAAAACTGTAGGTAGTGCCTTACGATAATTGACCGTTTCTCACGATGGCCTGAAGCTGTGGCACTTACCGACATCACTGCAGAGACGATAGCGAAAGAGTTCTACGCTCACTGAGCACGTTTTGGGACGCCCAAAACAATAACAACTGATCAAGGTTCCCAATTTGAATCAGCGTTGTTTAAAGCACTAGCACAACTCGTCGGAAGCAAACACATCCACACCACTGCCTACCACCCACAATCTAATGGACTCATTGAACGATGGCATCGATCATTAAAGGCAGCTTTGATGTGTAGCAGTAGCACTCCATGGACACAACTACTGCCAACTGCGCTCCTTGGATTGCGCACTAGTTTTAAACCAGACTTGCAATCATCGGCTGCGGAAATGGTGTACGGAACAGTAATCCGCTTACCCAACGAATTTTTTGAAGATGTCGACAAGCCCACAACTCCAACATCGTTTTTAAGCGCATTCCGTGAGCATATTAAAAAACTTCGGCCAACACCTACAGCTCATCACGTAAAGGAAAAAAATGTTTTTATTGAAAGACATTGGTCAATGCTCTCATGTCTTTTTACGCACTGATGCAGTAAAACAACCGCTTGAGCCTCCATATTATGGTCCCTATGAAGTCATCAAATGGGAAACAGATCTGGTCTTCATCATCAAAGTGAACGACAAGGAAGTCGCCGTCTCAGTGGACCGACTGAAGCCAGCTTTCGTCACTAAGGAGGACCGACAAGCCGAGTCTGAAAAAACCACCACCAAGCTACGAACATACGAAAAACCGTTTCGTGTGCGATTCTCCCAAACATAGTCATGACTACGTCACTGGTACTGTGGCAACCCTGCCACTTTCGATACAACCATCTATAGTTGATATCGATATATGGCACCAAAAACATCTCTGTGTTAATTTCACAATCTGACCAAAACTTACAATGATATAATTTTGTCCTTAAATAAAGTGTGTACAATATTGGCTTTCCCTATTTTTTACTTTACTACGGTAGCCAAAGGCTCAAAAACATACCGCTTGTGCAGTTTCATTTTGCGTTGCACATAAATATAGTCCCGAGCTAAACGAAATGTGGACTTACAAAGGTAAATTAACATTATGCTTTTAATCTTTTGAAATACATACAAATTTTTATACCCGTTACTCGTATAGTAAAAGGGTATATTGTAATCGTTGGAATATATGTAACAGGGAGAAGGAGGCGTGGCAGACCCCATAAAGTATATATATTCTTGATCAGCATCAGTAGGCGAGTCGATATAGCCATGTCCGTCTGTCTGTCCGTCTGTCCGTCCGTATGAACAAACAGATTTCAGAGATGGTAAGAGCAACGAGTTCGAACGATCACATATTTAGTCAGCCAATACAAGAATCTTTTTTTTCGATGCCAATAAGCAAAATACTGGTCACACCTCTGGAAAAATTGTTGTTTTCGGCAACTATCTCATTAACTATGGCACTTAGGAACACCAATTCTGATACGGAAGTTCCTAGCGACAGCATAGTTGCATCGTCATTTAAAATTTTTGACTGCCACGCCTCTATTTCCCACAATTAATAAACAAATTTTCTAACTTCAATGCCATTTTTAATGTACTTCTTCTTATTGTACAGTATTGTAATTAATAATTCGTGTGGAGACTAACTATATTAAACTATCCTGAAAGGCGCATTAAAATTGGACCATAAACAAGACTACTAGAAGCGTGACAATATTGATAATTGAACGCAATGTCAACCCATTGGTGCAAGCGAGACAGAAACACACAAGCACATGTTCGAATGTTTTCGCTGCCTGTGTGTCGGCAGCGCTGCACGCAGACGCTGGCTGCGCCGAATACACACATACATACATACACTCATACATATATGCATACATATATTGTCAAACATATTTGTATTCGCATACAAACAAACAGATGTATGTTTGATTTTGATTAGATTGTTTTTGTTTCAACGTGTTTTAATCAACTACTACACATTGTAATATCTCGATACCGATTTTAATAATTTAATCGGGAAAGAATGCAGAGAGTATTATTCGGTCGGGCGTGCTCGACTGTACTTTTTTTTCTTTGTTATACCCGTTACTCGTAGAGTAAAAGGGTATATTGTAACCGTTGGAATGTATGTAACAGGGAGAAGGAGGCGTTGCAGACCCCATAAAGTATATATATATTCTTGCTCAGCATCAATAGCCGAGTCGATATAGCCATGTCCGTCTGTCCGTCTTTCCGTCTGTCCGTCCGTCCGTCCGTCTGTATGAACAAAAAAGGATCTCAGAGACTTTATCTTTTATAATAGTGGTCGCAAATGAAAGGTACAATACCCAAGCAGTACAAGTTTGTTTTTTTTTTTTTGACATGCCCAATTTAGGGCGTTTTATTTGCATATAAAGGTAAATGTACAGGTAAACGTTGAATGTTTTAGTATAGAAAACTTTTTTTTGTTAGCTATGCTATATGAACCAAATTTACACGGAATGTACATATCTAGAAAGTACATGTACTGACTAAGTTTGATCTAAATCGGACAACTATATCGTATAGCTCCCATAGGGCCGATCGGTCAAAAATACGCTCCAAATATGAATACGTATGAAAAACTGTTGCGTTAACTAAGCTAGACTAACCAAACTCACACAAAATACATCTGCCAATAATATATATATACTGACCAAGTTTGAACCAAATCGGAATACTATATCTTATTGCTCCCATCGGAACGATCGGTCGAAAATATGCTTCTATGAAAATGTTCTGTGTTTGCCAAGCTATTATATCCATCACCATTGTTAATAACAAATTGAAACTGAGTAACGGGTATCCTAAAGTCGCGAGGCGACTATAGCATTCTTTCTTGTTATTTATAAATCGATTTTAGTTTATCCTTATGAACTTTTTGTTCCCTATTTTTATACTCTCTGCAAGAGTATATTGGGTTTGTGCAAAAGTATGTAACAGGCAGAAGGAGGCGTGGCAGACCCCATAAAGTATATAGATTCTTGATCAGCATCACAAGCCGAGTCGATATAGCCATGTCCGTCTGTCTGTCTGTCCGTATGAACAAACAGATTTCAGAGATGGTAAGAGCTACAAGTTCGAGCTTGGTGTCAATCGATCAGATATTTAGTCAGTCAATACAAGAATTTTTTTTTTTTTTGATGCCACGCCCCATTCGCCCACAATAAGCAAAAAACTAGACACACCTCGTGAAAAATCGATGTTTTCGGCAAATATCTCAGTAACTATGGCACCTAGGATCACCAATTTGGGTACGGAGGTTTTTAGCGACAGCATAGTTGCATTGCCACAATTCGATTCACTTTCGCTGACGGACGTGTTTTACATCGCTTCTATTTTACTTCAAGTTTTCCTCGCTTAATTGCTGTAATTCGTATCATACTTCTGGCTTAATTCCTTTGCTACATTGTGTGCTACATCGGTTGTGTTGATACACATTGTTTTAATAAACTTTAAAGCCAATTTTTAATAATTTTGTTTTCTAAGCAACAACAATTCCACAGCCAAACATTCTGTTTACTTATTTCTGCGTTTGTTTGTCGCTGTGTAATTTGTTCTTGTAATTTTACGCCGTTGCTTGTGCTAACACTTTGTTTGTGTAAACATTCTCTCGGCGCTATCTTCGTGCTCTCTTCGTGCTCTCTTCGTGCTCTCTTCTATATTTACGCTCCCGTCGCGCTCTCATCTGTTTTACCGCGCTTATCTTATTTTTGGTGTTGGCCGGTTATTCCGTTTTTCTTGTTTTCGGTCGCCGCGCCCGCGCATAATTTGTTTTTGTGCATTTGTTATTGTCGTAAGTAAACATCAGTAGCTTGCACATTAACCCTAGCTTGCCTTTTTATTTTTCAACTAACTTTTTATTTCAACAGTGCTTATTAGCTTCTATATATTCCATTTTATTACATTCATTGTTTACTCTAATTACCTCCACTATGTACGTCTGTTATAATTCAAATTGCCAGGTGCGAACAAATGTTAAGATGGGTTTTGTTTGCTGCTGGCTATGTGAAAATGTTTCACATGAAAAATGTGCAGGCCTCAATGGCCGAATTATTGACCTGATTGAGTCTAAATCAGGCTTAAAGTGGACTTGTGAAGCTTGTAGGGATGTCGAAAGAGACATTATGAGCTTCATGCGACACACTAAACGAGGCTTTCGGGATCTATTTGCAGATTTAAAAGTCTGTCTGATAGTTTTGCAGCTTTGGATAAGGAGTTTAAAGGCCTAAAAGTCTTAAATGATTCTCCAAAGCGTAAAAAGGCCAATTTTAGATTGTCGATTGGCCCTAACGAACTTTTAGTCCCTCATCACATACCCACAACGTCCGCACCTTCTCTAATAAATTTTTCATCCCCTTCTCCAAATATAATTGTTAGTAGTGATGACAACTTTATCTTACCCACAGAAGTTGTCCCCACTCCCGAAGTAATTGTTCCTGATTCATTAGTTGTCAATACTGTTGCTGTTGGCGAATCAAGCAATTTAGTTGTTCCTGATTCGTTAGAAGTCAATACTGTTGCAGTTGGTGAATCAAGCAATGAGTCTATCAGAGCTGTTGCGGAAGCTATTACAGTGTCCGATAAAAAGACTCTCGTAGGTGTTCCACCAAAGAAACAATTATTTGTTTCTTGGCTTGCCCCTGATACCACATCGGATGATGTCAAGGCCTTTATTCAGGCTAAATCTGAAGCTAATATTACGGTGGAGAAATTTAAGTTCTCATATCATCGGGAAATCTCTTCATTTAAAATAAGTGTTCCTGCCAAATATTTTAGTACAATTTGTTGTAAAGAATTTTGGCCGGACCATTTAATAATAAAGGAATATACAGCTAAGAAAAGAAATCGGACTCCGATTGCACTGCCGTCTAACCCTGTCCCGGCCTCTGATTCCGGAAAAAACTAACTTCCTCCCTCTCGTTTGCCTGTCAAAATGTAAGAGGTCTTCTTAGTAAACTTAGTAATATGTATTTAAATAGTCTGTCTTTTTCATTTCATGTCGTGGCCTTTTCTGAGACATGGTTAAGGCCCGATGTTTTAGATTCAGAAATCCTTTTCAATAAATTCGCTATCTATAGAAAAGATCGTACATCCCGCCGAGGTGGTGGTGTGCTTATTGCCGTCGATGTTAACTTATCCTCGGAAGAAGTAACAATCGATGGCTCTGTGGATATCGAATTTGTTGCTATTAAGTTATGCCTAAATAACGTAGAGTTTTCATTACCTGCTCCTATATTCCTCCTTCTTCTGACTCTTCTCTTTATTTATTACACTTTTCTGCTATTAAATTAGTTTCATCTATGTTATCTGATCGTGACTTTCTTGTAGTTCTTGGCGATTTTAATATTGCTGGTAGTACATGGATTTCGTGTCCCGACTCTGCCGTGTTGACCCCCACGACTCAGCACGATTTTCTTGATGAGCTGTTTGGAATTTCATTGCTTCAAATCAATGCTATTCCAAATCAACGCTTCCATCTAGTGTGTTCTTTGAAAGAGAATCTGCTAATTCGGATAAGGCTATCGCCGACTTATTTGCCGATTTTTTCAAACTACTTACAGTAAGCACGAGTATAACTGTGACTCACCCTATCCTTATCATTTAAATTCCTTCAATAGTAATTTTACACCAGTCATCACCGAAAGCTCTCTCTTATGTAATTTAAAGGCTACTAAATCTGTTTTTTTCGCCTGGTCCAGACGGAGTCCCTGGCTGTGTGCTTAAAAACTGTACAGACGGCCTTTTAAAGCCCTTTGTATAAACTATTTACATTGTCTGTTGAAACATGCTGTTTCCCTGATGTTTGGAAATCATCTTACATTATTCATTTTCACAAAAAAAAAGGAAATAAATCCGATGTTTGCAACTATAGGGGTATTTCCAAATTGTCTGCTATTCCCAAGGCTTTTGAGAAATTAATAACTTCTCAACTGCAATATTTCTGTAGATCCATGATTTCAGCCTGCCAGCATGGGTTTGTGAAATATAGATCCAGTACCACTAACCTGTTAGAATTTACATCATTTGCATTGAAGGGCTTTGATAGAAAATTGCAAACTGACGTCATTTACACAGATTTCAGTAAGGCTTTCGACTCCGTTAATCACAGCCTATTAATATATAAGCTCAATCTTTTGGGTCTTTCCTATAACTTTACTATTTGGATTTTTAATTACTTGAGTTCTAGAACACAACATGTTTATTTTAAAGACACTTTGTCCAAATCTGTTCAAGTAACTTCGGGTGTTCCACAAGGAAGCCATCTCGGTCCCTTGTTATTTATATTGTTCATAAATGATCTTCCATCAGCGATCAGTTACTCTCGTGTGCTTATGTATGCCGACGACGTTAAACTCTGTGTTTCGGCTGCTGAGTCTGTTCTTGGGACCAGGTTACAATCTGATCTATGTTGTTTTCAAATCTGGTGTCAAGCTAATTTATTAAACCTCAACTTTAGTAAGTGTAACGTAATGTCCTTCAGTAGGCGCCTCCCTTTCCAAAACGTTTACATTCTGAATGGCAACTCTCTTAAAAGAATTGAGTCGGTCACTGATTTGGGTATCCTTATGGATCCTAAGCTCAAGTTCGATAGGCATTAAAGCTAATCGTGCTTTTTAGTGTCCTGGGCTTCATAAAGCGCTGGTCGAAAGAATTTAACGATCCCTATTTAACGAAAACACTTTTTACTGCCTTGGTACGGCCTATTCTTGAATATGGATCATGTATTTGGCCACCCCAATACAGGATTCATCAGGATAGAATAGAATCTGTACAAAAACAATTTCTTCTTTTTTGCACTAAGGTCTCTCAACTGGAACACTAACATACGCTTACCTTCCTATCGTAGTAGACTTTTACTAATTGATCTTCCTTCTTTGTCTGATCGTAGAACAGTGCTCGGTGTAATTTTTTCTACACAAACTAATCAATGGTGAAATTGATTCTTCAGAATTACTCAGCCAGATTAGTTTTGCTGTTCCGATTAGACCAACTAGAAACTTTCTTCCGCTCTCTCTTCAACCTTGTTCTACCAACTTCCAACTATCCATAATCCTTTCCGAGTCCTATGTAGTAACTACAACAAACTTTCTCGAGTTGTAGGTAGTTCTACTTCGACCCCCTTAATTAGAACTTCTCTTCTCTGTCACCTGTCTAGATCTTAATTATCTTAGCTTAATAATTTAAAATGTATTGTATTTCGTTTTTAGTTATTTTATGTTCTAACTTATAAATTCGATTCGCGTTTATCGCTAGCCGTACGTTATGCGGTGTGCCCCTCGGTCGGTTGGGCGGGATGTGGCTGCATTATTTGCAGGGTTCCGCGCGATAACAAGCACGTTGCTTGGTGTTGCTGGGCCACTTGAATGTACTGTCCCGTTAGTACATCAACGTCCATATATAATAACAACACTCGGTGTCCACTGTACAAAATGCATCGTTGTTTCCGAAATTGCTGCAGGACTTCATAGACATCACCAAATCACCAGCTACAACTTTTACAAAGCTTCACGATGTTTCACACTGCATTGAAACAAATGGAAGACCTGTTTTGGATCGCCCACGTCGCCTAGCAGTCGAAAAACTGGCAGCCGCAAAAAAGGAGATAAATTTTTTACTCCAACAAGGGATATGTCGTCCGTCCAAAAGTCCTTGGTCAAGCCCACTACACTTGGTAACTAAAAGGGACGGAGGTTGGCGCGCATGTGGTAATTATAGGAAGCTTAACGCAATCACAGTACCTGATCGTGACCCTATAGCCCACATCAATGACTTCACCGAGCAATTACACGGTTAATCCATTTTCACGACACTCGACTTGGTAAAGGCATATTACCAAATTCCGATGGCAATCAACGATATCCAAAAGACTGCCGTTTGCACCCCATTCGGGCTCTATGACTTTTTGTTTATGCCATTTGGGTTAAAAAACGCCACCAAAACATTCCAAAGATTTATGGATGACATTTTTCGAGGCATGGAATTTGTATTTTGCTACATCGACGACATTCTAATTATGTCAAAGTCAACAGAGGAGCACGAACAACATCTTCGCTCCGTTTTTCAAATTCTTCGAAAGCATGGTCTGAGTATAAACCTCAGTAAGTGTCAGTTTGAAAAACGAGAGGTCAACTTCCTGGACTACATCATCAACGAGTGTGGCATTAAACCACCGCAGGACCGGATGGATGCCATTATCAATTACCCACGACAGGAAATGCATTAAGCACTCTTCACACATACAAGCGCCACTGACTGAGCTACTCAAGGACGTGAAGAAAAACGATCAACGAAAAATCGAGTGGACATCATCCCTAAATTCTGCCTTCAAGGATGGCAAAAAATAGTGTACCTAAAGCAGCACTATTGTCCTTCCCATCACCAGATGCAAAACTCACACTGACCTGTGATGCTTCCGATGTTGCGATTGGAGCTGTTTTGGAGCAACATACAAGCGACAGCTGGAAGCCACTAGGATTTTTTTTTCCAAAAAGGTTAGTAATTCCGAGCGCAACTACAGCACGTACGACAGAGAGCTGTTAGCAGTATTCGAAGGCATAAAATATTTTAAGCACCTGGTCCAAGCACGAAACTTTTGTGATAAGAACGGATCACAAACCTCTAATTAACGCCTTCAATCAAAAACCGGAAAAGGCATCTCCCGTCAACTTCGACATCTTAGCTACATTTTACAGTTTTCCACGACAATAATACATATTAAGGGTGAGTATGCCTTCTCCAGATTATACTCTATTAGAATGCCCACAGCAATAAGCCTGCCGGAAATCGAAGAGGCACAGGCAACAGATGCTGAAATGTCGGAACTGTTAGAAGGAAATTCCGCACTGAAGTTACAAAACGTCCAGTACGACGACAACGTGTCGCTATTCTGCGATATTTCCACAGGACACATCCGCCCGTATGTACCCAACAAGCTACGTTTTAGGGTCTTTACATTTTTCCACAACTTGGCACACCCCAGTGGACTAACGACGTTGCAACAAATTCGGCAAAAGTTTGTATGGCCATCCATAAGGAAAAAATGTGATCAAGTGGTGCAGAAATTATCTTCCTTGTCAACGTGCCAAAATCAATAAGCACAATCACATCGCACCAGAGAAAATCGCAATACCAGAAGGACGATTCGATCATGCACACTTAGACATAATCATAATGCCTTTATATCAAAACTGTAGGTAGTGCCTTACGATAATTGACCGTTTCTCACGATGGCCTGAAGCTGTGGCACTTACCGACATCACTGCAGAGACGATAGCGAAAGAGTTCTACGCTCACTGGATAGCACGTTTTGGGACGCCCAAAACAATAACAACTGATCAAGGTTCCCAATTTGAATCAGCGTTGTTTAAAGCACTAGCACAACTCGTCGGAAGCAAACACATCCACACCACTGCCTACCACCCACAATCTAATGGACTCATTGAACGATGGCATCGATCATTAAAGGCAGCTTTGATGTGTAGCAGTAGCACTCCATGGACACAACTACTGCCAACTGCGCTCCTTGGATTGCGCACTAGTTTTAAACCAGACTTGCAATCATCGGCTGCGGAAATGGTGTACGGAACAGTAATCCGCTTACCCAACGAATTTTTGAAGATGTCGACAAGCCCACAACTCCAACATCGTTTTTAAGCGCATTCCGTGAGCATATTAAAAAACTTCGGCCAACACCTACAGCTCATCACGTAAAGGAAAAAATGTTTTTATTGAAAGACATTGGTCAATGCTCTCATGTCTTTTTACGCACTGATGCAGTAAAACAACCGCTTGAGCCTCCATATTATGGTCCCTATGAAGTCATCAAATGGGAAACAGATCTGGTCTTCATCATCAAAGTGAACGACAAGGAAGTCGCCGTCTCAGTGGACCGACTGAAGCCAGCTTTCGTCACTAAGGAGGACCGACAAGCCGAGTCTGAAAAAAACCACCACCAAGCTACGAACATACGAAAAACCGTTTCGTGTGCGATTCTCCCAAACATAGTCATGACTACGTCACTGGTACTGTGGCAACCCTGCCACTTTCGATACAACCATCTATAGTTGATATCGATATATGGCACCAAAAACATCTCTGTGTTAATTTCACAATCTGACCAAAACTTACAATGATATAATTTTGTCCTTAAATAAAGTGTGTACAATATTGGCTTTCCCTATTTTACTTTACTACGGTAGCCAAAGGCTCAAAAACATACCGCTTGTGCAGTTTCATTTTGCGTTGCACATAAATATAGTCCCGAGCTAAACGAAATGTGGACTTACAAAGGTAAATTAACATTATGCTTTTAATCTTTTGAAATACATACAAATTTTTTATACCCGTTACTCGTATAGTAAAAGGGTATATTGTAATCGTTGGAATATATGTAACAGGGAGAAGGAGGCGTGGCAGACCCCATAAAGTATATATATTCTTGATCAGCATCAGTAGGCGAGTCGATATAGCCATGTCCGTCTGTCTGTCCGTCTGTCCGTCCGTATGAACAAACAGATTTCAGAGATGGTAAGAGCAACGAGTTCGAACGATCACATATTTAGTCAGCCAATACAAGAATCTTTTTTTTTCGATGCCAATAAGCAAAATACTGGTCACACCTCTGGAAAAATTGTTGTTTTCGGCAACTATCTCATTAACTATGGCACTTAGGAACACCAATTCTGATACGGAAGTTCCTAGCGACAGCATAGTTGCATCGTCATTTAAAATTTTGACTGCCACGCCTCTATTTCCCACAATTAATAAACAAATTTTCTAACTTCAATGCCATTTTTAATGTACTTCTTCTTATTGTACAGTATTGTAATTAATAATTCGTGTGGAGACTAACTATATTAAACTATCCTGAAAGGCGCATTAAAATTGGACCATAAACAAGACTACTAGAAGCGTGACAATATTGATAATTGAACGCAATGTCAACCCATTGGTGCAAGCGAGACAGAAACACACAAGCACATGTTCGAATGTTTTCGCTGCCTGTGTGTCGGCAGCGCTGCACGCAGACGCTGGCTGCGCCGAATACACACATACATACATACACTCATACATATATGCATACATAAATATATTGTCAAACATATTTGTATTCGCATACAAACAAACAGATGTATGTTTGATTTTGATTAGATTGTTTTTGTTTCAACGTGTTTTAATCAACTACTACACATTGTAATATCTCGATACCGATTTTAATAATTTAATCGGGAAAGAATGCAGAGAGTATTATTCGGTCGGGCGTGCTCGACTGTACTTTTCTTTCTTGTTATACCCGTTACTCGTAGAGTAAAAGGGTATATTGTAACCGTTGGAATGTATGTAACAGGGAGAAGGAGGCGTTGCAGACCCCATAAAGTATATATATATTCTTGCTCAGCATCAATAGCCGAGTCGATATAGCCATGTCCGTCTGTCCGTCTTTCCGTCTGTCCGTCCGTCCGTCCGTCTGTATGAACAAAAGGATCTCAGAGACTTTATCTTTTATAATAGTGGTCGCAAATGAAAGGTACAATACCCAAGCAGTACAAGTTTGTTTTTGTTTTTTGACATGCCCAATTTAGGGCGTTTTATTTGCATATAAAGGTAAATGTACAGGTAAACGTTGAATGTTTTAGTATAGAAAACTTTTTTGTTAGCTATGCTATATGAACCAAATTTACACGGAATGTACATATCTAGAAAGTACATGTACTGACTAAGTTTGATCTAAATCGGACAACTATATCGTATAGCTCCCATAGGGCCGATCGGTCAAAAATACGCTCCAAATATGAATACGTATGAAAAACTGTTGCGTTAACTAAGCTAGACTAACCAAACTCACACAAAATACATCTGCCAATAATATATATATACTGACCAAGTTTGAACCAAATCGGAATACTATATCTTATTGCTCCCATCGGAACGATCGGTCGAAAATATGCTTCTATGAAAATGTTCTGTGTTTGCCAAGCTATTATATCCATCACCATTGTTAATAACAAATTGAAACTGAGTAACGGGTATCCTAAAGTCGCGAGGCGACTATAGCATTCTTTCTTGTTATTTATAAATCGATTTTAGTTTATCCTTATGAACTTTTTGTTCCCTATTTTTTATACTCTCTGCAAGAGTATATTGGTTTGTGCAAAAGTATGTAACAGGCAGAAGGAGGCGTGGCAGACCCCATAAAGTATATAGATTCTTGATCAGCATCACAAGCCGAGTCGATATAGCCATGTCCGTCTGTCTGTCTGTCCGTATGAACAAACAGATTTCAGAGATGGTAAGAGCTACAAGTTCGAGCTTGGTGTCAATCGATCAGATATTTAGTCAGTCAATACAAGAATTTTTTTTTTTTTTGATGCCACGCCCCATTCGCCCACAATAAGCAAAAAACTAGACACACCTCGTGAAAAATCGATGTTTTCGGCAAATATCTCAGTAACTATGGCACCTAGGATCACCAATTTGGGTACGGAGGTTTTTAGCGACAGCATAGTTGCATTGCCACAATTCGATTCGCTTTCGCTGACGGACGTGTTTTACATCGCTTCTATTTTACTTCAAGTTTTCCTCGCTTAATTGCTGTAATTCGTATCATACTTCTGGCTTAATTCCTTTGCTACATTGTGTGCTACATCGGTTGTGTTGATACACATTGTTTTAATAAACTTTAAAGCCAATTTTTAATAATTTTGTTTTCTAAGCAACAACAATTCCACAGCCAAACATTCTGTTTACTTATTTCTGCGTTTGTTTGTCGCTGTGTAATTTGTTCTTGTAATTTTACGCCGTTGCTTGTACTAACACTTTGTTTGTGTAAACATTCTCTCGGCGCTATCTTCGTGCTCTCTTCTATATTTACGCTCCCGTCGCGCTCTCATCTGTTTTACCGCGCTTATCTTATTTTTGGTGTTGGCCGGTTATTCCGTTTTTCTTGTTTTCGGTCGCCGCGCCCGCGCATAATTTGTTTTTGTGCATTTGTTATTGTCGTAAGTAAACATCAGTAGCTTGCACATTAACCCTAGCTTGCCTTTTTTATTTTTCAACTAACTTTTTATTTCAACAGTGCTTATTAGCTTCTATATATTCCATTTTATTACATTCATTGTTTACTCTAATTACCTCCACTATGTACGTCTGTTATAATTCAAATTGCCAGGTGCGAACAAATGTTAAGATGGGTTTTGTTTGCTGCTGGCTATGTGAAAATGTTTCACATGAAAAATGTGCAGGCCTCAATGGCCGAATTATTGACCTGATTGAGTCTAAATCAGGCTTAAAGTGGACTTGTGAAGCTTGTAGGGATGTCGAAAGAGACATTATGAGCTTCATGCGACACACTAAACGAGGCTTTCGGGATCTATTTGCAGATTTAAAAGTCTGTCTGATAGTTTTGCAGCTTTGGATAAGGAGTTTAAAGGCCTAAAAGTCTTAAATGATTCTCCAAAGCGTAAAAAGGCCAATTTTAGATTGTCGATTGGCCCTAACGAACTTTTAGTCCCTCATCACATACCCACAACGTCCGCACCTTCTCTAATAAATTTTTTCATCCCCTTCTCCAAATATAATTGTTAGTAGTGATGACAACTTTATCTTACCCACAGAAGTTGTCCCCCACTCCCGAAGTAATTGTTCCTGATTCATTAGTTGTCAATACTGTTGCTGTTGGCGAATCAAGCAATTTAGTTGTTCCTGATTCGTTAGAAGTCAATACTGTTGCAGTTGGTGAATCAAGCAATGAGTCTATCAGAGCTGTTGCGGAAGCTATTACAGTGTCCGATAAAAAGACTCTCGTAGGTGTTCCACCAAAGAAACAATTATTTGTTTCTTGGCTTGCCCCTGATACCACATCGGATGATGTCAAGGCCTTTATTCAGGCTAAATCTGAAGCTAATATTACGGTGGAGAAATTTAAGTTCTCATATCATCGGGAAATTTCTTCATTTAAAGTAAGTGTTCCTGCCAAATATTTTAGTACAATTTGTTGTAAAGAATTTTGGCCGGACCATTTAATAATAAAGGAATATACAGCTAAGAAAAAGAAATCAGACTCCGATTGCACTGCCGTCTAACCCTGTCCCGGCCTCTGATTCCGGAAAAACTAACTTCCTCCCTCTCGTTTGCCTGTCAAAATGTAAGAGGTCTTCTTAGTAAACTTAGTAATATGTATTTAAATAGTCTGTCTTTTTTTCATTTCATGTCGTGGCCTTTTCTGAGACATGGTTAAGGCCCGATGTTTTAGATTCAGAAATCCTTTTTCAATAAATTCGCTATCTATAGAAAAGATCGTACATCCCGCCGAGGTGGTGGTGTGCTTATTGCCGTCGATGTTAACTTATCCTCGGAAGAAGTAACAATCGATGGCTCTGTGGATATCGAATTTGTTGCTATTAAGTTATGCCTAAATAACGTAGAGTTTTCATTACCTGCTCCTATATTCCTCCTTCTTCTGACTCTTCTCTTTATTTATTACACTTTTCTGCTATTAAATTAGTTTCATCTATGTTATCTGATCGTGACTTTCTTGTAGTTCTTGGCGATTTTAATATTGCTGGTAGTACATGGATTTCGTGTCCCGACTCTGCCGTGTTGACCCCACGACTCAGCACGATTTTCTTGATGAGCTGTTTGGAATTTCATTGCTTCAAATCAATGCTATTCCAAATCAACGCTTCCATCTAGTGTGTTCTTTGAAAGAGAATCTGCTAATTCGGATAAGGCTATCGCCGACTTATTTGCCGATTTTTTTCAAACTACTTACAGTAAGCACGAGTATAACTGTGACTCACCCTATCCTTATCATTTAAATTCCTTCAATAGTAATTTTACACCAGTCATCACCGAAAGCTCTCTCTTATGTAATTTAAAGGCTACTAAATCTGTTTTTTCGCCTGGTCCAGACGGAGTCCCTGGCTGTGTGCTTAAGAACTGTACAGACGGCCTTTTAAAGCCCTTGTATAAACTATTTACATTGTCTGTTGAAACATGCTGTTTCCCTGATGTTTGGAAATCATCTTACATTATTCATTTTCACAAAAAAGGAAATAAATCCGATGTTTGCAACTATAGGGGTATTTCCAAATTGTCTGCTATTCCCAAGGCTTTTGAGAAATTAATAACCTCTCAACTGCAATATTTCTGTAGATCCATGATTTCAGCCTGCCAGCATGGGTTTGTGAAATATAGATCCAGTACCACTAACCTGTTAGAATTTACATCATTTGCATTGAAGGGCTTTGATAGAAAATTGCAAACTGACGTCATTTACACAGATTTCAGTAAGGCTTTCGACTCCGTTAATCACAGCCTATTAATATATAAGCTCAATCTTTTGGGTCTTTCCTATAACTTTACTATTTGGATTTTTAATTACTTGAGTTCTAGAACACAACATGTTTATTTTAAAGACACTTTGTCCAAATCTGTTCAAGTAACTTCGGGTGTTCCACAAGGAAGCCATCTCGGTCCCTTGTTATTTATATTGTTCATAAATGATCTTCCATCAGCGATTACTCTCGTGTGCTTATGTATGCCGACGACGTTAAACTCTGTGTTTCGGCTGCTGAGTCTGTTCTTGGGACCAGGTTACAATCTGATCTATGTTGTTTTCAAATCTGGTGTCAAGCTAATTTATTAAACCTCAACTTTAGTAAGTGTAACGTAATGTCCTTCAGTAGGCGCCTCCCTTTCCAAAACGTTTACATTCTGAATGGCAACTCTCTTAAAAGAATTGAGTCGGTCACTGATTTGGGTATCCTTATGGATCCTAAGCTCAAGTTCGATAGGCATTACTAATCGTGCTTTTAGTGTCCTGGGCTTCATAAAGCGCTGGTCGAAAGAATTTAACGATCCCTATTTAACGAAAACACTTTTTACTGCCTTGGTACGGCCTATTCTTGAATATGGATCATGTATTTGGCCACCCCAATACAGGATTCATCAGGATAGAATAGAATCTGTACAAAAAACAATTTCTTCTTTTTTGCACTAAGGTCTCTCAACTGGAACACTAACATACGCTTACCTTCCTATCGTAGTAGACTTTTACTAATTGATCTTCCTTCTTTGTCTGATCGTAGAACAGTGCTCGGTGTAATTTTTCTACACAAACTAATCAATGGTGAAATTGATTCTTCAGAATTACTCAGCCAGATTAGTTTTGCTGTTCCGATTAGACCAACTAGAAACTTTCTTCCGCTCTCTCTTCAACCTTGTTCTACCAACTTTGCTATCCATAATCCTTTCCGAGTCCTATGTAGTAACTACAACAAACTTTTTCGAGTTGTAGGTAGTTCTACTTCGACCCCCTTAATTAGAACTTCTCTTCTCTGTCACCTGTCTAGATCTTAATTATCTTAGCTTAATAATTTAAAATGTATTGTATTTCGTTTTTAGTTATTTTATGTTCTAACTTATAAATTCGATTCGCGTTTATCGCTAGCCGTACGTTATGCGGTGTGCCCCTCGGTCGGTTGGGCGGGATGTGGCTGCATTATTTGCAGGGCTCCGCGCGCTAACAAGCACGTTGCTTGGTGTTGCTGGGCCACTTGAATGTACTATCCCTTTAGTACATCAACGTCCATATATAATAACAACACTCGGTGTCCACTGTACAAAATGCATCGTTGTTTCCGAAATTGCTGCAGGACTTCATAGACATCACCAAATCACCAGCTACAACTTTTACAAAGCTTCACGATGTTTCACACTGCATTGAAACAAATGGAAGACCTGTTTTGGATCGCCCACGTCGCCTAGCAGTCGAAAAACTGGCAGCCGCAAAAAGGAGATAAATTTTTTACTCCAACAAGGGATATGTCGTCCGTCAAAAGTCCTTGGTCAAGCCCACTACACTTGGTAACTAAAAGGGACGGAGGTTGGCGCGCATGTGGTAATTATAGGAAGCTTAACGCAATCACAGTACCTGATCGTGACCCTATAGCCCACATCAATGACTTCACCGAGCAATTACACGGTTAATCCATTTTCACGACACTCGACTTGGTAAAGGCATATTACCAAATTCCGATGGCAATCAACGATATCCAAAAGACTGCCGTTTGCACCCCATTCGGGCTCTATGACTTTTTGTTTATGCCATTTGGGTTAAAAAACGCCACCAAAACATTCCAAAGATTTATGGATGACATTTTTCGAGGCATGGAATTTGTATTTTGCTACATCGACGACATTCTAATTATGTCAAAGTCAACAGAGGAGCACGAACAACATCTTCGCTCCGTTTTTCAAATTTTTCGAAAGCATGGTCTGAGTATAAACCTCAGTAAGTGTCAGTTTGAAAAACGAGAGGTCAACTTCCTGGACTACACCATCAACGAGTGTGGCATTAAACCACCGCAGGACTGGATGGATGCCATTATCAATTACCCACGACAGGAAATGCATTAAGCACTCTTCACACATACAAGCGCCACTGACTGAGCTACTCAAGGACGTGAAGAAAAACGATCAGCGAAAAATCGAGTGGACATCATCCCTAAATTCTGCCTTCAAGGATGGCAAAAATAGTGTACCTAAAGCAGCACTATTGTCCTTCCCATCACCAGATGCAAAACTCACACTGACCTGTGATGCTTCCGATGTTGCGATTGGAGCTGTTTTGGAGCAACATACAAGCGACAGCTGGAAGCCACTAGGATTTTTTTCCAAAAAGGTTAGTAATTCCGAGCGCAACTACAGCACGTACGACAGAGAGAGCTGTTAGCAGTATTCGAAGGCATAAAATATTTTAAGCACCTGGTCCAAGCACGAAACTTTGTGATAAGAACGGATCACAAACCTCTAATTAACGCCTTCAATCAAAAACCGGAAAAGGCATCTCCCCGTCAACTTCGACATCTTAGCTACATTTTACAGTTTTCCACGACAATAATACATATTAAGGGTGAGTATGCCTTCTCCAGATTATACTCTATTAGAATGCCCACAGCAATAAGCCTGCCGGAAATCGAAGAGGCACAGGCAACAGATGCTGAAATGTCGGAACTGTTAGAAGGAAATTCCGCACTGAAGTTACAAAACGTCCAGTACGACGACAACGTGTCGCTATTCTGCGATATTTCCACAGGACACATCCGCCCGTATGTACCCAACAAGCTACGTTTTAGGGTCTTTACATTTTTCCACAACTTGGCACACCCCAGTGGACTAACGACGTTGCAACAAATTCGGCAAAAGTTTGTATGGCCATCCATAAGGAAAAAATGTGATCAAGTGGTGCAGAAATTATCTTCCTTGTCAACGTGCCAAAATCAATAAGCACAATCACATCGCACCAGAGAAAATCGCAATACCAGAAGGACGATTCGATCATGCACACTTAGACATAATCATAATGCCTTTATATCAAAACTGTAGGTAGTGCCTTACGATAATTGACCGTTTCTCACGATGGCCTGAAGCTGTGGCACTTACCGACATCACTGCAGAGACGATAGCGAAAGAGTTCTACGCTCACTGGATAGCACGTTTTGGGACGCCCAAAACAATAACAACTGATCAAGGTTCCCAATTTGAATCAGCGTTGTTTAAAGCACTAGCACAACTCGTCGGAAGCAAACACATCCACACCACTGCCTACCACCCACAATCTAATGGACTCATTGAACGATGGCATCGATCATTAAAGGCAGCTTTGATGTGTAGCAGTAGCACTCCATGGACACAACTACTGCCAACTGCGCTCCTTGGATTGCGCACTAGTTTTAAACCAGACTTGCAATCATCGGCTGCGGAAATGGTGTACGGAACAGTAATCCGCTTACCCAACGAATTTTTTGAAGATGTCGACAAGCCCACAACTCCAACATCGTTTTTAAGCGCATTCCGTGAGCATATTAAAAAACTTCGGCCAACACCTACAGCTCATCACGTAAAGGAAAAAATGTTTTTATTGAAAGACATTGGTCAATGCTCTCATGTCTTTTTACGCACTGATGCAGTAAAACAACCGCTTGAGCCTCCATATTATGGTCCCTATGAAGTCATCAAATGGGAAACAGATCTGGTCTTCATCATCAAAGTGAACGACAAGGAAGTCGCCGTCTCAGTGGACCGACTGAAGCCAGCTTTCGTCACTAAGGAGGACCGACAAGCCGAGTCTGAAAAACCACCACCAAGCTACGAACATACGAAAAACCGTTTCGTGTGCGATTCTCCCAAACATAGTCATGACTACGTCACTGGTACTGTGGCAACCCTGCCACTTTCGATACAACCATCTATAGTTGATATCGATATATGGCACCAAAAACATCTCTGTGTTAATTTCACAATCTGACCAAAACTTACAATGATATAATTTTGTCCTTAAATAAAGTGTGTACAATATTGGCTTTCCCTATTTTACTTTACTACGGTAGCCAAAGGCTCAAAAACATACCGCTTGTGCAGTTTCATTTTGCGTTGCACATAAATATAGTCCCGAGCTAAACGAAATGTGGACTTACAAAGGTAAATTAACATTATGCTTTTAATCTTTTGAAATACATACAAATTTTTATACCCGTTACTCGTATAGTAAAAGGGTATATTGTAATCGTTGGAATATATGTAACAGGGAGAAGGAGGCGTGGCAGACCCCATAAAGTATATATATTCTTGATCAGCATCAATAGGCGAGTCGATATAGCCATGTCCGTCTGTCTGTCCGTCTGTCCGTCCGTATGAACAAACAGATTTCAGAGATGGTAAGAGCAACGAGTTCGAACGATCACATATTTAGTCAGCCAATACAAGAATCTTTTTTTCGATGCCAATAAGCAAAATACTGGTCACACCTCTGGAAAAATTGTTGTTTTCGGCAACTATCTCATTAACTATGGCACTTAGGAACACCAATTCTGGTACGGAAGTTCCTAGCGACAGCATAGTTGCATCGTCATTTAAAATTTTTGACTGCCACGCCTCTATTTCCCACAATTAATAAACAAATTTTCTAACTTCAATGCCATTTTAAAGGTACTTCTTCTTATTGTACAGTATTGTAATTAATAATTCGTGTGGAGACTAACTATATTAAACTATCCTAAAAGGCGCATTAAAATCGGACCATAAACAAGACAACTAGAAGCGTGACAATATTGATAATTGAACGCAATGTCAACCCATTGGTGCAAGCGAGACAGAAACACACAAGCACATGTTCGAATGTTTTCGCTGCCTGTGTGTCGGCAGCGCTGCACGCGGACGCTGGCTGCGCCGAATACACACATACATACATACACTCATACATATATGCATACATATATTGTCAAACATATTTGTATTCGCATACAAACAAACAGATGTATGTTTGATTTCGATTAGATTGTTTTTGTTTCAACGTGTTTTAATCAAGTACTACACATTGTAATATCTCGATACCGATTTTAATAATTTAATCGGGAAAGAATGCAGAGAGTATTATTCGGTCGGGCGTGCTCGAGTGTACTTTTCTTTCTTGTTATACCCGTTACTCGTAGAGTAAAAGGGTATATTGTAACCGTTGGAATGTATGTAACAGGGAGAAGGAGGCGTGGCAGACCCCATAAAGTATATATATTCTTGATCAGCATCAATAGCCGAGTCGATATAGCCATGTCCGTCTGTCCGTCCGTCCGTCCGTCTGTATAAACAAAAGATCTCAGAGACTATAAGAGCTAGAAAAATGATAGTGGTCGCAAATGAAAGGTACAATACCCAAGCAGTACAAGTTTGTTTTTGTTTTTTGACATGCCCACTTTTGGGCGTTTTATTTGCATATAAAGGTAAATGTACAGGTAAACGTTGAATGTTTTAGTATAGAAAACTTTTTTGTTAGCTATTCTATATGAACCAAATTTACACGGAATGTACATATCTACATGTACTGACTAAGTTTGATCTAAATCGGACAACTATATCGTATAGCTCCCATAGGGCCGATCGGTCAAAAATACGCTCCAAATATGAATACGTATGAAAAACTGTTGCGTTAACTAAGCTAGACTAACCAAACTCACACAAAATACATCTGCCAATAATATATATAATTGAATATTTAATGTGTTTAATCGAATCGAATAAATGTCGCGACACACTCTAACGACAACGTTGATGTAAAAATAAAAGACGATGCGAGATTTTAGATTCACGACTTGTTTTATTCAATATCAACTTAAGACTAACAGTTATTGGTTTAATAAATGATAAAGAAAGCTCTGTTGAATGTTTACATTATGGAGGGCACCGCTGGTTGCTGGGAACCAAGCGTTGCTCGTTATCGCGGCTTAAGCTGGGAACAAAAATTATGCTGACTATGTGATTTGCAATCGATGCTGATCGATTGGGGAGATGCGCCGGCTAGACGGCTCTTTGTTTACAATTGTTGAATTTGTTCTCAAGTGAGGCTTGGGAATGTTTATAATTGGGGTTGGATTCATTCTCAAGTGAAGCTTGGGAATGTTTATAATTGGGGATATGGAACTCTGTAGACATAATCGGGATGAATATGTCACTTCCTTCTCCTTAAGAGGCGAGCCTGTGAATCAAGGCGAGGCTGAGGGGGTAAAGTTTTGGTAAATTTGATTGTGTCATTTCGATAACTGTTTCATCTTGTTGTTGTTCTTTTGGTTGAACTGATTGCGGTGTATCTTTTTTGTGTTCGTGAATTTGTTTCTTACATTTTTTATGGATTAATATTATGGGATTAAATGATACATATTTTAAATATAACAATATGATTATGAATATAATAATAATGGTTATAATTATTGTATATGAAAAGACATTATTTTGGGATACAAGTTGTACAATGTCGTCATGTTTGATAGGCTTAATTTTGATAATTTCTATTGGTGGATACAAAGGTGTTAGATCTATTTCGGGTTGTAAGTAATTGTCGCTTAAAATGATGTCATTTATTTGTAGTTTACATTGATTGACATTAATAATTTTATTACCATGAATATTAAGATCTGTATTACTTTTTTGACAGTTTTGTTTTACATTTATGTTGGATATGTTCCATGTTACAATTGTATTTGGCTCTATGTACTTAATGATTTCTTTTTCGTTTATCTGCTTAAAGTTACAAATTGGTTTTGTATGAAGTAAAATTTTTGTAATACATTCATCAAATATTGGTTCATTTTTTTCTATTAAAAATTTTATTATCTTTTTCAAAATAAGAGGTGGTACTGGTGTAATCGAGTTGATAGCCATCATTGTCAGGATAGGGAATGATTTTAATGGTTTTAATAGTTTCAAAGTTGATTGGGATGTGGGATACAATTAGTATGATATTATCTTGGTGATTAATCCAAGTGGAGGTTTTAATTAGTAGAATGTTTCGGTTGTCAACACTGTCAAGTCGGTCATAGGTAAGTAACTTTGGGTTGAAGAGTCCCAATCTAGACAATTGCATGCCCTTTTCAATGTCTTCTACATATTCTATAAATTGTAATAATTGGTAAATAAATGTTTCTTGAAGTGTTCGTTTGTTTTGATGATCTTTAAATTGTTGCATTTCGGTATTAATTATGTTTATTATACCATTAATGTCTTGAGCTTGCACAGTATTTAAAGATAGATTTTCAATATTTTTTCAAATTCTCGTCTGTCATTATCGTCAAGTGTGCCAAAAAGGAATTTAAATAGTGAGCCTCCAATGTTGAACAGTCCTCGTTTATTTCGATTCTCATGGTGAAAGATTATACCATTTAATTCTTGTTGCAATTTTGAATACAAATAATTGATTTGTGATGAATTTTTAAAGCTTGGAATAGTTCTACGAAAATATTCATTTGTTGTTATTATTTCAGAAACATTAATTCGTAAAGAGTGGTGTTCAAATCTAGTTGGTAATTCTATGGGTTTGTCTGAAAACAATAAGTATCCGTGGTCTGTATCCAAGTTATTTATTTGAATTTGTTGAGCATGTCATATGGTAGAGAGTATGGATGACAATATGATCATGAAGAAGGGACCTGTGGAGTTTGAATTTGGTTAATTTTTTTTTTTTTTTAAATTGTGTTTTGTAATAATGTGTGGTTCTATTTTTTGTTAGTAATTTGGTAATGATCGGGGTCTGTTTGAGTAACATTTTGATTGGCTTTAAATGGATTTTCTAATTTTCCTTTTTGTAACGGTCCTTTTCTGTATCTAGTATCTATTTCAAATTCTTGTCGGTCACTGTTAATTTTGTTTATAATTTTTTCTTTTTTTGTCCTGTGTATCTAAAGTTGGTTGTCCTGCATGTAAGAATATGTGTGCGGGAGTTTGTCCAGTGGTGTCATGTTTAGTTTTATGATTGTAAATATAAAGGATAGTTTCCATTTTGCAGAGTTTTTTCTCTTCATCATTTAAAGTATTTATGATTCTAATTTTTTCATTGATAGTTTTGTGTAATCTTTCTATGTCCGCTATACCTGTTTTTGAAGTATTTAACTGAATTTCTACTCCCTCACTGTCAAGCCATCTTTTGAGTGCTAGACTGGTGCATGCTCCGTCTCGGTCTGCCTTTAATAATATTGGTTTACCTAACTGATTAAATATGCGCATTAATGCGTTTTTGCATTCTATCCAATCTTTAGTTTTGATTTGTTCGAGAGTAGCGAATTTTGAATAAATGTCTATGCAGCTTAGATAGTGTTTACCTTCTGATGAATAAATGTCTATTGCGAATTTATCTCGACAATGTTCTGGTTTGGGCGTAATTTTCATTGGCATTTCTGTATTTCTATGTTCGGTTTTCGTTAAATTGCAGATATGACATTCGTTAATAATGTTTTGGGTTAATAATTGACTATTGGGGAAATAATAAGTTTCACCGAAAAGTTTGTTTGTTTTTTGAATGCCTGGATGTAGGAGTTTTTCATGCGTCTTGAGAATGAGTTCTTTGAACTCTGCGTATGAACTTATATTTTCAGAAGAATAAGGCTTCTGAGAATTTTAGTATGGTTTGGATTGATAATGTCTTTGCGTGCGTTTTGGATAATTTCAAAATCGGCATCACTATCTATAAACAGCGCACTAGACTTGGTGCAAAAATGATCAATCAAATATTGTTTAGCTTTTTCTGTTGTCATATTATCATATGTGATGTGGATTATTAGTTTTTGAAATAATTTTCTTTTCTTATATTTGGAATGCCTTTAGAAAATATTATTTGTCTTTTAAATGTGTTAATTGGTTTTCGGTGATAAAAATTAAGTTACTATTGTCTTCATCAGAACTATGTTGTGTTTCTTCTCCAAAATAAGCTTGTTCTATTTTTACTCGAGATAAAGCGTCTGCTATGTGATTTTCCTTTCCTTTTATATATTTAATGTCAAAGTCATATTCTGATAATTTAACTCTCCATCGAGTTAATTTTGAATTTGGTTCTTTCATTTTGTATAACCAACATAACGGTTGATGGTCACTATTAATTTCAAAGTGTCGTCCTAGAAGGTAATGTCGAAAGGTTTTTGTTGCCCATACAATAGCTAAAAAGTTCTTTTTTCTATGGCACTGTAATTGGTTTCGTGATCATTTAGGGTTCTACTAATGTAACTAAGTGGGTGTCTGTTTTGAGAAAGTACAGCTCCAAGTGCTATGTTACTTGCGTCTGTAGTTAATACGATTTACTGTTAAAATCTGGTATTTTTAAAATGGGGTCATTGGAAATCAGTTGTTTTAATTTTTCAAAGGCTTCTACGTATTCTGGATTTTGTATATCGATTTTTGAATCTTTTTTAGAACTGTTGTCATCGGTTTGGCTATATCTGCAAAATTGGGAATGAATTTTCTGTAATATCCGGTTAACCCAAGAAAACCTTTAATTTCTTTGGTCTTTTTTTGAATTGGGTATTTTTGAATAGCCTTGATTTTTTCAGGATTGGGTTTTATTCCGTCCTTAGTTATGATATGTCCAAGAAAAGTAGTTTCTTGTTTAAGAAACTCGCATTTGTCAAATTGAAGTTTGAGATTAGCTTCAGAAAGCTTTTCGAAAACTAGTTGTAGTGAATGTAGGTGTTCTTCTAGGGATGTGGAAAAAACGATAATATCGTCTAAATACACCAAACAATGCTTGTTTAATAATGGTCGCAACACATTATTCATGCAACGTTGAAAAGTTGCAGGAGCATTTTTAAACCAAATGGCATACGAAGATATTCATAATGACAATTTTTGGTTGAAAAAGCTGTTTTATGTATTGCATCTGGATGCATTTCCAGCTGATGGAAACCTTTTGCAAGGTCAATTGTGGTAAAATAATTGCATCTACCTAGTTTTCCTAAATTTCGTCCATGTTTGGTATTGGGTATCTGTCATTAATAGTTACCTCGTTTAATTTTCTATAGTCGATTACTATTCTAAACTTTTGTTTACCCGATGCGTCTTGTTTTTTTGGAACAATCCATATTGGACTGCAGTAGGGGGAATTACTGGGTTTTATGATACCTTGTTCTAACATTTCTTGGATTTGGTTTTCTTGTTCATAGGCCTGAGGATAACTGTACGGTTTAGAGTAAATGGGGGAGTTATGAGTAGTGTTAATATTATGTTTTTCTTGGTTACTGAAACTGAGTTGATCTCCTTCTTGAAATTGAATATGTTGATAAGTTTTTAATAAATGTTTTAATTTTGATTTTTCTTCATTATTTAAATGATCTAATCGATAAAGATTTGAATTCTCAAGTAATTCTGTTTTTACATTGTCTGAAGACTGTGGGCTATTATTATATTTTTTAGCTTCAAAAGTTGGATTAGCTAAAAAATGAGTTTGATTTTTTTAATTGGAGAATCATTAATTAGTTTATATTCTTTGTTGAATAAAGTTACTGTTTGAAATTTGTAGTCTATTATTGCTTGGGCTTGTGAAAGCAAATTTCTGCCAATTAATAAATCATAATCTGAAGAAAATTTGTGTAAAAGGAATTCACTACTACTCATGAATATGTTGTTGGAGGGAACAATAATTTTTTTGTGATTGTTAATGGCCCGTTACTTGTGTGAATGAGACATTCAGTATCATGAACATTTAGATTGAAAACATTGGATGTCATCATATTTACTGTTGAACCGGTATCTATAAGGCATTTTAAAACTTTTCCTTTATGGGTAAGTTTTATGAATTGTTGGTTTCCGAAGCTGGTAACGGAAAATTTTCGGCTTGATCGAGCTCTATCTCGTTACACTGTTCAGTTTCTTTTCGGCTACTGGTGTCGAAGTTTCGGCATAATCAAAGCTTTGAGGATATCCGTAATCTTGATAGGATTGTGGATTTGAAGCTAATTGATTGTAATATTCTTGCTGTAAATATTCTTGATAATTCAATTCTTCTTGATACCTAGCTTCTTGATCTATGCTCATTTTACTCTGTCCACTTTCTGCTGGTCTAGAGCGTTTCATTGGTGGATGTGGAACACCAAGTGTATTATTAACTGGAGCCTTTTGTAAAGTGGCACTCTGGATTTGTCCAAAACGGTTTTGGTCAAATAAATTTTGACGAAAACCTTGTCGAGGTGGAAATTGTACTGGTCTTGTCGGATTTGGTACGGGTGGTAATGGTCGAGGTAAGTAGTTGTTAGTATGAGGCATATTGTAATGTTGTTGTAATGGATGAAATGGTTGTTGATAATATGGTGGATGATTTGGATATGAAACATATGGTGTATTGTTTGGTTGGAGAAATGTTGGAAATTTATGAAAATTGGAATTGGTTGGGAGTGGCTTTAATTCTTTTTCTTGTTTTGTTTTAGTGGAATTAGAATTTTGGCAAGGTTGATCATAAAGATTTTTTTCTTGTAATAAATTTATAAGCGATCTTAAATCGGGAATTTCGCAATTTATAATTCTAATGCAGATGTTAGTAGGTAACTTTTGGATCAAATCGTCAATACTAGATTTAATTAACTGCGAGTACAGGGTTTTTTTCATCGATATTATTCTCTAGTTCTAGCTTACTCATTAAAGTACGCCTGCGCTGTTCAGCTTCCTCCAGAAATTCGCGAACGTTCCCCTTAAAAGGTGTGTTCCTGAAGTCCTCCAGAAGGATGTGATTGTTCGTCTGGGTTTTATAGTTGAGTACCAATTGCTTCCGAAGATCTGTCCAGGTGTTGAGATTATTTATGCCAAGGATAGCATAACATCAGCACTGATGCAACGTTCCACAAGTCCAAAAATAATCGCTTGTTGCCGTATATCATTAGTCGTGTACAGGGCCAATATGTAGTCGATACGGTTCACAAAAGTGTACAGGGTATTTTTGTCTCCATTAAATTTCTCGACGTCTTTCAATTGATTGATTACTTGTGACATGCTGGCGTCAGAAAGGGTTGTTGCTGCTGCTGCTCCTTCTTCCATTTTGTAATATTTTTGTTACGGTTGGTTGTTGTTTTGATTATATTTTTTTTTTTTTTATTTTTCTTTTTTCCACTTAACCAATATTTTATTTAAAAAGTTTCACTTAGTTTAGTTTCTTAGTTTTACTTATAATTCACTTTATTGGCTTAATTACGATTGAGTTTGTTTTTGTTTGTTTGCACAGATAGCTATTTCGAATTTTATTGAGATAACCAGGTATGTCTGGAATTATGTTCTCTCCGAATTCTATCGCGTCTTCTTGAATTAATTTCAAGTTGTGAACATCCGTGGTTTTTGGCAAAAATGCGAATTGTTGGTTTACACGTCACTGTCGAGGTTTTTCTTATAAAACTTGACGCGATATTTACCGTCGCTTGGGTTGCCTTCGCGTTGGTTGTTTTTTTTCGGATAACAACAAAAAGTATTAGAATTGCTTCAGGATCTATTTATTGTTACCGGCTGCGCCAATTGAATATTTAATGTGTTTAATCGAATCGAATAAATGTCGCGACACACTCTAACGACAACGTTGATGTAAAAAATAAAAGACGATGCGAGATTTTAGATTCACGACTTGTTTTATTCAATATCAACTTAAGACTAACAGTTATTGGTTTAATAAATGATAAAGAAAGCTCTGTTGAGCTCTGTTGAGGGCACCGCTGGTTGCTGGGAACCAAGCGTTGCTCGTTATCGCGGCTTAAGCTGGGAACAAAAATTATGCTGACTATGTGATTTACAATCGATGCTGATCGATTGGGGGAGATGCGCCGGCTAGACGGCTCTTTGTTTACAATTGTTGAATTTGTTCTCAAGTGAGGCTTGGGAATGTTTATAATTGGGGGTTGGATTCATTCTCAAGTGAAGCTTGGGAATGTTTATAATTGGGGATATGGAACTCTGTAGACATAATCGGGATGAATATGTCACTATATATACTGACCAAGTTTGAACCAAATCGGAATACTATATCTTATTGCTCCCATCGGAACGATCGGTCAAAAATATGATCTAAACATGAATTTGTATGAAAATGTTCTGTGTTTGCCAAGCTATTATATCCATCACCATTGTTAATAACAAATTGAAACTGAGTAACGGGTATCCTAAAGTCGCGAGGCGACTATAGCATTCTTTCTTGTTATACTCTCTGCAAGAGTATATTGGGTTTGTGCAAAAGTATGTAACAGGCAGAAGGAGGCGTGGCAGACCCCATAAAGTATATATATTATTGATCAGCATCACAAGCCGAGTCGATATAGCCATGTCCGTCTGTCCGTCTGTCCGTCTGTCTGTCTGTCTGTCTGTCTGTCTGTCTGTCTGTCTGTCTGTCTGTCTGTCCGTCTGTCCGTATGAACAAACAGATTTCAGAGATGGTAAGAGCTACAAGTTCGAGCTTGGTGTCAAACGATCAGATATTTAGTCAGTCAATACAAGAATCTTTTTTTTTTTCGATGCCACGCCCCATTCGCCCACAAAAAGCAAAAAACTGGACACACCTCGTGAAAAATTGGTGTTTTCGGCAAATATCTCAGTAACTATGGCACCTAGGATCACCAATTCTTGTACGGGAGTTCCTAGCGACAGCATAGTTGCATTGCCATCTATAAATTTGGACTGCCACGCCCACTTTTCCCACAATTTATAAAATAGTTTTCAAGCTTCAATGCCGTTTTTTCCGTATCGTACAGTATTGTAGTTTATAACTGGTGTGGAGACTAACTATATTAAACTATCCTGAAAGGCGCATTAAAATCGGACTATAAACAAGAAAACTAGAAGCGTTACAATATTGTTAATTGAACGCAATATCAACCCATTGGTGCAAGCGAGACAGAAACACACAAGCACATGCTCGAACGTTTTTGCTGCCTGTGTGGCGGCAGCGCTGCCCGCGGTCGCTGGCTGCGCCGAATACACACACATACATACATGCATGCATCATATATTGTCAAACGTATGTGTATTCGCAACAAACAAACAGATGTGTGTTTGATTATGCTTAGATTGTTTTTGTTTCAACGTGTTTTAATGCAAGTACTATTCATTGTAATATCTGGATACCGATTTTAATAATTTAATCGGGAAAATGCAGAGAGTATTATACGGTCGGGCGCGCTCGACTGTACTTTTCTTTCTTGTTTTTCATTACTTTTGCTAATAGGGATCGATTGCATCAAAGAGTTTTGTCAAGCCCTTGATGAGAAAACAAGAATGCTTTACAATATGCATTGTAATAAGTATTATAAGTTTAGATTTCCAGTAATACCTGTTGTGTTCCATAACTTAACTAAATATGACGTACATTTATTTATAATAACGTTACAATAGACAAAAAATATTTATACAATATTCAGTTTATTGACTCTTATAGATTTTTAAACACTTTTCACACTAGAAAAACTTTCTAGCTATCTTAACGATGAAGACTTCACGCTTTTTAGTAGAAAGTTTGAAGGTATACAATTTAAGCAAATGCGTCGGAAGGGAGTTTTCCCTTATGACTGTCTAGATAGTTTTTCTAAACTAGCCGCGAGACAACTCCCATGTAGAGAACTTTTTATAACGTGCTAAACGATGAGGAGTGTAGCATTAAAAACTATGAGTTTGCACAACAGGTATGAGATAGTTTACTTAAAAGACTAAAAGACTGGGAAGACTACTTAAAGTTATACCTCGAAAGTGATGTGATTATTCTTGCAGATGTTTTTGAAAATTTTAGATCCATCTGTTATAAAATTTATAAGTTAGATTCAATTAATTACGTAACGGCTCCTTCAATCTCTTGTCTACCATTCTTTCCAGAAAATAAAGTTGCTCCTAGAGGAAAACAAGTTAAAATAATTGTAGACTTAAATAATAAAACTAATTATATTATCCATTTAAAGCAATTGCAACTCTGCATGCAACAAGGATTAAAAATATTAAAAATTCATAGAGTTTTGTCTTATACGCAATGACGCGTCGTTGGCTTGAGCCATACATTAACTTGAACAATTCTCATAGAAAATCAGCAAAAAATAAGTTTCAAAAAAATTGTTTCAAGTTGATAAATAATGCCGTTTACGGCAAAACTATGGAAAACGTAGAGAAAAGACGTTCAATACGACTAGTTACTGATTACCATTCCAAACAAAATTCTCCTGGTTTCAGACAGTTAGTCGCAATGAACAATTTCTATAGCATGAACATTTTCAGTAATGACTTAACAGCACTTGAGCATACAACATCGCTTATTCATTATGATAAACCAATCTATATAAGAGTAACTGTCTTAGAATTGTCAAAATGGCTAATGTATGATTATTATTATAATTTCTTAAGCATTAAAAATCCCTCGACGAAGATTATTTATATGAACACCGATTCGTTTATTACATCCTCATAAAAACAAATCCAGAACGTTTTGATACCTCCAATTATAACGAATCCATTTAACATAATTTCAGAAAACAACAAAGAGTTAGTTTTATTTAAGGATGAAAATGCAGGAACGATTATGAAATCTTTTGCAGGCTTAAAAGCAAAAGCATATTACAACAAGGTAGAAAACTGTGAAGGGAACACGGATAAAGAAATTAAGAAAATTAAAGGTGTCAAAGAAAGCGTTGCTAAAAAACTCTTCCACTCTGACTACATGTGATTGTATTCGAAAACGAAAAACTTTTTATAGTGAACAGAGAGTAATAAGAAGTAGAGGGAATGAACTGTTTACAGAAATGGTTAATAAAATTTTTTTATACTCTCTGCAAGAGTATATTGGGTTTGTGCAAAAGTATGTAACAGGCAGAAGGAGGCGTGGCAGACCACATAAAGTATATATATTATTGATCAGCATCACAAGCCGAGTCGATATAGCCATGTCCGTCTGTCCGTCTGTCTGTCTGTCCGTATGAACAAACAGATTTCAGAGATGGTAAGACAAGTTCGAGCTTGGTGTCAAACGATCAGATATTTAGTCAGTCAATACAAGAATCTTTTTTTTTTCGATGCCACGCCCCATTCGCCCACAATAAGCAAAAAACTGGACACACCTCGTGAAAAATTGGTGTTTTCGGCAAATATCTCAGTAACTATGGCACCTAGGATCACCAATTCTGGTACGGGTGTTCTTTGCGAGAGCATAGTTACATTGCCATTTAAAATTTTTGACTGCCACGCCCACTTTTCCCACAATTTATAAAATAGTTTTCAAGCTTCAATGCCGTTTTTTCCGTATCGTACAGTATTATACTCTCTGCAAGAGTATATTGGGTTTGTGCAAAGTATGTAACAGGCAGAAGGAGGCGTGGCAGACCCCATAAAGTATATATATTCTTGATCAGCATCACAAGCCGAGTCGATATAGCCATGTCCGTCTGTCCGTCTGTCCGTCTGTCTGTCTGTCTGTCTGTCCGTCTGTCCGTATGAACAAACAGATTTCAGAGATGGTAAGAGCTACAAGTTCGAGCTTGGTGTCAAACGACCAGATATTTAGTCAGTCAATACAAGAATCTTTTTTTTTTTTTTTCGATGCCACGCCCCATTCGCCCACAATGAGCAAAAAAACTAAACACACCTCGGGAAAAATCGATGTTTTCGGCAAATATCTCAGTAACTATGGCACCTAGGATCACCAATTTTGGTACGGAGGTTCCTAGCGACAGCATAGTTGCATTGCCATTTAAAAGTTTGAACTGCCACGCCCCCTTTTCCCACACTTGAAAAAACTTCAAATGCCGTTTTTTGCGAACTTGTTCGTATTATACAGTATTTTTATTTATAATTCGTGTGGAGATTAACAATATTAAACTATCCTGAAAGGCGCATTAAAATCGGACTATAAACAAGAAAACTAGAAGCGTTACAATATTGATAATTGAACGCAATACCAACCCATAGGTGCAAGCGAGATAGAAACACACAAGCACATGTTCGAACGTTTTCGCTACCTGTGTGTCGGCAGCGCTGCCCGCAGTCGCTGGCTGCGCCGAATACACACATACATGCATACATATTTGCATCATATACATATTGCCAAACGTATGTGTATTCGAATACAAACAAACAGATGTGTGTTTGATTATGCTTACATTGTTTTTGTTTCAACGTGTTTTAATGCAAGTAATTCACATAGTAATATGTGGATACCGATTTTAATCATTTAATCGGGACAAATGCAGAGAGTATTATACGGTCGGGCGCGCTCGACTGTACTTTTCTTTCTTGTTAAATTATAAAGATGACAAAAGATTTGTAACATCAATTTCAATAAACACACTGGCTTGGGGGCATTATAAAATAGGTTTGAACAAAGAAAATTTGTAAGATATGTAAAACATTCTATTCAAAAATAAGACTTAATATATAACACTGGTAAATATATATAGTGCTTGTAAATATGTATAACTAACAAACTTAAAATATTCAAAAGATAGGATCACCAATTTGGAAACGGAGGTTTCTAGTGACAGCATAAATGCACTGACATTTAAAATTTTTGACTGCCACGCCTCCATTTCCCACAATTCATAAACTAATTTTCTAAATTCAATGCCATTTTTAATGTATTTCTTCTTATTGTACAGTTTTGTAATTATTATTTAGTGGAGACTAAATATATTAAACTATCCTGAAAAGCGCATTAAAATCGGACCATAAACAAGAAAACTAGAAGCGTTACAATATTGATAATTGAACGCAATATCGACCCAAAGGTGCAAGCGAGATAGAAACACACAAGCACATATTCGAACGTTTTCACTGCCTGTGTGTCGTCAGCGCTGCACGCGGAAGCTAGCCGCGCCGAATACACACATACATACATATATACACGTATAATGTCAAACGTATGTGTATTCGCATGCAAACAAACATATGTATGTTAGATTGTAATTGATTTTTTTTGTTTCAACGTGTTTTAATGTAAGTACTACACATTGTAATATCTCGATACCGATTTTAATAATTTAATCGGGAAAAATGCAGAGAGTTTTATTCGGTCGGGTGTGCTCGACTGTACTTTTCTTTCTTGTGTTTATTTCAATTTGTTTTGAAAACATCTTCCTTTAGTGTTGATTTGAAACTAAGGTTTGTTGCGAAATATTTGGAGTTTGTATATTAAATTTCATTATATACTTTTACATATAAATTGAATATAAATTGTCCTTCATGGCCTGTTACATCATTTATTGAATCCAAGAAAGCCTGAGAGTGTAAACTTTAATTAGTTATCTTGTTATATATTTTAAAACTTCTTATTGTTCACTTAGACCTAAAACTGTAAGAACTAAAGAATAGAATGAAATACATCCGCTTTTTATAGGAATTTACACGCGGTTTAATAATCAATTAGAATGAAACAGCAAATGGTGCCTAATGCAGTATCCAATCAAAACATAGTATTCTAATCATCCTTGTCTTGCTTATGTGTCCACCCCTTAAAACGAGATTTTTTAATAATTATAATACTTCTCCGTCTTGTTCTGGTTTCAGTAAACGTCTATAAGCAAGATGGTTCAGTACAGAGACCTGCAACGAATATTCAACGGCCTGTCCGAAAAATTTTCGAATCACAAAGATCAGTTGTCCGTTTTTTGAATGATGCGAACCCGGTCGTTTGATATCAAACAAATTTGGTCGCGATCAGAACGATCAGCCCCACAGATCGTTTGCTGATTGTTCGATTGCAACCGATTGCAACCGACGCAACTTGCCTGTGCGTCTTTTCAGTTCGAGTATCAACCAAGTTCGTTGGTTCGCTTGCGTTGCGCGACGTTCGCAATGTTGTCATTTATTGAGAGGCAAATATGCTAATTCTGGCCGAAAAAAATCGATAAGGCTAAATTCCAATGAAAAATAATAAGAAAATTGTTTAAATATATATTTCTCTTTCTTTTATTAATAATAAATTTAATAACCATAATGTGTAACATGAAAAATTAAATAAATGTAATATATGTGCATTGATTTTCCCATGTACACATAAGTAAAAGTTAGATCTGGCGGATAACAATTTAGAGAGCAACACTGATGCCACGCGCAACAATTTCGAGACTTGTCTTTGTTTTTGTGTATTTGGGCGAGCAGGTATTGATGTGTTTGACATACCACGCATTTTGCTTATATTTTTTTAAAACAGAAAAGCCCAAACGGAAGAGTTTCTACCTGCTGCACAATTGCGCTAAATGCTAAACACCCCTTTTACAAAACTCATAGAGTAATACTCTGGCCAATCAAGAGAATTTCCAAAAGGTCGCCCATCTTCGTTTATCTGTTGAGCGTTACAAAGGGTTTTAATATACCATTGTAATGCAGATTTCCTCAAATCGGCACATTTTAATTCTGTAAAAAACTTATGAACAAAATAATTAAAGCAGAATTTAATTTATTATTCAATGTTAATGTAGTACCACCGCTGAGAATATTTCAAGCATACATATATTATCAGTTTGTTTGGCTTGCTTACAACAATTAATATAACGGCAAAATAAGATCGTGCACCACAAGATTCCATAGAAGTGGTGACAGAACTCCCCCTCGCACCTCTAGTTCTTGTTGCCGTCCCCCATTCCGACTGAACTCTTCTGCAGCCTAAGAGATTCTTGATCAAGTTGGTGATGGTAGGGTGAGTGTCAATCGATGTCCGCCGATCAATGATGACGTTCGTGCTGAAATTGTTAAATGTACCTAAGATGTATACGAAGGTTCCCAGTGCGTATTCTTTGTGGTGTGGTGCATTCTCGATCGAGCTTACCAGCGTGTGAAGAGCAAGTTTAACTGATCTGCCCTTGGTGTATGCGTCTTGATTAGTTGCGAACCGTTTTCCTACTTCATCTCTGATATACAAGTCCAGTAACTTCTCTATGGTTTTAAGTAGAAAGGACGTAAGACTTATGGGTCGGTAGGAATGCTACCCATGCTGTTCTCCAAAGAGTTGAAATGTTACCCTTTTCTAGCAATGCCTTGAATATTTTAAGGAGCCAAGGGTACACCACGTCTTTGGTGGTTTGCAGCCTGGCCGATTCCGGTTCCGATTCTAGATTGGAGCAGAACCTTCTCCATGAGTTCCTTTTCGCCTTCCTGATGGAGGCCTTGTAGCTACTTAGAGCGAGCCTATACTCATGGTGTACCAGTTCCACAAAGAGTTGAAATGTTACCCTTTTCTAGCAATGCCTTGAATATTTTGAGGAGCCAAGGGTACACCACGTTTTTGGTGGTTTGCAGCCTGGCCGATTCCGGTTCCGATTCTAGATTGGAGCAGAACCTCCTCCATGAGTTCCTTTTGGCCTTCCTGATGGAGGCCTTGTAGCTACTTAGAGCGAGCCTATACTCATGGTGTACCAGTTCCACATCAGTCTGTTTTGTAAGCCTAAACAGATGATTGATGTGATTTCGCTAAGTAGATAGTTCAGTATTCCACCATGGCGGTCTTGACTTCCTTTTCGGCTTAAGGGGTGAGCACGTTTTCTGGTACGCATCCTGTAGAGTCTTGTTCATAACTAAGAGTGTTTGCTCTATGTCGTTCACCGAATCTATCTCACCTGGTTGCTCTAGTGTTGCTGACACTAGTTCCCTGAATTTTGCCCAGTCGGTCTTCATGGGATTCCTATACTGCACTTGTTTAGGGGTGTGTTCGAAGTTGACATTGACCTGAATTTTTTTATGGTCAGAGAAAGAGGGTCTCTCAAGAACTCTCCAATGAGCGATATTTATACTGGTCGCGAGTGTGAGGTCAAGGACATTTGACGACGTTGGGGCTACATGCGTATGTACCTCCCCCGTGTTACCGATAGTTAGGTTAGATATTAAAATGAAATTTAAAAGACTCACCTCGTATGTTGATGTCGGGTGATCCCCATACGCAGTGATGTGCGTTCGCGTCTGTTTCGATCACTATTTGCGATCTTTTGTGAGTCATTGACATGAGTCTCACTTGTTCATAGGCCAGTGCAGGTATGTCGTGGGCCATGTAGCAAGATACTACTATGAGATGCCCCTTTCCACATTTCAGCATCACCACGGTAAGATCATCAGTACTGTAATTGGATATTAGATAAGCATGTAGGCCTTTCCGTACAAGTATGGCGGTTCTGGTTTTGTTTAGCGTCGGTAATAGTATGTACAGTAGTTGCTTGATCTTAGCCCAGCCACCACATTGCCAGAAGCAATGAAGGGCTCCTGAACTAAGGCCACATCGACGGGCCCTGCTCCATATGAGCTCCGTCGATGCCAACTTGCTTTTATGGAGGTTAATCTGCAGTTCCCTCAGCATGCGTGGTAGCTGCGTCACCTGCTGAGAATGGGTTGACTATAACTGTCAGGTCACCGTCCTCGGTGCCCAGGTCCCTCTCCACCTCGCCAGCTTGCAGCGTATGCGTATCCTTGCCAGTGAGATTATGCTTCTTAAACCTCAGGTACACGCAACCTAGGCCCCCATACAGGATGTCCTCTGCCTCCTTATTGATTTGGAGGATTACATGCTGGCCTCCCTCTGTTGAGGAGAAGGTACCAACATGCAACACCTTCCAATCCGTCGACGGGGCATCTTTGTTCTGGCGTTGCAGCAGCCTTAACGTCTGGTCTCCTTGGATGGCGATGGTGAAAAGTACCTTAGCTTTAGGCTTTGACGGGATATCCTCCCTGTTGACCACCTCCAGCAAGGCCCCCTACCAAACCGCCGTAACCTTCGGGACCTTCCACTTAAGACAACATAGTGTCGGGTCATCATTATAACTGATGATTTTGGCTTCGTTGATCCACCCTGCGCTGTCAAAAATGAGCTAAGGAGCTTCCGGGTCCTCGTCCATCTTCTCTAGCAACAGCCGCGAGCGTTGCATTTTTCTCGGCCATCATCTCCTCCAACTTGTTCCCAGAACCACTACTCTTTGCTCGCATGTGGGGCAACTGATCGAAGTGCCGGCGGCTCTCCTCGATTCATTGTCCTCTTCAGACAAGTCAGCAATGCCTTGGAGCCGGCTCTGGATCTTGAGGGCCGCCTTGTATTGCCCCAAGCCTTCAGCCCTTCCCTCGAACTTTTTGGCCCTTCCCTATGCAGGGAGCTGGTACCTTGTACGTGGGAACGTAGTAGGCTCTCTTCTTCCGTCATCGTCGCTAACACAACGCTCTCCAGGTCTGAGTCTGCGTCAACTGCAGCACCTGTGCTTGTTTATCGCCGTCATTGTTGTTGTTGTTGTGGCAGTAGTACTATAGCTTACTTGGCCTGTTCTCGCCATGTCAGAGGTGTGACCACTGGCGGCACACAGAGGGGATTTCTCCCCCCGGTGTCCGCCGGAAGTAGTGGTCACGCCTTCCAAAAAATTGGTGTTTTCGGCTAATATCTCAATAACTATGGCACCTAGGATCACCAATTCTGGTACGGGTGTTCCTAGCGAGAGCATAGTTACATTGCCATTTAAAATTTTTGACTGCAACGCCCACTTTTCCCACAATTTATAAAATAGTTTTCAAGCTTCAATGCGGTTTTTTCCGTATCGTACAGTATTGTAGTTTATAACTGGTGTGAAGACTAACTATATTAAACTATCCTGAAAGGCGCATTAAAATCGGACTATAAACAAGAAAACTAGAAGCGTTACAATATTGATAATTCGCAATATCAGCCCATAGGTGAAAGCGAGATAGAAACACACAAGCACATGTTCGAACGTTTTCGCTTCCTGTGTGTCGGCAGCGCTGCCCGCGGTCGCTGGCTGCGCCGAATATACACATACATACATACATTTTTGCATCATATACATATTGTCAAACGTATGTGTATTCGAATACAAAAAACAGATGTATGTGCTTAGATTGTTTTTGTTTCAACGTGTTCTAATGCAAGTAATTCACATTGTAATATCTCGATACCGATTTTAATAATTTAATCGGGATAAATACTTCTTCGAATACTTTAGAATGGTTTGAAAACCATTTTGCCAATTGAATTTCGGCCGTAGTAATATCTGCCGTGAGGGCAGTTCAGACGGAACCTACAGAATGAACGAATTAGATCCCTCTGAATAGCAGGTCGCACCAGTAATTCCTTCAGAGAGTGTGACGACGTTTTCATATACGACGCGTATACTACTACTCGAAGTTTGGTGGATCTGATTTCAGGTCTCAAGACCCACTGGTGTGAATGAGGGAATCGTAGTCTTGGTGGAACTTCTATATCTGTGATCATACGACCGTTCACGTTCATGAAACTCAAATATACCTCCTGGTGTTCCAAGTTCATGGGAACTATATGCTTTTTGACAATTTGTAACGATTTCAGCTCTTTGCGACCAGTCATCAAAGACAAGTTAACACCAAAGTGTCCAAGTCTCGCTGTCTCGAAAGCGTTGATTGCAACCCATGTGGTCCGCAGAATAATTTGCCGAAACACTTGTCTCTGGGACAGCCTTATAGCATCGATCTACACTGGCATCAAGTCGAACATCTCTATGTTGCGTCACTGAGCAGCATACTGGGCTCTTGATATGCATTTTCTTGCACCGCCCTAATGCCACGCAACCAAACAACGTTCTTTGAAGCAACGGACCACCCTTCGCCAATCGAATTTCTCCGTTACCAAGCATTTCGAAAAATGAGTCGGCTCCCAGAAGCATATCTATTTGCTGGGATTTATAGAATTCAGGGTCAGACAGGTCGACGTTTGCTGGAATCTTCCACCGATTAATGGGAAGATCACAATCTGGCTGCCTGCTACAAATTGACTTCAGCACCCAAAACTCGGCACTGAACTGATGTCTTGATACACGAGACGAAACTATTGTCGCTACTTTGCATTTTCCAATCAAACTCGACTGTCCAACCGACTTTACGGTTAAGCTCTTGCTCTTGCGTTGAAGCCGCAAGGCCTGAGCCAGACTTTCCGTCATAAAGTTCATAAAGTTGAGAACCTGAATCTAATAACGCTCTAGCGCTCCGATTCTGACCGAATCTGTCTTTGACTGTCACAAGCGCGGTTGCCAGGAGCACCTGCTCGACTTCGCTATCCACATGATTAACCTGAGCAGGATGAGCGGACACTTGCTGTTCTGCGGCTGCGAACCTATGAAGGACAGCATTGTTAGACCGAGAACATACTCTACACTTTGACGCAGTGCAGTTGGACACTCTGTGTCCCGAATGTAAACAATTTATACAAAGTTGACTGGATTTCGTGAAATTCGATCTTTCGTCAACTGGCAATGCTGCGAACCCTTGGCAGTTTCTAATCATATGGTTGGCACTGCAAAAGTTGCATTTGGGTTGCACTTCTTTCTCGACATTCGTACATGCAAATGACGATTTTCTTGCATGTTCCTTGTCGGATTTGTGCTTCATCCTGGACTTTGAACTTTCTTCAGCTGATAAGTGCTGGTATCGCCTGTTCAAAGCCACAACGCAATCGGCCCATTTCGGCAATGTGTTATAGTCAAGTTGCTCCACATACTTCGATTTATGAGGATCCACCTTTGACATAACTATGTGGATTAAAATTGCGTTAAGCTATTAAGTCCAAGCTATAAATTGTCTGTATTCCGAGTGTTTACCAGTAAATTTGGGCAACTATAGTTTGGGCAAGTGAGAATGGTGAGAAGGCTGAGGCACGATTTCTGCTGCCTGATGCGCACTTAGGACTGACATGTATGAAGACCGTGCCAAAATACATGTTTCCTCAAGCATTGCACGGCTAGTAGTAGTCAGGATCTATTGCATCGATCTCTGACTGCAGATCCATAGCTTTGGAAATGTATGAATTTAGTATATCTAGCCGGCACTGAATCTCAAATTTACTTGGAGTCACCATTTTATTAATGAGTGAACTCCTTTGACGCTCGATGTCGCTCTATACATTTTCCAATTTAACAAATAATTGACTTAAACGAGCACTAAGACAAGTTTCCGCGTCACCCAGCACGGTTTCATTAGGGTCTGTTTTGTGTGCCATATTGACTAATTAAAATTTGATTCTATTCGAATGCACGTAAGTGTACTATACCCAACAATAATAAGGCGATCAAATAACTTGGCTGAAGAAAATAATCAAATGGTTAAAGCTAATCAGTTGACTAACAACAGTTGGCGATCAATATAATTTAAAAAAATCAGAACATTAAAGATAATCAGCTGGCTGACTAAACTTCTCGCATGTAAAAAGAATACCAACAACTAACCAGACGCAAGCGTATGCAGATAAGCGCCGACAGTTGTCAACATCAACAAAACAACAGCAAACGCACCAGCGCAACAATAATCAGCTGATTAGCGATATTCGAATTATTCGACTGCACAATGTAAATAAAAACAAACAACAGCGCATGCGCAGGTAGACAAACGATGCGATCTACCAACAACAACAGCACATGCGTAGGCAATGATGCGATCTACCAACAACAACTAAAAGGCGTTCCGTTTATCAGCGTACGTTTGTATGTTTGCTAGCTTGTATGTTTGTATGTACGCAGCGTTGACACAAACAAAGTAAAACAAAATCAAAGCAAAGCAGAATCGAAGTAAATCATTAACAAAGTACAAGTTAACTACCGCAAGCCAAAATCCAAAAGCTGTGTGTAAAACGCGCACTGCGCTTTACTTATGTGCAAAGAACAAAGGTAAAAACCCACCACTGAACATATGTAGATATTGGCGAATAGTGAAATTAAAGAGGAACGGTTAATGTTGATGTGCAAAATAAATATGTTTATTTGCACTAGTTAAGTGTTTTGTTTTATTTATGTATGTTTATTTGATTCAATTTGTGGGTTTTTTGCTTCAAATTGCTTTTCAAGAAATCGCAATGTCTCTGTTGTGCAACAAATGGAGCAGTACTTTAATAGTAAGTTCAAATGTGATATGTGCCGCTTCTATGCTTGCACTTTCTATATTCTCCTGCGCTGACTCGTTTGAGCACTGTTACCTGATCAACAGAAGAGTCACTCTTGGGCTCAATTCTTGGATTATCACTACGACGATTATGTGGAGACTCAAGTGTCTTCAACTCCTGGCTGTTCTAATCCAAACTTCCAAAAACGCCAACAGCACCACTGAAAATCCAAAATCCAAGTTTATCGAAACCGACACACACCGCAAACCAAGCCTTGAAATGTCTTATAGACCAACGAACGTGATTGAAAGTCCCTGCGGGCGCCAATGAAAAATCGAAAACTAATTAAATTAAAATAAATTGCAAGTTCTTAAACATTACAATTTATTTGTTGGACTTAGCAATACCGGAAAGGCTTGGCAGCGTGTGTGTGGCTAATGCGAGACGAAAATACGAACTGCCTGCCTGCTCGTGACCGCTGCACTGCCGAATACAAATCGAACTTACATACTATGTAGCTTAAGTATAAGAGATTTTATGCGTACATTCTAGGCTACTCCATTAGATTCATATTCATATCTTAGGCTAATACTTTTTATACTCTCTGCAAGAGTATATTGGGTTTGTGCAAAGTATGTAAAAGGCAGAAGGAGGCGTGGCAGACCCCATAAAGTATATATATTCTTGATCAGCATCACAAGCCGAGTCGATATAGCCATGTCCGTCTGTCTGTCCGTCTGTCTGTCTGTCTATCCGTATGAACAAACAGATTTCAGAGATGGTGAGAGCTACAAGTTCGAGCTTGAAGTCAAACGATCAGATATTTAGTCAGTCAATACAAGAATCTTTTTTTTTTTTTTGCGATGCCACGCCCCATTCGCCCACAAAAAACAAAAAACTGGACACACCTCGGTAAAAATTGGTGATTTCGGCAAATATCTCAGTAACTATGGCACCTAGGATCACCAATTCTGGTACGGGAGTTCCTAGCGACAGCTTAGTTGCATTGCCATCTATAAATTTAGACTGCCACGCCCCCTTTTCCCACATTTGATAAAATAGTTTTCCAACTGCAATGCCTTTTTTAGCGATTTTGTTCGTATGGTTATTTATATTTCGTGTGGAGACTAACTATATTAAACTATCCTGAAAGGCGCATTAAAATCGGACTATAAACAAGAAAACTAGGAGCGTTACAATATTGTTAATTGAACGCAATATCAACCCATTGGTGCAAGCGAGACCGAAACACACAATCACATGTTCGAACGTTTTCGCTGCCTCTGTGTCGGCAGCGCTGCCCGCGGTCGCTGGCTGCGCCGAATACACACATACATACTTATTTGCATCATATACATATTGTCAAACGTATGTGTATTCGAATACAAGCAAACAGATGTGTGTTTGATTATGCTTAGATTGTTTTTGTTTCAACGTGTTTTAATGCAAGTAATTCACATTGTAATATCTCGATACCGATTTTACTAATTTAATCGGGACAAATGCAGAGAGTATTATACGGTCGGGCGCGCTCGACTGTACTTTTCTTTCTTGTTATGTTTAACTAACGACTCATTGTTTTCCTTATTCTAACTAATTCTTGTGATTCAACAGAGGGAATGAGCTGTTTACAGAAATTGTTAATAAAATTTTTATACTCTCTGCAAGAGTATATTGGGTTTGTGCAAAAGTATGTAACAGGCAGAAGGAGGCGTGGCAGACCCCATAAAGTATATATATTCTTGATCAGCATCACAAGCCGAGTCGATATAGCCATGTCCGTCTGTCCGTCTGACTGTCTGTCCGTATGAACAAACAGATTTCAGAGATGGTAAGAGCTACAAGTTCGAGCTTGGTGTCAAACGATCACATATTTAGTCAGTCAATACAAGAATCTTTTTTTTTTGCTGGCACGCCCCATTCGCCCACAATAAGCAAAAAACTGGACACACCTCGTGAAAAATTGGTGTTTTCGGCAAATATCTCAGTAACTATGGCACCTAGGATCACCAATTCTGGTACGGATGTTCCTAGCGAGAGCATAGTTACATTGCCATTTAAAATTTTGGACTGCCACGCCTACTTTTCCCACATTTGATAAAAAAGTCTGGAACCTTCAATGCCGATTTTTGGCGAACTTGTTCGTATCGTACAGTATTGTAATTATATAATTCGTGTGGAGACTAACTATATTAAACTATACTGAAAGGCGCATTAAAATCGGACGCAATATCAACCCATAGGTGCAAGCGAGATAGAAACACACAAGCACATGTTCCAACGTTTTCGCTGCCTGTGTGTCGGCAGCGCTGCCCGCGGTCGCTGGCTGCGCCGAATACATACATACATATTTGCATCATATACATATTGCCAAACGTATGTGTATTCGAATACAAACAAACAGATGTGTGTTTGATTATGCTTAGATTGTTTTTGTTTCAACGTGTTTTAATGCAAGTAATACACATAGTAATATGTGGATACCGATTTTAATAATTTAATCGGGACAAATGCAGAGAGCATTATACGGTCGGGCGCGCTCGACTGTACGTTTCTTTCTTGTTGGTATTGGAAAATGTTGTATGGCAGAGATTTTAGTTGGGTTTGGTTTTATTCCTTCTGTTGTTAGTATGTATCCTAGGAATTCAGTTTTCTTTTTCATGAATTCGCATTTATCTAATTGCAATTTTAGATTGGCTTCGCGCAGTTTTGTAAATACCCTTTTTAATGATAATAAATGTTCTTCCAATGAAGTGGAATACACTATTATATCATCCATGTATACTAAACAATCTTTGTAAATTAGATCTTCTAATAGATTGTTCATACAACGTTGAAATGTTGCTGGGGCGTTTTTCAATCCAAAAGGCATCTGAGTGTATTCGTAATGTCCATTTTAAGTTGAAAAAGCTGTTTTTGGTATACTTTGTGGGTCCATTTGTATCTGATGAAATCCTTTCGCTAAGTCAATTGTGGTAAAATACTGACATATTCCAAGTTTGTCTAGTATATCATCCATGACTGGAATAGGATATTTATCATCGATTGTTATTTCATTTAAGTTTCGATAGTCAATAACTATATGGAATTTTTCTTTACCTGATGCGTCACGTTTCTTTGGCACAATCCAAATTGGTGAGCAATAAGGTGATTTTGATTTACGTATTATACCTTGTTCAATCATTTCTTTGATTTGTTTTTCGACTTCTTCGTCGAATGTTTGCGCATACTTGTATGGACGCTTTTGGATTGGGTCTTCGTGTTTAGTTTGGATGACATGCTTAATTGTACTGGTAAAAGTCAAATTTTCACTTTCTTTGTACTGAATGTCACTAAACTCGAAAAGAATTTTGGTCAGTTTGCATTTTTCTTCATCGTTTAGATGTTCTAATCGGAATTGATTTGTTTCATTCAATTCATTATTGATAGCGTAATTTACTGCTATGTCGTTTGTTTGGGGCGGATCAAGGCATTGAAATGCGGTCTTGTCCTTGACAGAATTCTCACGGTCATATCTCATTGAAAATAGATGATCGTTTAGAATAACTGTTTTTTGTTTGTAGTCAATTTTTGCTTCATAGGATTCTAGATATTCTCTACCTTGTAAGATATCGTAATTGTCAGAAATGTTGTGTAAGTAAAATATTTGATGGGTAGGGCAGAGTTTACTAGGGGCAAAAGATACACAATACTTTAATTGAACAATACCATTTATTGTTTGTACGTTTGGCAAGGTTTTATAGGGAATTTTAAAAAGTTTTCTTTCATTAGATTTATGGATGAACCTGTGTCAATTACACAGTTAAAATTTTGTCCATTCATAACTAATCTGATGAAGGGATTGGTTCTTCGTTGTCCGAGGCTTCTTGATGAAAATTTTCTGATGTTTCCATCTTAGAGTGGCCACAAGTTTCTCTCTGTCTTTTATGAGAGGGATTGGGAGGTCTTTGACTCTGAGTTTGGTAATTCATTGGGTTTTTGTGATCTAGCTTGATCAAGATTTTGTTTGAATTCCTTTTGTAATGCTTCAGCATTTTCTTTTGGTTTATGATTTGGTTTAGCGTTATGTGAGTAATTTGGAGTAGGGTAATAATTCTGGTTATTTCCCTTTCCACGGTTTTCAGTGCTTGAATTGCTTTGTGTTTTGTTCGTTTTGAATTGTCATTGTTTTGGTTATTACGTTCGTTATAACCATTTTCGTACAATCCTTCGCGTTGAGCTACTTGTTTTAATTTTGAAACTGTTGTAATGTCATATCGTGCTAATGTCATAAAAATTCTATCCGGTAATTTTTTGTAATAACGTCTTTAATAGTATTATTCATTGTATTAGTATACAATATAGTGTTCTGGACCTGATTTTCTAACATTAACTTATTGGATATTACAAAAGATTTATACTCTAGATCTTCAACAAACTTACGGATACTATTATTAAAGTTGGTATTATAGAGACGTCGTAGAAGTTCTTCATACATAGTTTTTGTTTTAAATTCGTCGATGAGGGCGCTCCTTAACTCTCCGCAGGTTGTGGCTGCTGTCAGCTGCGACACTCGTTGTGCGGATCCGGTGGTCTGCATCTCGATTGCTCCAAATAGGACACTATGTTGTCTCACATCCTGTGTTGGATATAACTGCATAATAAAATCGATCCTCCTTATGAATGCAGTTAGTTCCACGGTTTTTCCGTCGAATACTGGCACTTGTCGAATTTGTCCAAGCGCTTGCTTTAAATGCATTTCCGATAGTTCCATTGGTGAGTTGGTTGCCATGGTGTTGTTGTAGATTTTATTTGTATTTTGTTGGCAATTGTCACTTCAGGTTTTTGTTTTAATTGTCACTTTTGTTGAATTATAAGAGACTTACGTTTACAGGGATCAATTAATTGATATGTAAAGCCCAGAAATAAGCTCTTTATTTACAGGTGTTCAAATAGTTCAGAGGATCTATTTTTTGGTTGAACACTGTTTGGTGTTTTGCGCGGTTTTTCTTTGTAATAGCAATTATCTTTGGTGGCGGTCGCACATTTAAATATGGGCCACGACTGATAATTGGGTTTTGAGTCACACACGCTTAGGTTCTTTGGCGGATATCAAGATAATATTTTTTCCAAAATTGTAATGTTTTAACCGTTTCCTTGCCGCGGCAAATTCGCGTGCTCGAATCCTAGAAATTTCTTGGTCGTACAAGGATTTCTTTTCAATGGATTGAAAAAAGGACGATTACTTACAACGAGGATATTTATTAACGATATCCTACCGGCTGCGGCAATAAGATGTTTCGACACTTGGTTTATAAAAAAAATATAATACTTTATTCAATAAACACGAAGCTATGGAGTACAAATCTAGACTGATTATCCTATGTTCTGATGGCGTTAATCAAACCTCGGTTTTGAGCTTTCATTAATTGGACTTTGGACTCATTGAGCTTTTGGCTCTTATGTAAATAGAGAAAGATCTCGATCTTGAAGAGATTGAGAGAGTTCGGCTAGGATTTGTTTAACGTCAGCAGTTTTAACCCTAATGATGGGAATAACGATTCTGGCGAATTGTTTATGATATTTAATGCATTCGTGGGAAGCCAGAATTGTTATTGTCACCATTTGATTTTTTATACTCTCTGCAAGAGTATATGGGTTTGTGCAAAAGTATGTAACAGGCAGAAGGAGGCGTGGCAGACCCCATAAAGTATATATATTCTTGATCAGCATCACAAGCCGAGTCGATATAGCCATGTCCGTCTGTCCGTCTGTCCGTATGAACAAACAGATTTCAGAGATGGTAAGAGCTACAAGTTCGAGCTTGGTGTCAAACGATCACATATTTAGTCAGTCAATACAAGAATCTTTTTTTTTTTTTCGATGCCACGCCCCATTCGCCCACAATAAGCAAAAAAACTGGACACACCTCGGAAAAAATTGGTGTTTTCGGCAAATATCTCAGTAACTATGGCACCTAGGATCACCAATTCTGGAACGGGAGGTTCCTAGCCATGGCATAGTTGCATTGCCATTTAAAATTTTGGACTGCCACGCCCACTTTTCCCACATTTAATAAAATAGTCTGGAACCTTCAATGCCGGTTTTGGCGAACTTGTTCGTGTCGTACAGTATTGTAATTATATAATTCGTGTGGAGACCTAACTATATTAAACTATACTGAAAGGCGCATTAAAATCGGACTATAAACAAGAAAAAACTAGAAGCGTTACAATATTGATAATTGAACGCAATATCAACCCATAGGTGCAAGCGAGATAGAAACACACAAGCACATGTTCGAACGTTTTCGCTGCCTGTGTGTGGGCAGCGCTGCCCGCGGTCGCTGGCTGCTCCGAATACACACATACATACATATTTGCATCATATACATATTGCCAAACGTATGTGTATTCGCATGCAAACAAACAGATGTGTGTTTGATTATGCTTAGATTGTTTTTGTTTCAACGTGTTTTAATGCAAGTAATTCACATTGTAATATCTCGATACCGATTTTAATAATTTAATCGGGACAAATGCAGAGAGTATTGTACGGTCGGGCGCGCTCGACTGTACTTTTCTTTCCTGTTTGATAGTGTTTACATTAGTTTTTTGTGGGAAAGAAATCTTTAACATAAATAATAAGTGTGGTGTATATGGTGTATGGGTTTAGGTACGTATGTATCTACATATGTCACTATATAAATAAGTACCAATTAGTGTATAGTAATAGTAAGAGAATATATATGATTATGTCAAAATGAATATGTGTGAGTAGAGTTATTGATGGAAGGGGGAATGCATAGCCTGGAGTAAGCGAGCTGACATAGACATTTGATTATGGGTGGCGCAGCAAAACGGTTTGAATGCTGCCGCCACAGGTGGGGTGGGTACGTTGCGGCAAAACATCGATGCCGCCGATAGAGATGGCCGATAGTTGTTTAGTGTTGGTAGTGTTCGTGTAGAGGTTCCCCAATCGATGATTGTGGATTGTACGCTCGGTGGGCTTTGGTTAACAACCCCGCCCTGAGGCGAATGAGCTAGCCGTGGTAGCCCCAGGGAAGACAAGCCGAGTCGTAACATTATGAACATCAATAACAAGTTTGCTAGAATGCCATAATTTTGTTGATTGAAAGTTCCCAACTAATTTGCTTTGTATGAACGCTATCACTGGTAAATCGCGTTTAATTTCAATTATTACGTCTTTTTTAACCGCATCATACACTTTCTCTATTAGGTTTTCCTTATTTGAAAAGTGTATGATGTGCCTTGTTTTCTGTCCGAACATAAGTTGGTTTTTCAGAAGCTTTTGAGCTTTCTTGAATAATTATTTGGTTCCTGAAACAGTTAATCGGTTTATCAGTAGACTCAATAGCGTACGTCAAGGACAATTCACTATGCATGGTGGCTAGGTCTGATGGAGCATCATCCTCCAAAGCAAAATTATGTTGTCTCGATTGAGCATCAGCGATAAGGTTTTCTTTTCCCGGTTTGTAAACAATTTGGGCATTATGGTCATCGATAAATGATTTCCATCTCTTAATTTTTGCATTCGTGTTTTTCTGAGACTGCAAATGTAAGTGGCTGATGGTCGGTATAAATATTTAAATTTTTTACACCGTAGAGATAGTTTCTTAGGGATTTTAAGGCTCACACTATCGCAAGTAGGTCACATTCATTTGTGGCAAAATTCAGTTCATTGTCTCGTAAAGTCAGTGAAATCATGGTGATAGGTTTTTTGTTTTGTGATAAAACAACACCTAAGCGGATGAAGCATCTGTCGTTAAATCGAATGGTTTTTGATAGTCAGGGTAAAGGAGCATTATATCTTCCGAGACTAAGATATTTTTGAACTTTTCGAACGCCAATACTTGCTATTCATTAAGGCTGACTGGAATTTTTTTCCATTGTCCTGCACTAATTTTACCATTATTACCTTTTAGTATGTCTGTAAGTGGTTTGGCTATAGATGCAAGATCTTTTATAAAGCATCTGTAATAGCTTGTTAAACCAAAAAACTGACTTGGATCAGATTTTTTGGATGTTCGAACTTGTCAATTGCTTCGATCTTGCTTGGGTTAGTTGTAATACCGCCACGGGAAACCACGAATCCAAGATACTCAACGTTTTCTTTAAAAAAAAATTAGAATTTGTGAAGCACCCAGGCAATGTGATAGACGTGATTTTCCATATTCTCAGAGAATATGATTACGTCATCTATATAAAAGTAGCATGACTTTCCAATCTGTTCTCTAAGTACATCGTCAATTGCACGCTGGAAAAGTTTCATACTTCCCATTTCCTACAGAAAATGCAGTTTTCTCCCTATCTTTTTCCGCAAAAGTATCTGGTGAAATCTCGATTTCAGATCAAGGGCTGTAAAGTATTTCGCTTTTCCAAGATTTGATAGGATAGCTACTATCTTCGGCATCGGGTATTTATAGTCAACGGTTTTGGAATTTAGTTTCCTGAAATCAATAACAAGGTGTTTCTTTTTATTTCCTTGTTCATCTACCCCTTTTTTGTCAACTACCCAGACCGGATTGTTATAAGGAGATCTAGATGGTCTGATCATAATATTTTTCGTCTTCGGTACGAATTGTAGCAATGACTTTGGTATTATATGGAAGAGCTTCATTTGGATAGGCAAAAACATTTATTTTATCTATTAGAATTTTTTGAATTTTTCCTAATTTTCTTGAGGGACTTCGATGTTTTTTACGTCTGTGAAATTTACGTTTATACATTTCCTGAATTGAATAATTTCGTTTCCGGCTTCTGTTTTTATTTGTTGTTCTTTTTTTTAAATCTAAGGTGGCGTTTACTTTGATCAAAAAGATCAAGCCTAATTATTCCATCGAAGCTTGACAAACTTGGAAGTAGAAAAAATGTAGAAATTGTATTGAAAATGTGCATAAGGCATTTATTTTTAATTAAGTTGCAGCCATGAAGTGACTTTACTATGAACTCTTCTTGAACATTAGTTATATTTTTTAATTCGGTTTTTTTTATGGAGTTTTTTTTAACTTTAATTAATAATTTTATTGTTCTTCCTGCTATTGTTCGCTCTACATTAATAGGGTTTTCATCTTGTGAAAGATGATTAATTGTCTGTTGTTTCGGTCCGGTATACCTGGCTGTTCCACTATTTGCTCTTTTTGGTACCTGAATTTGGGCAGGGGCATTGGAATTGCCTTAGTTCGGAAATGCTGTCGGTTGTCGGAATCGAGATGAACTATCAATGTCCATAGGTTGGGGTGGTTCTGATTTCACTATCGGAGTATTAGTTTGGACTTTTGGTCTGTAAAATGGTATTTTTGTCTGATCTGGGAGAGTTTTTTTCAAAACTGGGTTGGGTCTGCTGTCTCTGTTCTTAACGTTGAGTTTTTTCTTCGCGACTTTTTGCAAAACTGATGACAAATTGATAGCGTTCATCGTTATATTCAACTTCCTGCGCCAAGGCCAAAGCCAAAGCTGATGGTAAATCTTTGGGTCTCGCAGAGAAAAGAATGTCACTAAGTGATTTCTTAGTACCTAAAATGAATACTCTGAGCGAAGCAGAGCAGCCTTCAGCTCGTCGCGCCACGAAGGATAATGTGGAATCGGGTATTCAGTTCTCGGAGCGCCCCTCTCATCGGAGGACTGGACATGCTGCAGATCAGCAGCGAGTCGCACACAAGGCCGCCGCTAATTCTGCCTGGGCTACCAAGGGATTGAAGGCGGGTCACCTTCAAGGTGGCCGGAATGTTGGATCATGAATATAAGTAGTTAGCATAAGCAAAAAAAATGAAGTACTAGCCTAAGTAATGAATTGAACCTAATGTAGTAGCCTATAATGTAAACATAAAATCTCTTATACTTAGGCTAGCATGTAAGTTTGATTTGTATTCTCGAATTACCCCACACACGCTGGCAAGCCTTTTCGCGATTGCTAAGTTCGACAAATAAATTGTAACGTTTAAGAACTTGCAATTTGTTTTAATTAAAGTAGTTTTCGATTTTTCAAGCTCTGAATTTTTATACTCTCTGCAAGAGTATATTGGGTTTGTGCAAAAGTATGTAACAGGCAAAAGGAGGCGTGGCAGAACCCATAAAGTATATATATTCTTGATCAGCATCACAAGCCGAGTCGATATAGCCATGTCCGTCTGTCCGTCCGTATGAACAAACAGATTTCAGAGATGGTAAGAGCTACAAGTTCGAGCTTGGTGTCAAACGATCAGATATTTAGTCAGTCAATACAAGAATCTTTTTTTTTTCGATGCCACGCCCCATTCGCCCACAATAAGCAAAAAACTGGACACACCTCGTGAAAAATTGGTGTTTTCGGCAAATATCTCAGTAACTATGGCACCTAGGATCACCAATTCTGGTACGGGTGTTCTTTGCGAGAGCATAGTTACATTGCCATTTAAAATTTTTGACTGCCACGCCCACTTTTCCCACAATTTATAAAATAGTTTTCAAGCTTCAATGCCGTTTTTTCCGTATCGTACAGTATTATACTCTCTGCAAGAGTATATTGGGTTTGTGCAAAGTATGTAACAGGCAGAAGGAGGCGTGGCAGACCCCATAAAGTATATATATTCTTGATCAGCATCACAAGCCGAGTCGATATAGCCATGTCCGTCTGTCCGTCTGTCTGTCTGTCTGTCCGTCTGTCCGTATGAACAAACAGATTTCAGAGATGGTAAGAGCTACAAGTTCGAGCTTGGTGTCAACCGACCAGATATTTAGTCAGTCAATACAAGAATCTTTTTTTTTTCGATGCCACGCCCCATTCGCCCACAATGAGCAAAAAACTAAACACACCTCGGGAAAAATCGATGTTTTCGGCAAATATCTCAGTAACTATGGCACCTAGGATAACCAATTTTGGTACGGAGGTTCCTAGCGACAGCATAGTTGCATTGCCATTTAAAAGTTTGAACTGCCACGCCCCCTTTTCCCACACTTGAAAAAACTTCAAATGCCGTTTTTTGCGAACTTGTTCGTATTATACAGTATTTTTATTTATAATTCGTGTGGAGATTAACAATATTAAACTATCCTGAAAGGCGCATTAAAATAGGACTATAAACAAGAAAACTAGAAGCGTTACAATATTGATAATTGAACGCAATACCAACCCATAGGTGCAAGCGAGATAGAAACACACAAGCACATGTTCGAACGTTTTCGCTACCTGTGTGTCGGCAGCGCTGCCCGCAGTCGCTGGCTGCGCCGAATACACACATACATGCATACATATTTGCATCATATACATATTGCCAAACGTATGTGTATTCGAATACAAACAAACAGATGTGTGTTTGATTATGCTTAGATTGTTTTTGTTTCAACGTGTTTTAATGCAAGTAATTCACATAGTAATATGTGGATACCGATTTTAATCATTTAATCGGGACAAATGCAGAGAGTATTATACGGTCGGGCGCGCTCGACTGTACTTTTCTTTCTTGTTGTAGTTTATAACTGGTGTGAAGACTAACTATATTAAACTATCCTGAAAGGCGCATTAAAATCGGACTATAAACAAGAAAACTAGAAGCGTTACAATATTGATAATTGAACGCAATATCAACCCATAGGTGCAAGCGAGATAGAAACACACAAGCACATGTTCGAACGTTTTCGCTGCCTGTGTGTGGGCAGCGCTGCCCGCGGTCGCTGGCTGCTCCGAATACACACATACATACATATTTGCATCATATACATATTGCCAAACGTATGTGTATTCGCATGCAAACAAACAGATGTATGTTTGATTATGCTTAGATTGTTTTTGTTTCAACGTGTTTTAATGCAAGTAATTCACATTGTAATATCTCGATACCGATTTTAATAATTTAATCGGGACAAATGCAGAGAGTATTATACGGTCGGGCGGGCTCGACTGTACTTTTCTTTCTTGTTTTATCTTAAGTTATCCTTATGTACCACCCTCCCCTTTATAAGAACCGTTGACCTCAAATCGGCTTCCACTGTAACCTCTTCGAATAATGTTGTTAGCCTGTTACCAAGTCGTTTATTCATTTTCATGAGTCACCTACTTGGAAAGTTTTATTTCTTCTGTCCGTATTTTGTCTTTGTAGTAATATGTCCTGTGCTTTAGATATTTTTTCCCTTATTTCGGCTTCAGATTCAGGGCGAGCTGCATGGACTATGTATATTGGTTTCCTATTTGCAACAGAATGTATGGTTTTATTGTATTCTATTGTTGCTTGAAGTATGAGTTCTGTTGTGTCACTTAAGTGTTCTTCTAATTTTAAGCATCTGACGATTTCTGCAAGTGTACTATGAAATCTTTCTACTTGCTCATTTGACGAGCTGTACAATGGCGGAGAATTTACAATTTCTATATTAAAACGATTTTTTAAAAAGAGTTTTTATTGTTCCTGAATTTATTGACGGTTCATTATCACAATAGATAATTTTCGTACTGGGATAATAGTTCAAAAGCTGTAAAATTGAGGGCTCAATATCTATTTTTGTTCTGGAAGCTATTGGTTGGACAGTGGCAAATTTTGAAAATTTATCGATACAGGTTAAGAAATATTTTTTTGTCTGTGGGGAAAATGTCTATGTAGAGAATTTCTCATACTTGACTGGGGATTGAGTTTCGCCGATGTACTGTTTCCTAGGGTGTCTGTCGTATTTCGCTTCACTGCAAGTTTTGCAATTTGCAATAATTTCTTTAGCTAAACGAGTAATTTTGGGAAAAAATAGTCTTCAAGAATTTGTTTTATGTTTTCTTGAACAGCTCTGTGAGCTCTGTTATGTTCCTTGACGAAAACTTCCTTTTGCTCTTTTTTATTATTGTTGCATCTGGGGCTGAGCAGAATCGAAGTATCGATAAGTGTTAGAAATTCATCGCACACTGTTCTGCTCAGCTGGGGTGGCCAGGTGAAGGAGAGAGGAGAAGTATGAGACTTAGGGTATAAGTATACGGATTAGAAAGAGAGAGGATGAGGAAGAGTGGATAGAGGCCAAGGGCAGACGGTCGTTGACTCTAAGGAACCGTTGCATGGAATAGGGATAGGAGAATTCGAATTATGCATAGCAACAGGTGGCCTGAGAGTCAAACAGGGGGTTGGTTTTTGGAGATCGGCACGAGCAGTTGCGTGCCCGTATCTGAAAGGACTTTTTTGTCAGTTTGATATGGTTTTTGGGTGTGCGTTCATAAGTTTCGAGTGGTTATGCTTTTTTCTTGTGTGGTGTCCGTAAAATTAAAATAAATAATATAAAAGTTAGCACGTATAGGCGCATATGAATACGGAGACGACAAACTGTACGAAGATACAGCGTTAAAAAAAATGTATATAAATGCAGACTGAAATTTGGCAATTAAAAATAGTGTTGTACAAAATAACGTACATAAGCAACGATACCACTGTGCACAAAGATCGACACTCAAAGCAATTGCAAGTGACAATACAACAACGAAACAAAAAAAAAACAAGAAAGAAAAGTACAGTCGAGCGCGCCCGACCGTATAATACTCTCTGCATTTGTCCCGATTAAATTATTAAAATCGGTATCCACATATTACTATGTGTTTTACTTGCATTAAAACACGTTGAAACAAATACAATCTAAGCATAATCAAACACACATCTGTTTCTTTGTATTCGAATACACATACGTTTGGCAATATGTATATGATGCAAATATGTATGTGTGTATTCGGCGCAGCCAGCGACCGCGGGCAGCGCTGCCGACACACAGGCAGCGAAAACGTTCGAACATGTGCTTGTGTGTTTCTATCTCGCTTGCACCTATGGGTTGATATTGCGTTCAATTATCAATATTGTAACGCTTCTAGTTTTCTTGTTTATAGTCCTATTTTAATGCGCCTTTCAGTATAGTTTAATATAGTTAGTCTCCACATGAATTATATAATTACAATACTGTACGATACGAACAAGTTCGCCAAACCCGGCATTGAAGGTTCCAGACTTTTTTATCAAATGTGGGAAAAGTGGGCGTGGCAGTCCAAAATGCAACTATGCCGTGGCTAGCAACCGCCCGTTCCAGAATTGGTGATCCTAAGTGCCATAGTTACTGAGATGTTTGCCGAAAACACCAATTTTTTCCGAGGTGTGTCCAGTTTTTTGCTTATTGTGGGCGAATGGGGCGTGGCATCGAAAAAAAAAAAGATTCTTGTATTGACTGACTAAATATTTGATCGTTTGACACCAAGCTCGAACTTGTAGCTCTTACCATATCTGCAATCTGTTTGTTCATACGGACAGACGGTCAGACGGACAGACGGACAGACAGACGGACAGACAGACGGACATGGCTATATCGACTCGGCTTGTGATGCTGATCAAGAATATATATACTTTATGGGGTCTGCCACGCCTCCTTCTGCCTGTTACATACTTTTGCACAAACCCAATATACTCTTGCAGAGAGTATAAAAACCAACAACAACTGCTCCTACAAACAACATTAAAACCCAATATAAACGAATCTCGCCACAACAACAACGGCAACAACGAACAAAACCAGCAGCGGCTGAGTAGGCTGCGCAACGACAACAACAACGATACGACACCGGCCAGAAGACCGCCGTGACAGTGACGTCACGCAGCACAGTGAGACGGATGTGGTGAGCTGTGTCGCCCTAGACAGCCGTAGTTTTGTCCTGTAACTTTTTATACTCTCTGCAAGAGTATATTGGGTTTGTGCAAAAGTATGTAACAGGCAGAAGGAGGCGTGGCAGACCCCATAAAGTATATATATTCTTGATCAGCATCACAAGCCGAGTCGATATAGCCATGTCCGTCTGTCCGTCTGACCGTCTGTCCGTCTGTCTGTCTGTCTGTCTGTCTGTCTGTCTGTCTGTCCGTATGAACAAACAGATTTCAGAGATGGTAAGAGCTACAAGTTCGAGCTTGGTGTCAAACGATCAGATATTTAGTCAGTCAATACAAGAATCTTTTTTTTTTCGATGCCACGCCCCATTCGCCCACAATAAGCAAAAAACTGGACACACCTCGTGAAAAATTGGTGTTTTCGGCAAATATCTCAGTAACTATGGCACCTAGGATCGCCAATTCTGGTACGGATGTTCCTAGCGAGAGCATAGTTACATTGCCATTTAAAATTTTTGACTGCCACGCCCACTTTTGCCACAATTTATAAAATAGTTTTCAAGCTTCAATGCCGTTTTTTCCGTATCGTACAGTATTGTACCTTATAACTGGTGTGGAGACTAACTATATTAAACTATCCTGAAAGGCGCATTAAAATCGGACTATAAACAAGAAAACTAGAAGCGTTACAATATTGATAATTGAACGCAATACCAACCCATAGGTGCAAGCGAGATAGAAACACACAAGCACATGTTCGAACGTTTTCGCTGCCTGTGTGTCGGCAGCGCTGCCCGCGGTCGCTGGCTGCGCCGAATACACACATACATATTTGCATCATATACATATTGCCAAACGTATGTGTATTCGAATACAAACAAAAAGATGTGTGTTTGATTATGCTTAGATTGTTTTTGTTTCAACGTGTTTTAATGCAAGTAAAACACATAGTAATATGTGGATACCGATTTTAATAATTTAATCGGGACAAATGCAGAGAGTATTATACGGTCGGGCGCGCTCGACTGTACTTTTGTTTCTTGTTTTTTGTAGTATTTATTTATTCATATGTTTATTTATTTATATAAAGAAAAAATTTAGAATCAATAATTATTTAAATATTTCTGCTCATGTTGTAAAACATCGTTTGTCATAATTTCTAGTTGGTTTTTTTTTTTGTGCTGTGTATCTTGGACGCTCAGACGTTAATGACACTGTGGTACACTTAGTACCTGCCAAGTTGCATATCATTGGCACCGTCCGGCCCCCCTATACCCCCTTTGAGTTCATAGGTTGTTTTAGGTACCGCAGGTAAATATAGGCGAATGCACACAAACAAAATAAAAAACTACATGAAATAGGCAAAAAATTGAAAATTGAAAGTAAACATAAAAAAAAATAAAGTTAAATAAAAAATGAAATTTAATAGTGTGTAAAATATATATATAAATAAGAACCAAGTAATGTATAGTAATAGTAAGAGAATATATGTATGATTATGTCAAAATGAATATGTGTGAGTAGAGTTATTGATGAAAGGGGGAATTCATAGCCTGGAGTAAGCGAGCTGACATAGACATTTGATAATGGGTGGCGCAGCAAAACGGTTTGAATGCTGCCGCCACAGGTAGGGTGGGTACGTTGCGGCAAAACATCGATGCCACCGATAGAGATGGCCGATAGTTGTTTAGTGTTGGTAGTGTTCGTGTAGAGGTTCCCCAATCGATGATTGTGGATTGTACGCTCGCTGGGCTTTGGTTAACAACCCCGCCCTGAGGCGAATGAGCTAGACGTGGTAGCCCCTGGGAAGACAAGCCGAGACGTAACAATTTTTATAAACGAAACCGAAAGTGTGAGCACCCCAAATACTAACTTACTGCTACCCAAAAATATTAATTTGGAAAATAATTTAAATTTTAATTTCAATAAATATAAGTGAATATTTTTTATTGTTATTTTAAAGTGATTATAATACAAACATTAATAGAAAAATTATATTTTTGCATAATATAAATATAATAATTGTGGAAATTTCTTTCTAGACGTCAACAAGTTCTAAGCTGCAAAACCAACAGCGCAATCTTAAAAATGATCAGAAAACTGCGAACTTCTAGCGGAACATAGCAGCCGGAAATTCTCACTTGTAAAATGTAAAATTCTTGCTGAGAACTTCCCATTGAACGAGGGATGTAGTACCCAAATCTGAAGAATTCTGTACCTCAGCTGTACAGAATTTAGCTGCTACTGAACTAATTATACTCGTTACTCGTAGAGTACAAGGGGTATATTGTAATCGTTCGAATGTATTTAACAGGCAGAAGGAGGCGTGGCAGACCCCATAATATAGCCATGTCCGTCCGTCCGTCCGTCCATCCGTCTGTATGAACAAAAGGATCTCAGAGACTATAAGAGCTAGAAAGATGATAGGGGTCGCAAATGAAAGGTACAATACCCAAGCAGTACAAGTTTGTTTTTGTTTTTTGACACACCCACTTTAGGGCGTTCTATCTTCATATAAATGTAAATGTACAGATAAAACAAGAAATAATGCTATAGTCGCCTCGAGACTTTAGGATACCCGTTACTCAGTTTCAATTTGTTATTAACAATGGTGATGGATATAATAGCTTGGCAAACACCTAATATTTTCAAACAAATTCATGTTTAGAGCATATTTTCGACCGATCGTTCCTATGGAAGCTATACGATATAGTAGTCCGATTTGGATCAAACTTTGTCAGTATATTTATATTATTGGCAGATGTATTCTGTGTGAGTTTGATTGATATAGCTTAGTTAACGCAAAAGTTTTCCATACTAACTCATATTTGGAGCGTATTTTTTGACCGATCGGCTCTATGGGAGCTATACGATATAGTTGTCCGTATAGCTCCCATAGGGCCGATCGGTCAAAAAATACGCTCCAAATATGAATTAGTATGAAAACTTTTGCGTTAACTTAGCTATTTTAATCAAACTCACACAGATTACATCTGCCAATAATTTATACATACTGACCAAGTTTGATCCAAATCTGACTACTATATCGTTAGCTCCCATAGGAACTATCTGTTTTGTTTTCAACTGGGTACGTGTTCTCCCTCTCTTTTTAGACCCCGTACTCTAAAAAAGAGTACAGTGGTCTATTATGTTTGTCAGAGGCGAAATGTGTGTAACAGGCAGAAGGAGGTGTGGCCGATCCCATATCAGCATCAACAGGCGAGTCGATATAGTAATGTCCGTCTGTCCGTCCGTCCATAAGAACAGCTGGATCTTTTAAACTACAAAAGATAGAGCCACCAAATTTAGAATGAAAGTACGTTATTATGACAGGCAGGTTAAGTTTATTTCAAATTTTTGCCACGCCCCTTAATGCCGCCGCAATGACCGAAAAACCAGACACACCTTTGAAAAATTTCTGTTTTATGCGAATATCTCAGTAACTATGACACTTAGAAGCACCAATTTCGGTATGCAGGTTCCTAGAGACAGCCTTAATGCAATGACATTAAAAATTTTGATCTGCAACGGCACCTTTTCTTATAAGAACTAAAAAACTTATAGTGTTTTAATTCAACATTCGTTGAATTACATCAAAATACTACTTTTAACAAAGTTTATGTTATTTAACTGCAATATCACTCTATGCGCGCAAGCGAGACAGAAACATACAAACACATGTTCGTATGTATAACGTATACTACTACTAACAAACATATGCATGCTTAATTATGCTTAGATTGTGTTTATTTTAACGAGTACAAGTACTATCCATTGTAATACCTGGATACCGATTTCATTAATTTAATCTGGAATAAAAGCAGGTAGTATTATAAAGGCGGGCGTGCTTGACTACTTTTCTTTCTTTTAAGGGCGTACTTATGTTTATTTCAAATTACAATAAATTGCAAAGTGCAACTTTTGGAGTTGCAGGGCTTTCTGGAACCTTTGCCTGAGGTTGCTGGTTCGAATACAGTTAGTGAGATCGTTAGAATTATTTTTTCTTTTAATTTCAATTCAAAATGTAAATATAAACTGTTAATTTTTTAAATTTTGTTTTAAAATTTCTAATTTAAACAAGTAAGAAAGGCCGAAAACACCAATTTTTCACGAGGTGTGTCTGGTTTTTTGCTCATTGCGGGGGGCGGTAAGGGCGTGGCAAAAATTTGAAATAAACTTAACCTGCCTGGGTTAATAACGGACTTTCATTATAAATTTGGTGGCTCTAGCTTTTGTAGTTAAAAGATCCAGGTGTTCATACGGACGGACAGACAGACGGACAGACGGACATTGCTATATCGACTCGGCTGTTGATGCTGATCAAGAATATAAATTATATTTTAGATGTAGTCACTCGTTTCGAATTGATTAAGACCACGAGTACTGGTGAGATTTGCAAAGTATATTTATTAAAGGCGTCCGCCGTTCAATATGAATGATTACAAACTAAAACTACGAAGCATAAATTCTTAATCACTAAGCTATGGTCATTGGCGACACCGCCGCTGCCGTCGGCAGCGCGTGTCGCTGTCGTTAACCACATTGTTGCTGGCCGCGGTGTCGCTGCCGCCGCTGTTGTTGGCAGCCGCACCGGCAAAGTTAGCGCCTCGTGCAGAGTGTTATGTTACTCGGCGGATGTTATGCAAGAATGTTGCAAAACGCCGACTTTACTCCGCTGATCGGTGGCGTAGCCGCACTTGACACCCGAGTTTTGGACATTCTTGCTGACTGGCGTAACTGCTGATTCAGTCGCTGCGACCCCAACATTGTGAGAGTACTCTTTCCGTTTTGGGGTCGCTGGGAGCTCACAGTTAACTACTCCCCCCTCCAAAGACTGACCGCCCCTGGTCACGTTATAAGCCTTCTGCACCTGCTCGATCGCCTTTTCTTGACGTACTGATAGAGGGCAATGCTCCCGCAAATTATTGAGCAGGTTATGACGCCCATGCCAAACACCAACATAGATCTAGTGCCGGACGTAGCATCGTCTCTTATATCTCTGATGTAGCTTAGATTTTCCTCATTTTGACGGTGGAGGTATGGAAGGCTTAGTATGTCACTATGACCTATGATATTCAATAAGGGTGACGCTGCAACTCCCGGGAATCTTTCTTGGACGTTGTTGCGGTTCACGTATCGGGTTCCGTTGATCAGCGCGTAGGTGTCGAATGTAACTAGTTGAGTTCCAGATGAGCTGATCTCGGTTTTATCATCGAACGCCACAATAGCTGGACGGTCGTTTATGATGATGACTCCATCGTCGACCACGGTGATGGCTGGGCTGAGTCACACAATGCGCCGTGCCTCCAGAGTGCAAACCTTGGGCGCAAGTTTCGCTGAGTGCCCGCTCGCAGAATACTGTCGTGGTCGTTGGCTTGCAGTTTGTGAGTGCCAGAATCTGCTTTCCGCATTCCGCTACTACGTTATCTGACAGCTGAAGAATCGTGTTATTGTGTGCGACGGGGAATATGGTGATTTTTTTGCATAGCTGACTTATTCTGGGGTATTTTATAATAATCTTAACTACATTCGTTGATTGTAAAATCTTAATACTAGATACTTCTAACAAATCAGTTATGGTCGTCCCTGTGAGTTCGTTCATAAGAATAGACTTAAGATCAGCGTGGTCTAAAATGTTCGGATTAATGATATTGGATTTTGCTAGGGTAATCGTTAACATGAGATTACCGATTTCATTTATGAGAATTCTGTTTCTTGTGAGCAAAGTCTCGCATAAATGCGAGGTGTCTGTTTGTTTATCTTTGGCAATCTTAAGGATTTTATTTACTGTGTCGGTTAGCATGTTTATTTGTATCTGTGTTTTAGAATTAATTTCTATCTGCCTATTGTTGGAACTAACCAGCTGTGCCTCCGTCATTCTAATGTTCTCTAGGTCATTTGCGTCGGGGGTGCCCGCAACGACTTTAAGAAGTCAAGGCTTCTCGCATGGCGGTGATGCACCTCAAGAGCGGACAACAGGTCTCGTACGTGTTCGGTGTCTACCTCCAAAAGCTTCCGCATGTCGGGATTGCGGAAACATGTCCGTTAATTTAGCGGTCTCGTCAATCATTCGCGTGAATTCGGAAAGGTTAGTCGTATGTCTTAAAAAGTCGTTACCGTCCCAAACTAGTACAGTTCCGTCCGAGATAGGAATGTAGTCAGAGTGTGAGTAGTCTGTCATTCGTGCCGTCACAGTCACTAGTAATGTTAGTATCGTCCCGTACAACCTGAAATGTGAAGCAAATCGTTAGTTCTTACTTGTCAAATATTCCTTAATCCTACAAGCTAAACCTATTAACTCAGCGAAGGTTGTCCTTGTGGACTACCCTCCCCTTAATGAGGACTATGGTCCCCAAGTCCGCTTCAATCTTTTCTTCGATACATAAGGGCGTGAGTTTGTTGCCTATTCTCCGGTTTGTTTTGACCAGAACCTCTTCGCCCACGTCAAATACCCTATTCTGCCTGTCTTGGTTAAGTCTGGCATTCTGTACTTGCTGTACTCCCTCTATCCTCTTCGTAACCTTATGTTGGGTCTCTTCCGAGGCATCGTACAAAGCGTCTATTGGTCTCTTCTGAGTAACGGAATGTATTGACCTGTTATACTTAATTGCGGCCTGTAGTATGAGTTCGACTGTACTGTTTACCCCTCTTTGTAGCTTCAGACATCTGGCTATCTCTATAAGTGTACTGTGAAAACGCTCGACTTGTCCGTTCGACGTGCTGTGTAGGGGCGGGGCATTTGCTAAGTTAACGCCAAAGTTGTTTAGCAGCAGGGACGTAATCGTTTCCGACTTGAGCGATGGCTCATTGTCACAGTATATCTGTTTGGTCTGGGGAAAAACGTTCAATATCGATAGTAACGGGGGTATCAAGTCCTCTATAGTACGCGACACTATATGGTGAACTATAGCAAACTTAGAGTATTTGTCGATGCAAGTCAGAAACAGTTTGCGGTCTGTGGAGAATATGTCAACGTGAAGCATTTCTCCAGCTCGTGAAGGGATCGGCGTTCGTCCGAGCTCTTGCTTCTTCGGGTGTCTGTCATATTTCGCTTTTGAGCACACCTTGCAGTTTAGGACTACTTCGTTTGCTAACTTTGTCATTTTGGGAAAATAATAGTCGGTCATGATCTGTTTTGTGTTTTTCTTGTGCAGCCCTGTGGGCACGATTGTGTTCTTTGGTGAGGATTTCCCTTCTCTCTCCCGCTATCCAGAACATCTATGACAAGGTGCTTGCAATGCCAAAATTTTGTGCTTGGGAAGCTTCTAACAAGTTCGTCTTGCAATCTTGCTAGGATTGGAAGCTCGCAATGGATTGCGTTCACTACGTTTGGGTTAACTATCGATTTTACTACATTAATCAAGGTGGTCCTATCAGTGAAATTTATCACATGGCGCGTTTTTTCGCCAAACATGATATAATTTCTGTTCAGAGGGAACTGAGACTCTTCCAAGATGATCTGGTTTCTGAAGCAATTCACCGGCTTTTCAGTAGTCTCGATGGTATAGGTCAGTGATGTTTCGCTATGCATTGTAGCGGCATCTGACTCTGGTTCAGCACTCTCGAATGCGTTCACGTTTTGCCGCGATAAGGCGTCAGCTACGTGATTCTCCTTACCGGGTTTGTAGAACAGGTTCGCCCCTGTCTCATCAATGCGTGCTTTCCAACGTTTGATTTTTTGCGTTTGGGTTTCCTTCAGACACCGCGAACGTAAGTGGCTGGTGGTCTGTGAAAATGTTTATGTCTTTGACCCCATAAAGATAGTGCCGAAGCTTGGCCAAGGCCCACACGATAGCTAGTAACTCACGCTCGTTAGTAGCGTAATTCGCCTCACTATCTTTCAATGTTCGAGAAATCATGGAAATTGGTCTCCCGTTCTGAGATAAAACTGCCCCGATTCCATATGCCGATGCGTCTGTAGTCAGATCAAAAGACTTTTTGTAGTCTGGATACATTAGCATGACGTTTTCTGATGCTAAAATGTTCCTCAACCTCTCGAATGCATGCCTCTGATTTTCATTCAGTTTGACTTGCATTCTTTTTGATCTGTACTTGCTCACCGAACCGTTTTCCCCTTTCAGGATGTCGGAGAGAGGTTTCGCTATTGCGGCAAAATCTTTGATGAAGCAGCGGTAGTAGCTGGCTAAACCCAGAAACGACCTTACTGCAAACAGTGACTCCGGCTCGACATAGTTCTGAATGGCTTTCACCTTTTCAGGGTCAGTCCTTGCGCCGTTGCTAGTCACAATAAACCCCAGATACTCTACGCTGTGTTTAAAAACTGGGACTTTTCTTTGGCCACTTTCATGTTTGCGTCGCGCAGACTCTTGAGGACCCACTCAACGTGTTTGACGTGGTCCTTTTCGCTTTCGGAGAATATGATGACGTCGTCCACATAAACATAGCAAGTTTTGCCAATCTGTTCACGGAGGACATCATCAATGGTTCTTTGAAAAATGCTGCCCGCATTCTTCAGGCCAAAGGGGAGTCGACAGAACTCGAATTTTCCCCCGTTCACCGAAAACGCCGTCTTCTCCCTGTCCTCCTCCGCCAAAGTTATTTGGTGGTATCCAGACTTAAGGTCGAGCGTTGTGAAAAACTTTGCTTTACCCAAATTTGCCAGAATCATCGTTATGCTTGGCATCGGATATTTGTCAGCAATAGTTTTCTGGTTTAGTTTCCTAAAATCGATCACTAAACGTTTTTTCTTGTTGCCATTACTGTCGGTGCCCTTTTTGTCCACCACCCAAATCGGGTTATTGTATGGGGACCGCGACTTTCTTATGTTACCGTTTTTGAACAGTTCGTTTATTTCTGTGGCAACAAAATCTTCCACACCTCTCGGGTATGGGTATAGCTTTGAATAGATTTCCTTCTCGTCGGTTGTTCGTATTTTAGCAACGACGGAAGTATTGTACGGCAGTGACTCGTTAGGGTCAGCAAATGCCTTATCGTTCCTTTTGAGCATTTGAAGGAACTCGGTCCTCACTGCAAAAGGCACATCAAGGTCGATAACCTTGGTGTGGTTTACATTCAAGCATTCCTGGTAATGTATCGTTTCCGAGCCACCCTGGATTAAAAGCTTGTTTTCCTTCAGGCTTATGGCGGCGTTGACCTGCTTTAATAGGTCAAGGCCTATTATGCCGTCAAATGTAGAAAGGTTGTCTAGTATAAAAAAGTCGCTGTCTGTCCAAACATTGGCAACGCGCACTTTTTTGAAATGTTTTTGAGCCGTGAATAGACTGCACGACAAACTTCGTCTCGACCGGGACTACACCATCCAGCTGCGTTAGCGGCTTGATGTAATTTTTTTAATGCACCCGTGTCAATTAACAACCTAACGTTTCTCCCTGCTATACGTCGCCGTAAGTACGGCAGCAGGGACTTCGCCCTAAAAAATTCAGGCCGCTATCTAGAAAGTTGAGGTTGTCGCCCTCACACTCGCTGTCAGTATCTATTTCCTCGACTTCTTTGCTAGCCACCACGTTATATGACCCTTCCTTGTCTGCACCATTGGTAGAGATGTGATCTATCCTCTGGCGTCTCTGGCCCGTCATACGATCGGACGTATTCGATCGCTTGTTCGTCTGTCCCTGTTGTGGGTTAACTCTTGCGGACTCCTGAGATTTCTGATAGGCGGTCTGCTGCCTATATTTTGACATTGATGGATCAACGTCCATTGGTTCTGATCTGTTATTATTAGTAGTGGCCGCAACCTGAGCGGCCTCAGCGTTTCTCTGACCCCTTTGCTTCTTAAAGGCGGGGCTTTTCCTTTGTCCAGCTTGAGCGTTAGGTCTCTGCTCTTGCTGGTTGGGATTCTGACGACTTTGATTCCTCATTTCGCCTTTATTATACCTTTCTTCTAATCCTCTGGCGAAGTTTGTGGCAAAGTTGTACCGATCGTGGTTTGCCTCCACCTCCTGAGCCAAAGCCAAAGCGGATGGCAAATCAGGCGGGTGCGCTGCAAACAACACGTCCGTCAAGTTGCGTCTTAGTCCGGAGATAAAGACTCTTAAGGCATCGCCTCTAAACTTCTCGCACATCCCCTGGCCAGATTATGGTCGTACGTCATGTTCGTTTTGTTAGTTAGTAAGGTGAGCTTTTTCTCGACCTCATCGTAGTACTCTAGAGTGGTCATGCTGCCTTGTCTAAGGGTACCCATTTCCTGTTCTATAATGTGAATGGGTTTCTTATCAGCGTAGGTAAAATCAAGTCGCGCGATGATAGCCTCGAAGTTGAGTGCTGTATTGAATGACGCGAGAACGGCATCGGCCGAGCCCCTTATCTTATTCCTTAGAATGACCATGGCTTGGTAGTGTCGTGAGCTCCCGTCATAGTTTTTGAATATTTTGTATGAATTGTGCGCTGCTTGTCGCCAAGCGACGTAGGCGTCTAGGGAGCCGGTGAATTCCGGCATACTTTTCATCGCGTCTAAAGGCTCATCACAGCGAATACCCGGGATGATTTGTGCGTCTTCGTACACCTTTATCACTGGTACAGAAATAGTTGCTCTACTTATACGCCCTGACAGTTCGTCAATTTGCCGTTTGAATTCGGCTTTGAGGTCTGCCTCTCTCCTAACATATTCTGCTGCCTGGACTGATAAAGCAGTCTGGATAAGTGCTCGTAACTGGTCCTCGTCCATGTCTGTACTAATAGCCTGCGTTCGACCGAATTTTGGAGCAGACCGGAAAGTACACTGTCGTCACTGTCGTTACTATTTCTTCTATAACTCATAAGTTGACACACTGTCAGTCGCCACGGGGCATAACGCGAGTAGAGACACAATTAAACATGCAACGCGAGCGGAGACAATAAAACAAACTTTACACACGCAATTCGTTTAATTTTATCTATCTTTTCTCTCTTTTTTTTGTTTTAATCTGATCTTTGGTCTTTCCCTAGAAGAAACTCACTTACATGATACTATTTTTGTCCGTCCTGGTAGTTGTCCTCGGATTTGTTCCTTTCCTTGGGATCCTCCTTATGTTTTTCGTCACCGCTGCCCAGAGAGCTCCTGCGGATCTGGTGAACTTGGTTCTTGTTCTTTTTTTTTGTTAGTTTTTAGACAGCCAGCCGCTGTTTCTTTGCACTTCACTTGCAATTTCTTTTAGTTTTGTTTTGTGTGTGTTTTCTTTTTTTTTTTTTTTTAGTCACTCGTTTCGAATTGATTAAGACCACGAGTACTGGTGAGATTTGCAAAGTATATTTATTAAAGGCGTCCGCCGTTCAATATGAATGATTACAAACTAAAACTACGAAGCATAAATTCTTAATCACTAAGCTATGGTCATTGGCGACACCGCCGCTGCCGTCGGCAGCGCTGTCGCTGTCGTTAGCCACATTGTTGCTGGCCGCGGTGTCGCTGCCGCCGCTGTTGTTGGCAGCCGCACCGGCAAAGTTAGCGCCTCGTGCAGAGTGTTATGTTACTCGGCGGATGTTATGCAAGAATGTTGCAAAACGCCGACTTTACTCCGCTGATCGGTGGCGTAGCCGCACTTGACACCCGAGTTTTGGACGTTCTTGCTGACTGGCGTAACTGCTGATTCTGTCGCTGCGACCCCAACATTGTGAGAGTACTCTTTCCGTTTTGGGTTCGCTGGGAGCTCACAGTCAACTTATATATACTTTATGGGGTCGGCCACGCCTCCTTCTGCCTGTTACGCACATTTCGCTTCTGACAAACCTAATAGACCCCTCTACTCTTTTTAGAGTACGGGGTCTAATAAGAAACATAGTGAAATTAGATTAATTTTCCATATTAATTTCTGGTAAAAAATATCCAAACGACTCATCGAATTTCTACCTTCCGCATTACTCCGTGTACAAGCCTGACAGCACATCCACCAAAACCCGTGTGGTATTTAACGCATCTTGTCCGTCCACAAATGTAGTTAGCCTTAATGAGCCGATCTCACGCTGCAGATCTTCAAGTGGAGATTCTTCCGCTATTCTTTCAACTGCGACGTAACAAAGATGTATCGACAAATCCTTGTCGGTTCCAAAACCTTTTAATGGATGATAATGCAGAGCTCATGCATGAAGCTCCCATATTCAAAATTGGTTGAATATCAGTTATTAAAAAAAATGAGTTGTACAGAGAGTTGTTTTAAAGACAATATTAACAAACAAAAAAAAAAAAAAAAAATAGGAGAAGTATGATTAGTAGTAACATCCCAACACTGCATTTTGATCGTTCATGTACAACAATTTCATATTATTTATTATATAAATATTAGTACAACATTATTTATAACAGCTTAGTAATAAATATGTTTAAAATATCCCTTAAATCGACTTGTTATGAGGCAATCACGAATATATAAGCTTTACGGGAGTTAATAAAGGTTCTAATCATTTAAATCATATAATCTCGATCTATATATGAAAATCATTTTCTTTTTAGAACCCATTTTTATATTTGTACGTTTATAACCTTAATTAAATCCCGTAAAATAGACATATTCTTGACCAGTAAAACTTCTATCGCGCATGCTGAAGACGGCTCAATAGATAAGTTTTAAATTTAACAGGATTTTTTGACTATATTTTCTAGAAAATAATCAAACGTTTTTATTACATGAATGATGGCAATGATTTAATTGTATTATTTTTTCGACATTTTTTTTTCAATTTTTAGACCACGTACTCTAAAAAAGAGAAAATGAGTCTATTAAATGTGCGTAACATGCAGAAGGAGGCGTGGCCGACCTCATAAAGCATATATATTCTTGATCAGCATCAATAGCCGAGTTTATATAGCAATGTCCGACTGTCTGTCTATATATAACTACAAGAGCTAGAGCCACTAAATTTAGAATGAAAATCAGTTATTATGTCAGGCAGGTCAAGTTTATTTCAAATTGTTGCCACGCCTCTGCAATGACAATTTTGAGTTGCCACGCCCCCTTTTCTCACAATAACTAATAAACTTTCCAACTTCAATGCCATTTCTAAGGTATTTGAGCACAGTATTGTAATTTAACATTCGTTTAGAGACATATCATATCAAACCATCCTTAGAGTTGCATAAAAACCCTAATTTGAAAAAAAAGAGCTTTTACGTAACAAAGTTTATGTTACTTAACTACAATATCACTGCATGCGAGCAAGTGAGACAAAACCAAACAAACAAACAAACATAACAAACGTTTTCCCTGCAAGTTTGGCGGCAGCGCTCCTCGTGGAAGCTGGCCGCGCCGAATATACACATACATATATGCATACATATAATTTCAAACGTATGTGTATTTACATACAAACATATTTTTGATTATACTTGTTTTTTTTTTTTGTTTCAAATTAATTTAATTTAATTTTTTAAATTTCAATTCAAAATGTAAATATAAACTTTTAATTTTTTAAATTTCGTTTTAAAATTTTAATTTAAATTAAATATAAATGCGCAATACTATAGGAGTACAGGGTCTTTTACAATTGGCTCGATCAACTGTAGCCTATTATTCATGTTAATTTCGTAAAAAAATATTGTTTTGCTAATTCCTTCGATTAATTTCTAGATTACATATTCCATTTTTTTTACAGATGATTCACTTGAGTGAATGAAATGGGTCGTTAAAAAAAGGGCTGCTGGTTAAGATACAGCAGCTCCCGCACTCAAAAAGACTTCCGTGGTCTATTAAGTTTATCAAAAGCGAAACATGTGTAGAATAAAGTGTTTCCGGCCCTCTAAGGTGCATATATATATTCTTGATCAGCATCAACAAGCAAGTCGATATAGCAATGTACATCTGTTTGTAAGTCTGTCTGTATGAACATCTGCACCTGAGAGCATCTCACATGAACAAAATAAACTTTCGCTTTTTGTCTGCCTGTGAAAACTTAATTATTTATTTTAAATACAAATGATTAAAAGAATAAATTAAGAAAATTTTACAGGTAAAAAATAAAAACTAAGTATAACTGTTTGTTTGTCTGTTTGTCTGTATACATACTATATACAAATTCGTTTGACATCATTTGTAAAAATACCATTGATCAGCACTGCCTGCGTCTGCTGGCAGCGCTGCCACCACACATTCACCGAAAACGTTCGAACATGTGTTTCAATGTTTCTGTCTCGCTTTCACATTGCGTTCAAATACCAATGTTGTTACGATTCTAGCTTTCTTGTTTATGCAAAGTGTTATGATAGATATAATTTGTCTCCACACGAATTATTAATTACAATACTGTGCGATAAGAACAAATGACTTAAAATGTCATTAAAGTTTGAAAATTGTTTTATTTATTGTGGGAAAGGGGGTCGGGGCATACTAAGTTCGAACTTGTATTTCATACCATCTCTGAAATCTGTTTGTTAATGCAGACAGACAGACGGACATGGCTATATCGACTCGGCTTATGATGCTGATCAAGAATATATATACTATATCGGGTCTGCCACGCTTCCGTCTGCCTGTTACATACTTGCAAATGCATTATATTCGTGCAGAAAGTAAAAGTGGAAACTAACAATTACATATGGCACAGACGAATATTGATTAAAATTATACCACTTTTGGCTGGAGTGAAAATATTTTCCTTTCAAAAACAAGCCTTTCGTATGGTTTTATAAGTTATGCTTATATTATTTGCTTTGATCATACATAAATAATGTTTCTCTATCTTCTAAACTTCCTCATCGCTTGTTTGTGAGCTCAAGACTTGTTCCTGCCACCAGTCGTGTACCTCATAAACTGCGTTCGCCTGATTGTTAAATGCTAACGGTTTACCATTACCACCTATCAGCTGACTCATCATAGCCGAGGGACTACTTAGGGCCCCGTAAAGATGCTGATGATCCCCATGACCGTGCAAGACGGCTGTGGTTGTTATAGTCGGATAAAGTGTCGGGTAATTAAACTGACCAGTTTCACCGTTTATTTGAGTAAAAAATGTAGCTGACTTGTTAGACTCGCGTTGTTTGCAAATTAGTGCAAACTGTGGAAATGTGGTCATCGAATTCTTTTTACGCTGCTGACTGTTAATTTGTAAGCGTTCCTTATCACTCAAGGTAGAGCGCTGTTGAGGATCGCTAGCAGTAGGAGCCAAGAATTTTCGACCAGCTGAACTACCTGTCGAATCACTACGATTAAGAATATTATTGCGTTTATTTACAGCAATGACATGTCGTACACCAGACGCGTAAACATCAGAAAAAGACGGCAATATTCCTCCATTGCTAGCCTCTCTTTCATCATTTTCAGTTGAGCTCAACGTAGGTGAAAAAGCATCACTAGTAGGCGGACAGGTGCCAACAACCGCACCACTTATTGTACTGATAGCAGATTTTTCTGTTAATCTACAGGGTGTATTTTCCTCTTGTACATTTGGGCGCAAGCCAGGCTGCTCATTAGTGGCGCGAAGACCGGCAATTAATGAATTTTGTTGCTTCTAAAATAATAAAAAATAAAGCCAGTTACATTAAAAATTGTTCAAATTTAAATGAAATTAGAGCTTACATTGGCGTTTTGCGCCCGTATTTTTTTTAAACAGCCCTCCAACCAAGTACGTATTGTCATCTTAGCAACTTCCTCCTCTACAAGATATTCAAATTCCTCACGAGCTAAAAGTTCCTCCAGCTGCAAAGCCTTTCGAATATCAACCGACCGATAGGATAACATGCTACATGGAAATTAATTAAATTATTACGTTTTTATATGGACAGAAGATTGAACAACGTACTTTATAACATCATGAAATGTAACATCTTCCCCATTATGAAGCTTGTCTAGTTCGTAGCACATATACTTAAAAAGTAAGCGATCCTTTTGGGGATCACATTCCAACCGTCCTTTTAACAGACGCAAAATAAATTTCACCCTTCGTACGGGAATAACACCACGTTGATGAATGTCTACTATGTTCCACGTGTTTTGAAAGTTTCGTATGTCTGCATAGGACAGTAACGCATCTTCTTCATTTGAGTAAAATAAGGAAAAGTTTTCCATAATGATAGCTGAAAGAAAAATATTTTGAAAATATAATAGAAACGTCGAACCAAGTCAGTCATACTTACCCACTAGCAAGTTAAGGACAATATAAGTAATTATCACGTAAAAAGTGCAAAAATATATTAAACTTGCAGTGAAGTTCCCACAATCTGTTTCCCAATAATTTTCACCAAGTGTGCAATATGGAGGTTGCACCATGCAGTCGTGCATAATTTTGTTCCAGTCTTCCCCAGTGACAATGCGAAACAACATAGCTACTCCAGTCACCGGAGATCCAAAGTTTGCTCGTCTTCCTATACCTTCACCGTACTTTACAGTCCCTAAAAGCAGCATAAACGTTATTGATCGAATATTTCTGTCAGCAGCCTTAAACTTACCAAATAATATTGTTCCCGCGAGCGCATAGAAAAAAACCAAAAGAAACATTCCAAATATGATGAAGAACGACTTGCACACGGATACACCTACCGTGAGCATAAGCATTTTAAGTGTGGTATGTTTTCCCGTTATGGTAAAAAATCGCAAAATAACTACCATAAATCCAAAAAAGTATGACAAGTCATTCTATAATTAATCAAAATCAAACGATTGGAATACGAAAGAAATTATTAAAGTAATTTAAGTAATTATGTTTTTATAACTTTGAATTTACTGTGGAAATTTATTTCTAGCAAATTGTAAAACTGATACGCGAACAAACTGAATTTTTGCACTCCTTGTCTCTTTTGATGGAAATACATATCAAAAGCAAGTCAATGTCGCATACTTTTTATACTTTTGCAGAATATATTATGTTTTTGCTACGAAGCATGAAGCCCATTTTAGGAGGCTTGCCGCAAACTATATGTGCATATATATTCTTGATCAGCATCAACAGCCGAGTCGATATAGCCATGTCCGTCCATCCTCCGTCTGTACGTCTGTATGAACACTGTAACGGTTGCTTTATTGCAAGTTGTTCAAATTTACAGATGCTTTTTGTATCGCATACCATTGTGCTCAAATGATCACATCCGATAAAAGTTAAGCTGGCAACGTTGGCATAGAAATCACCTTGATATGCATGTCGATCAAGAAAGTTGCAAAGCTTTAGAAGTTGTCTCTCTGGCAACTTTACCTTCGTTGTGAACTTCGGAACCAAAATCTAACGTTTCCCTGGAACTCTGCTACAAATAGCCTTATGCAACTAGACCCGTCTCTCTTCGACTGTTGCACGTGTTGGTATAAAAACAAATAGATTTTTTTTTTAATTTTTCTACACAGTAAAGTTTCCTAAATATTAACATAAAGTTAATATTCAAATACTGAATGTGTTTAAAATGGTCTGCGTCTGAAATTACCCTTGCGTGTAAGTATTTAAAACAACGCTTCTTGGTAGACATGATCTGATATTTGTGAAATTCTTAGTTTGCCATGTTACAGCCGTTTTGGGAGGACGTAACTCCATTAAATGGAACCTATGCATATATGCATAAATGCTTTAGTAGCTGTATTTGGATAAAATTTGGTCAACAGATGTGGAACAATTAGAAATGCATTTTGCGTGAATTTGGTTGAAATCGGTCAATAGACTCGGAAAATGTTCATACTAAGCCTTTCAACCGATTGTTCCTATGGGAGCTATGTGAATTAGTGGTCCGATCTATACATGGCTATATCTGTCTACGGCATGGCTATATCTACTCGGCTGTTGATGCTAATCAATAGTATATATACTTGATAGGGTCGGCCATGCCTCCTTCTGCCTGTTGCGCACATTTCTGACAAACCTAATAGACCCCTCTACTCTTTTTTTTTAGAGTACGGGGTCTAAAACAAAAAATAAAACATACATTTTTCAAAGGTGTGTCTGGTTTTTGGTTTATTGCGGGAGCGTTTAAGGGCGTGGCAACAATTTAAAATAAACATGATCTGCTTGCGAAGATAACGGGCTTTCATTTCAAATGTGGTGTCTCTAACTTATGTAGATTAAACAAGAAAGAAAAGTACAGTCGAGCGCGCCCGACCGTATAATACTCTCTGCATTTGTCCCGATTAAATTATTAAAATCGGTATCGAGATATTACAATGTGAATTACTTGCATTAAAACACGTTGAAACAAAAACAATCTAAGCATAATCAAACACACATCTGTTTGTTTGTATTCGAATACACATACGTTTGGCAATATGTATATGATGCAAATATGTATGCATGTATGTGTGTATTCGGCGCAGCCAGCTTCAGCGCCGCCACACAAGCAGCGAAAACGTTCGAACATGTGCTTGTGTGTTTCTATCTCGCTTGAACCTATAGGTTGATAATGCGTTCAATTATCAATATTGTAACGCTTCTAGTTTTCTTGTTTATAGTCCGATTTTAATGCGCCTTTCAGGATAGTTTAATATAGTTAATCTCCACACGAATTATAGATAACAATACTGTATGATACGAACAAGTTCGAAAAAACGGTATTTTAAGTTTTTTCAAATGTGGGAAAAAAGGGCGTGGCAGTCCAAAATTTTAAATGGCAATGCAACTATGCTGTCGCTAGGAACCTCCGTACCCAAATTGGTGATCCTAGGTGCCATAGTTACTGAGATATTTGCCGAAAACACCAATTTTTTCCGAGGTGTGTCCAGTTTTTTGCTCATTGTGGGCGAATGGGGCGTGGCATCGAAAAAAAAAAGATTCTTGTATTGACTGAATAAATATGTGATCGTTTGACACCAAGCTCGAACTTGTAGCTCTTACCATCTCTGAAATCTGTTTGTTCAGACAGACAGACAGACAGACAGACAGACGGACAGACGGACATGGCTATATCGACTCGGCTTGTGATGCTGATCAAGAATATATATACTTTATGGGGTCTGCCACGCCTCCTTCTGCCTGTTACATACTTTTGCACAAACCCAATATACTCTTGCAGAGAGTATAAAAAAGATTTTTCGCGTGTTATTTTGTAGGTAAAGAATTAAAGTGCGAAAAATAATCTGCCGATCCCTTTCCGCGCCCTTGACGAAAATCGTAGTTTCGAGCCCTGGACGGACTGAGATCTGTATCCCGGCTCACAATCGCAGCAGATATAGCTTACTTGCATTCGAGGGTCCTTTACCTTCTCCTGTTTCGACCATAAACGTATCCAGCCTCGAACACACTTTTAAGCAATCACGGTACAGGAACCCTGGAAAGACTTACTGGGTAGAGTCATTGAACTCGTGTCAGCAACAAAAGAGCAACCAGTTCAAGTCGGTGAATGACATAGATCAATCTATCTTAGTTGTTAAGAAGACGCTACAGGATGCCTACCACAAATCATGTCGACCTTCTTATCCGAGAAAGAGGTTGGGACCGCCATTGTGAAATACCGAATTCTCCACACAACGAGAAAAATATCAAAGAACTTTTTAAACCTGGAGTATAGGCTCGTTTTAAGAAGCTATAAATCCTCCATTAGGAAGGCTAAAAGGAACTCGTTGAGAAACTTCTGCTCCAACCTGGAATCGGTATCAGAAAGAGCCAAGTTCAAGAAGCTACAAGCGCTAGTGTCCACTTACTTTCCGGGCTGCTCAAAGCTACCAGACGAGACGGAGCACCCGCTTACCTCGAGTAATGACTTTCAAGACCCTATGGTCTCGCCACACAAGCTACTTACTTTGGGCCATTAAATCCTTCACGAGCATAAAGGGCCCAGGACTTGATAAGATCATACCCGTCATGGTGCAGACTCCCGCGGATGTGGTAAACCCATGGCTTCTCAAAATATTCCAGGCTTGCGTGAAGACTGCTCACATTCCAACTTTTTGGAGAACATCAAGGGTAGCATTCCTACCAACAGCTGTGAAATGTGGTCATTTCAAACGACTACCGACCGATGGATACACACCCTACTATCATGTACAGAATCAAAAATTTCTAAAGCTGCAGGACAGTTCAGTCGGAATGGGGTACAGCAACAACGATTAGAAGTGAGGGTAGAGGCCCCCTTACCGCTTCTATTTAATCAAGTGGTAGACGAACTCAAAAAACTGTCTATGCGGACGACATATGCATATGTCGTACCCAACTACTGTACCCAACTACTATACCCAACTACTGTACCCAACTACTCTCAGCTCCATAATGAAACAGACACTCAGTGAGAACTGTAAATGGGGGGAAGAGGTCGGTTTATACATCAACGCGGAAAAGACGGACCTTATCCTCTTCACCAAGAGGTACAAGGTACTTCGCTGGACACACTGACTCTAAATAAGAAAGCCAAGCACCCAAGTAAGATACATGGGAACGGTATTGAATAGCAAGCTGACATGGAGACTAAGTGTTGAAGAAAGAGTGAAAAAGGCAACCATGGCGCATCAATAAAGATGCTTAGCTGCTATTGCCTTTTAGCACCCCCACTCATACATTGGATCTACATATTAGTAGTGCGCCTGACACAGCTCTACGTTGCTTTGGTGTTGTGGCAAGCATATGTATGTGCTGTTGTTGTTGCATGCGCATCAATAATCAATAGCTAGATGATAACTAGTGGACGGTCGCTTGCGAGTCTGTGGGTACATTTTGTTGTTGCTGTTATCAGCTGTTAGTTATTGTGCGTGAGCTTGCGTTTGGTGGAGTTGTTCTTATCTCGAATTCATTGGGGGGTTTGCGAAATGATAGTTCACTCAGGTGCATTCAAATAGGATCGAATTTTTAAAAAACACAAAAAATTATTTTGGCTCGATCGTCATACATGTGTGCCCTAAGTGCGTACCAGGTCTCTGAAACAGTACCTCCAGTTTTTCACCACTCTCACCTGCCCAAACTAAAGCTGCCCAAATTCAGTGGCAAGCATTCCGAATACAGACAATTTATCCGTCTGTTTAGCAGTTTAGTTGATTGATTAGCCGATTGCGTTTTAGCTTTGAACAGGCGATATCAGCACCTATCCGCTGAAGAAAGTTTAAAGTCTAGGATGAAGCAGAAGTCCGACATCAAACATGCAAAGAAATCGTCATTTGCATGCACGAGTGTCGAGAAAGACGTGGAACCCAAATGCAATTTTTGCAGTGCCAACCATATTATTGGAATCTGTCAGGGGTTCGCAGCATTGTCAATTGACGAAAGATTCAATTTCATGAAGTAAAGTCAACTGTGCATAAATTGTTTACATTCAAGACACAGAGTGTCCAGTTGCACTGCGTCAAAATGTAGAGTGTGCGCTCGCCCACACAATACTCTTCTGCATAAGTATGGAGCCGCAGAATAACAAGCATCCGCTCATCCTGCCCAAGTGAATCACGTAGCTAGCGAGGTCGATCAGGCGCTCCTGGCTACGGCACTTGTGACCGTGAAGGACAGATTCGGTCAGACTCGGAACGTCTGGGCGTTGTTAGATTCTGGTTCTCAAGTGAACTTTATGACTGAAAGCCTGGCCCAAGCGTTGCGGCTTCAACGAAAGGTCAAATCGCTAACTGTAACATCGGTTGGACAATCTAGTCTGGTAGCGAAAAGCGAAGTGTCGACAGTAGTGTCTTCTCGTGTATCTACACACAACTTTAGCGCTGAATTCTGGGTGCTCAAGTCGATTTTGAGCAGGCAGCCTGACTATGATCTTCCCATTAGTCGGTGGAAGATTCCGTCAAACATCGAATTGGCTGACCCTGAATTTCATAAGCACCAGCGAATTGATCTGTTGCTGGGAGAAGAGTCCTTTTTCGACTTGTTATGCACTGGACAGATTAGATTAGCAGATAACGGTCCAGTGCTGCAAAAGACTTTGTTCAGTTGGGTCGAATGCACGAAAATGCATACCCAAAGCCCTATTTGTTGCGCGGTGATGCAGCCAATAGAAGATGATAGACTGGAAGCGTTGGTAAATAGATTCTGGGAACTAGAAGCCATCCCAGAGACGAATAAGTTGACCAAATATTCTGCAGAACACCTTGCATGTGGGCGAAGTTTTAAGGACAGTGTACATCAACTCTCGACAGAACACTTTGAGGTCAGCTTGCCTTTTAAGACTGATCCGCAAGTTTTGGGCTTCTCAATCAATCCATACCAGTGCGTCCTGAGACCTGAAAGTAGTTCAACCAAACTTCGAGTAGTGTTGCTCATGGTGGGTCCTACTATTCAGAGGGATCCAACTTTGTCTCTTCAAAGGTTCCGTTTGAGCCGATATGCCCTCACGGCAGACATTAAAAAGAAATATGGTCAAGTGAGCATATTCCATGACGATCTACGGTTTTAGCTAATTGTTTGGCGTGAAAATCCATCAGATGAGCTCCGAATTTATTGACTGAACACGGTAACGTATGGAACTGCGTCCGCACCGTTTTTGGCCATCAGATGTTTGCAAGAGCTGGGCTTGAGTCATAAGTACACTCATGCTCTTGGCTCAGAGATCATTCGTAATGATATCTACGTCAATGATATGCTCACCGGAGCTGACGATCTTGAAACACTAGAAAATATTTTTAAACAAGTGCCCGAAATCCTCGAATCGGGAGGTTCTCAATTGGCAAAATGGTTTTCGAACCAGCCAAACTTTGTAAAAGAAGGTGGAAATGAGAAACTTCTTAGTTTTATTGATGCCGATTTGACTAAGACGCTTGGCATGAGGTGGACGCCAAGATTGGATACTTTCCAGTATCACTTGGATGACAGTTTTACAAAGTTAAGTCCTACCAAGCGCAATATTCTGTCAGTTGCTGCACGCATGTTTGACCCACTTGGCTTGTTGTGCCCAATTAGCATAAGGGCAAGAGTTCTGCTTTAAGAGCTGTGGCGCATACTGTTTCCGTGGGTGATACAATGATAATGGCACTGCATAGCAGATGGGACAAGTTCAAGGAGAATCTCCTGGAACTAGATCACGTTCAAATCCCAAGATACGCTCATGCCAGCTCCGATACAAGCATACAAGTGCACGGATTTGCGGACGCATCTAGTCAAGCGTACGGGTGCTGCATTTACGTTCGGGCTAACGACGGTGTCAAAACCGTCTGCAGGCTGCTAACGGCAAAGGCAAAAGTCGCTCCACTCAAGACCAAGTCCATTCCCAGACTTGAACTGTGTGCAGCGTATATGTTAACTCAACTGTGGTCCTCCATAAAGCATATGTTGGACCGATGTCGAATCGAGAGTGTAAATTTCTGGACTGATTCAGAAATCACACTAAATTGGATAAAAACTTCATCTTCGTTATTAGCAACATTCGTCGCCAATCGAGTTGCAGGCATCCAAGAGGTGACACCTCAAGTATCTTGCAGACATGTACCAACTTCAAGCAATCCAGCTGATTTGGCGTCGAGAATGTGTGACGTTCAGGAACTCTTACAGTCCATTTGCTAATGGAGCAAATCATGGGGAATTTGCCTGCCGACCAAGTTTGTGGGGTAGATTTCTGTGGTCCAGTCACGTTTCGCTGCTGATTAGATTACGAGCTCCATATATATTGCTGTGTTCGTTTGCTTTGCTTCGAAGGCTGTTCACTTGGAACTTGTTGCAGACTTGTCCACTAATGCTTTTCTGTGCACTTTGAACAGCTTCATCGCGCGGCGTGGCATCCCCGTCCGGCTATACTCGGACAATGCGACGAACTTCGTGTGGACGAGCAACCAGTTGAAGGAGTTCCAGGACGCTTTTAGCCGCCAGCAAGGCAGGTTGCAGAGGTACGCATCGGAATGAGGGATGGAGTGGAGGTTCATCCCTCCAAGAGCGCCGCACTTCGGAGGACTGTGGGAGGCAACGCTCAAGTCAGCCAAGCACCTCCTAGTGCGGCAGATCAGCAGCGAGTCGCTCACCGAAAGCGAGGTCCGATGGCACCTGCCCGACGTAGAGGCCATACAGGCCACTGACACCGCTGAGCAGCGATCCCAGCGATGGAGAGGCGCTAACCCCAGGCCATTTCCTAATAGGGCAGCCGCTTCGTTCGCTGCCGCAAGAATTCGAGCAGGACACGTCAAGCAGAGAAACTTCATTTTCTCACAGGTGGCAGCTGCTGTGCAGTCTCAAACAGTGCTTTTAACAAGCATGGTCGAGGGACTATGTCCACAGGTGCACGACGACGTTCGGATTGGGGACCTCGACGTGGTTCATGAGGACAACACGCCTCCACAACGGTGGGCATCAGGCAGGGTGGTGGAGGTAACCCCAGAAGGCGATGGACGCGTCAGGGTCGCCGGCGTTAAGACAAACGCCGTCCTTCTCAAGCGTCCAATAGAAAAGCTGGCAAGGCTGCCCATAGATTGAAGACGATTCCTTCAAGGTGGCCGGTGTTGGATCATAGCATAAGTTAGTTTTAAGAGAACATATGATTATTAGTTAAGAGAAAACACTTGGAATTTGTAGCATTAGATCACTTGAAGTACAGCTCTTATATTTAAGCTGTAAGTTGAATCGCTCTCGGCAGCGCAGCTGACCCTTGGTAGACATGACATTACAACTGTTGCAAAACTAAAGCAAGGAGCTCAACGCGACGGACTATACAAAAACGGTTTTAAAGTAAGTTCTTATCAAAACAGTGAAAATACAAAAAACCAGCAAAACCCAAAACAATGCAAACAATGACAATCGTGGAAAGGGAAATAATCAAAATTATTATCCAAGTCCCAATTATTCAAACAATGCTAATCCAAGCTATAAACCAAAAAAAATGCGGAAAATAATCAAGCATTCCATAAAGAATTCGAATAAATCCTTGATTCAGCTAGATCACAAAGCGCAATGAATTACCAAACACAAACCTGAGGCCCTCGAATCCTCCTGTCAAAAGACACTCTAAGATGGAAACTTCTGAAAATGTTCACGAAGGAGCGTCGAACCAAGAAACTTTTTTAAATTTTTCAACCAAACACTGCCAATTAAATATGCAAGCAATAACAAATAATGGTATTGTTCAATTAAAGATTGTTAATAAACTTTGCCCTACTACCCAAATATTTTATTTACTAGGTAAATAATATCTAGTGAATAATATCTTGTGAAGCAAAAATTGACTATAAACAAAAAACAAGTAAGAAAGGCTACAGTCGATCGAGCCGACTGTAAAAAGACCCCGTACTCCCATGGTAGTGCGCAATTGTATTCAATTTGAATTCAAATTTTCGAATGAAATTTAAAAATTTTAATTTATATGTACATTTAGAATTGAAATTTAAAAAAAAAAAGAAGAAAGAATGCTATAGTCGCCTCGCGACTTTAGGATACCGTTACTCAATTTCAATTTGTTATTAACAATGATGATGGCTATAATACAGTGCTTAACAGATTGATAAGACACCTTTTTTTCGTGAATATTTTTTAAAATAAAGTATCTAGAAATACGAAAATTTTACTTAAATGTAGTAAAATGCAATAGACAACAGGTTCAAGTCATTTTACAACAATATTTTAAGTGTTTATATTTTTTTCAACAAAATAACAAAAAAAGGCATTTTTAGCCATATCATATTGATAAGACACTTTTCAATTTGGCTTATAAAAATACAAAATTTGTTAACAAATCATAATAATTTTATAACTTAATAGTTTATTATGTTACCCTGGGCTCTTCCGATATCGAAAATCCGTTTTTTCATCGAGTCAGAAAGGTTTTTTAGTATCTTGGACTCTAGAAGACCCCATTCTCTGACATTTCTTTCTTTTAACTGACTCACATTGGCAAACACAACACTATCATTTTAGACACGTCTTGCCAATATTCCCCAGATATTTTCAATCGGATTTAGATCCGCTGAGCATGCAGGCCAGTCCAATAAGTTAACAGAAACATCTGTTAGAAAAGCCATTGTTTGGCGACTGATGTGAATCCTGGCGTTATCCTGCATGAAAATGTATGGTTTTTCCCGATTTTCATTTAAAAATGGTAGCAAGCTACTCTCTAGCACTTGTATATAGTCGCCACTATTCATCCGGGAGCTTGTAAACTGCAAGTTTAGGGTTCCAAACTTGGTAAAAGCTCCGACACCATAACCGATCCGCCACCAAAATTTCTTTTTGAAAAACATAATGGTTCTTTTCGCAAATCGCGCCAATAATGGCGATATCCATCTGGTGAGTCAAGATTAAATTTTTTCTCATCAGAAAAAATAATCTTTTTGAAAAAAAATGTTATTGTCCATGTAATGTTCCGATACAACATTTTTCTTACCGAGTCCCAGTTTGTTGCCAAGTTTCTTAGCGCGAAATCGATCTTGGCAGCTTTGTGACGTGCCATTAATAGTGGTACCTTCTTAAGGACACCTCGGACTATGTGTTCCGACTTATTTAGTGTCCTCCAAACTGTCATTGGAGACACTTTATTGCCCAAAAACGAAGCAAGCTGGGCACATGATGCTGTTGAGTTGCTCGCGTTCCTAACAACTCTTCGCTTATCGATGTCACTCAGCTTTGGTTTTCTACCAGTGCTTCGTTTTTGGCTATATCCATTCGGATCTTTCAAAATATTGGACACTGCAGTCCGACTACGACCAATTTCGCGAGCAATTCGACTTATTGTCCATCCCGATTTGGAAAATGTGAGAATTGACGCTTTTTCTTCCCCCAGAAGCAGATAGAACGACCCATTTGACTATTCTTAGTTATTATTACAATAACAAACAAGAAAAACTAACAAAACTTTAGATCCTATCGCTTGAATGACACTTTTAAGAATAGTGTCTTATAATTGTGATACGTTTGCAAGCACACATTTTTCACGCATTTTAACGAAAAACTAACGGTGCAATTCCAGTGAACGCTAAAAATAGAAAGTAGCGGTACTATTTCGCAGTCTATGATTTGCTCGTTCATTTCTCATACTTGGTTTTTCTAAATTTTCAAATTTTAATGTGTCTTATCATTCTGTTAAGCACTGTAGCTTGGCAAACACAGAAAATTTTCATAGAAATTCATGTTTAGAGCATATTTTCGACCGATCGTTCCTATGGAAGCTATACGATATAGTAGTCCGATTTTGATCAAACTTGGTCAGTATATATATATTATTGGCAGATGTATTCTGTGTGAGTTTGATTAATATAGCTTAGTTAACGCAAAAGTTTTCCATACTAACTCATATTTGGAGCGTATTTTTGGCCGATCGGCTCTATGGGAGCTATACGATATAGTTGTCCGATTTGGATCAAACTTGGTCAGTACATGTACTTCCTAGACATGTACTTTCCGTGTAAATTTTGTTCAGATAGCATAGCTAACAAAAAAGTTTTATATACTAAAACTTTCTAGTTTTACCTGTACATTTACCTTTATATGAAGATGGAACGCCCTAAAGTGGGCGTGTCAAAAACAAAAACAAACTTGTATTGCTTGGGTATTGTACCTTTCATTACTACTACTATCATTTTTCTAGCTCTTATAGTCTCTGAGATCCTTTTGTTCATACAGACGGACGGACAGACAGACGGACATGGCTATATCGACTCGGCTATTGATGCTGATCAAGAATATATACTTTATGGGGTCTGCCACGCCTCCTTCTGCCTGTTACATACATTCCAACGATTACAATATGTTAGATAATCTGTGGAGAAAGTAATGATTCCGTACACATTGAATATGAAACCGAATACGTGCGTATACCGAAAACGTTTATTTAGGGAATGAATTTAAAGCGAACCGCAATCAGAGATGCGCGATCTTACATTTTAGTGATGTGCGATATATATCGATACATAAACTTAACAAATTGAACTTGCAAACTTCAACCCTTCTTCTCAAGTTTAATTTAACTTACAATGTTTCTTAATTTAAGCCTAACATTTTTGCAAACTTATTATGCTTTTCTTTCTGTAAATTCTTTGTAAAAATGTCAGCAACATTATCGTTCGTAGAAACAAAACTAACTGATATTTCATTGTTAGCGATTACTTCTCTAATGTGATGATACTTAATGTCTATGTGTTTGGTCCGCTTGTGATGAACAGGGTTTAATGCGATGTGCTGCGCACTCAAATTGTCACCGTTGATTTGGATTGGCGAGGATCGATCAACATATCCAATTTCTTCAAGTAGCCGCTTCAAATATACTGCTTCCTTGGCTGCTGTTGAGAGTGCAATATATTCTGCTTCTGTGCTGCTGAGAGCCACCAGTGATTGCTTCTTTGACTCCCAAGAAAAAGCCGAACCTGCAAGATAGAACGCGTACCCAGAGTACGATTTTCTGTCGACGTTATCATTAGCCCAGTCTGCATCGACATATGCATGCAGGGGCATTCCAGTTTTAGAGTAATGGAGCTTAAGCTCCAATGTCTTCGCCAAGTACCGAAGAACGTGTTTTGCGCCTGATTCGTGCTCGGTGTGTGGATTCGTATTCCGTTGGGCCAACTTACTTACGGAATGTAATATGTCAGGGCGCGTCGATATAGCCAAGTACATCAGTGAACCAATCAGCGATTGATACTCCGTTACATCAACTTTGCCACATTGCTCATTAATGCAACTAATTGTAAATCCAGGGTCCAAGGGCGTAGAAACTGAACGACACACGCTCAACTTGTATTTTTCCAAAAGACAAGTGATATACTGTTTCTGACACACAGAAATAGCACCTTTCTCTCCCTTGCGACGAATTTCCATACCCAGGAAGTGATGCAATGGGCCATTGTCATGTATATTAAAGCATTCCTTAAGCTTTGCTTTAATAACATCCAGATCGCTTTTGTTGCGGCAAGCAATTATGAGATCGTCTACATAGACCGCAATCAGATTGTAGATTGACATCTTCATATATAAGTTAACTGTGAGCTCCCAGCGACCCCAAAACGGAAAGAGTACTCTCACAGTGTTGGGGTCGCAGCGACTGAATCAGCAGTTACGCCAGTCAGCAAGAATGTCCAAAACTCGGGTGTCAAGTGCGGCTACGCCACCGATCAGCGGAGTGAAGTCGGCGTTTTGCAACATTCTTGCATAACATCCGCCGAGTAACATAACACTCTGCACGAGGCGCTAACGCTGCACTTTGCCGGTGCGGCTGCCAACAACAGCGGCGGCAGCGACACCGCGGCCAGCTACAATGTGGCTAAAGACAGCGACAGCGCTGCCGACGGCAGCGGCGGTGTCGCCAATGACCATAGCTTAGTGATTAAGAATTTATGCTTCGTAGTTTTAGTTTGTAATCATTCATATTGAACGGCGGACGCCTTTAATAAATATACTTTGCAAATCTCACCAGTACTCGTGGTCTTAATCAATTCGAAACGAGTGACTACATCTAAAATATAATTGGCGCCCAACTACGGATCTCCGATCACCCAAGTGGCAAACGGTTCTCGCGTCGCGAAACCGGCAGTTATAAAAAAAAAAAAAAAAAAAACACACACAAAACAAAACTAAAAGAAATTGCAAGTGAAGTGCAAAGAAACAGCGGCTGGCTGTCTAAAAACTAACAAAAAAAAAGAACAAGAACCAAGTTCACCAGATCCGCAGGAGCTCTCTGGGCAACGGTGACGAAAAACATAAGGAGGATCCCAAGGAAAGGAACAAATCCGAGGACAACTACCAGGACGGACAAAAATAGTATCATGTAAGTGAGTTTCTTCTAGGGAAAGACCAAAGATCAGATTAAAACAAAAAAAAAAGAGAGAAAAGATAGATAAAATTAAACGAATTGCGTGTGTAAAGTTTGTTTTATTGTCTCCGCTCGCGTTGCATGTTTAATTGTGTCTCTACTCGCGTTATGCCCCGTGGCGACTGACAGTGTGTCAACTTATGAGTTATAGAAGAAATAGTAACGACAGTGACGACAGTGTACTTTCCGGTCTGCTCCAAAAATTCGGTCGAACGCAGGCTATTAGTACAGACATGGACGAGGACCAGTTACGAGCACTTATCCAGACTGCTTTATCAGTCCAGGCAGCAGAATATGTTAGGAGAGAGGCAGACCTCAAAGCCGAATTCAAACGGCAAATTGACGAACTGTCAGGGCGTATAAGTAGAGCAACTATTTCTGTACCAGTGATAAAGGTGTACGAAGACGCACAAATCATCCCGGGTATTCGCTGTGATGAGCCTTTAGACGCGATGAAAAGTATGCCGGAATTCACCGGCTCCCTAGACGCCTACGTCGCTTGGCGACAAGCAGCGCACAATTCATACAAAATATTCAAAAAACTATGACGGGAGCTCACGACACTACCAAGCCATGGTCATTCTAAGGAATAAGATAAGGGGCTCGGCCGATGCCGTTCTCGCGTCATTCAATACAGCACTCAACTTCGAGGCTATCATCGCGCGACTTGATTTTACCTACGCTGATAAGAAACCCATTCACATTATAGAACAGGAAATGGGTACCCTTAGACAAGGCAGCATGACCACTCTAGAGTACTACGATGAGGTCGAGAAAAAGCTCACCTTACTAACTAACAAAACGAACATGACGTACGACCATAATCTGGCCAGGGGGATGTGCGAGAAGTTTAGAGGCGATGCCTTAAGAGTCTTTATCTCCGGACTAAGACGCAACTTGACGGACGTGTTGTTTGCAGCGCACCCGCCTGATTTGCCATCCGCTTTGGCTTTGGCTCAGGAGGTGGAGGCAAACCACGATCGGTACAACTTTGCCACAAACTTCGCCAGAGGATTAGAAGAAAGGTATAATAAAGGCGAAATGAGGAATCAAAGTCGTCAGAATCCCAACCAGCAAGAGCAGAGACCTAACGCTCAAGCTGGACAAAGGAAAAAGCCCGCCTTTAAGAAGCAAAGGGGTCAGAGAAACGCTGAGGCCGCTCAGGTTGCGGCCACTACTAATAATAACAGATCAGAACCAATGGACGTTGATCCATCAATGTCAAAATATAGGCAGCAGACCGCCTATCAGAAATCTCAGGAGTCCGCAAGAGTTAACCCACAACAGGGACAGACGAACAAGAGATCGAATACGTCCGATCGTATGACGGGCCAGAGACGCCAGAGGATAGATCACATCTCTACCAATGGTGCAGACAAGGAAGGGTCATATAACGTGGTGGCTAGCAAAGAGGTCGAGGAAATAGATACTGACAGCGAGTGTGAGGGCGACAGCCTCAACTTTCTAGATAGCGGCCTGAATTTTTTTAGGGCGAAGTCCCTGCTGCCGTACTTACGGCGACGAATAGCAGGGAGAAACGTTAGGTTGTTAATTGACACGGGTGCATCAAAAAATTACATCAAGCCGCTAACGCAGCTGGATGGTGTAGTCCCGGTCGAGACGAAGTTTGTCGTGCAGTCTATTCACGGCTCCAACAACATTTCAAAAAAGTGCGCGTTGCCAATGTTTGGACAGACAGCGACTTTTTTATACTAGACAACCTTTCTACATTTGACGGGATAATAGGCCTTGACCTATTAAAGCAGGTCAACGCCGCCATAAGCCTGAAGGAAAACAAGCTTTTAATCCAGGGTGGATCGGAAACGATACATTACCAGGAATGCTTGAATGTAAACCATACCAAGGATATCGACCTTGATGTGCCTTTTGCAGTGAGGACCGAGTTCCTTCAAATGCTCAAAAGGAACGATAAGGCATTTGCTGACCCTAACGAGTCACTGCCGTACAATACTTCCGTCGTTGCTAAAATACGAACAACCGACGAGAAGGAAATCTATTCAAAGCTATACCCATACCCGAGAGGTGTGGAAGATTTTGTTGCCACAGAAATAAACGAACTGTTCAAAAACGGTATCATAAGAAAGTCGCGGTCCCCATACAATAACCCGATTTGGGTGGTGGACAAAAAGGGCACCGACAGTAATGGCAACAAGAAAAAACGTTTAGTGATCGATTTTAGGAAACTAAACCAGAAAACTATTGCTGACAAATATCCGATGCCAAGCATAACGATGATTCTGGCAAATTTGGGTAAAGCAAAGTTTTTTCACAACGCTCGACCTTAAGTCTGGATACCACCAAATAACTTTGGCGAAGGAGGACAGGGAGAAGACGGCGTTTTCGGTGAACGGGGGAAAATTCGATTTTTGGCCACCCCCCCCTTTCCTGAAGAATGCGGGCAGCATTTTTCAAAGAACCATTGATGATGTCCTCCGTGAACAGATTGGCAAAACTTGCTATGTTTATGTGGACGACGTCATCATATTCTCCGAAAGCGAAAAGGACCACGTCAAACACGTTGAGTGGGTCCTCAAGAGTCTGCGCGACGCAAACATGAAAGTGGCCAAAGAAAAGTCCCAATTTTTTAAACACAGCGTAGAGTATCTGGGGTTTATTGTGACTAGCAACGGCGCAAGGACTGACCCTGAAAAGGTGAAAGCCATTCAGAACTATGTCGAGCCGGAGTCACTGTTTGCAGTAAGGTCGTTTCTGGGTTTAGCCAGCTACTACCGCTGCTTCATCAAAGATTTTGCCGCAATAGCGAAACCTCTCTCCGACATCCTGAAAGGGGAAAACGGTTCGGTGAGCAAGTACAGATCAAAAAGAATGCAAGTCAAACTGATTGAAAATCAGAGGCATGCATTCGAGAGGTTGAGGAACATTTTAGCATCAGAAAACGTCATGCTAATGTATCCAGACTACAAAAAGTCTTTTGATCTGACTACAGACGCATCGGCATATGGAATCGGGGCAGTTTTATCTCAGAACGGGAGACCAATTTCCATGATTTCTCGAACATTGAAAGATAGTGAGGCGAATTACGCTACTAACGAGCGTGAGTTACTAGCTATCGTGTGGGCCTTGGCCAAGCTTCGGCACTATCTTTATGGGGTCAAAGACATAAACATTTTCACAGACCACCAGCCACTTACGTTCGCGGTGTCTGAAGGAAACCCAAACGCAAAAATCAAACGTTGGAAAGCACGCATTGATGAGACAGGGGCGAACCTGTTCTACAAACCCGGTAAGGAGAATCACGTAGCTGACGCCTTATCGCGGCAAAACGTGAACGCACTCGAGAGTGCTGAACCAGAGTCAGATGCCGCTACAATGCATAGCGAAACATCACTGACCTATACCATCGAGACTACTGAAAAGCCGGTGAATTGCTTCAGAAACCAGATCATCTTGGAAGAGTCTCAGTTCCCTCTGAACAGAAATTATATCATGTTTGGCGAAAAAACGCGCCATGTGATAAATTTCACTGATAGGACCACCTTGATTAATGTAGTAAAATCGATAGTTAACCCAAACGTAGTGAACGCAATCCATTGCGAGCTTCCAATCCTAGCAAGATTGCAAGACGAACTTGTTAGAAGCTTCCCAAGCACAAAATTTTGGCATTGCAAGCACCTTGTCATAGATGTTCTGGATAGCGGAGAGAAGGGATATCCTCGCCAAGGAACACAATCGTGCCCACAGGGCTGCACAAGAAAACATAAAACAGATCATGACCGACTATTATTTTCCCAAAATGACAAAGTTAGCAAACGAAGTAGTCTTAAACTGCACGGTGTGCTCAAAAGCGAAATATGACAGACACCCGAAGAAGCAAGAGCTCGGACGAACGCCGATCCCTTCACGAGCTGGAGAAATGCTTCACGTTGACATATTCTCCACAGACCGCAAACTGTTTCTGACTTGCATCGACAAATACTCTAAGTTTGCTATAGTTCACCATATAGTGTCGCGTACTATAGAGGACTTGATACCCCCGTTACTATCGATATTGAACGTTTTTCCCCAGACCAAACAGATATACTGCGACAATGAGCCATCGCTTAAGTCGGAAACGATTACGTCCCTGCTGCTAAACAACTTTGGCGTTAACTTAGCAAATGCCCCGCCCCTACACAGCACGTCGAACGGACAAGTCGAGCGTTTTCACAGTACACTTATAGAGATAGCCAGATGTCTGAAGCTACAAAGAGGGGTAAACAGTACAGTCGAACTCATACTACAGGCCGCAATTGAGTATAACAGGTCAATACATTCCGTTACTCAGAAGAGACCAATAGACGCTTTGTACGATGCCTCGGAAGAGACCCAACATAAGGTTACGAAGAGGATAGAGGGAGCACAGCAAGTACAGAATGCCAGACTTAACCAAGACAGGCAGAATAGGGTATTTGACGTGGGCGAAGAGGTTCTGGTCAAAACAAACCGGAGACTAGGCAACAAACTCACGCCCTTATGTATCGAAGAAAAAGATTGAAGCGGACTTGGGGACCACAATCCTCATTAAGGGGAGGGTAGTCCACAAGGACAACCTTCGCTGAGTTAATAGGTTTAGCTTGTAGGATTAAGGAATATTTGACAAGTAAGAACTAACGATTTGCTTCACATTTCAGGTTGTACGGGACGATACTAACATTACTAGTGACTGTGACGGCACGAATGACAGACTACTCACACTCTGACTACATTCCTATCTCGGACGGAACTGTACTAGTTTGGGACAGTAACGACTTTTTAAGACATACGACTAACCTTTCCGAATTCACGCGAATGATTGACGAGACCGCTAAATTAACGGACATGTTTCCGCAATCCCACATGCGGAAGCTTTTGGAGGTAGAAACCGAACACGTACGAGACCTGTTGTCCGCTCTTGAGGTGCATCACCGCCATGCGAGAAGCCTTGACTTCTTAAAGTCGTTGCGGGCACCCCCGACGCAAATGACCTAGAGAACATTAGAATGACGGAGGCACAGCTGGTTAGTTCAACAATAGGCAGATAGAAATTAATTCTAAAACACAGATACAAATAAACATGCTAACCGACACAGTAAATAAAATCCTTAAGATTGCCAAAGATAAACAAACAGACACCTCGCATTTATGCGAGACTTTGCTCACAAGAAACAGAATTCTCATAAATGAAATCGGTAATCTCATGTTAACGATTACCCTAGCAAAATCAATATCATTAATCCGAACATTTTAGACCACGCTGATCTTAAGTCTATTCTTATGAACGAACTCACAGGGACGACCATAACTGATTTGTTAGAAGTATCTAGTATTAAGATTTTACAATCAACGAATGTAGTTAAGATTATTATAAAATACCCCAGAATAAGTCAGCTATGCAAAAAAATCACCATATTCCCCGTCGCACACAATAACACGATTCTTCAGCTGTCAGATAACGTAGTAGCGGAATGCGGAAAGCAGATTCTGGCACTCACAAACTGCAAGCCAACGACCACGACAGTATTCTGCGAGCGGGCACTCAGCGAAACTTGCGCCCAAGGTTTGCACTCTGGAGGCACGGCGCATTGTGTGACTCAGCCCAGCCATCACCGTGGTCGACGATGGAGTCATCATCATAAACGACCGTCCAGCTATTGTGGCGTTCGATGATAAAACCGAGATCAGCTCATCTGGAACTCAACTAGTTACATTCGACACCTACGCGCTGATCAACGGAACCCGATACGTGAACCGCAACAACGTCCAAGAAAGATTCCCGGGAGTTGCAGCGTCACCCTTATTGAATATCATAGGTCATAGTGACATACTAAGCCTTCCATACCTCCACCGTCAAAATGAGGTAAATCTAAGCTACATCAGAGATATAAGAGACGATGCTACGTCCGGCACTAGATCTATGTTGGTGTTTGGCATGGGCGTCATAACCTGCTCAATAATTTGCGGGAGCATTGCCCTCTATCAGTACGTCAAGAAAAGGCGATCGAGCAGGTGCAGAAGGTTTATAACGTGACCAGGGGTGGTCAGTCTTTGGAGGGGGGAGTAGTTAACTGTGAGCTCCCAGCGACCCCAAAACGGAAAGAGTACTCTCACAATGTTGGGGTCGCAGCGACTGAATCAGCAGTTACGCCAGTCAGCAAGAATGTCCAAAACTCGGGTGTCAAGTGCGGCTACGCCACCGATCAGCGGAGTAAAGTCGGCGTTTTGCAACATTCTTGCATAACATCCGCCGAGTAACATAACACTCTGCACGAGGCGCTAACTTTGCCGGTGCGGCTGCCAACAACAGCGGCGGCAGCGACACCGCGGCCAGCAACAATGTGGCTAACGACAGCGACAGCGCTGCCGACGGCAGCGGCGGTGTCGCCAATGACCATAGCTTAGTGATTAAGAATTTATGCTTCGTAGTTTTAGTTTGTAATCATTCATATTGAACGGCGGACGCCTTTAATAAATATACTTTGCAAATCTCACCAGTACTCGTGGTCTTAATCAATTCGAAACGAGTGACTACATTTAAAACGTAATTTATAGACACGGCTCGTTCATTGCTGCCTTAAATCCCATTTTCTTTAGAGTCTTGTCCAAGGTACTGTTCCATGCTCTACCCGATTGCTTTAACCCATATAGTGCCTTTTCTAACTTTAAAACTCTTTGAGGATATGCACTGCTCACAAAATGATCGGGTTGCCTCATATATATACTTTCTTGCAGCTCACTATTCAAATACGCATTCGAAACGTCCACTTGGTGTAAATATAACTCCTTCTCAACAGCTACTGCTAATAAAAGCCTTATGATCTCATAACGTATTACTGGCGAGAATGTTTCATTATAATTAACGCCTAGCTGTTGACTACAACCTTTAGCAACAAGTCTAGATTTGAAACTACTGATCTTTCCTTGCTCATCTCGTTTGATTCTGTAAACCCACATTGAGCTGATGACTTTGGTATCGGCTGGTGGATCTACTAATTTCCAAGTCTTATTTTTTACCAGTGCATCATATTCTTTTTTTTCATCGATTGCTCCCACTCAAACGAATGTTTGCCAGACAGAGCCTCCTTTATATTTTTGGGCGTTTCTACATCAGTGAATGCTATAATATTATTTAGCATGTTATACTGCTTGCGTGGTCTGCCAACATTACCTGTCCGAACTATTTTTGGCCTACCTGGACCTCGACGCAGGTTTCCTGTAATTTCCTCATTGGAATTGCCAAAATCAAAATTTTCCTCTGCATCCTCTTCATTTGAACTGCTCAGATCTGCACTTTCCTCTGCTTCAAAACTTTCAAATTCATCGATTTCTTCATCCCTGTTTGTAGCATTTTCAGAACTAACTTCTTCTGAATCTACACTATTTACTTCTAACGGAATATCTAAAATGAACGAATTATAGCTTTTGCTTGGCATTTCTGGGTTTGCTTGGATTTCATTTTCCACAAACTTTACGTCCCTACGCTCTACTATTTGTTTCGCTTCTCTGTCATACAGCCGATACGCCTTGGCTGTTGGCGACTATCCAACGAAAGTATACTCTTTACCTTTGGCACAAAACTTTTTGTGTTGCCGCTTATTGAGAGCATATGCTGGTGAGCCAAAAATACGAAAATGCTTCACCGTCGGCTTGCGACCAGTCCACAGTTCAAAAGGCGTTACGTTACCCTGTAACCCTTGCGATGGGCATCTGTTTCGGATGTATGCTGCAGTCCATATAGCTTCAGCCCATAGTGGCTCCTCGACGTTAGCGTGCACCATCATGCTGCGAGCCATTTCCACTAAATACCTGTTGGCTCTCTCTGCTACTCCGTTTTGTTGAGGTGTATACGGCACCGATAATTGTCTTTTAATTCCACACTCATTTAAATAATTATCAAATTGTTTATTTATGTATTCTTTGCCGTTGTCACTCCGGATGACTTTTATGTTTCTTTGTGTTTGACACTCTGCCATATTTTTAAATAGTTGGAACTTTTCAAACGCTTGATCTTTGGTATTCATAAAGTACACAAACACCCTCTTTGACTTGTCGTCTATAAACGTTATAAAGTACTTTGCACCGCCTATTGAGGCAATATTTATAGGACCACACACGTCTGTGTGAATCAAATCAAAAAGATCATCGGCATTGTTTTTACAGTTTTTCGGAAACGGTTTTGCACAAATTTTTGATTTATTGCACGTATTGCAATTAATCTCAGCGGGTATGGTTTTTACGTCAATCCCGTGCACTAGCTCATTTTCTGACAAATCTTTGAGACTACGATAGTTTAAATGACCATAACGATTATGCCACATAATAGCTTTTTCACTCATTGAAAACAGTTTGTTCTCGTTTGAATCGTTAAACAAAAATAAATTATCACTCATTGCTGCAGTTAGCAGCACCGTACGGTTTTTTGTTTTTACCGACGCAAAATTGTTACCGAAAAATACTTTATGTCCGAATTTCACTGCTTTGCTAACGGAATAAAAATTCATTTGTAGCGATGGCACGTACAAAACATCGCGTAACTCCAACTTGCCTTGTTGAGTTTTTATTATTACCGTACCCGTGCCCGGTGATTCGATATATTTATTTGCTGCCAACATTATTTTGTCTCTTTTTGGCACGAACGACACGAACACATCTTTATCGCAACACATGTGCGACGTTGCGCCACTGTCCAAGCACCAAGTGCGTTTTGACACTGTGTTTTCGTTCATTGCAGCAAAAACAGAATACGATATTCTCTGTTTTTCCAGATCACCACTCATTGTCTTTTCATTGTCATTTCTCGCATTATTTCGCTTCACGTTTTCTTTGCAGTTACTTGCTTTGTGTCCACGTTTACCACACTTGTAACACTGTCCGTCAAATTTGTCCCGTTGTTTCGATCGCGTTTCATTTTTCTTGGCGCCAGCATAGAATGCTTGTTGACTGCTGTCCTGTTCGCACTTATCTTCAATTCGCTTTGCTTCTTCTAGAAGTTTTATTTTGAGCGTGTCGAATGTAGGAAGCGCGTCCCTTGTTTCGATCTCTATGACGAAATTCTCATACTCCGCGCCTAAGCTTGAAAGCAAAATAATAACTCTTAGTTCTTCACTTAGTTCGATGCTCACTTCTGTCAGTTTATCCACAATTTCGACAAACGAATTGATATATTGCGTCATGCTCATTTCTGACGACAACTTTAAACTTAACAGTTTTTTGTACAACGACACTTTACGAAGCGGACCCGTAGACACATGAATTTCTCTTAATTTGTCCCACGCTTCTTTAGAACTTTTTGCGCTTTTTACATAGTTCAACTGCGATACTTGCACGTTCAATATTATAAGCGCCAGTGCCTTTTCATCACACAAATTCCACTTCACTGCGGCTTCTGCTGTACTAGCATCATTTTCACATTTACCGCTAACATGGTTCCACAACTCCTGATGTATGAGAACACTTCGCATTTGTAAACACCATACATCGTAATTACTTTCACTTAACTTTTCAATGTTATACAGACTCATCTTAAATTCTTTTCTGCGAGTCTGGGCCCATAACCAATGTTAGATAATCTGTGGAGAAAGTAATGATTCCGTACACATTGAATATGAAACCGAATACGTGCGTATACCGAAAACGTTTATTTAGGGAATGAATTTAAAGCGAACCGCAATCAGAGATGCGCGATCTTACATTTTAGTGATGTGCGATATATATCGATACATAAACTTAACAAATTGAACTTGCAAACTTCAACACAATATACCCTTTTACTCTACGAGTAACGGGTATAAAAATTAACAATTCGCATTGCCGCAACTCTTTCAGTTGCACCACGCGCCACTTTCAAGAATTCTTCGATTATCAGCATTTACATATTATTCATACAAACACATATTCGTTTGAAATTTTATGTATGCATGTATGTATGTATGTGTGTATTCGGCGCGGCCAGCGTCTGACGGCAGCGCTGTCGCCACACAAGCATCGAGAACGTTCGAACATGTGTTTGTATGTTTCTATCTCGCTCTCGCGCGTAAGTGATATTGCAGTTAAATAACAAACTTTCTAACGCAGTAGCTCTTTTGTTAAAAGTAGTATTTTGATACCACTTTCAGAATAGTTTGATTTTATATGTCTCTATACGAATGTTGAATTACAACACTCTACTATATGAATAAATGCCTTAAGAACGGCATTGAAGTGTAAAAGTTTTTTAGCTCATTTGGGGAAAAGGGCCGTTACACCTCAACATTTTTAATGGCATTGCATTAAGGCTGTCTCTAGCAACCTGCTTACCAGAAATGGTGTTCCTAAGTGCCATAGTTACTGAGTTATTGGCCTAAAACCATATTTTTTTTTAGGTGTGTCTGGTTTTTTGCTCATTGCGGGGGCGGTAAGAGGCATGGCAACAATTTGATATAAACTTGATCTGCTCGCGAAGATAACGGACTTTCATTCCAAATTTATTGTCTCTAGCTCTTGTAGTTTAAAAGATCCAGGTGTTCATACGGACGGACGGACAGACGGACATTGCTATATCGACTTGGCTGTTGATGCTGATCAAGAATATATATACTTTATGGGGTCGGCCACGCCTCCTTCTGCCTGTTACGCACATTTCGCTTCTGACAAACCTAACAGACCCCTCTGCTCTTTTTTAGAGTACGGGGTCTAACAAGTAAGAAAGGCTACAGTCGATCGAGCCGACTGTTAAAGACCCCATTGCCCAATAGCAGTGCGCTTTTGTATTTCATTTAAATAATAATTTAAAAATAAAATTAATTTTATGTTTACATTTTAATTGAAATTTAAAAAATTAAAAATTTAAATTAACAATTGTCATTGCCAGCATTCGAATCTGCGGACGAAGGTTTCAGAATGCGCCGCAACTCTACCAGTTGCACCACGCGCACTTATTATTATTATTATACCCGTTACTCGTAGAGTAAAAGGGTATATTGTAATCTTTGGAATGTATGTAACAGGCAGAACGAGGCGTGGCAGACCCCATAGAGTATATATATTCTTGATCAGCATCAATAGCCGAGTCGATATAGCCATGTCCGTCCGTCTGTCCGTCCGTCTCTGCAAGAGTATATTGGGTTTGTGCAAAGTATGTAACAGGCAGAAGGAGGCGTGGCAGACCCCATAAAGTATATATATTCTTGATCAGCATCACAAGCCGAGTCGATATAGCCATGTCCGTCTGTCCGTCTGTCTGTCTGTCTGTCCGTATGAACAAACAGATTTCAGAGATGGTAAGAGTTACAAGTTCGAGCTTGGTGTCAAACGATCAGATATTTAGTCAGTCAATACAAGAATCTTTTTTTTTCGATGCCACGCCCCATTCGCCCACAAAAAGCAAAAAACTGGACACACCTCGCTAAAAAATTGGTGTTTTCGGCAAATATCTCAGTAACTATGGCACCTAGGATCACCAATTCTGGTACGGGAGTTCCTAGCGACAGCATAGTTAAATTGCCATTTAAAATTTTGGACTGCCACGCCCCTTTTCCCCACATTTTATAAAATAGTTTTCAAACTGCAATGCCGTTTTTAGCGATTTTGTTCGTATGGTTATTTATAATTCGTGTGGAGACTAACTATATTAAAATATCCTGAAAGGCGCATTAAAATCGGGTTATAAAGAAGAAAACTAGAAACGTTACAATATTGTTAATTGAACGCAATATCAATCCATGGATGCAAGCGATACAGAAACACACAAGCACATGTTCGAACGTTTTCGCTGCCTGTGTGGCGGCAGCGCTGCCTTCGGACGCTGGCCGCGCCGAATGCACACATACATACATGCATGCATCATATATTGTCAAACGTATGTATATTCGCATACAAACAAACAGATGTACGTTTGATTATGCTTAGGTGGTTTTTGTTTCAACGTGTTTTAATGCAAGTACTATTCATTGTAATATCTGGTTACTGATTTTAATAATTTATTTGGGATAATGCAGAGAGTATTATACGGTCGGGCGCGCTCGACTGTACTTTTCTTTCTTGTTTAAATTTGTATTTTAAAATATGAATCAGTCTACTGCTTCTTCTTTTAAGTTTGTAAGTATTTTAGTATGCGCACTACAAGGAGTACGGGGTCCTATACAGTTGGCACGTCGACTGTAGCCTTTCTTACTTGTTTTTTTTTTTTCGAAATGACACACAATCAAGCAAAAGAATTAATTAAAGAATATCAGTATGTTCAAAGAGAAGTATTATATACTTCAGCGACGAAGCCGATTTTCTTACCTTCCAGAATGCTTTCGTCGGAATAATTAGTCCCAATAACATTACAAAAGTAATGAGAGATGAATTAAAAAACTAACAGACCTATAAACGTATGCAGCGTTTTAAAAATTCATTTTTAATACACACCGAAAGTTACTACAATCAGGAATAGAGAAAATGACATTATTATTTAAATATTTATCAAAACTTAATTCAAAAATACAATTAACGAATGCAATGTTTGTAATATAGCAAAAACAGAGCATAGGAACACTAAATTAGCCTTCGAATTAACTCCAGAAATCCAAAATCAGAAGTCAGAAGATCTTATAAAACAGTATATGTAAAATTAAAAATTGTCAATTCTGACACAAATCAGAGATTTAAAATAATACTTTACACTTAATGTACTTCATATATTCATCCGTCTGTCCGTCTGTCTGTCTGTCTGTCTGTCCGTCCGTATGAACAAACAGATTTCAGAGATGGTAAGAGCTACAAGTTCGAGCTTGGTGTCAAACGATCACATATTTAGTCAGTCAATAAAAGAATCTTTTTTTTTTCGATGCCATGGCCCATTCGCCCACAATAAGCAAAATACGGGACACACCCCAGAAAAAATTGGTGTTTTCGGCAAATATCTCAGTAACTATGGCACCTAGGATCACCAATTCTGGAACGGAGGTTCCTCGCCACGGCATAGTTGCATTGCCATTTAAAATTTTGGACTGCCACTCCCACTTTTCCCACATTTGATAAAAAAGTCTGGCAACCTTCAATGCCGGTTTTGGCGAACTTGTTCGTATCGTACAGTATTGTAATTATATAATTCGTGTGGAGACCTAACTATATTAAACTATACTGAAAGGAGCATTAAAATCGGACTATAAACAAGAAAACTAGAAGCGTTACAATATTGATAATTGAACGCAATACCAACCCATAGGTGCAAGCGAGATAGAAACACACAAGCACATGTTCGAACGTTTTCGCTGCCTGTGTGTCGGCAGCAGCGCTGCCCGCGGTCGCTGCCCGCTGCCCGCGGTCGCTGGCTGCTCCGAATACACACATACATACATACATATTTGCATCATATACATATTGCCAAACGTATGTGTATTCGCATACAAACAAACAGATGTGTGTTTGATTATGCTTAGATTGTTTTTGTTTCAACGTGTTTTAATGCAAGTAATTCACATTGTAATATCTCGATACCGATTTTAATAATTTAATCGGGACAAATGCAGAGAGTATTATACGGTCGGGCGCGCTCGACTGAACTTTCCTTTCTTGTTTTAATTTCATTTTAAAATTGTAGTTTAAAATAAAAAAAACAATGTGCACTACAGTAAGTACGGTGCCTCTTACAGTCGGCTTGCTCTACTGTTGCCTTTTTAGTTGTTTTGTAAAGAATTCACATAAAATGATAGCATTTCAAAAATACATACATAAATCACTTTTCTGTAATTTTTTTTTTTTTGCAAATATTTTTTGGAAGGCTGTTAGCTACTACACAAATGCGTGCCCTCCGTTTGTTATCAGCTCAAAAACTTCATACCGTTAATAAATACGAGTTTTTATATAAAGATTAGTAGCGAAAAATGCCTGCCAAAGTTTACGCAGGGGTGCATATAACCGGAGGGCGCCCACGACAGGTGACCTTACCGTATATTCACTGTATTCACTATTTGTATGAAATGTGCTTATTTTTTATAACATACCCTTAAAATTGTTTGCAATATTATCCAGATTACTCCCGCAACAGTGACAAGCAAATCATAACGGTTCCGTCTAGACTGCCAATATCCGCGGGGTGTAAATGCAATATTTTTCATGACTACTTCAACCACAAAAACAAAGGTAAGCACAGCGCTTACAATAACCAATCGTTCCGTGTGCACCTCTCCTTTTTATCCACTGTAAATACATAATTCTTTGCAATATTAAAAATGTTATGATCGATTTTAACTCACCGTTATAGACAGCAACATACTGTTTATCAAAACCACTACAGCAATGACCCGTTTAAAGATAATATGTTGAGTAATATCGTAAGTAAAAGCTCGAATCTTTCGACCATCAGGACGAGGAGGCAGATGAAGTGGCTGAGCGATTTTAAGACGTTTCTTTAGGTCACACCATCGACGCTGATCGACAGTTAACAAAGCTGTTCCCTTATTTTCTGAGTAGTTGGCAATAACAACACCCACAAATAGAGTCAAGCCTATCATGCAACCTAAAAAAATGTATATGTGTATGTAGATGGCATGAATCTGAAATAATATTTAATCTTATTAGATAGTACATTTAAAACAGTGTCCAGAGTCGCATTACCGGTCCGACTGCTTTAATAAGAACATCACGCACATCCAACCATCCCTTAAAAGATAACACCTCGAACAATGTAAGCATGGCATCCCCAATATTGTCAAAATTAAATCGACGGGGATTAGCCCACACTCGTGGCACTAGCATGGCTGGATAGGACTCATCATGTGCTGGTGTTAATTTCATTTTCGTCACAAAGACACGCCGCATGAAGACTCCTACACAGTCTTCACGATGAATTATTGTGGGATCGTTACAGCGCGTCAATCGTCCTCCATAAAGCTGTACTCCATAACTAGCGAAAATGAACATTAGAAGAATTAGCAGGGTGGATACCAATAAGATTTCTTTAAAACCTCGGCACAGTTCATATACCACTTTTCGCATGTGCGGAACTAGTGTAAATATCCTCAATGGGCGTACGCAGCGCAAAATCATTAGTAGCTGCGCCGCAGAATTTGTAGGTATATTGTGGGGCATCCAGCAGAGAAACGAAGTTGATACTACATAAATAAAAACATCAAGCGCTGCAGCTACATCTTTAATGTAAGCCTTGGGCGTGAAAAACAAGCCATCAGCCAAAATTTTCAAGGCAAGCTCTAAGCTCATAAATATCACAAAACCATATTCCGCAACCTGCAACGTTGGATGATCCATTAAACGATAACTGGGAGTTTCAAACATCATAGAAATGCATGAGAGCGTGGTGGCAAAAAATCATTACCCAGTCAAGATAGGTTACCAGCCCGAGAAAGTTACTATAAAGTTGAAAAATTAAATATATACATCATTATACATCATTATCATTAAATAATTTGTGATTTTGATTTGTTTACACAATTATGACTTACTGCAAACTCTTATATTGCACTTTACGTTCCTTTCCTGTAAGCGGATCTTTAAGCCTGGCATCGTACCGTGCATGAACGATTTTCTGACAAATCTTGCGAAAACGACTTTCTCGAGGAACGAGAAAGAGCGGTGTGTCAAAAAATGGATGGTTTTCACGCAAATCCTCCTCGCGTTGATTGCGACGCATTTCTGCTTGCTGCCTTTTTGCTTGTAGCAGTTTGATATCCAAATCATGAGGTCTGGCCCGACCAGAGTTTGCACGTGGTGCAGCTGCAATGTCACCGTTTTCCATTAAATGTTCATAGGTCTGCTTGAGCTTAATAGAGCCAGACCGCACGCTGCGGCGTATGGAGCGAGAAGCAAATCTGTAAATTTGTAGCGCACACACATCAACAAATCATGCCACATATGGGCAAAAAAGTACTCACTTCTTCTGATCAACCCTCCAGGGCTTTGAATGTGTAATTGTTCCCTGAGATTTGAGGCCGCTTTTGGTACCTACCACTGGCAACATAGCTGAATCACCTAACATAAGACGCTGATTGTTGCTGTCGCTAGTATGACAAATATTTACTTTAGAATCAAATTAACTGCGTTTCAATAATAAGATTTACTTTATTATGTGGGTAATTGCTAGCTTGCGGAGACTACTCCCAGCGGCTCTCACTTTTGCAGTTTTATTCATAATGCGTACAGGTTTTTGCTTTCGAAATACAACATTTGACTCCCAGCACTCGGAAATTTGGCGTTTGGTGTTTTCAATCCTTGATGTGTCATCTGTTTCCACTTCAATGACAAAGTGTTTCATAAAACTTTCACGAACTTTAGGCAATATAAAATCGTTGGGAATCCGATGGAGTATAGTCATTTGTGGTGAATCAGGGAACTTTTCGAAAATGCGTAGACGAAATGGAAGACTTTCTTTGATTTCGGCACTTTGTTCTCGAAATTTTAGCTGCTTTAGTTTCTTAATATCCTCATCTAACTCTAGATTATCCAAAATAACCGCTACAAAAAGACTAAGTACGATAAGCGTAACAAACAGATGGTAAAGTATAAAATATACAGCAACTAGGGGCGTAAGTGTTTTACTTGTGCGTATCATTGTTTCATCCATGACCTCTACCCAAGCTTCTTGCGTCAGAATTTGAAACATGCTCATGAAAGCCTCAGGAAATGACTCAAACTTGGTAAAATCGCATAAAAAGCAAAACAGTTGCATCGATATGCTAGAGCTAATAATTAGCAAACACATGGTAAAAATGATTAATGAACCCAACTTTTTTCCCGGCCCAAAATTTTATAAACAAAGCCTTCCAGCATGGGTGAGGCTTTAATTAGTCGCACTACCCTAAGCACTTGAAAATATGTAAATCCGGATAAATAGAAGACGGGAACTGTATGAAGTGTAGTACCCACTGCCAATAACAACTCAAACTTGTGAATGGAGTGCTTATAATAACCACGCCACCCCAAACAATAAATCTTGAAAAATGTTTCGAGGTCGAGCATATATGTGAAAGCTACTTCGATGTAGTAGTATTTTTCGTAAAATACGTGACGTGGTCTTCCATCATGCTTAAAAGCCATCGTAGCAGTAACAATACCGTTGGCAAGAATTACCGTCATAACAAACATACGAAAGTAAGGAGATCGTAAAATAGCATGGCAAGTTTCGGGAGCCAGCCCACCATGCTTATTGTCATCAATAGTGATTAACCTCCATCCCGAATCATTGCCGCTGAGTATTTGGGAAGCGGCCGTTTTCTGTATATGACCTCTTGCCCCCCACATTTGTTGGAACTGAACTCGTATCTCATTGAAGGTCTCTGTTATAACGGCAATGAAAACGTTTTTCACAAGCCATGCCAAAAAAAATATCATGGTACTAAAGTAAAATGCAGCGCGCCAAGCGGGTAACGAATCTATTGCACGGTACATAATAAAAACCCAGCCTTCCTGTGATGCAGCCTGATATACTGTAAAAATGCTTGTCGCAATATCCTCAAATCCATTAAAGCCTATTACATAGCTACTCAAAAAGTCCATCTTCATACAGCGCATGCCTGGAGAGCATTGATAGCCCGAATCCGGATCCATCGAGCAGAATGTGTCTGGTATAGCCAGCGAATTGATTGTTAAGATACTGATGTAAAATATGATGAGATTAAATATATATCTTTATTTCATGCACCAAACTTACGGTCTGCCCAATATATCATACTCTGTGTTGTTTATTACGCAGTGATTTTTCAGCTCTCCAAAGAACTGTACTCCAAGCAATCCATATAATGACATGAAGAACAAGAAAAACAACGTTACATTATAGATTTGTTGACTCGATCGCCTTTAAAAAAAAAAAAACGATTTATAATTATTCTTTATGTGCAAAATGCCACACATACTTAAAAATCTGATTGATACGACTCTTGGGCATGCTAAACTTAAGAAAAACACGTAGAAAACGGATCATAATAAGAGGGCGTGGTGCTCGCATAATAGAAAGGTAGGAAAATCTGAAAAAAAAAATCATCATATAAAATTTGGCTTGTATATTTGTATACTAACTATTATATTTACTTTGGAACAATTTCAAGCACTTCAAAAACTTGCAATATGATGGAAACCCAAAGAAAGCTAACCATTGAAGCATCAAATTGGCACCAATGATCTTTTAAATAAGGCACATCCCCCTGAAATCAAATTATATATTGCTATTATGTTAGATATATTCAGAATATTCACTTACATGTAAAACCCCACGAATGTGCATTTTGGCAACCATTTCAGCAGTAAATAAAACCGTTACTGCTGTATCTGAAACGAACGTAATGTACTGTAACGATGGATACCGTTCAAATGTTTTTGGTGTATTTAGTGAAACAGAAGCTAGAGAAACCAACGCACATAAACGCATTAACCGTCGAACCCACAATTTGTTTACCCACTCAATATCAGCACTTTCATTCAGGGATTCTTCTGGTCCATAATCTGCTAAAAAAGGCTCACCGCCCTTTAGACTTTGCTTTCGGCCCAACATAATTTTGTTTCCAATTCCCGTAGCGATGCCCAATCCAATAGGGGGTACGCCAGTTATAGCAGCACTACCCACAGTGCTACTAATACCACCACAGATTCCCATGCCAGCCGTTGCGGGACCACCACCAAGGCCGCTTAATATATTAAGACTACCGCTCGTGCCTCCGACTGCACAGATTGTTGTGCTTGTTCCATTGTTGTGCGAGTTGTTGCTATTTTGGCTACATATTACAGTCGTAGGAGCTGTCCCTATTCCAATCAATGGTCCTCCAACTTGTTGTTGCATTCTGAAGTTAGGAATGCTTCCCCTTCCTGTCCCGTTAGTGGAATTTACAAGGCTTGATGGATTATTAAGAGTGCTAGCGTCATCTTGGCGTGCACCAAGTCCAGTGCAAGGACTGCTGACAAACGGGACTTGCTGCTGGGAACTTCGAAGATGTAAATGTTGAATCTGATGTGAATACGCTGGTGATAACTGATGCTGTTGTGGAGTAAAGCTATTTCCGCTGCAGGAGCTGATGCTCACAGTCGCTGACGTCGTTATAGCACTTGAAAAGTGAAAGTTATCACTTCCTCCTGGGCGTTTAATTCTTCCTGCTGCACCCAAGCGACGAATTTGTAAACGGTCAATCATTTAAGCGGAGCGTCCATAAATAGCTAGAATGTGAATTATGTGATTTGGGGACTTATTAAATTAATATAAGAATCTGTTTTTAATCTTTTTGATCTTAATGACAATAAAAATACTAAAACTGGGTGTACGCTAAGCCAGAAAGCTTTTAGGGGTTACATACAAAGTTGGGGCTGGCCAAATCGAACATTTGACAATATCAAAGTACATATTTTTTGCCAATATATCTGCAAAATTGCATGCAAATTGGATGACTGGTTTTCAAATTACAGCCATTGGCACTGCGCAGGCTCTATCCATACACCAAGTTGACACAGAACTTTAAACGCGATTATCTCGGAATAGGTTTTTTCCAAAAGTACTGTTGCGGTAATAACGATAACTCAAAATCTTGTCAACCTAATTTAAACAAGTAAGAAAAGCTACAGTCGATCGAGCCGACTGTAAAAGACCCCGTACTCCCATAGTAGTGCGCATTTGTATTCAAATTTTCAAATGAAAATTAAAAATTTAAATTTTGTATGTACATTTTGAATTGAAATTAAAAAAAAATTAAATTAACAATTCGCATTTCCAGCATTCGAACCTACAACCTCAGACCAACGCGCCGCAACTCTATTACGCCCCCTACCGCCCCCGCAAATTGTAAACAAGAAAGAATGCTATAGTCGCCTCGCGACTTTAGGATACCCGTTACTCAGTTTAAAAATGTTATTAGAAATGGTTATGGATTAGATAGCTTGGTAAACACAGAACATTTTCATACAAATTCATGTTTAGAGCGTATTTTTTGACCGATCGGCCCTATGACAGCTATACGATATAGTCGTCCGATTTGGATCACACTTGGTCAGTACATTTACTTCCTAGACATGTACTTTCCGTGTAAATTTAGTTCAGATAGCATAGCTAACAAAAAAGTTTTTAGACACCGTACTCTAAAAAAGAGTAGAGGGGTCTATTAGGTTTGTCAGAAGCAAAATGTGCGTAACAGGCAAAAGGAGGCGTGGCCGACCCCATAAAGTATATATATTCTTGATCAGCATCAACAACCGAGTCGATATAGCCATACCCGTCTGTCTGTTCGTCTGTCCGTCTGATTCTATGCGAACTAGTCTCTAAGTTTTAAAGCTATCTCGATGAAATTTGGTACAGACCTGTATTCTCTGCACTATGTTAAAATCGGCCAGATCGGACCACTCTATCATATAGCTCCCATAGGAACAATCGGTTGAAAATGCTTATTATCAACATTTTCGGTGTCTATTGACCGATTTCAACGAAATCCATGCAGAATGAATTTCTCATTGTCTCCTGTGTGTTGACCAAATTTCATCCAAATCAGACTTATCACAATCGTATAACTACCAAATTAATGCAATATTCATGACTGCAAGGGTATTTAATCTTCGGTCTTGCCGAAGATAACCGTTTTTAGACCCAGTACTCTAAAAAAAAGAGTATAGGGGTATATTAGATTTGTCAGAAGCGAAATAGGCGTAACAGGCAGAAGGAGCGTGGCCGATCCCATAAAGTATATACATTATTGATCAGCATCGAAAGACGAATCGATATAGCCATGTCCGTCTGTCTGTCCGTATGAACACCTGGATCTTTTAAACTACAAAAAGCTAGAACCACCAAATTTAGAATGAAAGTCCGTTATTATGTCAGGCAGATCAAGTTTATTTCAAATTGTTGCCACCGCATGAATCAGTAACTATGACACTTAGGAACACCATTTCTGGTATGCAGGTTCCTAGAGACAGCCTTAATGCAATGTCATTAAAAATTTTGAGCTGCCACGCCCTCTTTCCTCATGAGAGCTAACCAAACTTTTAAACTTCAATGCCGTTTTTAGCGAACTTGTTCCTATCGTACAGTACTGATATTTATAATTCGTATGGAAACTAACTGTATTAAACTATCCTGAAAGGCGCAGTAAAATCGGACTATAAACAAGAAAATTAGAAGCGTTACAATATTGATAATTGAACGCAATATCAACCCATTGGTGCAAGCGAGATAAAAACACACAAGCACATGTTCAAACATTTTCGCTGCCTTTGTGATGGCAGCGCTGCCGGTAGACGCTGGCCGCGCCGAATACACACATACATACATATGCATACATGCATACATATAATTTCAAACGAATGTGTGCTTGTATGAATAACATGTAAATGCTGATTATCGGAGAATTCTTGAAAGTGGTGCGTGGTGAAACTGGTAGAGTTGCATCGAGTTGGTTTGAGGTTGTAGGTTCGAATGCTGACAATGAGAATTGTTAATTTAATTTTTTTAAATTTCCATTCAAAATGTACATATAAAATTAAAATTTTTAAATTTTCTTTTGAAAATTTGAATTTAAATTGAGTACAAATGCGCACTACTATGAAAGTACGGGGTCTTTACAGTCGGCTCGATCGACTATAGCCTTTCTTACTTGTTCTTTTTTTTTTTTTGGTTATAACAGAATATTATTATATGCAAATTGAGGTGTAGTGCATATGGTAGATTTGCGGCATGTGAGAGTCCTGTGTCTGATACCGCGGGTTCGATGACAGCCAGTGACTTACATTTTTTTTACTTATTTCAATTTCAATTTAAACTAGTATCTTTTTATACTCTCTGCAAGAGTATATTGGGTTTGTGCAAAAGTATGTAACAGGCAGAAGGAGGCGTGGCAGACCCCATAAAGTATATATATTCTTGATCAGCGTCACAAGCCGAGTCGATATAGCCATGTCCGTCTGTCCGTCTGTCTGTCTGTCCGTCCGTATGAACAAACAGATTTCAGAGATGGTAAGAGCTACAAGTTCGAGCTTGGTGTCAAACGATCAGATATTTAGTCAGTCAATAAAAGAATCTTTTTTTTTTCGATGCCATGGCCCATTCGCCCACAATAAGCAAAATACGGGACACACCCCAGAAAAAATTGGTGTTTTCGGCAAATATCTCAGTAACTATGGCACCTAGGATCACCAATTCTGGAACGGGAGGTTCCTCGCCACGGCATAGTTGCATTGCCATTTAAAATTTTGGACTGCCACTCCCACTTTTCCCACATTTGATAAAAAAGTCTGGAACCTTCAATGCCGGTTTTGGCGAACTTGTTCGTATCGTACAGTATTGTAATTATATAATTCGTGTGGAGACCTAACTATATTAAACTATACTGAAAGGAGCATTAAAATCGGACTATAAACAAGAAAACTAGAAGCGTTACAATATTGATAATTGAACGCAATACCAACCCATAGGTGCAAGCGAGATAGAAACACACAAGCACATGTTCGAACGTTTTCGCTGCCTGTGTGTCGGCAGCGCTGCCCGCGGTCGCTGCCCGCTGCCCGCGGTCGCTGGCTGCTCCGAATACACACATACATACATACATATTTGCATCATATACATATTGCCAAACGTATGTGTATTCGCATACAAACAAACAGATGTTTGTTTGATTATGCTTAGATTGTTTTTGTTTCAACGTGTTTTAATGCAAGTAATTCACATTGTAATATCTCGATACCGATTTTAATAATTTAATCGGGACAAATGCAGAGAGTATTATACGGTCGGGCGCGCTCGACTGAACTTTCCTTTCTTGTTTTTTTTAGATTTGTACTTTTAAATATGAATCAGTTTGTTGCTTCTTTTTCCATGTTTGTATGTATTTTTGTATGCGAACTACTATGAGTACGGGGTCTTGTACAGTCGGCACGCTCGACTGTAGCCTTTCTTACTTGTTTAAATTAGGTTGAAAAGATTTTGAGTTATCGTTATTACCGCAACAGTACTTTTGGAAAAAACCTATTCCGAGATAATCGCGTTTAAAGTTTTGTGTCAACTTGGTGTATGGATAGAACCTGCGCAGTGCCAATGGCTGTAATTTGAAAACCAGTCATCCGATTTGAGGTCGTAGTCTAATGCCCAGCTCTAAAAAAGAAGACCACTCTTGCCAGACACAATAAGATACAGGACTCTTCACCCTTAAGACTTTAATGTCTATATCAAGTAACTCTAAATTACTAAACGAATGTCTGGCAGACATAAGGTGGGAAACCCCATCAAGATGCAGAAGATTTCGTCTCACTTGGCCAATCCAGGCAAAATTCGCTTATCCAACATGCTAACACGTAAGAGATGCTCCGTAGTTTTTCATGCTCTTACGGGACACTGGTTAGTGGGGATCCATGCCTCCAGACTGTCCGTTAACTCTCTTCTGTAAAAGCTGTGCAAACGAGGATGAAGAAGAGGCAGTAACTCACTATTCTGCCACTGCCCAGCTCTCACTCATTATAGAATGATGTTTCTAGGGGTATACTTTTTCAACAATCTCTCGTAGCTGTCCGTAATGCAACGCCAACAGCTCTCGAGTTATATATTTGTGGCACGCAATGGAATTACTACGCGTGCGACCCACACGCAGGCCTGCCCACATAGTTCTATGCTTTGCATAAATGCGGCCTTTTGACCTCACTTGGTATAGGTACAACGGGTCAAAGTACGGCCCATGCTGGCTTGATCCTCTTTTGGTACAAACAACCATTTAATCTAACCTAACTCCGGCACGCAGCCGTTAAATACTTAATTTATTAATTACTCGACATTTAGCCACAATGCCAACAGTACAGCAAACGGGACGAAGTCAAGTCCTCCGCCCTAAACTTCATAAAGCTAATTATCATCAAAAGATATTTAACAGACAACTCAACATCATCCGCCGCAGGACTGGCGACGTCATCACTGCCTTTAGAGGAAAGGTTGGAACTTATTTACTTGTATTCGCATGCATACAAGCAGATGAACATATGCATTATAAAGTCGTGCGTTTTCGACAGTACTTTTCTTCGTTGGCAGGTTGTTTTTATTTATCTACTTATTTATTGTCTGACTATTAACAGTCGACACAAAAAGAAAAATGAATTAAATTAATGTAATTAAGTATAAGAAAATAATTAAAAATAAGACTTACATTAAATTTAAAAACAAAAGAGAGAAAAAAAAGTTTTGACATTATAATTAAATTTATGTTTAATTAATGAACTTAACTTACTAGGGAAGTATTAAAAAAATTTAAAAACAATTAAGAAACGTTGGTCCAACATTCGTTGCAAGGGTTAGGAAAACCCCAGAAAAACACTAACCAGACCAACCAAAAAAATTTCATAAAATTTGAGTCAAATGTTAGTAACGCATTGATCAACGGTAAGGCACGCGATTAGATATGTAGGAGAGAAGTGATATTCTAAGTGTTGATAATGAAGTGGCTCCACACACTACATGACAAAAACTATTATAGTTAGTATATAGGATACGAAACGGATTATGTAAAGCATAATTCGTGGTACAACGTAGAAGGGACAAAGGAAGAAAGTTTCTAGTATTTCGGATCGGAACAGAAAATCTAATTTGGCTTATTAGATACGAGGAATCTATCTGGCCATTAATTAGTTTATGTAAGAAAACTATGTAAGAAAACGAGGTAACGCGCACGAGCTTGGATAACTGTTTTGAGTTCTAGAACAAAAATAGTTCGCAATCCAAAGAATTAATTTATCTAGAAATACAAGCAAATTAAGTTTATGTATTAAAAGACAATGATTAACGGTATCAAAAGCCTTGCTAAAATCAGTGTAAATGACATCTGTTTGCAATTTATTTTGAAACCCCTGTATAACAATGGAAGTAAATTCTAATAAGTTAGTGGTAGTAGATCTATATTCCATAAACCCGTGCTGGCAAAGTAAAACAAAAGATCTACAAATATGTTGCAATTGAGAAGTTATTAATTTCTCAAAAGTTTTAGGAATTGCAGACAACTTTGAGATACCCCTATAGTTACAAGTGTCAGATTTAGTACCCTTTTTTATGAAGGGGAATAATAAAAGATGCTTTCCAGATGTCAGGAAAGCAGCACGACTCAACAGACAAATTAAATTATGTATACAAAGGTTTCAAGAGTTGGTCAGCACAGTTTCTGAGCACGCAACCAGGAACTCCATCCGGGCCCGGGGAAAGAACAGGTTTAACAGCCTTTAGATCACTCAAAAGCGATTCTTCAGTGATCAATGGCCTAAAATTACAATTAGAAGCATTTACACGGTAAGTATAAGGCAAGTTTAGATTATTTTGATGAATGCAATAAGCTGTTTTAACGAAGTTATAAAAAAGTTTAGGATTACTTCGAAACTGCTGACCACAGCTTCTAAAGTAATTCCGATAACACAGGCTGTTCAATGCAGAGAAATCAGATCGAGCAATTACATAACGAGAGAGATCCAGGGAAGAGCCAGATTCCCTGAATTTCTTATAAAATTTAGATTTAATGTTTTTTAACCGTATTAATTCACGTGTAAACCAAATCGGGTTTTTAGAGATACTTGGAACAAAAGATGGAACACAAAGTTCAAATAAATTATTTAGAGTAAGATAAAACAAGTAAGAAAGGCTACAATCGACGTGCCGACTGTATAAGACCACGTACTCCTTGAAGAGCGCATACAAAAATACTTACAAACTTAAAAGAAGAAGCAGTAGACTTATTCATATTTTAAAATACAAATTAAAAAAAAAAAGATAATAGTTTAAATTAAAATTTAAAAAAAAAAGTAAAAAGAAGATATGCGCTAGCTGCAATCGAACCCGCGGTGTCAGACACAGGATTCTCACATGTCACCACTCTACCATATGCACCACACCTCAATTTGCAGGTACTGCTGATTATCTGCATTTACATATAATAATGTTTTGTTATAGAAAAAGAAAAAGAAAACAAATGCATGTCTGTGCTGGGGTTCGAACCGCAGACCTCATGTTTCTCTAATGCATGTCACATCACTTGGACCACAGCACTGTTGACAATCAGGACGGCTAAAGTAGATAAACATTGATTTACCACTTTTCTTCAAACACGTACATAAATTACAATTTTTAACATTTTTGACTAATTTGTTTCACATGTTGTAGTTGTCCGATTTGGACCAAATTTGGTGAAGTTACTTTTAATAATTATGTACACATTCTGTGTGACTTTGGTTGCGATTACTTAGCAAATACTACATGTCTTCATACAAATTTTTTGTTTTTGACCGATTTGTCCTATGGGAGCTATAAGCTATAGATGTCCGATCTTGATGAAACTTGGTGAGGATAGTTATAGTTGTACCATACACCTAATGTGTAAATTTGGTTACGATAGCTTTCATAAATTGTAGTGCAATGAAAACTGTTTTTTACAATTTGCGGGGGTGGTAGGGGTCGTGGCAAAAATTTGAAATAAACTTAACCTGCCTGCAATATAGACGGACTTTCGTTCCAAATTTGGTGGCTGTAGCTCTTGTAGTTTAAAAGATCTAGGTGTTCGTACGGACGGACTCCTTCTGCCTGTTACGCACATTTCGCTTCTGACAAACCTAATAGACCCCTATACTCTTTTTTAGAGTACGGGGTCTAAAAATGCAACTGCTTCATCCATATCCCTGCACTTGAACAGCCGTGACCAGTCAATCTGGGATAAAAGCTGATTTTACTTATTAATATCAGCCTTCCGAAACTGGCGAATACGCTTCCTGGGTCTCGAGCTGGACTTACACATTTGGGTAGGCAAATCCGTCAACAATTCCAAAGTCGGGTGATATGGATCTTCAGGAATAGAAAGGGGAGCAATACGGGAAGCAGATGGAAATGATGGGTCTAATACAAAAATAAGATCAAGCATCTTATTTAAAGAATTAGGAATGCCATTTATTTGAGATAGAGAAATCCCAAATAAATGATCAAGGAAATCACTCTGAGTCGTGGGAGTCAATACAGCAGAGCCTGGAGTGGATAACAAGTAGTTCCTGCAATGTTAAAATCACCCAGAACCACGAGGATATCCCGATTGGAAATTAGGGAAGAAACAGATTTGATAGCTAGGAAATGTTCAAAATAAACAGAACTATCAGAAGAAGGAGGAATATAAGAGCAAGTAATAAAAATGGAAACATTGAAAATATGAATCTTTATCGCAATAAATTCTAAATCTGTAGACATACTAAGATTAACTACTTCAGAGGAAAGATCAGCATTAACAGCAATCAGAACACCACCACCACGACGAGAAGTGCGATCCCTTCTAAAAAGGGAAAAGTTATCGCAGAATATTTCTGTATTAAGAATGTCAGGCCTTAACCAAGTTTCAGTAAAGGCAATGCCATGAAAAGGAAAAGAAACACTAGATAAGTAAAGGTTGCTAAGCTTGCTACAAATACCTCTTACATTCTGATAGCCAAGTGAAAGGGAGGAGTTTAGTTTTTTTTTTGGTAGAAGAGTTTAGTTGGTTACACGAAGATAATGAAGAAAGATCAATCGGATTTGGCTTGTATAAAAGCCTTGACATCATCAGATGTAGTATCAGGGGCTAGCCTTGAAACAAAGATTTGTTTTTTCGGTGGAATACCTATGAGAGTCAAGTTATTATATACCACTGTCATAACCCAGTCGGAATGTCATCACTGGTATGCTGGTCAACAACAACTGTATTGACAGCGACTGAATCAGGGACTGGCTCGGTGTCCGTAGGAGTAACTTCTGTGTGGGAAGTAAAATTATCATTCCTACTGACAATACTAGTTGGAGATGGGGAAGAAAGATTTATTAGAGACGGATCTGAATTAATGGAGATATGAGGAGGAACTAAAAGTTCATTTGGACCAATTGACAACGTAAAATTGGCCTTTTACCGCTTTGGAGAATCATTCAAAAGATTCATACTTTTGAAATCTTTATCCAACGAGGTGAAACTATCAAACAGGTTCTTAAATCTGCCCAATAGTTCATCAAAGCCTCTTTTTGTTTGCCTCATGAAGCCCATCATGTCCTTTTCAACATCTCTGCAGGACTCACATGTCCATTTTATACCCGAGTTAGAGCTTATCAGCCAGCAGCAAACGAAACCCACTTTAACATTGTTTCGCACCTGGCAATTTTTACTATAGCAGACATTCATAAAGACAAAATTAAAATTTAACAACAGCGAAAGAAAAAAAAGATTATACTGCAAAAATATACAAATCTAAAAAGAAAAATATAACAAATTTAAAATTTGTATAGAGTGTTAAAAAGTATGACAGATATGCACAAGGGGTTAAGAAAATAGAATGCTAAGCTAAAGCCGAAATACAGCGTACTTACAAAAACAAAATTGTTTGCGCGGCGAAAACGAAAATTTTACCAACGAAGATTAGGTAGCCAGCACCAACAACACTTGGATCGCGTGATAGCAGAGGGGTGAGTCAAAGCGCGGCTTACAAAGAGCAGAGAGAGAGATGACGCGAGAGAGTAAAAATCTATTTATAGATTGCGCTCGCGACTGAAACGTTTTAGGCAGAGAGTAGCAAACAAGCAAAAACTGCAAGTTACAAAACAAAGCTTGTTGGGGAGACAAACAAAGCAAGTGCACAAACAAACAAACAACTTGTTTTGGCTAAACCTTGCGTTTACACAGCCGGTGTATGAAACAAAGTATAGATAATGATAAAATTGACTTGAATTGATTTATAAAGTGAAAAAAAGAGACGAAAAGTGACTTTTAACGAGGAAGAAAAAAAACACGTCCGTTTACAAAGCAAGTGCGAAGCGAATTGAAAGGTAGATCAAGTTTACTTCAACTTGCTGCCACGCCTTTTACCGCCACCGCAAATTTTAAAAATCTGCGGTCACCTAACAAAAAAAACTTTGTTTACATCACCAAACCAAATAAATCTATAAAATAAAGCAAGCTACCAAATTCACAATGTCACTGCTCTCACATTGTCAGCATGCGACCTGCGACCTTAGAATGTGCCGAAACTCTACCACCGTCAAGAATCTTCCTATTACCTTCAGTTACATGTTATAAATTTTTTGTTATATACAAAAATAAACGAAACGGCTGTCTGTGCCGAAAAATAGAACCAGGCACCTCTACCATTTAGGCCACAATTCGTTCAATAATGTAGGTAAAAATAGAGTTATCTCTTCTCTTTGTACAACGAGTACATATATAACAATTATTTAACATAGTTTTTGGTTAGGAGACAGTAGTTTTTACAATTTGCGGGGTCGGTAAGGGGCGTGGCATAAATTTGAAGTAAACTTGATCTCCCTGACATATGTAAGTACGTCCGTCCTAACAAGAAATAAAAGTAAAGTCAAGCACGCTCGTCTTTATAATACTCTTTCTTTACTTCGCGATTAAATGAACTAACTCGGTACCTAGGTCTTACAATGCAGCGAAAGCGAAAACGTTTGAACATATTGTATGTGTCTGTCTCGCTTGCGCGCATACAGTGATATTGAAGTTAAAGAAAATTGAAGTTTAAAATTTTTGGCAGCTCAAACTTTAATGGAATTGCATTAAGGCTGTCTCTAGAAACCTGCATAACAAAATTGGTGCAACGTGCCGTAGTTACTGAGATATTCGCCTAAAACATACATTTTTCCGTGGTGTGTCTGTTTTTTTGTTCATTGCGGGGGCGGTAAGGAGAGTGGCAAACAATTTGAAATAAACTTGATCTGCTCGCGAAGATGCCGGAATTTCATTCTAAAATTTGGTAGTTCTAGCTCTTGTAGTTTAAAAGATCCAGGTGTTCATACGGACGGACGGACAGGCAGACAGACATCGCTATATCGACTCGGCTGTTGATGCTGATCACGAATATATACACTTTATGTGGTCGGCCACGCCTGCTTCTGCCAGCGGTCGCTGGCCGCACCGAAGACACGCATACATACACTCGTATAATGTCAAACGTATGTGTATTCGCATACAAACAAACAAAGAGATGAATGTTTGATTATGCTTAGATTGTTTCTGTTTCAACGTGTTTTAATGCAAGTAAAACACACAGTAATATCTGGATACCGATTTTATTTATTCAAATATTACAATGTGTAGTACTTGCATTAAACGTATGTACATCTGTGTGTTTCAATGCGAATACACATACGTTTGACAATATGTATATGATGCAAATATGTATGCATGTGTGTAAATTAAGTCTATCCGGTCCAGCAGTACTCGTGAGGGGATGCCGTCGGGTAGATCCAAGTTGTTAGTTAATAAGGTAGATTAGGTTGAGATACAGTTAAGTATCAGATCACTTTCCTTGTGGCTCAGCGATATATTAATTAATAAATCAAGATTATATGGCCAGTTGCCGGAGCAATGTTTATTTCAACGTGCGTTAGCTTACGTTATTGGAACAGAACTGAATTTGGAACCACCAGCAAGGTGGGGCGTAAGCTAAACCAAAAGTACTTAGTTGCTAAGAAATACAAAGATACAAAATATATGTACTTAAAGCTACAAAACTACAGCCGGCGAGCCGACTGGGCATAAGCGTTAACGCTGATCTTGCAGCATGTGCAAGATATCAGGTTACCGTCGGGCGCTGAACTGCACTTTCGCTGAGACGGCAACTTCAGCGTAACTGCTGGCTAACATTTTTGCGTTTATTTATATTATACAACAATGTGCGAGGGGCACTCGTTAACTACTCCCCCCTCAGAAGTATGACCGTCCCCGTTCATCTTATAGCTGTCCACGATTGCCTGTATCATCTATGAGGCTCGTCTTCTTCTCAAACTCTGGTAGAGGAGAATGGATCCGCTGAGACTCAGGCTGAACCCAACTGCGGCAGCAAACCATGCCTTAGGCGACCCGGCCGATATTACCTCTTCCTGAAGTTCTTGGTTGTGGTTGTTCATCCTTTGTAGTAAAGGCATGCTCAGGACTGGGTCGTGGCCAATGATCTTCAGTACCGGCGAAGCTGCTATGCCCGGCGCCTTGTTTATGATTTCGCTCCGGTTCACATACTTTGTTCCATTTATGACAGCTACGCGATCGAACACGATGCTGATACTGGCAGGAGTCGCGTTTAAGACCATGATGCCGTCATCTACCATTGTAATACGCTCCAGGTGACTAGGTTGCGTGCTACAATGTGCTGTGCTTCCAGCATGCAATTCGCGTGCGCAGGTGTCATGCGTTGCCAACTTGCAGATCGAGGCGTATGTTGTTGTGGTGCAGCTTGTTACCGCTAAAACGTCGCTGTCGCATTCAGCTACGGTGTCATCTTGAAGCTGAAGTACAGTGTGCTCTTGGGACACCGGGAGAATGTTGACCTTTCTACATATAAACTTAATTCTGGGATACTCGATTAAAATGTGGACAATATTTTCGGACTGGAAAATCTTAATATTAGATGCCTCCATCAGGCTAACTATAGGAACTTCTGCGGGATGTTTGATAAGCACAGATAAATCATCGTATTCAAAGATTGTTGGGTTTATTATTATTATTTTGCAAGAGTGATCGTGAGCATTAAATTTTGGATTTCATTTATTAACATTCTATTTTTGGCCAATAATGCCTCGTACAAATGTGGTGTGTCTATTAGATCATTCTTCTTTGCTTTAATTATCTTATTTACTGTATCGGTTAACTGATTTATCTGCTTCTGAGTTTCTGTGTTTATTACTACCTGTTTGTTGTTTGATCCGATTAATCTTCTTTCGGTCATTCTGATCTTTTCTAAATCTTTAGCGTCCGGTTTGCCGGCCACTACCTTAAGTGCTGTCCCAAGAAAATCCAAGCTTCTGGCAATTCGGTGGTGCTCCTCTAAAACGGACAAAAGACTTCTAGTATGGTTAACATCTACCCCCAATAGTTTTCTCATATGAGACTGGGGAAAGTACTCGGACAATTTTTCTGTTTCTTCTATCATATTTAAAAATTCGGTCAAATTACTTGAGTGTCGTGCATAGTCATGTTGTTCCCAAATCATTACATTTCCATCTACTATGGGTATGTAATTTGAATGAGAATAGTCGGTGATTCGAGAGTTTATTATACTTATTAGGGATAAAATCGACCAAATAAGCCTGCAAGAAAATAAAATAAAATTGGATTAACCCTACTGTGTTTCTTAGTCCTAGTACTAATTTATAATCGCTAATCTAATTCCTATTTTATGTTGTCCTTGTGGACCACCCTAGGTCTGCTTGTATTACCGCTTCTGAGCACAAGGGGGTATGCTTGTTTTCAAGTCTCTTGTTGGACTTGACTTTTTCTCCTACCTCAAATATCATTTTTTGCCTGTGTGGATTGTTTCTGTCCAGTTGAATCTGTTGAGTTTTCTCAATCTTTGCCCTTATAGCTTCCCTAAATTCATCAGTCGATGAATGTAGCACTTCTATCGGTTTCTTGTCTGTCACTGAATGCAGTGAACGGTTGTACTCTAGAGTTGCAAGTAGGATAACTTCGATCGTATCGTCGATATTTCTTTCCAATTTAATGCATCTAGCAATTTCCGACAACGTGCTGTGGAATCGTTCCACTTGGCCATTAGAAGTACTATGTAATGGTGGCGCATTTACCACATCGATCCCAAAGTTGTTCTTTAACAGTGACGTTATGGTTTCGGAATTAAATGCTGCCTCATTATCACAATACACAACCTTTGTTTTGGGAAAAAGTTCATAATTTGGATGATAGGGCCTTTCACGTCTGTTATGGTACGTGATATTATTGGTTGTACTATTGCGAATTTAGAAAACTTATCGACACATGTCAGAAATTTTTTCTTATCGGTCTAGAAAATGTCAATGTGCAACCGCTCGCCTGGAAATGATGGTGTTGGTGTTTCTCCGAGAATTTGTTTTTCGGGTGCCTGTCGTATTTGGACTTAGTGCAAGTTCTGCAGTTGGCCACAACTTCCTTTGCCAGCCTGGCCATTTTCGGAAAGTAATACTCTTCTAAAATTTGCTTGATGTTTTCCTGTGCGGCTCTGTGCGCCCGATTGTGCTCTGCTATGACAATGTGCCTTTGTTCGGTTTTGTCAACTATGTCCATTACCATATTTTTACAGTACCAAAACTTTGTTGACGGGAATGTTCTCACTAACTCATGCTGGATGAATGCCAGCGTCGGCAGATCACAGTGTAAAGCATTGACCACACTAGGATTAACTACCGCGTTAACTTCCTTTAGGATTTCTTTTTCTATCGGTAAAGTAAATTTTGTGGCGTGTTTTTTCGCCAAAGAATATGAAGTCTCGTTTTAGAGAAAACCTGGATTCCTCTAAAACTATCTGGTTTCTGAAAAAATTCAACGGTTTCTCAGTAGCTTCTATTGTATAAGTTACAGATAGTTCACTATGAATTGTTGCTGCGTCGGATATTACTTCACTTTGCAGAGCATTCACTTTCTGTCGCGAGAGTGCGTCTGCTACGTGGTTTTCTTTACCCGATTTGTAGTGGATCTTTGCGTTATGCTCGTCGCTATACGCTTTCCATCTTTTTATCTTTGCATTGGGGTCTCTATCAGACACCGCAAACCTTAATGGCTGGTGGTCTGTGTATATGTTGATGTCTCTTGTACCATATAGGTATTGCTGTAATTTTCCCAAGGCCCAAACTATAGCTAATAGTTGCCTCTCATTGGTGGCATAATGTGACTCACTGTCTTTTAATGATCTCGAAATCCTTGTTATGGGTCTGTTGTCCTGAGACAGTACTGCGGCAATACCATGGGCAGAGGCATCCGTCGTCAAATCGAATGGTTTCTTGAAATCTGGGTATCTGAGAGTAACGTCCTCTGAGGCTAGAACATTCCTTAATTTTTCGAAGACATCTCGCTCTGGAGTGCCAAAATCTATGGTTGTTTTCTTTGACATGTGTTTACTGACGGACCCATTCCCTCCTTTTAACAAATTTGTCAATGGCCTTGCAATTGCTGCAAAGTCTTTAACAAAATATCTGTATTAGCTGGCCAATCCTAGAAATGATCTAAGCTCATACAGGGATTTCGGTTCCGGATATTCTTGCATAGCCCTTACCTTTTCCGGGTCTGTTTTAGCGCCACCCAGAGTCACGATGAACCCTAAGTAATCTACGCTCATTTTGAAAAAATGGGTTTTTTCTTTTGAAACTTTCATGTTGGCATCGCATAGGCTCTTTTGAACCCAATCTATGTGCTTGATATAATCCTTTTCATTTTCAGAAAATATTATCACGTCGTCTACGTAAACATAACAAGATTTTCCAATTTGTTCACGCAAAACGTCGTCTATCGCTCTTTGGAAGAAGCTTCCCGCATTCTTCAATCTGAACGGTAGTCTGCAGAATTCATACTTTCCGCCGTTTACGGAGAAAGCTTTTTTCTCGCGATCTTGCTCTGCCAAGTAAATGTGGTGATAGCCGGACTTTAGATCTAATGTCGTAAAGTATTTCGCTCTACCCAAGTTCGACAATATCATGGATATGTTGGACATTGGATACTTATCTGCGATGGTCTTTTCATTTAGTTTCCTAAAGTCAATTACCAGTCGCTTATTCCTGCTCCCACTTTCGTCTATACCCTTTTTGTCAACGACCCTTGAAATGAACCCTTGAATGACCTTGAAGGCCTAATGATGCCATTCTGTAGCAAATATTTAATATCTTTTTTTTACAAAGTCATTGACCCCCCTGGGATGCGGATATAGTTTCGAGTATACCGGCCTATCGTCCTCTGTACGGATCGTACGGATCGTTGAACGGCAACGCCTCGTTAGAGGTCGTGAATGCTCTAGATCTGTTCAAAATCATACCCCTAAATTCAGAGTTTATGACTTCCGGTACGACAAATTCATTCACATTGGTGAAATTCACGTTGTCACAATAATGATGCTGCAGCTTTTCAAATACAGATCCATGATTGATTGTACCATTCTCGGTATCTAGAGTTGCTCCTACTTGCGTTAGCAAGTCGAAACCTACCATCAAATGGTGTTAAGGAGTCTAATAAAAAAAATTAGCTGATTTCCCGAAAATTTTCATTGAACACTTATGGGTTACTTTGTTAGAACCGTGGATGGAACTAACCGTGAAAGGGGAGTTGACCGGGACTACATTTTTTAGCTCCTTTACGGGCTTGATGTAGTTTTTGCCCGCTCCTGTGTCAATCAATTATTTTAGTTTTCTCCCAGCCAGCTGTCGTTCGACGAACGGCAACCGGGAGCGCTCACTAAAAAATTCACTAAGTCATTGTCACTTGCTGCTTCAGCCTCATCATGGGCTTCTGCGACCGCGGCTTCGGCCGTCCTATAATAATCCTGGTCTTGGTCATTGTTCGCTTGCTGAATGGTGTTCTGCACACGCTGACGTCTCTGGCCCGTCATCCGTTCAGAACCCCTGCCTCTTTTGAGCCTGCGAGTTTTCAATCTGGGTGTTAGACCCTTGATTCTGTCCAAATGATGTAGGCTGTCTAAACTTAGTCATGCCGGATTCCGTATCCATTGGTTCTGGTGCTGACCTTTTATCCTCTTTAGGATTCTGATTACTGTTGCTTTGCTGTTGCCTATTTGGTTTTTAAAAAAAATGTGGGTTCCTATCTTGGCCATATTTGGCTCCATTGTTTTCCCTTGTTTATCGTATGAGCGCGCCTGGTGTTTGCTATTTTCACCTGACTGAGCTCTGTCCTCCATAGCTTTTGCATACGTGGCCGAAAAAATGCTACGCTCTATACTCGCTTCTGCCTCTCTGGCGGAAGCTAATGCAGATGGCAAATCTCTGGGCTGGGCCGGGAATACCACTGCTTTCAGTGATTTCTTAAGGCCTGACACAAAGGCATGCAAAGCATCAGCTCTGACTTCTTCGTTGAGGAGTCTGGCTGTATCCGCTTGATGCGTCATAACGATCTTATTCGCAACCAATGTCAATCTGCGCTCAACCTCATCGTAGTATTCCATGAGGCCGGAATTACCCTGGCTGACCATTTCAAGGTTCTGGCGCAAGAGCCTAAGTGACGTCTTGTCTGCGTATGTGCAGTCCAACCTTGCTATTATGGCGTCAAAATTTAATACAGTGTTATGTGACACCAATAGCACTCTTGCTGTACCTCTGATTTTGTTCCGAATAATAGTTACCGCTTGGTAATGCGCGCTACTACCCACGAATGGCTGGAAAAGTTCATAGGTATCTGTGGTGGATTGTCTTCATGCCACATAATCATCCTGAGTTCCATTGAACTCGGGGACTGAATTTATAATGTCTAATTTTATATCGCACTGGATGTCTGGATTTACGATAATCGTCTGATATGCTTCGACCTGAGGTGCTTCTATGTTTAGTCTTTGAATATCTTGTTTTAGCAAATTAAACTGCTCATTAAATCTGATTTCTTGCGCCGCTAATGCTACTAACGCTTGCACTTGATTCATGTCCATGTTAACTGTCGGTTGAAAGCCTACCTGATCGTATTCCCACTCGTTTTCGCCTATACGGGCCAAAACTAGTCATTAGCTTTTTCGTAACCGATCTCTTTAGGGACACTTCACATTAAATCACGGCCGAGAAAGTACATTCGGCAATGGCATTACTTGAACAGAAATTTAATATATTTAAATTATAGAAAACGAATATTATATTCGACTTGATTCACGATCACTTATTTGTTTTTATTTCATTCAATTTATTTAATTCAATTTTTAAATCTGTACTGATTAAACATTCCACTTACATGTTTTCTGAATTTATTTCTTATCTTCTACCCTGGGTGTTGGGTTCTTAAAAGTTGGGCGCCAATTAAGTCTATCCGGTCCAGCAGTACTCGTGAGGGGATGCCGTCGGGTAGATCCAAGTTGTTAGTTAATAAGGTAGATTAGGTTGAGATACAGTTAAGTATCAGATCACTTTCCTTGTGGCTCAGCGATATATTAATTAATAAATCAAGATTATATGGCCAGTTGCCGGAGCAATGTTTATTTCAACGTGCGTTAGCTTACGTTATTTGAACAGAACTGAATTTGGAACCACCAGCAAGGTGGGGCGTAAGCTAAACCAAAAGTACTTAGTTACTAAGAAATACAAAGATACAAAATATATGTACAAAACTACAGCCGGGGAGCCGACTGGGCATAAGCGATAACGCTGATCTTGCAGCATGTGCAAGATATCAGGTTACCGTCGGTTGACCGTCGCATTTAGGGCGCTGAACTGCACTTACGCTGAGACGGCAACCTCAGCGCAACTGCTAGCTAACATTTTTGAGTTTATTTATATTACACAACAATGTGCGAGGGGCACTCGTTAACTTGTATTCGTCGGCGCCAGCGACCGTGGGCAGCGCTGCCGACTCACAGGCAGCGAAAACGTTCGAACATGTGCTTGTGTGTTTCTATCTCGCTTGCACCTATGGGTTGATATTGCGTTCAATTATCAATTATTGTAACGCTTCTAGTTTTCTTGTTTATAGTCCGATTTTAATGTGCCTTTAATATAGTTAGTCTCCACACGAATTATAAACTACAATACTGCACGATAAGAACAAGTTTGCTATAAACGGCATTGAAGTTTGAAGACTATATTATCAAATGTGGGAAAAGTGGGCGTGGCAGTCGAAAATTTTAAATGGCAACGCAACTATGCTGTCGCTCGGAACTCCCTAGGTACGCTAGGTACGGGAGTACCAGAATTGGTGATCCTACGTGCCACAGTTACTGAGATATTTGCCAAAAACACAAATTTTTCACGAGGTGTGTCCAGTTTTTTGCTTATTGTGGGCGAATGGGGAGTGTCATTATTGTATTGACTGATTAAATATCTGATCGTTTGACACCAAGCTCGAACTTGTAGCTCTTACCATCTCTGAAATCTGTTTGTTCATACGGACAGACAGACAGACGGACATGGCTATATCGACTCGGCTTGTGACGCCGATCAAGAATATATATACTTTATGGGTTACTTTTGCACAAACCCAATATACTCTTGCAGAGAGTATAAAAAAGTTTCTTGTATTGACTACCGGAACATAGAGTTGAAATTGACAAAATTCGAACTTGCAGCTTTTCCGTCTCTGAGATCAATACGTTCATACGGACAGACGGACATGGCTACTTCTGCATGTTACATAATTTTCACAATCCCATTATACTCTTGCAGAGAGTATTAAAAATGAGTGGTTTTGGACTTTTAACCTTAAGTCTCAAGGCGTCTACAGCATTCACTCATTCTCTTGTATGTGCATATATTAAGGGTGCTTATTATTTATTATTTATTGGTTATACATATGCTCATAATATAAATGATAAAAGACACCATACTCATAGTAGTGTGTACTTTTATACATATGCTCATAATATAAATGATATAAGACACCATACTCATAGTAGTTTGTAGTTTTCGACCGATGTGTCATATGGGAGTTATTGGATGATGTATTATTATACCGGGTTGTTAATTAGGTATTAGAACTAAGTAACGAGTATCTTCGGGTGTCGACGGTGTTGACGTTTTTATTCACATTTAGGCGTCTGCTATTGCAACTAGTACATATGTATAAATATGTGTAAATATGTTTGTGAGTTGACATTTTTTCTATGCCATGTGTCATTTGAAAAATATAACTATTGTGTATTTGTGTAGTTACAATAAATTTTCTTTTATAACACTTGCCTGGTTATCTTATTTCAAACACTAAAGAAATAATTGTATTAAAATTTAAATATCTCGACTTCTATTTATTCACGTTTTTTATTATTTAATATAAGAAATTTAAGTGTTTCGCTGATATATCTGTTTGCAGAAGCAAATGGCAAGCAAAGGGTACAAACTAAAATATATGGCATACCACCGCGCACACACAATATATTGTGTGCGACGTTTGCGCAATGGTCACAGGCTGCCACTGGTCGATAACAATTATAATTGAGCAAAAGCCGTCAAGTGTTTTTTAAATAAAGTAAAGTTTGAATGTCAAGTAACTGAAAATGGGTGTCACGGCCTCATGCAAAAATTCAGCTAGCCTTGGATTAACAGAGTCTGATAATACGACTTATCGCAAATGTCAGGAGCTGAAGGCGAGTTTTGCTAATTTAATCTGTAATTACACCAAAATGTGCTTACTATTTTATATAACTGATTGCAATAAAGATGGAACGCTGGATTCAGATGCATTACCAAATTAAGCAAAGGGAACAAGCTCTGGTGATTGCTAAGCATCGCGAACTATTTTTTTGGCTTAGTGGATTTTACCTTACTGCACTATATGGTTCAGCTAGCTATTACCAGCGGGTTAAACGACCCATAGCTTTGGCGCCGCTGCTGCCTCTCACTTTTATTATGGGTTATTACACAGACTGGGCCTACGGCAGTAAACTGCAACGCATAATTGGTAATTCAAAAAGATTAGAACCCTGTGAGCCCATTAATAATCTATTATATAATTTAGCCGAAGCAAATATGATAATGGAACATGAAAATGAGCTGCTGCATTGGCCTGGAGGTCTCCCAACTGTCGCTAGTATTGACGAAGCACGAATTGAAATTGGGATTGAAAAAAAAATGCACCCACACCACATGTAAATTTCTGCACTGATACTTGTCTACGGAAGAAACCATGTGTTTAAATCTAATATTACTTATTAAATTAAAATAAAAAAATTTTTTTGTTGCACAATAAGTTTCCCATTAGTCAAGTGTTATAAACTTTTATTATTTGTAAAGAGTGTTATTAGATTTTATTTTAAGCAACTTAGTTAAATAGCTTTTTTAATTATAACTTTTGTTTATGACAGTCAACTAATAATCAAAAAAGAATATTTGAATTCGTCAATAAATTGATACGATTTCAAGACAGAAAATCTACATCTCTTCCAGTTTTTATTTAAATGTGTTTTTTAATAAAATTAAATTGCTTTTGCCCTTCATACCATATATTTTATTTATATTTCTCTTATAATCTTTATAAAATGTATAGATATGCCACACGTAGCTGTGGCTTGTTGAAGATACATGATATGGTTATTTCGTCTGAAACAAATTTATTCAGAATATTTAGCTGTGCAGTTTACATAATGTGTGAATATAGTTGAGATATCTCAAATCACTTTAAAGTTTTTTTAAATTAATTAAAACAAGTAAGAAAGGCTACAGTCGATCGAGCCGACTGTAAAAGCCCCGTACTCCATAGTAGTGCGCTTTCATATTAAATTTAAATTAAATTTTAAAACAAAATTTAAAAAATTAAAATTTTATACTTGCATTTAAATTGAAATTTAAATTTAAAATTAAAAATCATCATTGTCAGCAACTCTTGTCTGCCTTTACATGTTATAAATTTTTGTTATATAAGAAAAATAAATTAAACGGCTGTGCCTGTGCCGGGATTCGAACAGCAGACTTTAGGTTTACATTCGAGTACGAACAAGAAAGAATGCTATAGTCGCCTCGCGACTTTAGGATACCCGTTACTCAGTTTCAATTTGTTATTAACAATGGTGATGGATATAATAGCTTGGCAAACACAGAACATTTTCATAGAAATTCATGCTTAGAGCATATTTTCGACCGATCGTTCCTATGGAAGCTATACGATATAGTTGTCCGATTTGTATCAGTATATATATATTATGGGCAGATGAATTCTGTGTGAGTTTGATTAATATAGCTTAGTTAACGCAAAAGTTTTCCATACTATGGGAGCTATACGATATAGTTGTTCGATTTGGATCAAACTTGGTCAGTATATATATATTATTGGCAGATGTATTCTGTGTGAGTTTGTTTAATCTAGCTTAGTTAACGCAACAGTTTTTCATACGTATTCATATTTGGAGCGTATTTTTGACCGATCGGCCCTATGGGAGTGTTATTAATATAAGTATTAATTTGAATATCAACGGATTATTTCTTAATTTGAATATTAACGGATTTATGTAAATTAACAACACTGAATATGTTAAGCTCCTATGTTATTTAAAATACGAAGTTGGCAGCACCAAAAGTTGAAAAAAGGCAGTTGGAGAACAAGACTGACGCCGACAAGACACAAATTTGAAACGTCTCTCACACTCTAATATTAAATTTGAATAAATTCATCAGTTTTGTTCTAAATGGTTGTCGCCCTTTAATTGACGATCTTACAATTTTCAAATTTGTCTAATTATGGTTGGAATTGGTGCTACTGCCGTCGTGCATTAATAAATTTGCTATATTGCCAATGCCGTGTAATATTGATAGCAAAGCCAGCTTGATATTGGAGTGTGAGTGTTCTCAAAATTGTCTTGCCATTCTTGAAATTCATGCCACTGACAATGCCAAGAAATTAACAAAGAGGAGTTTGCTGTAGTACCATTGCCGTGTACTGCACAAGCCACGCCAAATTTCCAAACGACGCCAAAATACATACGACTCCATTTTGTTGTGAAATTCACCACGAAAAAATCTACATGTGCCGCAATTTCTGATGAAATTTTTCGATTGAAAATACATAAATGAGTGATCGTAGATTACGCAGTAACAATAAAATGTCAAACCAGAAACCTGAAATCTTCAAAATGAGTGAAGACGAGATTTCCGACGAGATGAACCAAACAATAAAATGTGACAGCCAAAAAGGGATACGGATTATGGAACATTGAAGTCGGAATTGGATGCACTTACGATCGCCGTACAACGTTTAACCGAGATGTCAGTCCAAGCAACAAACACAGCTGCAATTCAGCAGCAACGTCCAACAGATATAAACAATCCGGTGCCAACGGTAAGTCATCAATCGACAATGCCATTAAATTACGCCACACGTCCAGCAAAACTACACGAGTTACCATCGTTTTCTGGATCCGCCGAAGATTGGCCGTTGTTCATCTGTAATTTTAATGAGTCAACGGAGGAGTTCCAATACACGCCACGCCAAAATTTGATACGACTGCAAAGATGCTTGTCAGGATTGGCCAAAGAAGCCGTCGCATCAATGCTTATTTATCCAAGTGACGTTCCAAACGTTATAGATAAATTGAGTTTCATTTTGTCGCCCAGAAATTCTTGTGCAATCTCAACTAATGAAGATTCGAGAATTTCCAAAAATACCGTACAACAAGCCGGAACAAATAATAGATCTTTCAACCAAAGTAAGAGGAGTAGTCGCCTTTCTGAAATCTGCTGATGCTATTCATCATTTATGTAATCCAACAATAAGGGAGAGTTACTAAATAAATTGCCAACAGAGAGACAGATCAGCTGGCTGGAATATATTTCCAGATTTAGAACCTATGCCACGCTAGAAGATTTTTCTGTTTGGCTTTGCCAAACTGCCAGAATTGTCGGTCAATTGCCTGTGGTAATTGAGAATTCATCAAAAATGCCAAACTCTAAAGCCAATAAACCAATTCTTCATGTGAGCCAAAACACGTCCGACAAAAAATGCGTTATTTGCCAAGAGAACCACATGATAAATCAATGCAACACTTGGAAGGAAGCCGAAGTCGCCGATCGTTGGAATATTGTCAAATCCAATCACTTGTGCTTCGCTTGCATTAAAAAGGTCACAGCCTGACCACTTGCCGCCAAAAGGAACAATGCAAAATCGAAGATTGTCATCGTATGCATCATCGAAGTCTTCATAGCCCTGTGTCCAAGGCACGATCCGAGCCCAAGGAGACCAGCCAGGTCCCTGATCAGCCAATGACAAATTTGCCAATGTTGCACTGCAACACCGACGAGCCAGGATACCTATTAAAAATTCTGCCAGTAATATTAATGGGTCCTAAAGGAAAAATTAAGACGTATGCCTTGTTTGATGAGGGCAGTACTATAACCATGATCGACGAAACACTTGCGGCCAGCTTCGGTCTAAAGGGCCAAGCCAAGCCACTTACACTGCAATGGTTTGATGATAAGACTACTACCACTATGTCAAAGAAAGTAGATTGTATCATCGCAGACAGCCCTAATAATCAGCATTTTGACCTAAAAGGAGTTCAGACTATATCAGAATTGAATTTGCCAATTCAGATGTTTAATAAGGATGACTTTATATATCTCAAGGAACTTCCTATGGAAAACTATATTAATGCAAAGCCAGCATTATTAATTGGCTTAGACAACATGCACTTGGGGTCTGACAACTACCGTAATTGGAGACGGAATCGTTAATCCAATAGCCGCCAAAACGAAACTGGGTTGGCTCGTTTATGGGCCAAATAATCCTGCCTTAATCAAGAAGCCGAGAGTTCTTCTGATTAATAAAAGAAATGATGAATTGCACAACATGGTCAAGGAATATTTCACAGCCGATAGCTTTGGAGTGAATAATTTGCCGTTAATGGAGCCGCCAGAGGATAAACGAGCAGATGAAATAATGAAAAAACATGTAATTCGTACTGAAGATCGTTTTCAAATTAGATTGTTGTGGAAAAAAGATGTCAACTTGCCTGAGAGCTACAACATGACTGAGAAACGACTAATCAGCATTGAGAGAAAGATGCATGCGAACACTAAGTTTGCTGAAAAATACAAGGAAGAAATTAGTAAATACTTAGTCAAAGGATACGCCAGAAAACTCGAGCCACGAGAAATACAAGACAAGACAAATCACGTGTGGTATTTGCCACATTTTGGTGTGCAAACTATCCATAAGCCAGATAAACTTCGAATAGTTTTTGATGCCGCCGCCCAAGTTAATGGGATTTCGTTAAATTCGTCTCTGTTGAAAGGCCCAGAACAAGCAAAGCCATTAATCGCCATTTTACTTCGTTTTCGAAAGAATAAAATTGGAGTTGCTGCAGACATAAGGGAAATGTTTTCACAGGTCTAGATTCATCCGGACGATCAGTCAGCACAGCGTTTCCTTTGGCGTAATGGTGACACATCAAAACCTATTGAACATTATGCCATGACCTCAATGATTTTCGGAGCTGTTTGCTCGCCATATTGTGCGGAGCATGTTAAAAATAAAAATGCCAAGGAGTTCCTGGGGCAATACCCGGATGCCGCAAACGCCATTATTAACAGCCATTACGTAGATGACTTAGTCATCAGTTTCAAAACAGAAAGTAACGCCATTGAAGTCTGCAACCAAATTGTAGAAATCCATCGCCAAAGAGGTTTTGAGCTCAGGAACTTTGTGTCAAACTCCAGTCAAGTACAAGTTGCAATGAACAAAGATGGAGCAGTAATCGATCAAACACTCAACATGGACAGCCACTCAAGCAGCGACAAAGTTCTGAGAATGTACTGGAACACCAAAGATGACACATTTCAGTTTGAGACCAAATTTCACCGAGTTCCAAAAGAAGTTATGAACGGAAATCGAGTTCCTACAAAGAGAGAACTATAAGGAATAGTCATGTCCATATTCGACCCGTTTGGACTCATAGCCGACTTCCATGTATTTGCCAAAGTCCTTATCCAAGAGACATGGAATCAACAAATAGGATGGGATGATTACATACCAGAAGAACTACAAAAAGGATGGAAGTCTTGGTGGGCTGAGCTGCACAATATGTCAAAATTTCAGCTGCCTCGTTGCATATCACCAAATATGATGACCACAAGTATCGTGCAATTACATATATTTGCCGATGCTAGCCAAAAAGCCTTTGCAGCCGCCGCATACTTACGCATCACAAGTGACAATAGCACTGAAGTAGCCTTTGTGATGGGAAAAACACGTTTAGCTCCTAAAAAATTGATGTCTATTCCCCGCTTGGAGTTACAAGCTGCCGTATTGGGAGTACGTCTATGTACTCTATTAAAAAAAGCATCTGTCTTACGCCATTGAAGAAACCACATTCTGGAGTGACTCAAAAACTGTTCTCCAGTGGATACATTCCAAGACACGCAGATTTAAGCCCTTTGTCGGTCACCGAGTGACAGAAATTCTTGCCAACACTGACGCCCAACAATGGATGTGGGTACCAACTGAAGACAACCCAGCCGATGACGCCACACGAACATTACATAAACCAAAAATCAACTGCAAAACACAATGGTTAACAGGACCAGTCTTTTTAAAATCTGCCTGTGAGACTTGGCCTCAGATGACGCTAATAGTTCCCAGCGAGCCTCTCTTGGAAGAAATTCGAAACTGCCCTGCGTTAAACTGTCGGGTGAAAAAGAATTTTTAGAACAATTTAATTATTCTTCTTTCAGGAAAACTGTACGTGTAATGGCATACGTACTCCGAGCCAAGAAATCTTTTTTGTGTCTATCAGAAAAGAGAGCCACCACCAACATTTCGCTGTCAGCCGAAGAACTCAACGAAGCCGAAAAAACTTTATGCCGGCTATTCCAATGCCAAGTATTTTCGGATGAGTTAGAGATGATTGAAGAAAGCGGTGAAGTCTCCAAATCCAGCTGCATTTACAAATTGTCGCCGTATAGAGATGAAGAAGGTTTACTACGACTAGCTGGACGTGTAGACGAAGCTCTGTGTTTGCCCCTGCAAGCAAGACGCCCCATTATATTGCCAACGAATCATCCAATGTCACACTTGCTCATGAAACACTTTCATGATAAGTTCCATCATCAAAACAACGCCGTCATAATCAATGAAAGCCGCCAAAAATTTTGATTCCAAACGTCAAGGTTCTACTGAACAAAGTCCGACGAAACTGTAACAAATGCATCATAGAACGCAGCAAACCACGTGCCCCTTTGATGGGACAACTTCCAGCCGACCGCCTTACGCCGTATGTACGTCCTTTTACATACACGGGAGTCGATTTGTTTGGGCATTAACAGTAATGATTGGTCGTCGCACCGAAAAACGTTGGGCAGTAATCTTCACGTGCCTAACAGTCCGAGCCACACATTTGGAGATCGCTGAGAACCTCTCATCGGATGCGTTCATCGTATGTCTGCGAAATTTTATTAATCGTCGAGGTGTACCAGTCGTTATTAGATGTGACAATGGTACCAATTTCATTGGAGCGCAGAAAGAACTTGCAGAAGCCGATCGTACTCTTAACACAGATGCCATTGCTGATGAAGCCGAGAACAAGGGAATCAAATGGATCTTTAATTGCCCGACCAATCCAAGCTCAGGTGGATGTTGGGAACGACTTATCCGAATTATAAAAGGACTTCTGCACAAGACATTAAAAGATGTACATCCACCAGTTGAAACACTACGAGCTGCTCTTATAGAAGCTGAAAATATTTTGAACGCACGTCCGCTTACAGATGTTCCAATTAGTCATGCAGAGGAGGAACCACTTACACCAAGTCACTTCCTGATTGGAACAGCAAGTTCGACGCAGACTCCAGATGAACCCGGAAAGGAAATCTGTCTACGCAAACAATGGCACATTGCTCAATCTTTAAGAGCTCGTTTTTGGAAACGGTGGATAACAGAGTATCTACCGCAACTGGTCTGCCGCACCAAATGGCATGACAAAACTGAGCCACTAAAGCTTAACGATTTGGTAATTATCATGGATGCAGCGACACCACGTCATAACTGGAAAAGAGGCCGCGTTGTTAAGCTATACACCGCCAAAGACGGACAAATACGCTCCGCCGATGTGCAGACTAACCAATCGATCTTACGTCGTCCCGCCAGCAAACTAATTGTGCTCAAGTTAAGTGGTGAATCTTGCTGAGATTCACTGTGAGGGGGAGTGTTATTAATATAAGTATTAATTTGAATATCAACGGATTATTTCTTAATTTGAATATTAACGGATTTATGTAAATTAACAACACTGAATATGTTAAGCTCCTATGTTATTTAAAATACGAAGTTGGCAGCACCAAAAGTTGAAAAAGGGCAGTTGGAGAACAAGACTGACGCCGACAAGACACAAATTTGAAACGTCTCTCACACTCTAATATTAAATTTGAATAAATTTATCAGTTTTGTTCTAAATGGTTGTCGCCCTTTAATTGACGATCTTACAGGGAGCTATACGATATAGTTGTCCGATTTGGATCAAACTTCCTCAGTACATGTACTTCCTATATATGTACTTTCGGTGTAAATTTGGTTCAGATAGCATAGCTAACAAAAAAGTTTTCTGTACTAAAACATTCTACGTTTACCTGTACATTTACCTTTATATGCAAATAAAACGCCCTAAAGTGGGCGTGTCAAAAAACAAAAACAAACTTACTGCTTGGGTATTGTACCTTTCATTTGCGACCACTATCATTTTTCTAGCTCTTATAGTCTCTGAGATCCTTTTGTTCATACAGACGGACAGACGGACAGACGGACATGGCTATATCGACTCGGCTATTGATGCTGATCAAGAGTATATATACTTTATGGGGTCTGCCACGCCTCCTTCTGCCTGTTACATACATTCCAACGATTACAATATACCCTTTTACTCTACGAGTAACGGGTATAAAAATCGTGAGGGGAATCTCTACCACTTGTGTCACACTTGGTTCAATAATGTAGCTAACCGTAGAGTTACATATCTCTTCTACCAAGTTTATTAGACCCCGTACTCTAAAAAAGAGTAGAGGGGTCTATTAAGTTTGTCTGAAGCGAAATGTGCGTAACAGGCAGAAGGAGGCTTCGCAGACCCCATAAAGTATATATATTATTGATCACCATCGAAAGACGAATCGATATAGCCATGTCCGTCTGTCCGTATGAACACCTGGATTTTTTAACTACAAAAGCTAGAACCACCAAATTTAGAATGAAAGTCCGTTATTATTTTAGGCAGATCAAGTTTATTTAAAATTGTTGCTACGCCTCTTACCGCCCCCGCAATGAGCAAAAAACCAGACACACCTCAAAAAAATGTAGTTTTAGGCCAATAACTCAGTAACTATGGCACTTAGGAGCACAATTTCTGGTATGCAGGTTCCTAGAGACAGCCTTAATGCAATGCCATTAAACATTTTTAGCTGCCACGCCCCCTTTTCTCATGAGAGCTAACCAAACTTTTAAACTTCAACGCCGTTCTTAAGGCATTTATTCACATAGTACAGTGTTGTAATTCAACATTCGTATAGAGACATATCAAATCAAACTATTCTGAAAGTGGCATCAAAATACTACCTTTAACAAAAGAGCCATCACGTTACAAAGTTTGTTTTTTAACTGCAATATCACTTACGCGCGAGAGCGAGACAGAAACATACAAACACATGTTCGAACGTTCTCGATGCTTGTGTGGCGACAGCGCTGCCGTCAGATGCTGGCCGCGCCGAATACACACATACATACATATGCATACATGCATACATATAATTTCAAACGAATGTGTGCTTGAATAACATGTAAATGCTGATAATCGGAGAATTCTTGAAAGTGGTGCGTGGTGAAACTGGTAGAGTTGCATCGAGTTGGTTTGAGGTTGTAGGTTCGAATGCTGACAATGAGAATTGTTAATTTAATTTTTTTTTAAATTTCCATTCAAAATGTACATATAAAATTAAAATTTTTAAATTTTCTTTTGAAAATTTGAATTTAAATTGAGTACAAATGCGCACTACTATGAAAGTACGGGGTCTTTTACAGTCGGCTCGATCGACTATAGCCTTTCTTACTTGTTCTTTTTTTTTTTTGTGGTTATAACAGAATATTATTATATGCAAATTGAGGTGTAGTGCATATGGTAGATTTGCGGCATGTGAGAGTCCTGTGTCTGATACCGCGGGTTCGATGACAGCCAGTGACTTACATTTTTTTTACTTATTTCAATTTCAATTTAAACTAGTATCTTTTTATACTCTCTGCAAGAGTATATTGGGTTTGTGCAAAAGTATGTAACAGGCAGAAGGAGGCGTGGCAGACCCCATAAAGTATATATATTCTTGATCGGCGTCACAAGCCGAGTCGATATAGCCATGTCCGTCTGTCCGTCTGTCTGTCTGTCTGTCCGTATAAACAAACAGATTTCAGAGATGGTAAGAGCTACAAGTTCGAGCTTGGTGTCAAACGATCAGATATTTAGTCAGTCAATAAAAGAATCTTTTTTTTTTCGATGCCATGGCCCATTCGCCCACAATAAGCAAAATACGGGACACACCCCAGAAAAAAATTGGTGTTTTCGGCAAATATCTCAGTAACTATGGCACCTAGGATCACCAATTCTGGAACGGAGGTTCCTCGCCACGGCATAGTTGCATTGCCATTTAAAATTTTGGACTGCCACTCCCACTTTTCCCACATTTGATAAAAAGTCTGGAACCTTCAATGCCGGTTTTGGCGAACTTGTTCGTATCGTACAGTATTGTAATTATATAATTCGTGTGGAGACCTAACTATATTAAACTATACTGAAAGGAGCATTAAAATCGGACTATAAACAAGAAAACTAGAAGCGTTACAATATTGATAATTGAACGCAATACCAACCCATAGGTGCAAGCGAGATAGAAACACACAAGCACATGTTCGAACGTTTTCGCTGCCTGTGTGTCGGCAGCGCTGCCCGCGGTCGCTGCCCGCTGCCCGCGGTCGCTGGCTGCTCCGAATACACACATACATACATACATATTTGCATCATATACATATTGCCAAACGTATGTGTATTCGCATACAAACAAACAGATGTGTGTTTGATTATGCTTAGATTGTTTTTGTTTCAACGTGTTTTAATGCAAGTAATTCACATTGTAATATCTCGATACCGATTTTAATAATTTAATCGGGACAAATGCAGAGAGTATTATACGGTCGGGCGCGCTCGACTGAACTTTCCTTTCTTGTTTTAATTTCATTTTAAAATTGTAGTTTAAAATAAAAAAAACAATGTGCACTACAGTAAGTACGGTGCCTCTTACAGTCGGCTTGCTCTACTGTTGCCTTTTTTAGTTGTTTTGTAAAGAATTCACATAAAATGATAGCATTTCAAAAATACATACATAAATCACTTTTCTGTAATTTTTTTTGCAAATATTTTTTGGAAGGCTGTTAGCTACTACACAAATGCGTGCCCTCCGTTTGTTATCAGCTCAAAAACTTCATACCGTTAATAAATACGAGTTTTTATATAAAGATTAGTAGCGAAAAATGCCTGCCAAAGTTTACGCAGGGGTGCATATAACCGGAGGGCGCCCACGACAGGTGACCTTACCGTATATTCACTGTATTCACTATTTGTATGAAATGTGCTTATTTTTTATAACATACCCTTAAAATTGTTTGCAATATTATCCAGATTACTCCCAACAGTGACAAGCAAATCATAACGGTTCCGTCTAGACTGCCAATATCCGCTTGGTGTAAATGCAATATTTTTCATGACTACTTCAACCACAAAAACAAAGGTAAGCACAGCGCTTACAATAACCAATCGTTCCGTGTGCACCTCTCCTTTTATCCACTGTAAATACATAATTCTTTGCAATATTAAAAATGTTATGATCGATTTTAACTCACCGTTATAGACAGCAACATACTGTTTATCAAAACCACTACAGCAATGACCCGTTTAAAGATAATATGTTGAGTAATATCGTAAGTAAAAGCTCGAATCTTTCGACCATCAGGACGAGGAGGCAGATGAAGTGGCTGAGCGATTTTAAGACGTTTCTTTAGGTCACACCATCGACGCTGATCGACAGTTAACAAAGCTGTTCCCTTATTTTCTGAGTAGTTGGCAATAACAACACCCACAAATAGAGTCAAGCCTATCATGCAACCTAAAAAAATGTATATGTGTATGTAGATGGCATGAATCTGAAATAATATTTAATCTTATTAGATAGTACATTTAAAACAGTGTCCAGAGTCGCATTACCGGTCCGACTGCTTTAATAAGAACATCACGCACATCCAACCATCCCTTAAAAAGATAACACCTCGAACAATGTAAGCATGGCATCCCCAATATTGTCAAAATTAAATCGACGGGGATTAGCCCACACTCGTGGCACTAGCATGGCTGGATAGGACTCATCATGTGCTGGTGTTAATTTCATTTTCGTCACAAAGACACGCCGCATGAAGACTCCTACACAGTCTTCACGATGAATTATTGTGGGATCGTTACAGCGCGTCAATCGTCCTCCATAAAGCTGTACTCCATAACTAGCGAAAATGAACATTAGAAGAATTAGCAGGGTGGATACCAATAAGATTTCTTTAAAACCTCGGCACAGTTCATATACCACTTTTCGCATGTGCGGAACTAGTGTAAATATCCTCAATGGGCGTACGCAGCGCAAAATCATTAGTAGCTGCGCCGCAGAATTTGTAGGTATATTGTGGGGCATCCAGCAGAGAAACGAAGTTGATACTACATAAATAAAAACATCAAGCGCTGCAGCTACATCTTTAATGTAAGCCTTGGGCGTGAAAAACAAGCCATCAGCCAAAATTTTCAAGGCAAGCTCTAAGCTCATAAATATCACAAAACCATATTCCGCAACCTGCAACGTTGGATGATCCATTAAACGATAACTGGGAGTTTCAAACATCATAGAAATGCATGAGAGCGTGGTGGCAAAAATCATTACCCAGTCAAGATAGGTTACCAGCCCGAGAAAGTTACTATAAAGTTGAAAAATTAAATATATACATCATTATACATCATTATCATTAAATAATTTGTGATTTTGATTTGTTTACACAATTATGACTTACTGCAAACTCTTATATTGCACTTTACGTTCCTTTCCTGTAAGCGGATCTTTAAGCCTGGCATCGTACCGTGCATGAACGATTTTCTGACAAATCTTGCGAAAACGACTTTCTCGAGGAACGAGAAAGAGCGGTGTGTCAAAAAAATGGATGGTTTTCACGCAAATCCTCCTCGCGTTGATTGCGACGCATTTCTGCTTGCTGCCTTTTTGCTTGTAGCAGTTTGATATCAAATCATGAGGTCTGGCCCGACCAGAGTTTGCACGTGGTGCAGCTGCAATGTCACCGTTTTCCATTAAATGTTCATAGGTCTGCTTGAGCTTAATAGAGCCAGACCGCACGCTGCGGCGTATGGAGCGAGAAGCAAATCTGTAAATTTGTAGCGCACACACATCAACAAATCATGCCACATATGGGCAAAAAGTACTCACTTCTTCTGATCAACCCTCCAGGGCTTTGAATGTGTAATTGTTCCCTGAGATTTGAGGCCGCTTTTGGTACCTACCACTGGCAACATAGCTGAATCACCTAACATAAGACGCTGATTGTTGCTGTCGCTAGTATGACAAATATTTACTTTAGAATCAAATTAACTGCGTTTCAATAATAAGATTTACTTTATTATGTGGGTAATTGCTAGCTTGCGGAGACTACTCCCAACGGCTCTCACTTTTGCAGTTTTATTCATAATGCGTACAGGTTTTTGCTTTCGAAATACAACATTTGACTCCCAGCACTCGGAAATTTGGCGTTTGGTGTTTTCAATCCTTGATGTGTCATCTGTTTCCACTTCAATGACAAAGTGTTTCATAAAACTTTCACGAACTTTAGGCAATATAAAAATCGTTGGGAATCCGATGGAGTATAGTCATTTGTGGTGAATCAGGGAACTTTTCGAAAATGCGTAGACGAAATGGAAGACTTTCTTTGATTTCGGCACTTTGTTCTCGAAATTTTAGCTGCTTTAGTTTCTTAATATCCTCATCTAACTCTAGATTATCCAAAATAACCGCTACAAAAAGACTAAGTACGATAAGCGTAACAAACAGATGGTAAAGTATAAAATATACAGCAACTAGGGGCGTAAGTGTTTTTTACTTGTGCGTATCATTGTTTCATCCATGACCTCTACCCAAGCTTCTTGCGTCAGAATTTGAAACATGCTCATGAAAGCCTCAGGAAATGACTCAAACTTGGTAAAATCGCATAAAAAGCAAAACAGTTGCATCGATATGCTAGAGCTAATAATTAGCAAACACATGGTAAAAATGATTAATGAACCCAACTTTTTTCCCGGCCCAAAAATTTTATAAACAAAGCCTTCCAGCATGGGTGAGGCTTTAATTAGTCGCACTACCCTAAGCACTTGAAAATATGTAAATCCGGATAAATAGAAGACGGGAACTGTATGAAGTGTAGTACCCACTGCCAATAACAACTCAAACTTGTGAATGGAGTGCTTATAATAACCACGCCACCCCAAACAATAAATCTTGAAAAAATGTTTCGAGGTCGAGCATATATGTGAAAGCTACTTCGATGTAGTAGTATTTTTCGTAAAATACGTGACGTGGTCTTCCATCATGCTTAAAAGCCATCGTAGCAGTAACAATACCGTTGGCAAGAATTACCGTCATAACAAACATACGAAAGAAAGGAGATCGTAAAATAGCATGGCAAGTTTCGGGAGCCAGCCCACCATGCTTATTGTCATCAATAGTGATTAACCTCCATCCCGAATCATTGCCGCTGAGTATTTGGGAAGCGGCCGTTTTCTGTATATGACCTCTTGCCCCCCACATTTGTTGGAACTGAACTCGTATCTCATTGAAGGTCTCTGTTATAACGGCAATGAAAACGTTTTTCACAAGCCATGCCAAAAAAATATCATGGTACTAAAGTAAAATGCAGCGCGCCAAGCGGGTAACGAATCTATTGCACGGTACATAATAAAAACCCAGCCTTCCTGTGATGCAGCCTGATATACTGTAAAAATGCTTGTCGCAATATCCTCAAATCCATTAAAGCCTATTACATAGCTACTCAAAAAGTCCATCTTCATACAGCGCATGCCTGGAGAGCATTGATAGCCCGAATCCGGATCCATCGAGCAGAATGTGTCTGGTATAGCCAGCGAATTGATTGTTAAGATACTGATGTAAAATATGATGAGATTAAATATATATCTTTATTTCATGCACCAAACTTACGGTCTGCCCAATATATCATACTCTGTGTTGTTTATTACGCAGTGATTTTTCAGCTCTCCAAAGAACTGTACTCCAAGCAATTCATATAATGACATGAAGAACAAGAAAAACAACGTTACATTATAGATTTGTTGACTCGATCGCCTTTAAAAAAAAAACGATTTATAATTATTCTTTATGTGCAAAATGCCACACATACTTAAAAAATCTGATTGATACGACTTACTAAACTTAAGAAAAACACGTAGAAAACGGATCATAATAAGAGGGCGTGGTGCTCGCATAATAGAAAGGTAGGAAAATCTGAAAAAAAAATCATATAAAATTTGGCTTGTATATTTGTATACTAACTATTATATTTACTTTGGAACAATTTCAAGCACTTCAAAAACTTGCAATATGATGGAAACCCAAAGAAAGCTAACCATTGAAGCATCAAATTGGCACCAATGATCTTTTAAATAAGGCACATCCCCTGAAATCAAATTATATATTGCTATTATGTTAGATATATTCAGAATATTCACTTACATGTAAAAACCCCACGAATGTGCATTTTGGCAACCATTTCAGCAGTAAATAAAACCGTTACTGCTGTATCTGAAACGAACGTAATGTACTGTAACGATGGATACCGTTCAAATGTTTTTGGTGTATTTAGTGAAACAGAAGCTAGAGAAACCAACGCACATAAACGCATTAACCGTCGAACCCACAATTTGTTTACCCACTCAATATCAGCACTTTCATTCAGGGATTCTTCTGGTCCATAATCTGCTAAAAAGGCTCACCGCCCTTTAGACTTTGCTTTCGGCCCAACATAATTTTGTTTCCAATTCCCGTAGCGATGCCCAATCCAATAGGGGGTACGCCAGTTATAGCAGCACTACCCACAGTGCTACTAATACCACCACAGATTCCCATGCCAGCCGTTGCGGGACCACCACCAAGGCCGCTTAATATATTAAGACTACCGCTCGTGCCTCCGACTGCACAGATTGTTGTGCTTGTTCCATTGTTGTGCGAGTTGTTGCTATTTTGGCTACATATTACAGTCGTAGGAGCTGTCCCTATTCCAATCAATGGTCCTCCAACTTGTTGTTGCATTCTGAAGTTAGGAATGCTTCCCCTTCCTGTCCCGTTAGTGGAATTTACAAGGCTTGATGGATTATTAAGAGTGCTAGCGTCATCTTGGCGTGCACCAAGTCCAGTGCAAGGACTGCTGACAAACGGGACTTGCTGCTGGGAACTTCGAAGATGTAAATGTTGAATCTGATGTGAATACGCTGGTGATAACTGATGCTGTTGTGGAGTAAAGCTATTTCCGCTGCAGGAGCTGATGCTCACAGTCGCTGACGTCGTTATAGCACTTGAAAAGTGAAAGTTATCACTTCCTCCTGGGCGTTTAATTCTTCCTGCTGCACCCAAGCGACGAATTTGTAAACGGTCAATCATTTAAGCGGAGCGTCCATAAATAACTAGAATGTGAATTATGTGATTTGGGGACTTATTAAATTAATATAAGAATCTGTTTTTAATCTTTTTGATCTTAATGACAATAAAAATACTAAAACTGGGTGTACGCTAAGCCAGAAAGCTTTTAGGGGTTACATACAAAGTTGGGGCTGGCCAAATCGAACATTTGACAATATCAAAGTACATATTTTTGCCAATATATCTGCAAAATTGCATGCAAATCGGATGACTGGTTTTCAAATTACAGCCATTGGCACTGCGCAGGCTCTATCCATACACCAAGTTGACACAGAACTTTAAACGCGATTATCTCGGAATAGGTTTTTTCCAAAAGTACTGTTGCGGTAATAACGATAACTCAAAATCTTGTCAACCTAATTTAAACAAGTAAGAAAAAGCTACAGTCCATCGAGCCGACTGTAAAAGACCCCGTACTCCCATAGTAGTGCGCATTTGTATTCAAATTTTCAAATGAAAATTAAAAATTTAAATTTTGTATGTACATTTTGAATTGAAATTAAAAAAAATTAAATTAACAATTCGCATTTCCAGCATTCGAACCTACAACCTCAGACCAACGCGCCGCAACTCTATTACGCCCCCTACCGCCCCCGCAAATTGTAAACAAGAAAGAATGCTATAGTCGCCTCGCGACTTTAGGATACCCGTTACTCAGTTTAAAAATGTTATTAGAAATGGTTATGGATTAGATAGCTTGGTAAACACAGAACATTTTCATACAAATTCATGTTTAGAGCGTATTTTTGACCGATCGGCCCTATGACAGCTATACGATATAGTCGTCCGATTTGGATCACACTTGGTCAGTACATTTACTTCCTAGACATGTACTTTCCGTGTAAATTTAGTTCAGATAGCATAGCTAACAAAAAAGTTTTTAGACACCGTACTCTAAAAAAGAGTAGAGGGGTCTATTAGGTTTGTCAGAAGCAAAATGTGCGTAACAGGCAGAAGGAGGCGTGGCCGACCCCATAAAGTATATATATTCTTGATCAGCATCAACAGCCGAGTCGATATAGCAATGTCCGTCTGTCCGTCTGTCTGTCCGTCCGTATGAACACCTGGATCTTTTAAACTACAAAAGCTAGAGCCACCAAATTAATAATGAAAGTCTGTTATTAAGTCAGGCAGGTTAAGTTTATTTCAAATTTTTGACTTACCGCCCCCGCAATGAGCAAAAAACAGACACACCTCAAAAAAAAAAAATGTAGTTTTAGGCCAATAACTCAGCACTTACTATGGCACTTACGAACACCATTTCTGGTAAGCAGAGACAGCCTTAATGCAATGCCATTTGTATATATATTCTTGATCAGCATCAACAACCGAGTCGATATAGCCATACCCGTCTGTCTGTTCGTCTGTCCGTCTGATTCTATGCGAACTAGTCTCTAAGTTTTAAAGCTATCTCGATGAAATTTGGTACAGACCTGTATTCTCTGCACTATGTTAAAATCGGCCAGATCGGACCACTCTATCATATAGCTCCCATAGGAACAATCGGTTGAAAATGCTTATTATCAACATTTTCGGTGTCTATTGACCGATTTCAACGAAATCCATGCAGAATGAATTTCTCATTGTCTCCTGTGTGTTGACCAAATTTCATCCAAATCAGACTTATCACAATCGTATAACTACCAAATTAATGCAATATTCATGACTGCAAGGGTATTTAATCTTCGGCTTGCCGAAGATAACCGTTTTTTAGACCCAGTACTCTAAAAAAGAGTATAGGGGTATATTAGGTTTGTCAGAAGCGAAATAGGCGTAACAGGCAGAAGGAGCGTGGCCGATCCCATAAAGTATATACATTATTGATCAGCATCGAAAGACGAATCGATATAGCCATGTCCGTCTGTCTGTCCGTATGAACACCTGGATCTTTTAAACTACAAAAGCTAGAACCACCAAATTTAGAATGAAAGTCCGTTATTATGTCAGGCAGATCAAGTTTATTTCAAATTGTTGCCACCGCATGAATCAGTAACTATGACACTTAGGAACACCATTTCTGGTATGCAGGTTCCTAGAGACAGCCTTAATGCAATGTCATTAAAAATTTTGAGCTGCCACGCCCTCTTTCCTCATGAGAGCTAACCAAACTTTTAAACTTCAATGCCGTTTTTAGCGAACTTGTTCCTATCGTACAGTACTGATATTTATAATTCGTATGGAAACTAACTGTATTAAACTATCCTGAAAGGCGCAGTAAAATCGGACTATAAACAAGAAAATTAGAAGCGTTACAATATTGATAATTGAACGCAATATCAACCCATTGGTGCAAGCGAGATAAAAACACACAAGCACATGTTCAAACATTTTCGCTGCCTTTGTGATGGCAGCGCTGCCGGTAGACGCTGGCCGCGCCGAATACACACATACATACATATGCATACATGCATACATATAATTTCAAACGAATGTGTGCTTGTATGAATAACATGTAAATGCTGATTATCGGAGAATTCTTGAAAGTGGTGCGTGGTGAAACTGGTAGAGTTGCATCGAGTTGGTTTGAGGTTGTAGGTTCGAATGCTGACAATGAGAATTGTTAATTTAATTTTTTTTAAATTTCCATTCAAAATGTACATATAAAATTAAAATTTTTAAATTTTCTTTTGAAAATTTGAATTTAAATTGAGTACAAATGCGCACTACTATGAAAGTACGGGGTCTTTTACAGTCGGCTCGATCGACTATAGCCTTTCTTACTTGTTCTTTTTTTTTTTTGTGGTTATAACAGAATATTATTATATGCAAATTGAGGTGTAGTGCATATGGTAGATTTGCGGCATGTGAGAGTCCTGTGTCTGATACCGCGGGTTCGATGACAGCCAGTGACTTACATTTTTATACTCTCTGCAAGAGTATATTGGGTTTGTGCAAAAGTATGTAACAAGCAGAAGGAGGCGTGGCAGACCCCATAAAGTATATATATTCTTGATCAGCATCAATAGCCGAGTCGATATAGCCATGTCCGTCTGTCCGTCCGTCCGTCCGTCCGTCCGTCCGTCTGTATGAACAAAAGGATCTCAGAGACTATGAGAGCTAGAAAAATGATAGTGGTCGCAAATGAAAGGTACAATACCCAAGCAGTACAAGTTTGTTTTTGTTTTTGACACGCCCACTTTAGGGCGTTTTATTTGCATATATAGGTAAATGCACAGGTAAACGTAGAATGTTTTAGTATAGAAAACTTTTTTGTTAGCTATGCTATCTGAAATTTACAAATTTACACGGAAAGTACATATCTAGGAAGTACATGTACGGACCAAGTTTTATCCAAATCGGACAACTATATCGTATAGCTCCCATAGGGCCGATCGGTCAAAAAATACGCTCCAAATATGAATAAGTATGAAAAACTTTTGCGTTAACTAAGCTAGATTAACCAAACTCACACAGAATACATCTGCCAATAATATATATATACTGACCAAGTTTGATCCAAATCGGACAACTATATCGTATAGCTCCCATAAGGCCGATCGGTCGAAAATATGCTCTAAACATGAATTTGTATGAAAATGTTCTGTGTTTGCCAAGCTATTTTATCCATCACCATTGTTAATAACATATTGAAACTGAGTAACGGGTATCCTAAAGAGGCGACTATAGCATTCTTTCTTGTTTTTTTTAAATTTCAATTCAAAATGTACATATAAAATTAAAATTTTTAAATTTCATTTGAAAATTTGAATTCAAATTGAATACAAATGCGCACTACTATGGAAGTACGGGGTCTTTTACAGTCGGCTCGATCCACTGTAGCCTTTCTTGCTTGTTGTTAGTAATTTGATCAGGATCTTTTTGTGTGACATTTTGGTTGCCTTTGAATGGGTTTTCTAATTTTCTTTTTTGTAACGGTCCCTTTCGATATCAAGTATCGACTTCGTATTCATGTCGGTCACTGTTTATTTTGTTAATTGTTTTTATACTCTCTGCAAGAGTATATTGGGTTTGTGCGAAAGTATGTAACAGGCAGAAGGAGGCGTGGCAGACCCCATAAAGTATATATATTCTTGATCAGCATCACAAGCCGAGTCGATATAGCCATGTCTGTCTGTCTGTCCGTATGAAGAAACAGATTTCAGAGATGGTAAGAGCTACAAGTTCGAGCTTGGTGTAAAACGATCACATATTTAGTCAGTCAATACAAGAATCTTTTTTTTTTCGATGCCACGCCCCATTCGCCCACAATAAGCAAAAAACTGGACACACCTCGGAAAAAATTTGTGTTTTCGGCAAATATGTCAATAACTATGGCACCTAGGATCACCAATTCTGGAAAAGGAGGTTCCTAGCGACGGCATAGTTGCATTGCCATTTAAAATTTTGGACTGCCACGCCCGCTTTTCTCACATTTGATAAAAAAAGTCTGGAACCTTCAATGCCGGGTTTGGCGAACTTGTTCGTATCGTACAGTATTGTAATTATATAATTCGTGTGGAGACTAACTATATTAAACTATACTGAAAGGCGCATTAAAATCGGACTATAAACAAGAAAACTAGAAGCGTTACAATATTGATAATTGAACGCAATATCAACCCATAGGTGCAAGCGAGATAGAAACACACAAGCCCATGCTAGAACGTTTTCGCTGCTTGTGTGTAGGCAGCGCTGCCCGCGGTCGCTGGCTGCGCCGAATACACACATACATATTTGCATCATAAACATATTGCCAAACGTATGTGTATTCGAATACAAGCAATCAGATGTGTGTTTGATTATGCTTAGATTGTTTTTGTTTCAACGTGTTTTAATGCAAGTAATTCACATTGTAATATCTCGATACCGATTTTAATAATTTAATCGGGACAAATGCAGAGAGTATTATACGTTCGGGCGCGCCCGACTGTACTTTTCTTTCTTGTTCGTTAATAGTTTTATGAAGTCGTTCAATGTCTGCTATACCTGTCTTAGATGTGTTTAATCGTATTTCTACTCCTTCACTGTCAAGCCATCTTTTGAGTGCTAAGCTGGTGAATTCGCCGTCTCGGTCTGCTTTTAATAGTATTGGCTTACCTAACTTATTAAATATGCGCATTAATGCGTTTTTGCATTCAATCCAATCTTTTGTGTTGATTTGTCGAGAGTAGCAAATTTTGAATAAATGAATGCGCCGTCTCGGTCTGCTTTTAATAGTATTGGCTTACCTAACTTATTAAATATGCGCATTAATGCGTTTTTGCATTCAATCCAATCTTTTGTGTTGGTTTGTCGAGAGTAGCAAATTTTGAATAAATATCAATACAACTTAGATAATGTTTTCCTTCTGAAGAATAAATGTCTATTACAAATTTATCGCGACAATGTTCTGGTTTAGGAGTAATTTTCATTGGCATGCAGGTATTTCTGTGTTAGGTGTTTGCTAAATTGCAGAAGTGACATTCGTTTATAATGTTTTGTGTAAACAACTTTTTGTTAGGGAAATAATAAGTTTCACCGAAAAGTTTATTTGTTTTCTGAATTCCTGGATGTTGAAGTATTTCATGGGATTTAAGAATAAGTTCTTTAAACTCGGCGTATGAATTTATATTAGACCCCGTACTCTAATAAAGAGTAGAGGGGTCTATTAGGTTTGTCGATATAGCAATGTCCGTCTGTCTGTCTGTCTGTCCGTCTGTCTGTCTGTCCGCTGTCCGGATGAACACCTAGATCTTTTGAGCTGCCACGCCCCCTTTTCTTCTAAGAGCTAAAAAACTTTTAAACTTCAATGCCGTTTTTAAGGCATTTATTAATATAGTACAGTGTTGTAATTGTTTGTTTACCATGTGGTACTATGTGTTTATCAGTGGAAATGGCGGTTACACGGATTTTGGACCAGTGGGAGGAGTTAAAGACGCATTTTGGAATTGCAGCTTTGCAGGGTAAGTGCCAAAAAGCTTAAATCCTGCATGAATTGTATATGGAAAAGAAAAACCACCTTAACTTGTTATTCATAAAACCAATTCTGCAAGATATGCAGAAGGTTAACAAATGTTTTCAAAGCAATTCAACCGATTCGACCAAACTGCTCAACGACCTAATACTTTCTGCTACTATACAAAAAATTTTAATTATTTCAGGTTGCCAGACAGTTTCAAAACACTGCAACAAATTGACTTATTTTCGGTTGATAATGTTTTGAAAGTAAATAAGAAACGCATCACTCAATCTCGAAATATTTTGACATTGCAAACAATTGTGATATAGAACGTCAGTATAATGACATTACCCTTTTACAATGGGAGCAAAGTAATGAGACGGTGAGATTTTGGGCTGATGTGCTCAAGTACCGAGATTCTGCTGGGAATCACCGGTTTCACGAACTGGCTTCGTTTGCTTTGCAAATGTTGTCCTTACCTTGGTCAAACGCCGAAGTAAAGCGAGTGTTCACCCAAGTTAATTTGGTGAAAACTAAAATTTGGAACCGAATGAACGTTGACAATTTGAATGCATTTTGAGTATAAGGTACATACAGAAAAATATTTTAAGTTTTAATTTTATCGTCAAATAAAAACATATTTTTTCAAATTGCAGGTCGTACCTATCGGAACAACAAATGTTGTTTTAACTATGAGGTTCCGCCCAACCTCTTAAACGCGAAAGAAAAGACGGAAAATTACCCAAATGAAGAAGACAATTCGTTTATATTAATTGAATTAACTGGGAGCAGCCAGCGATCCAAGCTAAGAAACAGTATTCGCGTGGCGATCACGTAACAGCGACTGAGTCAGCGTTATCAGCGGTCAGCGAGAAGCTTTGTTGCACAACGTCCGCTGGGTAATATGATACCTCACACGAGGCGGAAGCCAGCGCCGACTGCGGCAACTTCGCCGTCAAATTAAAGTTAGATGTTAAGTACTCAAACATTGTAATTTTAGTTTATAAATGAACACAGCCCTTAAATAAAAGTTCTTATATTCTCGATGAGTCCCGCGCATAAGGTATATATATTCTTGATCAGCATCAACAGCCGAGTTGATATAGCCATGTCCGTCTGTCTGTCGGCAGAATGAATTTCTAATTGTGTCCCATCTGTTGACCAAATTTCATCCAAATCGGACATAGAAAAAATTGGTTATTGAAACCAAATTAATGCAACATTCATGACTGCATGACTGATAACCGTTTTTCTTGTTTTTGTTTTAAAGTGTTCTAATACAAGAACTATTTATTTTTTAAACCTGGGCACCGATTAAAATAATTTAATCGGGAATAAAAAGCAGAAAGTATTAAAAGGCGGGCGTGCTTGAATGTATTTTTTTTTTCGTCTAAGGACGGACGTACTTATATTTATTTCAGATTGTTGGCATGCCCCTTACCGACCCCGCATTTATAATTAAAATTATAATAAAAATACTGTCGCTCCACAAAAAACTATGTTCAATAATTCTTTTTATGTACACGTGGTAGAAACTTTAACTTTAGGTAACTTTATGTTTACCTACATTATTGAACGATTTAATTAATAAGCGAAGTGTGGCCCAAGTTGTAGAGATGGCTGGAATTATTTTTCGTACTTGAATGTAAACCAAAGGTCTGCCGTTCGAATCTCGGCACAGACAGACATTTTGTTTATTTTTCTTATACAACAAATATTTTTAACATATAAATGAAGATAATCGGAAGATTCTTAAAAGTGGAGCTTGGTGCAACTGGTAGAGTTGCAGCACATTCTGAACCCTTCGTCTGAGGTCGACAATGTGAGAATCGTTAATTTAAAATTTTTTAATTTTAATTCAAAATGTAAATATAAATTTTAAAATTTTTTAAATTCCGTTCTATATTATATATTACATATAAATGCGCAGTACTGTGGGAGTACGGGGTCTTTTACACTCAGCTCGATCGGCTGTAGCCTTTCTTACTTGTTTCTATTAAAAATTTTATTGATTTTTTTTTTTTAAATATGAGGTAATACTAGTGTTATCGAATTGTTAGCCATCGTGATCGGGATAGGGAATGATTTAATGGTGTTAGTAGATTGGAAGTCGATTGGAATATGGGATACGATTACTATGATATTATCTTGGTAATTAATCCAAGAAGATGTCCTAAGTAGTAGAATGTTTCGGTTATTAACACTGTCAACTCTGGCATAGGTAAGAAATTTTTGATTGTAAAGTCCTAATCTTGACGATTTCATGCTCTTTTCAATGTCTTCCACGTATTCTATAAATTGTAATGATTGGTATGTAAATGTTTCTTGCAGAGCTCGTTTGTTTTAATGATCTTTAAACTTCAGCATTTCGCTATTTACTGTGTTTATTGTTTCATTTATGCCTTTAGTTTGAACAATGTTTAAAGATAAGTTTTTAATATATTTTTTGAATTCAACTTTATCATTATCAAGTGTGCCAAAAAGAAATTTGTGTAATGAGCCTACAATATTAAACAGTCCGCGATTATTACCATTCTCATTATAAAAGAATATACAATTTAGTTCTTGTTGTAATTTAGTAGATAAATAATTGACTTGTGATAAATTTTTAAAGTTAGGAAAAGTTCTACGAAAATATTCTTATTTTATTATTATTTCCGTTACGGTAATTCACAATGAATGATGTTCCAATCCATGTTGTATCTGTTGCAGAATCGAAGTATCGATAAGTGCAGTAAATTAATCGCACAGTGTTCTGCTCAGCTGAAAGTGGCTGTGTGCTGGAAAGTGTGTTTTATTTGCATTAAAACACGTTGAAACAAAAACAATCTAAGCATAATCAAACACACATCTGATTGTTTGTATTCGAATACACATACGTTTGGCAATATGTATATGATGCAAATATGTATGTATGTATGTGTGTATTCGGCGCAGCCAGCGACCGCGGGCAGCTCTGCCGACACACAGGCAGCGAAAACATTCGAACATGTGCTTGTGTGTTTCTATCTCGTTCTGGCAAATATAGTGATATTAAACAACCCAAACGGAACCTTTTTAAACTGGTATTGACCGATTTGTGTTACAAAAGATAAATACTTTCTGCTGTCTTCGGCTGTCTTCAAGTCAATCGTACTGAAAATTACGACATCTTGTAATCGATCAAGCTGGTCATCAATTAGTGGAAGAGGGAAATGATCTTTTACAATGACTTTATTGGTACGTCTAAAATCAATACATAAACATGGAGTGCCATCGCTTTTCTTCACTGGAACAACGGGAATAGTATACTCAGATTCTGACACCTCTATTATTCCGTTATTTAGCCACTCGTCGATCTGATCTTCTATGATGCGTGCCTCAGTTTGTGCACAACGTCGCGGCCTTGAATAAATTGGTGTTTCGTCCTTTGGTATAATTTTCATTTTAACATTCGTCGTCTTCTCAAGTTTATAAGCTGAAATTAACTCGCGCAATTGTCGTTGTGCCGTCTCGCTTACCGCCTCGTTTATATCGAGATCCGAATTATTTACCACGACGTTAATTTTCATTATAGGCGAATCTAGATATTCGCAACTCTCAGCGATGATTTACGGACTTTTTATGCCATTACGATTAAAAGACATTTCTGCGTGCAAATAAAGCTCTTCTTCCATAAACTTTACTTCAACTACGTAAAAACATAATGTATACTTTCCCTCGTCGATAATTATGTTGTGCTCTATCTGACCAATCGGTTTTACTCCGCCAGCATTTTTCTCGTCTCTAAAACCGATCAAACGCACTCTGCACGGTTTTATGGTTGGCATTGAATGTTTGTCATACAAGTCTTTCGAATAATATTAAATTTACTACCGGTGTCAAATAATGCCATGCACTTCGTATTGTTTAGGGACAGCTCTTTAGATGTTATTTCACAACTCTTTCACTTTTAAATATTGCACAGGTGCGTCGTCTTCAGCATTGCCTCTCGCAGGGATATCTCTCATGCTATAAAAATACTTAAGAGTGCTTTCCTTTGCTCGACGTTTTGTTTCACTGAGCATCGTGTGTATTTGTTTGCTATTGACTCTTGATTTAAACTCACTCAAAAGCGCACGTTTCAATGCACTCCAAGAGTTGACATAGTTCTCACTCAAAATGAACAATCTGGCAACTCCTTTCAGCGATTTTTTTGCAAAAATAAGTTTTTGTAATTCACTCCACCGTATTAATTGGGCCTGATCTTAAAAGCTCATTGCAAAGCGGGGTGCTTGTCGTATCTGTTTTCGATTCGTCTTGTTGTTGGGCCTTCGATTGTGTGTATACTATGTGCGTCATTGCGGTTGTTTGATACACTTGAGCGTCTCTCATCCTCATCTTCTTCGTCGGTGTCATCGTCTTTGTTGCTGTGCAACAGATTGCCCGCTACCAAGTTGCGAAAGATATGTAGCATCATATTTTTTGCAGCACTGTGACGATATATTTAATACAACGCTTATTAAAATCGCACATTGTTGTGTAACATAAACAAAAGCAAAATGTTAGCCAGCAGTTACGCTCAAGTTTCCGTTTCAGCGAAAGTTCAGTTCAGCGCCCTAGATGCGACAGTCAACCGACGGTAACCTGATATCTTGCACATGCTGCAAGATCAGCGTTATCACTTATGCCCAGTCGGCTTGCCGGCTGTAGTTTTGTAGCTTTAAGTTCATATAGTTTGTAGCTTTGTATTCTTTAGCAACTAAGTACTTTTGGTTTATATTACACACCAGCTTGCTGGTGGTTTCTAGCTTAGTTTTGTGCTTACAATGAAAGCGCAAAGCTCGTTTAATAAACTTTGCTCCGGCAACAAGCCGTAAACACTTTGAAATTATTATTTCTGCAATGCTGTCACACAAGTCCAGTGATATGAGAGACAAGTAATCTCTCCACCATAATCACCATAAAGAATGTAACCTTACGGAACCACATCAACAGCTGCAGCTCTGGAGATCATCTACAGCATAGTAGGACAACACAATTATTTAATTCGCTCACAACATTAAAGAATCCCACACCAAGGGTAGAAGTTAAAAAGTCTAGTTCATAAACTCAGAAAACATGTAAGTGGAATGTTTGATCAGCACAAATTAAAAACATAAAGTTCAATAAAATAAAACAAATTGCATAAGTAATCGTGAATTAAGCCAAATATAATCTTCGTTTTCTGTCATTCTTCTATCTGATAACGGCAAGAATATATTAAATTTCTGTTCAATTAATGCTCATTGGCGAATATTTATTTATTTATTAACGCATACTAAGATCAGTCGCGAGTATTAACCAAAAATAAGTTTATATGTATACTTAAAATTAATATTAATGATTATTACAAGGTGAAAATTAAAAAAAAACAAGAAAGAATGCTATAGTCGCCTCGCGACTTTAGGATACCCGTTACTCAGTTTCAATATGTTATTAACAATGGTGATGGATAAAATAGCTTGGCAAACACAGAACATTTTCATACAAATTCATGTTTAGAGCATATTTTCGACCGATCGGCCTTATGGGAGCTATACGATATAGTTGTCCGATTTGGATCAAACTTGGTCAGTATATATATATATTATTGGCAGATGTATTCTGTGTGAGTTTGGTTAATCTAGCTTAGTTAACGCAAAAGTTTTTCATACTTATTCATATTTGGAGCGTATTTTTGACCGATCGGCCCTATGGGAGCTATACGATATAGTTGTCCGATTTGGATAAAACTTGGTCCGTACATGTACTTCCTAGATATGTACTTTCCGTGTAAATTTGTAAATTTCAGATAGCATAGCTAACAAAAAAGTTTTCTATACTAAAACATTCTACGTTTACCTGTGCATTTACCTATATATGCAAATAAAACGCCCTAAAATGGGCGTGTCAAAAAACAAAAACAAACTTGTACTGCTTGGGTATTGTACCTTTCATTTGCGACCACTATCATTTTTCTAGCTCTCATAGTCTCTGAGATCCTTTTGTTCATACAGACGGACGGACGGACGGACGGACAGACGGACATGGCTATATCGACTCGGCTATTGATGCTGATCAAGAATATATATACTTTATGGGGTCTGCCACGCCTCCTTCTGCCTGTTACATACATTCCAACGATTACAATATACCCTTTTACTCTACGAGTAACGGGTATAACAAGTACAACAAGTACAAGTACAAGCACTACTTGTAGTGCGCATACAAAAATACTTACAAACTTAAAAGAAGAAGCAGTAGACTTATTCATATTTTAAAATACAAATTTAAAAAAAGATAATAGTTTAAATTAAAATTTAAAAAAGTAAAAAAAAGTTACTCGCTAGCTTCAATCGAACCCGCGGTATCAGACACAGGATTCTCACATGTCACCACTCTACCACATGCACCACACCTCAATTTGCAAGTACTGCTGATTATCTGCATTTACATATAATAATGATTTGTTATAGAAAAAAAAAAGAAAACAAATGTCTGTCTGCGTTAGGGTTCAAACCGCAGACTTCATGTTTCTCTAATGCATGTCACATCACTTGGACCACAGCACTGTTGACAACCAGGACGGCTAAAGTAGATAAAAAATGATTTACCACTTTTCTTCAAACACGTACATAAATTACAATTTTTAACATTTTTGACCAATTTGTTTCACATGTTGTAGTTGTCTGATTTGGACCAAATTTGGTGAAGTTACTTTTAATAATTATGTACACATTCTGTGTGACTTTGGCGATTACTTAGCAAATATTACATGTCTTCATACAAATTTTTTGTTTTTGACCGATTTGTCCTATGGGAGCTATAAGCTATAGTTGTCCTATCTTGATGAAACTTGGTGAGGATAGTTATAGTTGTACCATACACCTACTGTGTAAATTTGGTTACGATAGCTTTCATAGTTTCAAAGTTGTAGTGCAATGAAAACTGTTTTTTACAATTTGCGGGGGCGGTAGGCGACGTGGCAAAAATTTGAAATAAACTTAACCTGCCTGCAATATAGACGGACTTTCATTCCAAATCTGGTGGCTCTAGCTCTTGTAGTTTAAAAGATCTAGGTGTTCATACGGACGGACGGACGGACAGACAGACGGACAGACACACAGACGGACATTGCTATATCGACTCGGCTGTTCATGCTGATCTAGAATATATATACTTTATGGGGTCGGCCACGCCTCCTTCTGCCTGTTACGCACATTTCGCTTCTGACAAACCTAATAGACCCCTATACTCTTTTTTAAGAGTACGGGGTCTAAAAATAGTTTTATTGAAAAGGCTTAAAAAATTTTGGTTAATTATTAGACTGACAAATTAATTAATAGTTAATCTAGGGATAAAAAGTAATGAAATTGATCCAAAGTTTGTTGCGAGGATTGGGAAAACCCAGAAAAATACAACCAGATCAATAAAAATGTGTGCCAAAGCTACCACGAAAGATCTCTGATTTAAAGGGACGCATGAATGGCAGAGATTCCAAACATACTGCCCATGGAAATCAGAGATTTAACGGAGTTGGCTGAAAAGTGAAGCTTTAAGATGAAAAGGAGAGAGAGATGTATCAATTATTCTATAGTATTGATTATAATTAGCGTATAGTACCCGAAAACGATTGTGCAAAGCGTAGTCAGTAGTGCATGTAGGAAGAAATAATGGGATGTAGTACCTGGTTGCCCTGGTTGGAATGTTAAAATTAAGGCGTTCTAAGAAGGATGGGGAGCAGATATCGCCAATTATAAGTTTATGAAGAAAAATAACTCCAAGAACTCTCCTGCGATTAATAAGGGACGGAAGATCGAGGTGTAAGAGCCTGTTGGTGTAGGATGGAAGACGAAGGTTAGGGTGCCAATTAAGTCAGCGAAGTGCAAAGAGTAAAAACTGCTTCTGCACCGACACAATTAAATCTTGAGTATGAGCATTTTGAGGAGACCAGACAAATGAACAATATTCAAGAATGGGCCGGACAAGGGATGTATGAAGATGTTAAGTGACGAAGAGATCATTGAATTCCTTAGACCAGCGTTTAATAAATCCAAGCTTGCCCTTGGCTTTATTAACAATTGTGGAGATATGATGTGTGAAACTTAATTTATTATCAAAGAGAACACCAAGATCTTCAACTAACAGTATGCGTTTTAGGGGAACATTGTCAACATAATAATTGGCTTTGTAAGGAGTAACCCTGTTAAAAGTCATAAACGGGCATTTAGAGAAATTGAGGTGCAAGTGATTAGTTAAGCACCAGTTGTGCATTGTGTTTAAATCATCTTGTAATAACGCATGATCCAAAGGGTTCTTATAATATAATAATAATTTCACATCATCTGCATACATAAGTATGCGACAATGGGATAGCGAACAGGGAAGGTCGTTTATAAAAAAAAATACTTACTCGGCCGTGATTTAATGTGAAGTGTCCCTAAAGAGATCGACTACGCAAAAGCTAATGACTAGTTTTGGCCCGTATAGGGAAGTAAAGAAAAAAATAATAAGTGATAGTGAAGGTGAAAGCGAGTGGGAATGCGATCAGGTAGGCTTTCAACCGGCAGTTAACATGGACATGAACCAAGTGCAAGCGTTAGTAGCGAATGCTGTCAGTCAGGCATTAGCGGCGCAAGAATTCAGATTTAATGCCCAGTTGAATTTACTAAAATAAGATATTCAAAATTAAACATAGAAGCACCTCAGGTCGAAGCATATCCGAGGATTAGCGTAAATCCAGACATCCAGTGCGATATAAAATTAGACATTATAAAATCAATGCCCGAGTTCAATGGAACTCAGGATGATTATGTGGCATGGAGACAATCCGCCACAGATGCCTATGAACTTTTCCAACCATTCGTGAGTAGCAGGCGCATTACCAAGCGTTAACTATTATTCGGAACAAAATCAGAGGTACAGCAAGAGCGCTATTAGTGTCGCATAACACTGTATTAATCGGTTGCAAATAAGATCGTGATGCCACATCAAGCAGATACAGCAAAATTGCTCAACGAAGAAGTCACAGCTGATCCTTTGCATGCCTTTGTGTCAGGCCTTAAGAAATCACTGAAAGCAGTGGTATTCCCGGCCCAGCCCAGAGATTTGCCACCGGCATTAGCTTTCGCCAGAGAGACAAAAGATAGTAAGACCGTAGCATTTTTTTCAGCCACGTATGCAAAAAGCTACGGAGGACAGAGCTCAGGCAGGTGAAAATAACAAACTCCAAGCATGCTCACACGATAAACAGGGGAAAATCAATGAAGCCGAATAGGGCCAAGATAGAATCCCACATTTTTTTTTTCAAAAAACAATATAAGCAGCAGCAAATAAACAGTAGTCAGAGTCCTAAAGAGAACAAAAGGTCAGCACCAGACCCAATGGATACGGAATCCGGCATGACTAAGCTTAGACAGCCTACATAATTTGGACAGAATCAAGGGTGTAACACCCAGATTGAAAACTCGCAGGCTCAAAAGAGGCAGGGTTCTGAACGGATGACGGGCCAGAGACGTCAGCGTGTGCAGAACACCATTCAGCAAGCGAACAATGACCAAGACCAGGATTATTATAGGACGGCCGAAGCCGCGGTCGCAGAAGCCCATGATGAGGCTGAAGCAGCAAGTGACAATGACTTAGTGAATTTTTTAGTGAGCGCTCCCGGTTGCCGTTCGTCGAACGACAGCTGGCTGGGAGAAAACTAAAAATATTGATTGACACAGGAGCGGCCAAAAACTACATCAAGCCCGTAAATGAGCTAAAAAATGTAGTCCCGGTCAGCTCCCCTTTCACGGTTAGTTCCATCCACGGTTCTAACAAAGTAACCCATAAGTTTTCAATGCTTCCTTATTCTTATTAGACTCCTTTACACCATTTGATGGTATTATAGGAGCAACCCTAGATTCCGAAAATGGTACAATCAATCATGGATCTGTATCACTGATATTGTCGTACCGGAAGTCGAAAAAGCTAAATTTAGGGGCATAATTTTGAACAGAGCTGTTGCATTCACGACATCTAACGAGGCGTTGCCGTTCAATACGTATGTTGTGGCTACGATCCGTACAGAGGACGATAAGCCAGTATATTCAAAACTTTATCCGCATCCCATGGGGCTCAATGACTTTGTTAAAAAAGAAATTAAAGATTTGCTGCAAAATGGCATCACTAGGCCTTCAAAGTCACCCTACAATAACCCAACATGGGTCGTTGACAAAAAGGGTATAGACGAAAGTGGTAGCAGGAATAAGCGACTGGTAATTGACTTTAGGAAACTAAAAGAAAAGACCATCGCAGTTAAGTATCAAATGCTCAACATATCCATAATATTGTCGAACTTGGGTAAAGCCAAATACTTTACGACATTATATCTAAAGTCCGGCTTTCACCAAATTTGCTTGGCAGAGCAAGATCGCGAGAAAAAAGCTTTCTCCGTAAACGGCGGAAAGTATGAATTCTGCAGACTACCGTTCTGATTGAAGAATGCCGGAAGCCTCTTCCAAAGAGCGATAGACGACGTGTTGCGTGAACAAATTGGAAAATCTTGTTATGTTTACGTAGACGACGTGATAATATTTTCTGAAAATGAAAAGGATTATATCAAGCACATAGATTGGGTTCAAAAGAGCCTATGCGATGCCAACATGAAAGTTTCAAAAGAAAAAACCCATTTTTTCAAAACGAGCGTAGAATACTTAGGGTTCATCGTGACTCTGGGTGGCGCTAAACAGACCCGGAAAAGGTAAGGGCTATGCAAGAATATCCGGAACCGAAATCCCTGTATGAGCTTAGATCATTTCTAGGATTGGCCAGCTAATACAGATATTTTGTTAAAGACTTTGCAGCAATTGCAAGGCCATTGAAAAATTTGTTAAAAGGAGGGAATGGGTCCGTCAGTAAACACATGTCAAAGAAAACAACCATAGATTTTGGCACTCCAGAGCGAGATGTCTTCGAAAAATTAAGGAATGTTCTAGCCTCAGAGGACGTTACTCTCAGATACCCAGATTTCAAGAAACCATTCGATTTGACGACGGATGCCTCTGCCCATGGTATTGCCGCAGTACTGTCTCAGGACAACAGACCCATAACAAGGATTTCGAGATCATTAAAAGACAGTGAGTCACATTATGCCACCAACGAGAGGGAACTATTACAAGGGACATCAACATATACACAGACCACCCGCCATTAAGGTTTGCGGTGTCTGATAGAAACCCCAATGCAAAGATAAAAAGATGGAAAGCGTATATCGACGAGCATAACGTAAAGATCCATTACAAACCGGGTAAAGAAAACCACGTAGCAGACGCACTCTCGCGACAGAACGTGAATGCTCTGCAAAGTGAAGTAATATTCGACGCAGCAACAATTCATAGTGAACTATCTGTAACTTATACAATAGAAGCTACTGAGAAACCTTTGAATTGTTTCAGAAACCAGATAGTTTTAGAGGAATCAAGGTTTTCTCTAAAACGAGACTTCATATTCTTTGGCGAAAAAACACGCCACAAAATTCACTTTACCGATAGAAAAAGAAATCCTAAAGGAAGTTAACGCGGTAGTTAATCCTAGTGTGGTCAATGCTATACACTGTGATCTGCCGACGCTGGCATTCATCCAGCATGAATTAGTGAGAACATTCCCGTCAACAAATTTTTGGTACTGTTAAAAGATGGTAACCAACATAGTTGGCAAAACCGAACAATGGGAAATTGTTATAGCAGAGCACAGTAAACAAATTTTAGGCTGGCAAAGGAAGTTGTGGCCAACTGCAGAACGTGCACTAAGGGTATTTCACCCGAAAAAACAGATTCTCGGAGAAACACCAACGCCATCATTTCCCGGCGAGCGGTTGCACATTGACATTTTCTCGACCGGTAAGAAAAAATTTCTGACGTGTCGATAAATTTTATAAATTCGAAATAGTGCAACCAATAATATCACATCCCAAACCAGACGTGAAACCAAACCAAATTATAAACCTTTTCCCAAAACAAAGGTTGTGTATTGCGATAATTTAATTCAGAAACCATTACGTCACTGTTAAAGAACAACTTTGGAATTAATGTGGTAAATGCTGGAAGCTGGAAAGAAAGATCGACGATACGATCGAAGTTATCCTTCTTGCAACTCTAGAGTACAACCGTTCACTGCATTCAGTGACAGGTGTTATATCATAGCATAAGTTAGTTTTAAGAGAACATTGGATTATTAGTTAAGAGAAAACACTTGGAATTTGTAGCATTAGATCAGTTGAAGTACAGCTCTTATATTTAAGCTAGCATGTAAGTTGAATCGCTCTCGGCAGCGCAGCTGTCGCGAGCGACGAGTCAGTCGTAACCACCCGCGCACAGCCAGCCTCTACGCCGTTGCTAAGTCCAAAATAAATTGTAACGTGAAAGAACTTACAATTTGTTTCAATAAAATTAGTTTTTCTTTCTTTTGAATTTTTCATTGGCGCCCGAGCAGGGACTTTTCAATCGCGTTCGTCAGTCTTCTCGTTAGACATTTCGAGGCTTCTTGTGTTTGGGTGCTGGTTCTCGGTTTGTTGCGGTGTTTTTTGTTGGTTAATTATGCTCAGAATTGAGCCAATGAGCGACTCTACTGACGACCAGGTAACAGTGCTCAAACGAGTCAGTGCATAGCTGAAAGTGCAAGTTTCAAGTGTGACATATTACATGTACATAATCTTGCTGCACATAATTGACATTGCGTTTCGGCACTGATTAATATGAATTTGTAATCAATCGAAGCAAAAGTTAAACGAATAAATAAAAATAAAACAATAAAAGAACAAGGCATTAAATCAAATTTTAGGGTTCTGCATGCACATACATATACATATATACATATTCGCCGTCCTCTTAGTTCCGCTATTCGCTTTGATCTACGGTTGTTCGGTGGTGGTTTTTTACCTTTGCTTTGCCGCCTTTTACTAAGTTTGCACATAAGTAAAGCGCGGTTCGCTTTATATACATACAGTTGCGAAATATAACCAAATGCACATACTGTAAGTGCTAGCACATACATACGAGCGCATGAACTCAGCGGTTTTAGTTGTTGTTGTTAGATCGCATCGTTTTTGTTTGGTTATATCTGCACAAGCAATAGCAACATACCTATATACGTATGCAGATAAATTGCAAGTTTGTTGGTCTATCGTTTCGTTACCTACATACGTGTGTGTTGTTGTTGTCGCATGCATATATCAATAATCACGTGATAACTAGTTGACGATCACTTGCGCGTCTGAGGGTACATTTTGTTGTTGCAGTTATCAGCTGTTATTATTGTGCGTGCGCTTGCGTTTTGTGGAGCTGTTTTGTTTGCTTATATCTCTATAAGCACTAGCAACATACCTACATATGTACATATGTATGCTGATTAATTGCAAGCCTTTTAAGTTTGTTGGTCTCTCGCTTAGTTACCTGCATACGTATGTGCTGTTGTTGTTGCATGCGCATCAATAATCAATAGCTTGGTGATAACTAGTGGACGGTCGCTTGCGCGTCTGAGGGTACATTTTGTTGTTTCTGTTATCAGCTGTTAGTTATTGTGCGTGCGCTTGCGTTTGGTGGAGTTGTTCTTATCTCGAATTCGTTCGGGGGTTTGCGTAGTCAGCTGAGTATTACAGCTGAGTCTATTGGAAATTATCCAATTATCAAGCAGCTGACTATCGTGACAGTACACAAAAAAAAAAAATTAATATGGCACACAAATCGGTTTTGCATGAAACCGGTTTGGTTGATGGAACGTGTCCTACTACTCGCTTAAGTCAATTATTTGTGAAATTAGAAAAAGTAGAGAGTGACATTGAACGTCAAAGGAGTTTACTCATTAACAAAATGGTGACTCCCAGTAAATTCGAAATTCAATGCCAGCTAGATATCCTCAATTCATACATTTCAAAGGTTATGGATTTGCAATCGGAGATCGATTCAATAGATCCGGACAACGATAGCCGTGCAATGCTTGAGGAGACTTGTATTTTGGCTCGATCGTCATACATGTCTGCCCTAAGTGCGTACCACGCCTCTGAAACAGTACCTCCAGTTTCTCACCACTCTCACCTGCCCAAGCTAAAGCTGCCCAAATTCAGTGGCAAGCATTCCGAATACAGACTATTTATCGGTCTGTTTAGCAGTTTAGTTGATTCAGATCGCTCGCTGTCAAATATTGAAAAATTCAACCATTTGATATCGTGCTTGTCAGATGAGGCGTTAGGCACCATTAGAGCATTCAAGGTACCTGACGCAAATTACCCAAAGGCATTGGAGATTTTAAGTCCGGTATACGACAACAAGTGCCTGATCTTTTTTGATACTCTCGCCCAATTGTTCGACATTGAGCCGATGTCTAAGTTAAGCAGTGTTCGGCTTTTTTTGACTCGCTAGTGTCGGTTAGGAATGAGGAAGATTTTGCTAACTTTGCAAAGGTATGTCAAAGGTGGATCCTTATACGAAATCGAAGTATGAGGAGCAACTGGACTATAACAAATTGCCGAAAAGGGCTGATTGCGTTGTGGCTTTGAACAGGTGATATCAGCACCTATCCGCTGAAGAAAGTTCGAAGTCTAGCATGAAGCAGAAGTCCGACATCAAACATGCAAAGAAATTGTCATTTGCATGCACGAGTGTCGAGAAAGATTTGGAACCCAAATGCAATTTTTGCAGTGCCAACCATATTATTGGAATCTGTCAGGCGTTCGCAGCATTGTCAATTGACGAAAGATTCAATTTCATGAAGTAAAGTCAACTGTGCATAAATTGTTTACATTCAAGACACAGAGTGTCCAGTTGCACTGCGTCAAAATGTAGAGTGTGCGCTCGCCCACACAATACTCTCCTGCATAAGTATGCAGCCGCAGAACAACAAGCATCCGCGCATCCTGCCCAAGTGAATCACGTAGCTAGCGAGGTCGATCAGGCGCTCCTGGCTACGGCACTTGTGACCGTGAAGGACAGATTCGGTCAGACTCGGAACGTCTGGGCGTTGTTAGATTCTGGTTCTCAAGTGAACTTTATGACTGGAAGCCTGGTCCAAGCGTTGCGGCTTCAACAAAAGGTCAAATCGCTAACTGTAACATCGGTTGGACAATCTAGTCTGGTAGCGAAAAGCGAAGTGTCGACAGTAGTGTCTTCTCGTGTATCTACACACAACTTTAGTGCCGAATTCTGGGTGCTCAAGTCGATTTCGAGCAGGCAGCCTGACTATGATCTTCCCATTAGTCGGTGGAAGATTCCGTCAAACATCGAATTGGCTGACCCTGAATTTCATAAGCCCCAGCGAATGAATTGCTGGGAGAAGAGTCCTTTTTCGACTTGTTATGCACTGGACAGATTAGATTAGCAGATAACGGTCCAGTGCTACAAAAGCCCTATTTGTTGCGCGGTGATGCAGCCAATAGAAGATGATAGACTGGAAGCGTTGGTAAATAGACTCTGGGAACTGGAAGCCATCCCAGAGACGAATAAGTTGACCAAATATTCTGCAGAACACCTTGCATGTGGGCGAAGTTTTAAGGACAGTGTACATCAACTCTCGACAGAACACTTTGAGGTCAGCTTGCCTTTTAAGACTGATCCGCAAGTTTTGGGCTCCTCCTTCGAAACTGCAAAGAATCCACACCAGTGCGTCCTGAGACCTGAAAGTAGTTCAACCAAACTTCGAGTAGTGTTTGATGCGTCGTGTAAGACGACATCGTCGCACTCTCTGAATGAGCTGCTCATGGTGGGTCCTACTATTCAGAGGGATCTAACTTTGTCTCTTCTAAGGTTCCATTTGAGCCGATATGCCCTCACGGCAGACATTAAAGATGTATCGTCAAGTGAGCATATCCCATGACGATCGACGATTTCAGCTAATTGTTTGGCGTGAATATCCATCAGATGAGCTCCAAATTTATTAATTGAACACGGTAACTTATGGAACTGCGTCCGCACCGTTTTTGGCCATCAGATGTTTGCAAGAGTTGGGTTTGAGTCATAAGGACACCCACGCTCTTGGCTCAGAGATCATATGTAATGATTTCTACTTCGATGATATGCTCACCCGAGCTGACGATCTTGAAACACTAAAAAATATATGTAAACAAGTGCCCAAAATCTTCAAATCGGGTGGTTTTCAATTGGCTAAATGTTTTTGAACCATCCAAATTTTGTAAAAGAGGGCGGAAATGAGAAACTTCTAAGTTTCAATGATGCCGATTCGACTAAAACGCTTGGCATGCGGTGGACACCAAGATTGCATACTTTCCAGTATCACTTGGATGACAGTTTTACAAAACTAAGTCCTACCAAGCGCAATATTCTGTCAGTTGCTGCACGCATGTTTGACCCACTTGGCTTGTTGTGCCCAATTAGCATAAGGGCAAGAGTTCTGCTTTAAGAGCTGTGGCGCATACTGTTTCCGTGGGGTGATACAATGATAATGGCACTGCATAGCAGATGGGACAAGTTCAAGGAGAATCTCCTGGAACTAGATCACGTTCAAATCCCAAGATACGCTCATGCCAGCTCCGATACAAGCATACAAGTGCACGGATTTGCGGACGCATCCAGTCAAGCGTACGGGTGCTGCATTTACGTTCGGGCTAACGACGGTGTCAAAACCGTCTGCAGGCTGCTAACGGCAAAGACAAAAGTCGCTCCACTCAAGACCAAGTCCATTCCCAGACTTGAACTGTGTGCAGCTTATATGTTAGCTCAACTGTGGTCCTCCATAAAGCATATGTTGGACCGATGTCGAATCGAGAGTGTAAATTTCTGGACTGATTCAGAAATCACACTACATTGGATAAATACTTTCCCTTCGTTATTAGCAACATTCGTCGCCAATCGAGTTGCAGGCATCCATGAGGTGATACGTCAAGTATCTTGGAGACATGTACCAACTTCAAGCAATCCAGCTGATTTGGCGTCGAGAGGGTGTGACGTTCAGGAACTCTTACAATCCATTTGTTTGGAAGGCCCACCATTTCATTGCGACGATGAAAGACAATGGCCTCATAATGAGCATTTTGAAATACCGAGGAAGTTAAAAGAGAGCGAGTTCTAAAGGTCAGCACTCGTATGCTTGGCTGACGGCTCGAGTTGGACAACTGAATTTATGTCCCGGGTTTCGTCATGTCGCAAATTGGTACGAATAGTGGCGTACATGTACAGGTTCCTGTCAAGGTCAAAACGAGAGTCACATACTGTCGATCTAGGACCAAAAGAAATACACTTTGCTTTTCTGAAACTCCTGGAACTAGTTCAGCGAGCAGAGTTCAAGGAGGAATTCGACAGGCTAAGAAGAGGGAACAGTATGCAACCAAGCTTGCAGGCCCTAATTCCTTTTATCCACAAGTCAGAAGAATGTGGAAGGAAACATTCTTTAATATGGGTAGGAGGTAGACTGGTGAACGCACCGTTGGATTACGCTGCAAAGTTCCCAGTCTTGATGCCAAAAAATTGTTTGCTGGTTCAACTGTATTTGAGAGAGTTGCACATTGGCAACTGTCATGCAGGAGCAAAGGCAATGATCGCATTACTCAGGCAGAGGATGTGGCTCGTCAACGCTCGACACGAATGCACCCAGATAGTGCGAAAATGTGTCCATTGCTTCAGGTATAAGCCAAAGTTAATGGAGCAAATCATGGGGAATTTGCCTGCCGACCGATTCTCTCCGTTTCGGCCATTTAAGGTTTGTGGGGTAGATTTCTGTGGTCCAGTCACGTTTCGCTGCGGATTAGAGGACGATCTCCTATAAAAATGTGTATTGCTGTGTTCGTTTGCTTTGCTTCGAAGGCTCTTCACTTGGAACTTGTTGCAGACTTGTCCACTAATGCTTTTCTGTGCACTTTGAACAGCTTCATCGCGCGGCGTGGCATCCCCGTCCGGCTATACTCGGACAATGCGACGAACTTCGTGGGGACGAGCAACCAGTTGATGGAGTTTCAGGACGCCTTCAGCCGCCAGCAAGGCAGGTTGCAGAGGTACGCAGCGGAATGAGGGATGGAGTGGAGGTTCATCCCTCCAAGAGCGCCGCACTTCGGAGGACTGTGGGAGGCAGCGGTCAAGTCAGCCAAGCACCTCCTAGTGCGGCAGATCAGCAGCGAGTCGCTCACCGAAAGCGAGGTCCGAGGGCACCTGGCCGACGTAGAGGCCATACAGGCCACTGACACCGCTGAGTAGCGATCCCAGCGATGGAGAGGCGCTAACCCCAGGCCATTTCCTAATAGGGCAGCCGCTTCGTTCGCTGCCGCAAGAATTCGAGCAGGACACGTCAAGCAGAGAAACTTCATTTTCTCACAGGTGGCAGCTGCTGTGCAGTCTCAAACAGTGCTTTTAACAAGCATGGTCGAGGGACTATGTCCACAGGTGCACGACGACGTTCGGATTGGGGACCTCGTCGTGGTTCAAGAGGACAACACGCCTCCACAACGGTGGGCAACTGGCAGGGTTGTTGAGGTAACCCCAGAAGGCGATGGACGCGTCAGGGTCGCCGACGTTAAACAAACGGCCTTCTCAGGCGTCCACTAGCAAAGCTGGCAAGGCTGCCCATAGATAAAAGGCGATCCCTTCAAGGTGGCCGGTGTTGGATCATAGCATAAGTTAGTTTTAAGAGAACATTGGAGTATTAGTTAAGAGAAAAAACATGGAATTTGTAGCATTAGATCACTTGAAGTATAGCTCTTATATTTAAGCTAGCATGTAAGTTGAATCGCTCTCGGCAGCGCAGCTGTCCCGAGCGATGAGTCAGTCGTAATTTTTGTCTCGCACAAACCACCCGCGCACAGGCAGCCTCTACGCCGTTGCTAAGTCCAAAATAAATTGTATCGTGAACGAACTTACAATTTGTTTCAATAAAATTAGTTTTTCTTTCGAAGAAACAAGAAACCGGTAGAAGTGATACATTCATCGACTGATGAATTTATTGAAGCCATTAGAGTAAAAATCGAGAAAACCCAACAGGTACAACTGGACAGAAACAATCCACACAGGCAAAACAGAATATTTGAGAAAGGAGAAAAAGTCTTCATCAAATCTAACAAGAGACTTGGAAACAAGCTTACCCCCTTGTGCTTAGAAGAGGTAATACAAGCAGACCTAGGAACGTCTGTACTCATTAAGGGGAGGGTGTTCCACAAGAACAACATAAAATAGGAGTTAGATTAACGACTTTAAGTTAGCATTAGAATTAAGAAACACAGTAGGGTTAATCCAATTTTATTTTTTCTTGAAGGCTTATTTGGTCGATTTTATCGCTAATAAGTATAATAAATGCTCGGATCACCGACTATTCTCATTCAAATTACATACCCATAGTAGATGGAAATGTAATGATTTGGGAACAACATGACTATGCACGACACTCAAGTAATTTGACCGAATTTGTAAGTATTATAGAAGAATCAAAAAAATTATCCGAGTACTTTCCCCAGTCTCATATGAGAAAACTATTGGAAGGCTTAGATGTTAACCATACTAGAAGTCTTTTGTCCGTTTTAGAGGTGCACCACCGAAATGGCAAATGAAGCTTGGATTTATACCTTGGGACAGCACAATCACTCTTGCAAAGGTTAAGGTAGTGGCCGGCACACTGGACGCTAAAGATTTTCCAGTCCGAAAAGATCAATATCCCAGAATGACCGTAACAAGATTAATAGAATCGAAGAACAGACAGGTAGTAATAAACACGGAAACCCAGAAGCAGATAAATCAATTAATCAATACAGTGAATAAGATAATTAAAGCAAAGAAAAATGATCTAATAGACACACCACATTTATACGAGGCATTAAAACTTGGCTTTTTTTTATCAAAAGTATAATGTTAATAAATTAAATCCATAATTCGTTTTCTTTAATTTACTTAATTTTGTTAATAACATTTTTGGTTGAATTATTTTGAGGTTATATTTCTAATTTTTAGTGGCCAATTTTCATTAAAATGAGTTCAAACATTTGTTGTAATATAAAATAAACTTAGTATTTTGGAACTGTAACTATTATCATTAAAATTATTCGGAAATACGTGCATCTGAAAATGCTGCTTAAATGCTTACGAAGTATACATTCTTTCTAAAACTAATCCCATTAAATTAACTAAAAATTAATCGAATAAGCTCGCTTCAACAAAAGAAATCGTGTACTTATATTTACAACGCCGTTAAGAAATCTCATTGAAGTGTTTCTCCCTCATGGAATCATGTACCTTAAAAGAACAATTTATTTAGTTACCTCTACCCAAAATGTCTCAAGACTGTTAAAACACATAAAAAATAATTTTTGTTAAATTTAACTAACTCAGGTATTATTTACAAAATCATTTTATACAATTTTTTTTTATTAAATTCCCACTCAGGAAATATCCATATTTGCATGGGCTCTTCTTCTTTCATACATAAAACGCGCATTTTTAGCACGAGGTTGCGCTCGTTTTATGACTTTTAATTCTAAACGGGCAAACTAGGGCAAAGGAAATTACATAAGCATATTAGAAGAATGTTCATATTATCATATGTATATAGTTTCCTCGTGAACATCGGTGAACATTAGAAGTTATGTCCATGTTAAATTAAAAAAACTGCCCTAAAATAGTATATTTTTTAAACGTTTTTGGAATATTCAGTTATAAAACGAAAATTAAAATTTTTACTGAATTTTATAAAGAATTAATTATATTTGAATAAAAAATTAACAACTTTAAGATTGATCGATTGTTTCGCCCAAAAATTCAATTTCAAAGTTGATACTTTGCGCCGAAAATTTATGCATTTTGGCACATTTCAGGAAATAGGTCAACTTTGAGGGGCTCTACCACCCACAATTTTCAACCGATTTCAAAAAATTTCGGATTTATCACCCATGATCATTTTTTAACCAAATGCGATTTTTATTTTTGTCGTACGCTACCATCACAAAAATGATTTTTGCCACGTTTTTTCGGCCGGCTGCCCCATTGTGCGGTCGTTGACTTTAAGGAACCGTTGCATGGAATAGGGATAGGAGAATTCGAATTATGTATAGCAACAGGTGGCCTTAGAGTCAAAGCGAGGGAGTTGGTTTTTGGAGATCGGCACGAGCAGTTGCGTGGACGGATCGTTTTCGTGTTTCTTTTTTTTTGTATCGTCAGAGTCTTGTGGTGATGATTTTTGATTTTTGTCGTAAAATCGTGAACGTTTCAAAAAAAATATACACATACATATACAATATACCTATGTTGACACACAAGGAATTTACTGTGCGCAAACCCACATAAACAATAACCCCGCCGTAAATAAATAGAGGCGAAAGCATCAAACAAAAAAAAAAACTCCATGAAATAGGCAAAAAAATTAAATATTCGAAGTAATATTAAAAGTTAAATAAAAATGAAATTTGATAGCATATGAAATGTATATATAAATAAGAACCAAATAATGTATAGTAATACCCAAGAATATATGTATGAAGTTGTGTCGAAATGAATATGAGTGAGTGATTTGTTAATGGGAGGGGGGATGACAAGCCTGGAGTGAGCGAACTGGCGTAAACATTAGGTTATGGGTGGCGAAGCAAAACAATTTGAATGCTGACGCTACAGGTAGGGTGGGTACGTTGCGGCAAAACATCGATGCCGCCGATAGAGATGGCCGATAGTTGTTTAGTGTTGGTAGTGTTTGTGTAGAGGTTCCCCAATCGATGATTGTGGATTGTACGCTCGCTGGGCTTTGGTTAACAACCCCGCCCTGAGGCGAATGAGCTAGCCGTGGTAACCCCAGGGAAGACAAGCCGAGTCGTAACAAGAATTATGTTTATATGTAGAAAGATCAAAATTCTCCCTGTGTCCCAAGAGCACACTGTACTTTTACTTCAAGATGACACCATAGCCAAATGCGATAACGGCGTTTTAGCAGTAACAAGCTGCACCACAACAACATACGCCTCGACCAGCAAATTGGCAGCGCATGACACCTGCGTACGCGAGTTGCATACCGGAAGTACAGCACATTGTAGCACGCAGCCTAGTCACCTGGAGCCTATCACAATGGTAGATGACGGAATAACGGTCCTAAACGAGAGTCCTGCTTGTATCAGCACCGATGACGACTCAACAATATCATGTCCTGATATAATATCTGATACAAATCGGACAACTATATCGTATAGCTTCCATAGGAACGATCGGTCGAAAATATGCTCTAAACATGAATTTCTATGAAAATGTTCTGTGTTTGCCAAGCTATTATATCCATCACCATTGTTAATAACAAATTGAAACTGAGTAACGGGTATCCTAAAGTCGCGGGCCGACTATAGCATTCTTTCTTGTTTTTACTTGAAGCGAAATTACTCGAGTATATTTTTTACTCGTACCCGAAATTACGAGTATCGTCAATATTTTTTTTGGAAATTAGTATCGCTTGTGCGCTTCATTTTTTGAAGCATATGTGTATACTTGAGCGACGGTTTTCCTTCGGGAAATTGAACAGGGTGTTTTTTTTCGAGTAAAAATGTGATGCGGTGTTTTCGCGAGTAAGTAAAAACATGAGTGGGTAATAATATGAGTGGGTAAAAATATGAGTGGGTAAAAAATATCATTTCATAAAATACTCAAACAAAAACAAGAAAGAAAAGTACAGTCGAGCGCGCCCGACCGTATAATACTTTCTGCATTTGTCCCGATTAAATTATTAAAATCGGTATCATGCGCCTTTCAGTATAGTTTAATATAGTTAGTCTCCACATGAATTATATAATTACAATACTGTACGATACGAACAAGTTCGCCAAACCCGGCATTGAAGGTTCCAGACTTTTTTATCAAATGTGGGAAAAGTGGGCGTGGCAGTCCTAAATTTTAAATGGCAATGCAACTATGCCGTGGCTAGCAACCGCCCGTTCCAGAATTGGTGATCCTAGGTGCCATAGTTACTGAGATATTTGCCGAAAACACCAATTTTTTCCGAGGTGTGTCCAGTTTTTTGCTTATTGTGGGCGAATGGGGCGTGGCATCGAAAAAAAAAGATTCTTTTATTGACTGACTAAATATCTGATCGTTTGACACCAAGCTCGAACTTGTAGCTCTTACCATATCTGAAATCTGTTTGTTCATACGGACAGACGGTCAGACGGACAGACAGACGGACATGGCTATATCGACTCGGCTTGTGATGCTGATCAAGAATATATATACTTTATGGAGTCTGCCACGCCTCCTTCTGCCTGTTACATACTTTTGCACAAACCCAATATACTCTTGCAGAGAGTATAACAAGAAAGAAAAGTACAGTCTAGCGCGCCCGACCGTATAATACTCTCTGCATTTGTCCCGATTAAATTATTAAAATCGGTATCCACATATTACTATGTGTTTTTCTTGCATTAAAACACGTTGAAACAAAAACAATCTAAGCATAATCAAACACACATCTGTTTACTTGTATTCGAATACACATACGTTTGGCAATATGTATATGATGCAAATATGTATGTATGTATGTGTGTATTCGGCGCAGCCAGCGACCGCGGGCAGCGCTGCCGACACACAGGCAGCGAAAACGTTCGAACATGTGGTTGTGTGTTTCTATCTCGCTTGCACCTATGGGTTGATATTGCGTTCAATTATCAATATTGTAACGCTTCTAGTTTTCTTGTTTATAGTCCGATTTTAATGCGCCTTTCAGTATAGTTTAATATAGTTAGTCTCCACACGAATTATATAATTACAATACTGTACGATACGAACAAGTTCGCCAAACCCGGCATTGAAGGTTCCAGACTTTTTTATCAAATGTGGGAAAAGTGGGCGTGGCAGTCCAAAATTTTAAATGGCAATGCAACTATGCCGTCACTAGGAACCTCCCGTTCCAGAATTGGTGATCCTAGGTGCCATAGTTACTGAGATATTTGCCGAAAACACTAATTTTTTCCGAGGTGTGCCCAGTTTTTTGCTTATTGTGGGCGAATGGGGCGTGGCATCGAAAAAAAAAAAGATTCTTGTATTGACTGACTAAATATGTGATCGTTTGACACTCGAACTTGTAGTTCTTACCATCTCTGAAATCTGTTTGTTCATACGGACAGACAGACAGACGGACAGACAGACAGACGGACAGACGGACATGGCTATATCGACTCGGCTTGTGATGCTGATCAAGAATATATATACTTTATGGGGTCTACCACGCCTCCTTCTGCCTGTTACATACTTTTGCACAAACCCAATATACTCTTGCAGAGAGTATAACAAGAAAAGAATGCAATAGTCGCCTCGCGACTTTAGGATACCCGTTACTCAGTTTCAATTTGTTATTAACAATGGTGATGGATATAATAGCTTGGCAAACACAGAACATTTTCATAGAAATTCATGTTTAGAGCATATTTTCGACCGGTCGTTCCTATGGAAGCTATACTATATAGTTGTCCGATTTGGATCAAACTTGGTCAGTATATATATATTATTGGCAGATAAATTCTGTGTGAGTTTGATTAATATTTCTTAGTTAACGGAAAAGTTTTCCATATTAACTCATATTTAGAGCATATTTTGGACCGATCGGCCCTATCGGAGCTATACCATATAGTTGTCCGATTTGGATCAAACTTGGTCAGTATATATATATTATTGGCAGATGTATTCTGTGTGAGTTTGATTAATATAGCTTAGTTAACGCAAAAGTTTTTCATACGTATTCATATTTGGAGCGTATTATTGACTGATCGGCCCTATGGGAGCTATACGATATAGTTGTCCGATTTGTATCAGAATATATATATTTATTGGCAGATGAATTCTGTGTGAGTTTGATTAATATTTCTTAGTTATAGCCCTATCGGAGCTATACGATAAAGTTGTCCGACTTGGATCAAACTTGGTCAGTATATATATATTATTGGCAGATGTATTCTGTGTGAGTTTCGTTAATCTAGCTTAGTTAACGCAAAAGTTTTTCATACGTATTCATATTTGAGCGTATTTTTGACCGATCGGCCCAATGGGAGCTATACGATATAGTTGTCCGATTTGGATCAAACTTGGTTAGTACATGTACTTCCTAGATATGTACTTTCCGTGTAAATTTGGTTCAGATAGCATACTAAAACATTCTTTCATTTGCGACCACTATCATTTTCTAGCTCTTATAGTCTCTGAGATCCTTTTTGTTCATACAGACGGACGGACGGACGGACGGACAGACGGACATGGCTATATCGACTCGGCTATTGATGCTGATCAAGAATATATATACTTTATAGGGTCGGCCACGCCTCCGTCTGCCTGTTACGCACATTTCGCTTCTGACACCTAATAGACCCTTCTACTCGTAATTAGAGTACGGAGTCGATCTTGCCGACTGTATATGACCCCGTACTCCCTGAAAAATCGAGAACTACTTTAATTAAAAACAAATTGCAAGTTCTTAAACGTTACAATTTATTGTAAGACTTAGCAATCGCGGAAAGGCTTGTCAGCGTGTGTGTGGCTATTGCGAGACGAAAATTACAACTGGCCGCCCGCTCGTGACCGCTGTACTGCCGAATACAAATCAAACTTACATGCTAGCTTAAGTATAAGAGATTCTATGCTTACATTATAGGCTACTACATTAGGTTCAATTCATTACTTAGGCTAATACTTCATTTGCTTTGCTTATGCTAACTATTTCTATTCATGATCCAACATTCTGGCCACGTTGAAGGGATCGCCTTCAATCCCTTCGCTTCGAGAAATAAGCCTCCACACTATCCTTCGCTCCGCGAAGAGCTGAAGGCAGAATGAGTCCAGGAACTCCTTCCCCAGGTTCCTTTCGAAAATACATCGCCTTCTTCGGATAACAGCGTTCTGGTATTCCACGTCGATCGAATAAGCTGTTCAATGTGAAGGAGCATTAGTGGGCACGTTTGCTATACATTCAGGAGGAACAGCCTTTGATGCAAAACACATGAACACCGCAATATACACTTTTAGCGGGGCTCGTCCTCTTATCCATATGAAGCCAATCAAAGAGACACCTTCACAAACCAACGAGATTCGTCTTCCAAATTCGTCTGACTTTCCAATATATAGAGTCAGCGATGGCAAACCTGCTAAGCAAACGAACAACGAAAGTTCTTTTGAACCTTGAGGCCAATGTCCTTTAGACTTGCAACGAAACCAAATAAGCTGAACGAGTCTCTGAACGTCACACCCTCTTGACGACAAATCGGCTGGATTTGATGATGTTGGTCCACGTCTCCAAGATACATTATTGGCCATCTCTTGGAGGCCTGCAACTCGATTGGCTACAAGTATTGCGAGTACTGAAGGGGAAGTATCCATACAATATAGTGCGTTTTCTGAACCATTCCAGGAACTCGCACTCTCGATTCGACATCGGTCCATCGCGTACATCTGGGCTAACATACACGCGAAAGATTCTTATAATGTTTTTAGCTTGGTGGGACTTAATTTGGCGAAGCTACCAACCAAGTGATACCGAACAGTATGAAGACTTGGTGTCCACCTCATGCCAAGCGATCTTGTCGAATCGGCATCATTGGAAATACAAATTTTCTAATTTTCGCCTTCTTCCAATACTTTAGAATGGTTTGAAAACCATTTTGCCAATTCAAATTCGCCCGATATGTAATCTGCCGTGAGGGCAGGTCTGTTCAGACGGAACCTACAAAGAGAATGAACTATATCCCTCTGAATAGTAGGTCCCACCAGTAATTCCTTGAGAGAGTGTGACGACGTTTTCTTATACGACTCGATTACTACTACTTGAAGCTTGGTGGAACTGCTATCAGGTCTCAGGACGCACTGGTGTGAAAGGGTGTAAAGTGGTCCGGGTGGAACTTCTGTATCTGTGAAAAGCATTTGACCAAATTCATGATACCTGTTCATGAAACTCGAACTTCCAACTTCATGGAAAGTACATAACTCTTGGCAATTTTTGACGACCCCAGCACTTTGGGATCAGTCATTACAATCAAATTGACACCAAAGTGTCCAGTCGGAAATTTACGAACGCTTTCCCGAGAGCTTTGTTTGCAAACGATGTGCTCCGCAGAATAATGTGCCGAAACACTTTTCTCCGGGACAGCTTCAACCTCACAGTGTCGATCTACACTATCTTATAAACTGAAATCTTGCCTATGTTGCATCACTGAGCAACATATTGGGCTATAGGCAAACATTTTCTTGCACCGCCCTGATGCCACCCAACCAAACAACGTCCTTTGTAACAACGGACCACTCTTCTCCAATCTAATCTTCCCAGTGCAAAGCATGTCGAAGAAGGAGTCGACTCCCAGAAGTATATCTATTTGCTGGGGTTTGTGGAACTCGGGATCACCCAGTTCGATATTTGCTGGAATCTTCCACCTATTAATGGGAAGATCACCATCTGGCTGCCTGCTACAAATTGATTTCAGCACCCAAAACTCGGCGCTGAACTGATGTCTCAATACACGAGACGAAACTATAGTCGCTACTTAGCATTTTGCAGTCAAACTCGACTGTCCAACCGACTTTACGGTTAAGCTCTTGCTCTTACGTTGAAGCCGCAAGGCTTGAGCCAGACTTTCCGTCATAAAGTTTACCTGTGATCCAGAATCCAACAAGACTCTAGCGTTTCGATGCTGACCGAAACTGTCTCGAATTTTAACAACTGTCGTTGCCAGGATTACTTGATCGGCTTCGCTAGCAACATGGTCAACATGGGCAGGATGGGCAGTAGCTTATGATGTTTCTACGAGTGCGTATTTGTAAAGGAGAGTGTTGTGAGGCCGAGAACAAACTCTACACTTCGACGCAGTGCAGTTGGACACTCTGTGCTCTGAATGCAAGCAGTTTATGCAGAGTTGACTAGATTTTACGAAATTAAGTCTATCGTCAACCGGCAGTGCTGCAAACCCTTGACAATTTTCAATCATATGGTTTGCACTGCAAAACTGGCATGTGGGTTCAACTTCTTTTTCAACATTTGTACACGCAAACGACGATTTTTTAGCGTGTTTCATTTTGAATGTTTGCTTCATCCTAGACTTTGAACTTTCTTCAGCAGACAATTGCTGATATCGAGTCAACTATTGTTCGAATTCCAACTGCCGATGGCTTGGACATCAGCTCAATGTCAAACAACTGGGCAAGAGTGTCAAAAAAGATAAGACACTTGTTGTCGTATACTCGACTTAGACTTTCTAATGCCTTCGGGTAATTCGCATCAGATACTTGGAAGGCTCTGATGGTGCCTAACGCCTCATCTGATAAGCACGATATCAAATGGTTGAATTTCTTAATATTTGACAGCGAGCGATCAGAGTCTACCAAGCTATTAAACAGACCGATAAATTGTCTGTATTCCGAGTGTTTACCACTAAATTTGGGCAACTTTAGTTTGGGCAAGTGAGAATGGTGAGAAGGCTAAGGGACTACTTCTGCTGCCTGATGCGCACTTAGGGCTGACATGTATGAAGCATGAACATTGCACGGCTAGTATTGTCAGGATCTATTGCATCGATCTCTGACTGCAGATTCATAGCTTTTGAAATGTATGAATTTAGTATGTCTAGCCGGCACTGAACCTCAAATTTACTTGGAGTCACCATTTTATTAACGAGTGAACTCCTTTGGCGCTCTATGTCGCTCTCAACTTTTTCCAATTTAACAAATAATTGACTTAAACGAGCACTAAGACAAGTTTCCGCGTCAAACAGAACGGTTTCATTAGGGTCTGTTTTGTGTGCCATATTCACTAATTAAATTTTGACTCTTTTCGAATGCACGTGTACTATATCGAACAATAATCAGCCGATCAACAAACTTGACTGACGAAGATAATCAAATGATTAGAGATAATCAGTTGATTACCAACAGTTGGCGATCAATATACTTTAATAAAATCGGAAGATTAAAGATAATCAGCTGGCTAACTAAACTTCCCGCATAACAAAAACTAACAAGATTCAAGCGTATGTAGATAAGCGCCGACAGTTGCCAACAACAACAAAGTAACAATCTACGCAAACGAACCAGTGCAACAATAATCAGCTGATTAGCGATTTTCGAATTATTCCACTGCACACTGTAAAAAACAACAACAGCGCATGCGCAGGTAGACAAACGATGCGACCTACCAACAACAACAGCGTATGCGCAGGCAACGATGCGATCTACCAACAATAACTAAAAGGCTTGCCGTTTATCAGCGTACGTTTGTATGTTTGCTAACGCGTACGCGTTGCCACAAACAAAGTAAGCAAAATCAAAGCAAAGCAGAATCGAAGTAAAGCACTAAAAAAGTACAAGCTAACTACCGCAAGCCAAAATCCAAAAGCTGTATGTATGTAAACGCGCACTGTACTTTACTTATGTGCAAATTATGTGCAAAGAACAAAGGTCAAAAAACCCACCACTGAACATATGTAGATATTGGCGAATAGTGAAATTAAAGAGGAACGGCTTATGTTGATGTGCACAATAAATATGTTTATTTGCACTAGTTAAGTGTTGTGTTTTATTTATGTGTTATATGCCGCTTCTATGCTTGCACTTTCTATATTCTCCTGCACATCTCCAGTGAAAATCGAAAATCCAAGTTTATCGAAACCTATACACACCTCAAACCAAGCCTTGAAATGTCTTATAGACCAACGAACGCGATTGAAAGTCCCTGCTCGGGCTCCAATGAAAAATCGAGAACTACTATAATTAAAAACAAGAATGAATGCTTTTGTCGCCTCGCGACTTTAGGATACCCGTTACTCAGTTTTAATTTGTTATTAACAATGGTGATGGATATAATAGCTTAGCAAACACAGAACATTTTCATAGAAATTCATGTTTAGAGCATATTTTCGACCGATCGTTCCTATGGAAGCTATACGATATAGTTGTCCGATTTGTATCAGAATATATATATTATTGGCAGATGAATTCTGTGTGAGTTTGATTAATATTTCTTAGTTATAGCCCTATCGGAGCTATACGATAAAGTTTTCCGATTTGGATCAAACTTGGTCAGCATATATATATTATTGGCAGATGTATTCTGTGTGAGTTTCGTTAATCTAGCTTAGTTAACGCAAAAGTTTTTCATACGTATTCATATTTGGAGCGTATTTTTGACCGATCGGCCCAATGGGAGCTATACGATATAGTTGTCCGATTTGGATCAAACTTGGTTAGTACATGTACTTCCTAGATATGTACTTTCCGTGTAAATTTGGTTCAGATAGCATACTAAAACATTCTACGTTTACCTGTACATTTACCTTTATATGCAAATAAAACGCCCTAAAGTGGGCGTGTAAAAAAACTAAAACAAACTTGTACTGCTTGGGTATTGTTTGTTTTTTTTTTATATTATATGGACGTTGACGTACTAACGGGACAGTACATTCAAGTGGCCCAGCAACACCAAGCAACGTGCTTGTTAGCGCGCGGAACCCTGCAAATAATGCAGCCACCTCCCGCCCAACCGACCGAGGGGCACACCGCATAACGTACGGCTAGCGATAAACGCGAATCGAATTTATAAGTTAGAACATAAAATATAAAATAACTAAAAACGAAATACAATACATTTTAAATTATTAAGCTAAGATAATTAAGATCTAGACAGGTGACAGAGAAGAGAAGTTCTAATTAAGGAGGTCGAAGTAGAATTACCTACAACTCGAGAAAGTTTGTTGTAGTTACTACATAGGACTCGGAAAGGATTATGGATAGCAAAGTTGGTAGAACACGGTTGAAGAGAGAGCGGAAGAAAGTTTGTCTAATCGTAACAGCAAAACTAATCTGGCTGAGTAATTCTGAAGAATCAATTTCACCATTGATTAGTTTGTGTAGAAAAATTACACCGAGCACTGTTCTACGATCAGACAAAGAAGGAAGATTAATTAGTAAAAGTCTACTACGATAGAAAGGTAAGCGTATGTTAGTATTCCAGTTGAGAGACCTTAGTGCAAAAAGAAGAAATTGTTTTTGTACAGATTCTATTCTATCCTGATGAATCCTGTATTGGGGTGACCAAATAAATGATCCATATTCAAGAATAGGCCGTACCAAGGCAGTAAAAAGTGTTTTCGTTAAATAGGGATCGTTAAATTCTTTCGACCAGCGTTTTATGAAGCCCAGGACACTAAAAGCACGACTAGTAATTGACAATACATGCCTATCGAACTTGAGCTTAGGATCCATAAGGATACCCAAATCAGTGACCGATTCAATTCTTTTAAGAGAGTTGCCATTCAGAATGTAAATGTTTTGGAAAGGGAGGCGCCTACTGAAGGACATTACGTTACACTTACTAAAATTAAGGTTTAATAAATTAGCTTGACACGAGATTTGAAAACTACATAGATCAGATTGTAACCTGGTCCCAAGAACACAGAGTTTAACGTCGTCGGCATACATAAGCACACGAGAGTAACTGATCGCTGATGGAAGATCATTTATGAACAATATAAATAACAAGGGACCGAGATGGCTTCCTTGTGGAACACCCGAAGTTACTTGAACAGATTTGGACAAAGTATCCTTAAAATAAACATGTTGTATTCTAGAACACAAGTAATTAGAAATCCAAATAGTAAAGTTATAGGAAAGACCCAAAAGATTGAGCTTATGTATTAATAGGCTGTGATTAACGGAGTCGAAAGCCTTACTAAAATCTGTGTAAATGACGTCAGTCTGCAATTTTCTCTCAAAGCCCTTGAATGCAAATGATGTAAATTCTAACAGGTTACCTTAACAGGTACCTTTCATTTGCGATCACTATCATTTTTACTCTACGAGTAACGGGTATAACAAATTGCAAGTTCTTAAGGCTTGGCAGCGTGTGTGTGGCTATTGCGAGACGAAAAGTACAACTGGCCGCCCGCTCGTGACCGCTGTACTGCCGAATACAAATCAAATTTACATGCTAGAATAAGTATAAGAGATTCTATGCTTACATTATAGGCTACTACATTAGGTTCAATTCATTACTATATGGCTATAGATGGCGACACTTTAACTAAATACGTTTTGTTTTTAAATAGTACCAACATTTAAAATATTCTACGTAAAATTTGACGGCTATCGGACTATTAGTTCGTAAGATTTTTAGGAAAGTAACTTTTGGTATTTTTAATAAAATTAAAAAAAAATGAATTTTGTGTCCTCATTAAATACTGTTTTTTAAAAGGGAAAAATACAGTTGAAGCAAAATCTTGGCTTGATAATGAGTTTCCGGACTCTTCACCAGGAAAATCAACAATCATTGACTGGATCGCAAAATTTAAGGGTGGTGAAATGAGCACCGAAGACCTCGAACGCAGTGGACGTCCAAAAGAGGTTGTTACCGATAAAAATATCAAAAAAATCCACAAAATGATTTTGAGTAACCGTAAATTAAAGTTGATCGAGATAGCTGAAGCCGCAAAGATATCAAAAGAACGTGTTGGACATATTGTTCACGAATATTTGGATATGTGAAAGCTCTGTGCAAAATGGGTACCGCGCGTGCTCACACTCGACCAAAAGCAGCAACGAATTGATGACTTTGAGCAGTGTTTGCAGCTGTTAAGTCGTAATAAGTCTGATTTTTAGCGTAGATATGTGACTATGGATGAAACCTGGCTCCATCACTACACGCCTGAGTACAATCGACAGTCAGCTGAGTGGACAGCTGCCGGTGAACCAGCACCAAAGCGTGGAAAGACTCAACAGTGAGCTGGAAAAGTTATGGCCTCAGTTTTTTGGGATACGCATGAAATAATTTTTATTGACTATCTTGAAAAGGGAAAGACTATCAACAGTAACTATTATATGACGTTATTAGAGCGTTTGAAGGATGAAATCGCTAATAAACGGCCCCATATGCAAAAAAAAGAAAGTGTTGTTTCATCAACACAACGCACCTTGTCACAAGTCACTGATAACGATGGCAAAATTGTATGAATTCCACCGTATTCCCCAAATCTAGCCCCCAGCGACTTTTTCCATTTCTCAGACTTAAAAAGAATGCTGAAGCCTATTTTAAAGACAAACCGAAAGAATACTACAAAAATGGTATCGAAAAGTTGGAAGGTCGCTATAATCGCTGTATTGCCCTTGAAGACAACTATGTTGAATAATAAACAAGTAAGAACAGTACAGTCGAGTGCGCCCGACCGTATAATACGTATAATCGGTATCGAGATATTACAATGTTAATTACTTGCATTAAAACACGTTGAACAAAAACAATCTAAGCATAATCAAACATACATCTGTTTGTTTGTATCAAATGTGGGAAAAGTGGGCGTGGCAGTCCAAAATTTTAAATGGCAACGCAACTATGCTGTCGCTAGGAACTCCGGTACCAGAATTGGTGATCCTAGGTGCCATAGTTACTGAGATATTTTCCGAAAACACCAATTTTTTCCGAGGTGTGTCCACTTTTTTTGCTTATTGTGGGCGAATGGGGCGTGGCATCGCCAAAAAAAAAGATCTTGTATTGACTGACTAAAAATCTGATCGTTTGACACCAAGCTCGAACTTGTAGCTCTTACCATCCCTGAAATCTGTTTGTTCATACGGACAGACGGACAGACAGACAGACGGACATGGCTATATCGACTCGGCTTGTGATGCTGATCAAGAATATATATACTTTATGGGGTCTGCCACGCCTCCTTCTGCCTGTTACATACTTTTGCACAAACCCAATATACTCTTGCAGAGAGTATAAAAAAGAACTTTGTCAAAATTTGTGTTTTACTATAGTAGACCGGGGACTTTTCAGCCGACCTGTTATGTATGTTTTTATGTGTGTATTCGGCGCGGCCAGCACATGCGGGCAGCGCTGCCGCCACGCAAGGATCGAGAACATTCGAACATGTGTGAACAGTGATATTGCAGTTAAATTACATAAACTTTGTTATGTGATTGCTCTTTTGTTAAAAGTGGGATTTTAATGCCACTTTCAGGATAGTTTCATATGATATGTCTCCAAACGAATGTTAAATTACAACACTGTACTATTTAAAAGCGGCATTGAAGTTTGAAAGTTTTTTAGCTCTTGTGTTGAAAAGCGGGCGTGGCAGCTCAATTTTTAATGTCATTTCGTTAAAGCTGTCTCTAGGAATCTGCATGCCGAAATTTGTGTTCCTAAGTGACATAGTTACTGAGATATTCGCGTAAAACAGAAATTTTTCAAAGGTGTGTTTGGTGTTTGGATCATTGCGGCGGCAGTAAGGGGCGTGGCAAAAATTTTGAGTAAACCTTACTTGCCTGACATATTAACAGACTTTTATTCTAAATTTGGTGTCTCAAGGTTTTGTAGACAGACGCACATGATATAGCGACTCGGCTGTTAATGCTGATCAAGAATATATATAATTTATGGGGTTGGCCACGCCTCCTTCTGCCTGTTACGTACGTTTCGCTTCAGACAAACCTAATAGACCCCTCTACTCTTTTGGAGAGTACTGGGTCTAATAACAAATTAAAATGAAACGTCAAAGGTGAATCGACGACGTAATAAAAGCCAAATTGTTAAATGTAAAACAAAAAGGCAGCTTATATTGATAATTTGCGAAAGCAATTAGAAGCAGAAATCCAATTGATTGTAGTAAACTCAACTCGAACGATGCAGCTGAACAGCTGATCAAAGTTTCTAACCGATTTTTTAGTATCGTAGCTTGAGCTCAATATAAATTTATCGACAATGAATCGCTTATATGAACTATAGAACTGGTATCAATAGATGAATCAAAACAAAAAGCGAAAAAGCAAGAAGAAAAAGAAGAAGCACGCTCTATCTCGCTTGCGCTTGCTCACACTATTTAAATAAAGCATTATCTTCATGTACATAGTCCATGTACCAAATTAGGAGTTTCAAGCTTCTACCATCTGGGATATCTCGGCGTTCATATGGATGCACCGACTGTCAAAACTTGTTCGCACAAGCCCAATATACCCTTAGTATAAAAAGAATATATTCACTAAATCTCAAGTAAGGTTAGGTTAGGTTATGTCGGACGCCCTCAAATAATGGCAGTTCATAAGTCACATAGTGGCGCGTAGTAATCCGGTCGTTATTCAAAGTCCTGCAGGATGCGATATTGCTTGGCAAAAGCCAGCAGTTCCCTAAGCTCTGTTTTGGAGACATCCTTTATTAAGTGCATATTCGATGCTCCTAGGCACTTTACTCCCGCACCAGTTAGTGCGGGGCAGTGGCATAAGAGGTGCTCAAGCGTTTCGTCGATACCTGGTTCATTGCATTTCCTGCACTTGCGTTGTCGGTGATGCCCAGTTTTACTGCGTCTGCAGCCGCCTGGTAGTGACCAGTGAATAAACCCAGCAACAGTCTGCACTCCCATGTCGTGGTTTTCCGCCACATTCGATTACAGCTTTTCTTAATACTCTGCTGAAGTCCACTTTGCAATGAACTCAGCGAGATCGCGACAGTCTCGTCCTCGTCTCTGGGAAGTTTGACGCCGGCTTTAGCCAGAGTGTCTGCCTCCTCATTACCAAGTATGCCTTGGTGACTATGAACCCAGTAGATGTGCACTGACCTTGTCGTACAGTCGTTAAGTCTTAGGTCTGCTCTGACTTTGACCTCTAGGCATTCTTTGGAAACCACATAGTCCATTCCATTGGCGCTATGCCCATATCCCTGTATCACCCTTTCTTTAGCATTGTTTCTCTACGTAAGCTTGCTTTCTAGCACTGTCCCTAGATACTTCAAATGGGGACTTTGCTTTAGCTGGATGCCGTTTAGTGTTGCGGGGATCCATTGCGGTACCTTGTACTTCTTAGTGAAGACGATGAGGTCCGTTTTGTCCGATTTGATATGTAGGCTGGCATTGTTTGCCCATCTACTTATCTCCCTGAGAGTTCTTTCCATAATAGAGCTGAGAGTTGAAGGGGTCTCCTTATCAAATATCTTGATTAGGTCATCGACCACCAAATTCCACAGCAGAGGGGATAGGACTGTACCTTGGGGAGTGCCCCTATTCACACCTCTGGTCTCTGTGGCTGCTCCCCAATCTGACTGGATTCTTTTGGCAAGTTAGGAGTTTGTGAATCCAGTGTGTGAAGGTTAGATATGCGTCTATTGACACTAGCCTTCCAATAAGGGCTTCGGTGCTTACGTTGTTGAATGCTCCAGATATGTCTACGAAGACACCTAGTGCGTATTCCTGGTGGTAGAAAGCCCTCTTGATGGAGGCAACTAGCGTATGTAGCGCTGTTTCTACCTATTTTTCTTTGGTATACTCGTGCTAGACAGCTTCTTTCCTACACTGCTTCTAATATGGATATTCAACAGGTTCTCCATAGTTTTGAGCATGAATGATGTGAGACTTATTGGCGTGTTGTCTTTCGGGCTGCTGTGACTACAATTGCCTGCTTTAGCTAGCCTGGGTATATGGCCTGTATTGGGGCATGCTCTTAACATCCTAAGCAGCCATGGAGTGATTGCATCTTTTGTGGACTAAACAATGGCTGAAATGATGCCGTCTAGACCCGGGCTCTTTATGTTCGTAAAGGAGTCGAGGACCCATCGCATCTTTTGTTCTGTAATTATCTTCGTGGGGAGTTGGTGGACACAACACCGTTATTAAGCCTCAGCTTACTTTGTATGGTGGTCTGCTTGGATGGAGGCCTTCTAAGTCTTGGTGTTTCGGGCACTGATTCAAAGTTCCAACTTGGAAGAAGTTCCTCCAGGAATTAGTTTTAACCGTCCTTATAGCCGGGGTAGCCTGGCGACACACCTTTAGAAAGGAGTCGTGGAGGATCTTGTTTACGTTAGATAGACATACCTATATCGTGCACTGACCTTATATCACACGGCACTCCTAACCTACTACAAAACGCTTCCCAGTTCGCATTTCGGGGGTTCTTAAATGAGTTGACTTTTTGAATGTTGGTAAAGTTTCACTCGAATAGTAACACCTTGTGGTCTGAGAAGGAGGGTGTTTCGAGGACCATCCATTTCGCTATGTTGGCGCCCGACACAAGTGTGAGGTGGGAGCTGCGTAAGTGTATACCTCTCCAACCTTTGCTATGTCTTGCCTTGAGTTAAGTATGTAATCAAGAAGAGACTCACCTCCGATATTGATATCGGGGGACGCTGGGGTGGGCGTTGGCATCGGTTTCGGAGACGGTCTAGCTGGATAGCCTCTCCACCTCTTCTGGGGGTGCTGGCCTGTAGTGTGACATAAAGCTACTGTCAGTTTTTGTTTGCCGTTTTCCAGCAATACTACTGCCAGATTGTCAGTACTGTAATTAGACATTAGATAAGCGTGAATGCCTTTCCGTACTAGTACGGCTGCTCTTGTTTTGCTTACGGTTACTGAGTAGAACGTAATGTGGTTGGATGACCTCAGACCCGCCACGAAATTGCCAGCCGCTATCCATGGCCTCGCCGACGCCAACTTGCTTTTATGGAGATTTAGCAGTAGAACCCTCATCCGGGGTTATTGCTGCTCTTGTCGCAGACAGGTTGACTACCACCGTCTGGTTACCGTCTTCCTCTTTTTCGTCGTCGCCTTCGTCCTCCGAACCGATGGCCATATTTTGCGCGGCTTCGAGCACTGACTCTAGGCCAAGGTCCCTCTCCACCTCCCAGGATTTCAGAGTATGCGCATCCTTGTCTTCCGGATGCCGCTTCTTGAGCCGCAGGTAGACGCTGCCTACTCCCCATGCCATCTGACCATAGCGTGGGTAGAGCATATCTTCCGCCCCCTTATTAATCTACAGGATGCCGCAGTGAAGGTACTAACGTTCAGGATCCTCCAGTCACCCAACGGTACATCCTTGTTGCAGCAGCTTCAGCGCCAGGTCTTCTGTGACAGGGGTGGGGAAGGGTACTTCCGCCCTCGGCTTCGACGCGATATTCTCCCTGTCTACCACCAACAGTTTGGCCCCTCCCACACCTCTCTCAACGTGGAACGCTTTTGCTTGAGACAGCTGAGCGTAGGGTCATCCTTGCAGCGCAGTATATTGTCCCCGTTGAGCCACCGAGCACCGTCGAACATAGGCATGGGGGGCTCCGGTTCCTCGTTCAACCTTTCCATGAGCAGGCTGACAAGTAACCCGCGAATAGTTTTCCACCTTTCCTCGTTTCTCTTGCTGCCATCTTCGCGTCCTTCTTGTTTTTGTTAGGCCGAGGGATAGCGCCTTTATGGCTGCCCTTGCGTTTGCTGACCGGAGCCTCCTTGCTCCCGGCGCTTTTGGTCGACCGCTGTCTCTTTGCTGCCTTGACCTTGTTGGCGTACTCACTGGTAGACGCTCGCATTTGCCGCACCTGCTCAAAAGTAATGCCGGTTTACCTCTATTCTTTGCATCGCCCAGGTCAGTTTGGCCGTGTCCTCTGGGGACAGGTACACTGTTCCTTTGAGCCGATGCTGAATCTTGTATTGAGCATTGGCCTTCAGCCCCTCCCGTTTTGAACGCATAGGCCCTTCCATGCGGAGGGAGCTGGAACCACGTTCAGGTAGACGATTTTTCTGGTTTGGATAACATGTTAAACTTTGTCCAATATCCACATTTTCTGCAGTTCGCATCGTCAGTTATGCCTAGCTTGATTGCATGGGCAGCTGCAAGGCAATGTCCCGTGAGTATGCCGACCAACAGTCTGCACTCCTTACGCGGAAGGCGCAGTATGTACCGACTGAGGTTAGTATTGTGTCCATTACACATAATTTTTTTGGTTTTGCAGGACGTAATATTGCAGTCTTGGTATTCTTCTCCAGATCACTTTGCAGTGATCACAGTGAGATTGCGACGTCTTCTTTCATGCACGCTGGGAGGTTGACGCCACCTTTGGCTAGAGTGTCTGCCTCTACGTTGCCTTCTATGCCCTGGTGGCTTGGAACCCAGTAGGTGTGCACTGACTTTGTCCTGCATAAATCATAATCAGAAGTTGGGTGATGTAAAAATTTACCGAGCCATGCGCCCTGTTCAACCACCGCTTAATATCAGGAATGAGCTGATATGTCCAACGCCCGTTCTCAGAGGCATCCCAGCGACTTTGCCATTGGCTTAGACTTTCTTCTCTTGCTACCTTCCTTGCACTCATTTTGTTGGCACCGGCTTGAGTGGCTTGCGCAACTGCTCGCTCTTCTGCGACAAGTAAGTCTATTGGCAGCAGTCCTGCTATAACTAGTGCTGCTTCGTCTGAGATTGTGCGGAATTCACAGCAGATTCTTAGGGCACAGAGTCGGTGTATGGACTTTATTCTTCCGGCTTGGGACCTGCATTCCGTCCGCCCAGATAGGTACAGCGTATGTGATCACTGAACGTATCACGCTTGTAAGAGGCAGCCTACTTTGTTGTCTCGGCCCATTATCCGAAACAAGGCACCTCTTGTGTTTGCAGCACATATGACAGGTGCTCACGGAAACACAGCCTGGTGTCTAACATGACCCCACGGTAGCGAATAGCCCGGCTTGATGTTATCGTTTGAGCGCCGACACATATGTGCGCTGTCTCCACGACCGAACGAGTACTGACAAGGACTGCCTCCGCTTTATGTGCGGCTAGCTCAAGGCCCACTGAATCCAGTCATCTGCATAGATCAGAGAGTTGGCGCTCAATTTTGATTTGCCGCGCAGTTCTGCCGGATCGTCTTTCTGACAACTCTATATCGATTGACAGAAGTCCGGGAGCCCTGTTGAGATCACCAATGTCTGGCAACTTTGAAAGCTCTAATAATGCAACTCTGTGAAAAGACAGCTGTTCCACTCGAAACAAAAGATAATTATATTTGCCTGAGTGAAAGTTGTTTTTGTTGACACTTTACTCTCGAGGAAAGCAAAAAGGGAGCCAACGCAAACAAAGAACGGCCTCACCTCCCTTCGCCCTCCAGTATGAGAGGACGACACCGCCCTGTACCTGCAGGAAAGGCGTCTGCCGGACCAGGCTTGAGGAAACAGACAAGTACCATCGTGGTAGGAAAACATACTAATGAAAGATATCACTTGGATTTCAGTTGTGGCACGAGAAAATACTACTTTAATCTAGAGCCCCGATAAACACAACCGCACTTGCAAGAAACTCACTCAAGAACACGGGGTGAGAGACCTCATGTGCAGCTGAGCATCTTCTTGGATGCGTGCAGCGCTACGGTTACCTTTTTCACCCTTTCCTCAACATTGCACCTCCACGTAAGATTGCTGTCCAACACCGTCTGTAGGTATCTTACTTGAGAGCTTGGGTCTAGTTGGATGCCATTTAGTGTCGAGGGGATCCATTGCGGTACCTTGTACTTCTTAGTGAAGAGGATAAGGGTCCGTCTTATCCGCATTGATATGTAGACCTGCATTACTAGCCCATCTACAAATCTCCCTGAGAGTCTTCCCCATAATTGAGCTGAGGGTTGACGGACAGACACCAGTAAAAATTATACTTATGTCATCCGCATAGGCAGTTATTTTCGGGCCCCCTGTTAAAACTCTTAATCAGTTCTTCTACCACTGAGTTCCACAGTAGAGGAGATAGGACACCACCTTGCGGGGTACCCCTATTTCCGCCTTTAACCACTGTGGCTGCTCCCCAGTCCGAGTGGACTCTCCTGCAACTCAGGAGATTGTGTATGCAGTGTGTGATAGTTTGGTGGGAATTTATCGTCACTAGCCGCTCAATGATGACTGCCGTCCAGACGTTGTTAAATGCACCTGAAATGTCTACGAAGACTCCTTATGCGTATTCATGATGGTAGAAAGCTCTTTCGATCGAAGGTACTAGCGTGTGTAGTGCTGTTTCGACCGATTTCCCTTTTGTGTAGACGTGCTGTTTAGTAGTTAGCCTCCCTTCTACACTACTTCTAATATGGAGATCTAAAAGCTTCTCCATGGTTTTAAGCAAGAAGGATGTCAGACGCTTGCTTGGATAGCAGCCTTCTTAGTCTTCCTGTTTCGGGCATCGATTCCAGTTGGGAACAGAAGTTCCTCCAGGTATGCGTTTTTACCCTTCGGATACTACGCTTGTATATTCCGAGCAGGGTCTCGTACTGTTCGTACACTAGAGCCTCCCAAGAGCGCTTAGCCAGTCTAAACATTTCAATGAGATTTGTCCTTTGCGTAGAGAGTTCGGAGTTCCATCAGTGTGGTATCGACCTTTTTTTTTGATTGGACGGTGTACGTGAACCCGGAGGGTCTTGCATACCAACGATTGAGATGACTCTATGTCGCTTGCTGACCTTATTTCACCTGGTTCCCCTAGTCTAGTGTTAACCAGCCCATAAAACTCTACCAAGTTTTGCGTTCCGGGGGTTCCTGTATGAGTTGAGTTTGGTAGTGCTGTTAAAGCCACAGTCAAACGGTATATTTCTGTGGTCTGAGAAGGAGGTTGTTTCAAGGACCCTCCAGCTTATTATGATCGCGTCTGACGCAAGTGTGAGATCGAGAACATTGGTGGACGTGGGGCCTACATATGTGTGCACATCCCCAATGTTTGCAATGTATAGCTTAGAGTTAAGTAAAAATACAAAGAGAGACTCACCTCTGATATTTGTGTCGGGTGACCCCCCTACACTATGGTGGGCGTTGGAATCTGTTCCGACTATCAATTGGGCCGTGCCGGAGACTGTCTCCCTGTCTCTCTAGTTCATTCGGGGATGCGGGCCTGTCGTGCGCCATGTGCCATGAAGCCGCTATCAAGCACTTCGTTCCGCACTTTATAAGGACTGCTACTAGGCCGTAAGTACTGTAATTGGACATTAAATAAGCGTGAATGCCTTCCGTATGAGTACAGCGGCTCTTTTTTTGCTAACCGTTGCTGAGTAGTATGTGTTGTAGTTGCTTGACCTTAGCCCCGCCACGACATTGGCCGTGTCCTCTGGGGAGAGGTCCACTGCTCCTTGGAGTCGGCTCTGGATTTTTAGAGCCGCTTTGTACTGTGCCTTAGCCTTCAGGCCATCCCTTGTACGCTTTGGCCCTTCCCTACGCAGGGAGCTGGAACCGCGTACAGGGGAGAGCAGAAGGCTCTCCTCCTCGGTCAACGTAACCGACACCACACTGTCGAGGTCCGAGCGTGCTTCAACTACGGCTTACGTTCGGTCCAGTTTCCTGTCGTTTGTGTTAGAAGCTGTACAATAGACCTATCCTGCTCCCGCCATGTCTGAAGTCTGAATCCACGCAGAGAGGATTTCTCCTCCCTGTGCCCGCCGGTGGTAGCTGTCACGCTTCCCACCGACGTTTGGGCTGACATTCCAGCCGCGGTTGACTTCTTTAGCGAACTTTCCATATTGGTTAGATCCTCCGCCGCTCATTTATACAGGTAGCCGCCCCTACAGCCAAGCTTACCTCTAGCCATGGCTTGGGTTCGGTGCTCTTGATACGCCGTGACGTACCAAAACTCCGAAACCAGCCTTAGATATACACTGCATCGCCTCGGAGGGCAAGTGACGGTGCATCATCCGGTCGCCCGGGACGGTGCAGTGTCCATTGCCCGGCCGGCACCCTCGGGCAGGGTTCACCTAGAGGATTTTTGCCATGCCTGAGATTGACTTAACTCGTTTATGTTTTGAAATTTCAAAGAAGATGCGAAAAGAAATAAAAAACGACGTAGCTCAATATAAATAGTTAGTATTATCAAAACCCTTAGAATCGTAATAAGAAAAAAACATAATGAATAAATTACAGGTTGTAACAGAAATTCATAAGCAGTCAAGAAAAAATTTTAGAATTCGTAGTTCCGTACAAAAAGGAATAAATAATACTTGGTAAGTAGATTTAGTTGTAATAATTCCATTTCATAATCAAAATGGATATCGATATCTACTGACACTGATTGATACTTTCTCAAAATACTCATATGTAGAGCCTGTGAAGAGTAAAACAGCTACAGATATAGTTTCAGCAATTAAAAAAGTGTTTGAAACTGCAAGGAAAATACCTAAAAATATTCAGAGTGATCAAGGTAAAGAAATTTTTATAAAGGAATTTCTTCAACTAATGAACAACTTGAAAATATATCATTATCACACCTATACTAATTTAAAAGCATTAATTTGTGAACGATTTAATAGAACACTTTAGAATCTAATGTGGAAAATGTTTAGCTAACACGGAAATTACATTTGGGTGCCTAAGTTGCAGCAATTACTAACAAGAAAGAAAAGTTCAGTCGAGCACGCCCGAGCGTATAATACTCTCTGCATTTTTTCCCGATCAAATTATTAAAATCGGTATCGAGATATTACAATAAGTTGTACTTGCATTAAAATACTTTGAAACATAACCAATCTAAGCATAATCAAACATTCATCTGTTTGTTTGTATGCGAACACAAATACCTTTGGCATTATATGTATGCATATATATATGTAAGTATTCGGCGCATGCACCGTCCTCAGGTAGCATTGCCGCCACACAGGCAGCGAAAACGTTCGAAAATGTGCTTGTATATTTCTGTCTCGCTTGCACTCATGCATTGATAATTCGCTTAATTATCAAAATTGTAACGCTTCTAGTTTTTATGTTTATAGTCCGATTTTTGTGCAGCTTTCAGGACAGTATGATATGTATGATAAGAACAAATTCGCCAAAAACGGCATTGAAGTTGAAAAATTATTATATTAATTGTGGGAATGGGGGCGTGGTAGCCGAAAACATTAAATGACAATGCCTTTATGCTGTCACTAGGTACCAAAATTTGTTACTGAGATTTTCGCCGAAAACACCGATTTTTTTCAAGGTGTGTCTAGTGCGCTCATAAACGTTTAAGTTTAAGTGCAAATTTAATTATTGTTCTTTGGTAATCCTTTTGAATATGGAATAATTCGTCGAATATTATGTATGCAGAATTCTATAGTTTTAATGGATTTTCCTAGTAAATACTTATGACCAGCCTTAACCTGTGCATAAGCGAAGTTTCGATCTAATTGTAATCGAAGGAAGAAAGTCGGGAAAATATATATCGAAAGCAAGGTAGATAGGAAATACGATTTTATCGATACAGTGGAGGCGATATAGGATTGGCTTTAAAAATAAAAGGCAAACATTTAGGGGTTCGCAGGTCTTATAATTTTATTTGGTATGAAATTAGTTTTCCTTCGTTTTTCTTCATAACCTTAGCTTTCCCTTAAAAGGGAGGTAAAGCAGTTGCTATATTTTACGGATCCGACGCCCAAAAAGTGGTTGCTATTATTTCAAAAGAATTGGAAAAGACATAACAAAATGCATCTCGACCAACATTTCAAATTGCATACCTTCAGCCTATTGAAGCTGAAGCTTTAAGAATTAAAACTGAAACAATTCAAAGAGCTGAAAGCATTGAGCATAAGAAATAAGAAAATGGATTACCTTAACCATTGTTTTGGATCATGAATAGAAGTAGTTAGCATAAGCAAAGAAAATGAAGTATTAGCCTAAGTAATGAATTGAACCTAATGTAGTAGCCTATAATGTAAGCATAGAATCTCTTATACTTAAGCTAGCATGTAAGTTTGATTTGTATTCGGCAGTACAGCGGTCAGTTGTAATTTTCGTCTCACAATAGCCACACACACGCTGCCAAGCCTTTCCGCGATTGCTAAGTCTTACAATAAATTGTAACGTTTAAGAACTTGCAATTTATTTTTAATTAAATTAGTTTTCGATTTTTCATTGGCGCCCGAGCAGGGACTTTCAATCGCGTTCGTTGGTCTATAAGAAATTTTAAGGCTTGGTTTGCGGTGTGTGTAGGTTTCGATAAACTTGGATTTTGGATGTTCACAAAGCTGGAAGTTTGGATAAGAACAGCCAGGAGTTGAAGACACTTGAGTCTCCACATAATCATCGTAGTGATAATCCCAGAATTGAGCCCATGAGTGACTCTTCTGTTGATCAGGTAACAGTATCCAAACCAGTCAGTTCAGGAGAATATAGAAAGTGCAAGCATAGAAGCGGCATATAACACATAAATAAAACAAAACACTTATCTAGTGCAAATAAACATATTTATTGTGCACATCAACATAAGCCGTTCCTCTTTAATTTCACTATTCGCCAATATCTACATATGTTCAGTGGTGGGTTTTTTGACCTTTGTTCTTTGCACATAATTTGCACATAAGTAAAGCGCAGTGCGCGTTTACATACATACAGCTTTTGGATTTTGGCTTGCGGTAGTTAGCTCGTACTTTGTTAGTGCTTTACTTCGATTCTGCTTTGCTTTGATTTTGCTTACTTTGTTTGTGTCAACGCGTACGCGTTAGCAAACATACAAACGTAAGCTGATAAACGGCAAGCCTTTTAGTTGTTGTCGGTAGATCGCATCGATGGCTGCGCATGCGCTGTTGTTGTTGTTTACAGTGTGCAGTCGAATAATTCGAAAATCTGTTGTTAATCAACTGATTATCTTTAATCATTTGATTATTTTCCTCAGCCAAGTTTGTTGATCGGCTGATTGTTGTTGGGTATAGTACACTTACGTGCATTCGAATAGAGTCAAAATTTAATTCGTCAATAAGGCACACAAAACAGACCCTAATGAAACCGTTCTGGTTGACGTGGAAACTTGACTTAGCGCTCGTTTAAGTCAATTATTTGTTTAATTGGAAAGCGACATAGAGCGCCAAAGGTGACTCCAAGTAAATTTGAGATTCAGTGCCGGCTAGACATACTAAATTCATACATTCCCAAAGCTATGGATCTGCAGTCAGAGATCGATGCAATTGATCCTGACAATACTAGCCGTGCAATGCTTGAGGAAACATGTATTTTGGCACGGTCTTCATACATGTCAGCCCTAAGTGCGCATCAGGCAGCAGAAGTCATCCCTCAGCCTTTTCACCATTCTCACTTGCCCAAACTAAAGTTGCCCAAATTTAGTGGTAAACACTCGAAATACAGACAATTTATCGGTCTGTTTAATAGCTTGGTAGACTCTGATCGCTCGCTGTCAAATATTGAGAAATTCAACCATTTGATATCGTGCTTATCAGATGAGGCGTTAGGCACCATCAGAGCCTTCCAAGTATCTGATGCGAATTACCCGAAGGCATGTATGTTAGCCCAGATGTACGCGATGGACCGATGTCGAATCGAGAGTGCGAGTTCCTCGAATGATTCAGAAACCGCACTACATTGAGTGGATACTTCCCCTTCAGTACACGCAACACTTGTAGCCAATCGAGTTGCAGGCCTCCAAGAGATGGCCAATAATGTATCTTGGAGACATGGACCAACATCATCAAATCCAGCCGATTTGTCGTCAAGAGGGTGAGACCTTCAGAGACTCGTTCAGCTTATTTGGTTTCGTTGCAAGTATAAAGGACATTGGCCTCAAGGTTCAAAAGAACATTCGTTGTTCGTTTGCTTAGCAGATTTGCCATCGCTGACTCTATATATTGGAAAGTCAGACAAATTTGGAAGACGAATCTCGTTGGTTTGTAAAGGTGTCTCTTTGATTGACTTCATATGGATAAGAGGACGAGCCCCCGCTAAAAGTGTATATTGCGGTGTTCGTGTGTTTTGCATCAAAGGCTGTTCCTCCTGAATGTATAGCAAACGTGCCCACTAATGCTCCTTCACATTGAGCAGCTTATTCGATCGACGTGGAATACCAGTACGCTGTTACCCGAAGAAGGCGAGGTATTTTCGAAAGGAACCTGGGGAAGGAGTTCCTGGACTCATTCTGCCGGAAGCAGTGCAGCCTTCAGCTCTTCTCGGAACGAAGGATGGTGAGGAGGCTCATTTCTCAGAGCTCTTTTGTAGGTAGGATTTTGATGCCACTTTCAGAATAGTTTGATTTTATATGTCTCTAAACGAATGTTGAATTACAACACTGTACTATATGAATAAATGCCTTTAAAACAGCATTGAATTTTAAAAAGTTTTTCAGCTTTATAAGAAAAGGGGGCGTGGCAGCTTTAATGACATTGCATTAAGGCTGTCCCTAGGAACCTACATACCTGCATTGGTTCTTCTAAGTGTCATAGTTATTGAGATATTCGCCTGAAACGTAAATTTTTTCGGATGTGTGTATGGTTTTTGCTATTTGAAATAAACTTGATTTGCTCGCGAAGACAAAGGACTTTCATTCCAAATTTAGTGTCTCTAGCTTTTGTGGTTTAAAAGATCCAGGTGTTCAAACGGACAGACAGGCAGACAGAGTCTGCTCCCAGAAGCATATCTATTTGCTGGGAATTATGGAACTCGGGGTCAGCCAGTTCGACATTTTCTGGGATCTTCCACCTATTGATGGGAAGATCACCATATGGCTGCCTGCTACAAATTGATCTCAGCACCCAAAACTCGGCGCTGAACTGATGCCTTGATACACGAGACGAAACTGTAGTGGCTACTTTGCTTTTTGCAGTCAAACTCGACTGTCTAACCTACTTTGCTGTCAAGCATTTCTTTTTTTGTTGAATGTGGAAGGCTTGAGCGAGGTCTTCCGTCATGTAGTTTACCTGTGATCCTGAATCCAATAAGACTCTAGCGTTTCGATTCTGATCAAAACTGTCTCGAACTTTAACAACTGCCGTTGCCAGAATTACTTGATCGGTTTCGCTAGTAACATGGTCAACATGGGCAGGATGGGCAGCAGCTTGTGTTGTTTCTACGAGTGTGTATTTGTGAAGAAGAGTGTTGTGAGGACGAGAACAAACTCTACACTTCGACGCAGTGCAGATGGACACTCTGTGCCCTGAATGCAGCAGTTTATACAGAGTTGACTAGATTTTACGAAATTAAATCTTTAGTCAACTGACAGTGCTGCGAACCCTTGACAATTTCCAATTGTATGGTGTGCACTGCAAAACTGGCATGTGGTTTCAACATCTCTTACAACATCTGTACACGCAAACGACGATTTTTTAGCGTGTTTTATATCAAGTGTTTGCTTTATCCTAGACTTCGAACTTTCTTCAGCAGACAAATGCTGATAATAGTCGAGCTGTTCCTCATACTTGGACTTTGTATGGGGATCTACCTTCGACATGACTATATGAATCAAATTAAATCAAATCAAGAGTTTCGAAAAAGATAAGACATTTGTTGTCATATACTCGAATTAGACTCTCTAATGCTTTCGGGTAATTCGCATCAGATACCTGAAAAGCTCTGATGGTGCCTAACGCCTCATCTGATAAGCACGATATCAAATGGTTGAATTTCTCAATATTTGACAGCGAGCGATCAGAGTCTACCAAGCTATTAAACAGACCGATAAATTGTCTGTATTCCGAGTGTTTACCACTAAATTTGGGCAACTTTAGTTTGGGCAAGTGAGAATGGTGAGAAGGCTGAGGTATGATTTCTGATGCCTGAAGCGCACTTAGGGCTGACATGTATGAGGACCGTGCCAAAATACATGTTTTCTCAAGCATTGCACAGCTAGTATTGTCAGGATCTATGGCATCGATCTCTGACTTCAGATCCATAGCTTTAGAAATGTACGAATTTAGTACACTGAACCTCAAATTTACTTGAGTCACCATTTTATTAACGAGTGAACTCCTTTGGCGCTCTATGTCGCTCTCGACTTTTTCCAATTTAACAAATAATTGACTTAAACGAGCACTAAGACAAGTTTCCGCGTTAACCAGAACGGTTTTATTAGGGTCTGTTTTGTGTGCCATATTGACTAATTAAAATATGACTCTATGCGAATGTACGTAAGTGTACTATACCCAACAACAATCAGCCGATCAACAAACTTGACTGAGGAAAATTATCAAATGGTTAAAGCTAATCAGTTGACTAACAACAGTCGCCGATCAATATAATTCAAGAAAATCAGAAGATTTAAGATAATCAGCTGGCTAACTAAACTTCTCGCATGCAAAAAAAAATAACAACAACTAACAAGACGCAAGCGTATGCACAAAGAACAAAGGTCAAAAAACACACCACTGAACATATGTAGTTATTGTAGTTATTACCGAAATTAAAGAGGAACGGCGAATGTTGATATGCACATATAAATATGTTTATTTGCACCAGTTATTCATTGTTTGTTTTATTTATGTGTATAATTTAATTCGATTTGTGTGTTTTGCGTCAAATAGCCTTTCTAAAAATCACATATAAGTTAACACATAACACACTTAATATAGAATATTAAGCAACCCTCGCTATAGAGGGCTTTGTAAGTTAAGGAACAGCCCTTGCTATAGCGGCACTGCATACTTTGTATCAGCGCGCTAGAGATGCAATGGTCAGCAGCGGTAACCGGACACTTTTGTTTTGCTGCAAGAGTTTCCGTTATTGCCTAAGTCGGCTTGCCGACCATGACATTTTGGCGTGATGCGAGTTTTGGCTTATGTTAAATGAAACATAATTTGTATTAAGAAATCAGTTTTGAATACGGTAGATCGCATCGATGGCTGCGCATGCGCTGTTGTTGTTGTTTACAGTGTGCAGTCGAATAATTCGAAAATCTGTTGTTAATCAACTGATTATCTTTAATCATTTGATTATTTTCCTCAGCCAAGTTTGTTGATCGGCTGATTGTTGTTGGGTATAGTACACTTACGTGCATTCGAATAGAGTCAAAATTTAATTCGTCAATAAGGCACACAAAAAACAGACCCTAATGAAACCGTTCTGGTTGACGTGGAAACTTGACTTAGCGCTCGTTTAAGTCAATTATTTGTTTAATTGGAAAGCGACATAGAGCGCCAAAGGTGACTCCAAGTAAATTTGAGATTCAGTGCCGGCTAGACATACTAAATTCATACATTCCCAAAGCTATGGATCTGCAGTCAGAGATCGATGCAATTGATCCTGACAATACTAGCCGTGCAATGCTTGAGGAAACATGTATTTTGGCACGGTCTTCATACATGTCAGCCCTAAGTGCGCATCAGGCAGCAGAAGTCATCCCTCAGCCTTTTCACCATTCTCACTTGCCCAAACTAAAGTTGCCCAAATTTAGTGGTAAACACTCGAAATACAGACAATTTATCGGTCTGTTTAATAGTTGGTAGACTCTGATCGCTCGCTGTCAAATATTGAGAAATTCAACCATTTGATATCGTGCTTATCAGATGAGGCGTTAGGCACCATCAGAGCCTTCCAAGTATCTGATGCGAATTACCCGAAGGCATGTATGTTAGCCCAGATGTACGCGATGGACCGATGTCGAATCGAGAGTGCGAGTTCCTCGAATGATTCAGAAACCGCACTACATTGAGTGGATACTTCCCCTTCAGTACACGCAACACTTGTAGCCAATCGAGTTGCAGGCCTCCAAGAGATGGCCAATAATGTATCTTGGAGACATGGACCAACATCATCAAATCCAGCCGATTTGTCGTCAAGAGGGTGAGACCTTCAGAGACTCGTTCAGCTTATTTGGTTTCGTTGCAAGTATAAAGGACATTGGCCTCAAGGTTCAAAAGAACACTCGTTGTTCGTTTGCTTAGCAGATTTGCCATCGCTGACTCTATATATTGGAAAGTCAGACAAATTTGGAAGACGAATCTCGTTGGTTTGTAAAGGTGTCTCTTTGATTGACTTCATATGGATAAGAGGACGAGCCCCGCTAAAAGTGTATATTGCGGTGTTCGTGTGTTTTGCATCAAAGGCTGTTCCTCCTGAATGTATAGCAAACGTGCCCACTAATGCTCCTTCACATTGAGCAGCTTATTCGATCGACGTGGAATACCAGTACGCTGTTACCCGAAGAAGGCGACGTATTTTCGAAAGGAACCTGGGGAAGGAGTTCCTGGACTCATTCTGCCGGAAGCAGTGCAGCCTTCAGCTCTTCTCGGAACGAAGGATGGTGAGGAGGCTCATTTCTCAGAGCTCTTTTGTAGGTAGGATTTTGATGCCACTTTCAGAATAGTTTGATTTTATATGTCTCTAAACGAATGTTGAATTACAACACTGTACTATATGAATAAATGCCTTTAAAACAGCATTGAATTTTAAAAGTTTTTCAGCTTTATAAGAAAAGGGGGCGTGGCAGCTTTAATGACATTGCATTAAGGCTGTCCCTAGGAACCTACATACCTGCATTGGTTCTTCTAAGTGTCATAGTTATTGAGATATTCGCCTGAAACGTAAATTTTTCGGATGTGTGTATGGTTTTTTGCTATTTGAAATAAACTTGATTTGCTCGCGAAGACAAAGGACTTTCATTCCAAATTTAGTGTCTCTAGCTTTTGTGGTTTAAAAGATCCAGGTGTTCAAACGGACAGACAGGCAGACAGAGTCTGCTCCCAGAAGCATATCTCTATTTGCTGGGAATTATGGAACTCGGGGTCAGCCAGTTCGACATTTTCTGGGATCTTCCACCTATTGATGGGAAGATCACCATATGGCTGCCTGCTACAAATTGATCTCAGCACCCAAAACTCGGCGCTGAACTGATGCCTTGATACACGAGACGAAACTGTAGTGGCTACTTTGCTTTTTGCAGTCAAACTCGACTGTCTAACCTACTTTGCTGTCAAGCATTTCTTTTTTTGTTGAATGTGGAAGGCTTGAGCGAGGTCTTCCGTCATGTAGTTTACCTGTGATCCTGAATCCAATAAGACTCTAGCGTTTCGATTCTGATCAAAACTGTCTCGAACTTTAACAACTGCCGTTGCCAGAATTACTTGATCGGTTTCGCTAGTAACATGGTCAACATGGGCAGGATGGGCAGCAGCTTGTGTTGTTTCTACGAGTGTGTATTTGTGAAGAAGAGTGTTGTGAGGACGAGAACAAACTCTACACTTCGACGCAGTGCAGATGGACACTCTGTGCCCTGAATGCAAGCAGTTTATACAGAGTTGACTAGATTTTACGAAATTAAATCTTTAGTCAACTGACAGTGCTGCGAACCCTTGACAATTTCCAATTGTATGGTGTGCACTGCAAAACTGGCATGTGGTTTCAACATCTCTTACAACATCTGTACACGCAAACGACGATTTTTTAGCGTGTTTTATATCAAGTGTTTGCTTTATCCTAGACTTCGAACTTTCTTCAGCAGACAAATGCTGATAATAGTCGAGCTGTTCCTCATACTTGGACTTTGTACGGGGATCTACCTTCGACATGACTATATGAATCAAATTAAATCAAATCAAGAGTTTCGAAAAAGATAAGACAATTGTTGTCATATACTCGAATTAGACTCTCTAATGCTTTCGGGTAATTCGCATCAGATACCTGAAAAAGCTCTGATGGTGCCTAACGCCTCATCTGATAAGCACGATATCAAATGGTTGAATTTCTCAATATTTGACAGCGAGCGATCAGAGTCTACCAAGCTATTAAACAGACCGATAAATTGTCTGTATTCCGAGTGTTTACCACTAAATTTGGGCAACTTTAGTTTGGGCAAGTGAGAATGGTGAGAAGGCTGAGGTATGATTTCTGATGCCTGAAGCGCACTTAGGGCTGACATGTATGAGGACCGTGCCAAAATACATGTTTTCTCAAGCATTGCACAGCTAGTATTGTCAGGATCTATGGCATCGATCTCTGACTTCAGATCCATAGCTTTAGAAATGTACGAATTTAGTACACTGAACCTCAAATTTACTTGGAGTCACCATTTTATTAACGAGTGAACTCCTTTGGCGCTCTATGTCGCTCTCGACTTTTTCCAATTTAACAAATAATTGACTTAAACGAGCACTAAGACAAGTTTCCGCGTTAACCAGAACGGTTTTATTAGGGTCTGTTTTGTGTGCCATATTGACTAATTAAAATATGACTCTATGCGAATGTACGTAAGTGTACTATACCCAACAACAATCAGCCGATCAACAAACTTGACTGAGGAAAATTATCAAATGGTTAAAGCTAATCAGTTGACTAACAACAGTCGCCGATCAATATAATTCAAGAAAATCAGAAGATTTAAGATAATCAGCTGGCTAACTAAACTTCTCGCATGCAAAAAAAAAAAACAACAACTAACAAGACGCAAGCGTATGCACAAAGAACAAAGGTCAAAAAAACACACCACTGAACATATGTAGTTATTGTAGTTATTACCGAAATTAAAGAGGAACGGCGAATGTTGATATGCACATATAAATATGTTTATTTGCACCAGTTATTCATTGTTTGTTTTATTTATGTGTATAATTTAATTCGATTTGTGTGTTTTGCGTCAAATAGCCTTTCTAAAAATCACATATAAGTTAACACATAACACACTTAATATAGAATATTAAGCAACCCTCGCTATAGAGGGCTTTGTAAGTTAAGGAACAGCCCTTGCTATAGCGGCACTGCATACTTTGTATCAGCGCGCTAGAGATGCAATGGTCAGCAGCGGTAACCGGACACTTTTGTTTTGCTGCAAGAGTTTCCGTTATTGCCTAAGATTGCTGAGTCGGCTTGCCGACCATGACATTTTGGCGTGATGCGAGTTTTGGCTTATGTTAAATGAAACATAATTTGTATTAAGAAATCAGTTTTGAATACAGTGTTCTTCCAGTAAGTTGCTTAAATAAATATTCACTCCGGCACTTAGCCGTTAAATAATTTGTTTCATTGTCTGTGTCTGAGGAGAGCAATAGGAGACTCAGTCGCCTCCGAACCTAATCATCAATCCTTAGAGAAAGGAAAACAATTAATTGGCGCCCAACTAGTGGTCGAACTCCACTACCAACAATTAAAACAGCAGCACAGGAGCTGCAACAACCAACATGAAGTAAAACAGCAGCACAGGAGCTGCAAAAACCAACAACAATTAAGACAGCAGCGCGGGAGCTGCAAGTGACAGAGTTTATTAAGAGAATTTTTTTTGTGTTAGTTAAATCATGTAAGTGGATACTCTAGCCAAAATTTTTTTTTTTTTCATCAAATACAAAAAGTGTTAAGTTTATTTTGTAAAAAATTAATTAGTACTGCGACATAATTTGACCCACCTGCACATGTCACGCTTCAACCCATATAGAAACCCTCGCAAGCAGTCTAGTGGCTCAGATTCCGACTGTGACACTCGCATCAGAGTCCCGGCTACAAGACTTCCCCCCTGCAGTTCCCCTACCATCAGGTAAAATGGATCCAGATCAGCTTAGGGAAGTGATAAGGACGGCTCTAAGCAATGCTTTAGCCAAACAGGCCGCTGCAAACAAGCAGAGGGAGCAAGCATTGACTCCAAGAATTAATGAGTTAGCTGAACAAATAGCAGCAGCAAACGTTGCCGCCCCACAACTTGTAGCGTATGCTGCGATAGGAATTAGAAACGACATTCACTGTGACGAGCCGCTAGATGTGCTTACCTGAGTTTGCAGGAGTACAGAAATCTTATGTATCTTGGAGGCAGGCACCATTAGCAGCTTACAAGATTTTCAGACCACATAATGGCAGTTCTCGTCATTATCAGGCTGTTATCATCATAAGAAGCAAGATAAGGGGCCCCGCAGACGCGTTGCTGGCCTCATTTGGTACTGTATTGAATTTTGATGCGATAATAAATCGCCTTGATTTCACATACAGTGACAAGAGACCAATTCATGTCATTGAACAGGAATTAGGTACCTTAAGGCAGGGTGGCCTGTCCCTGCTTCAATATTACGATGAGGTAGAGAAGAAACTCACACTTCTCACTAACAAAGTTAACATGTCATATGAGCCGGCCTTAGCAAAGGGCTTATGTGAAAAATTCCGCGACGATGCGTTGCGAGTGTTCATATCGGGTCTCAAGCGCAGTCTTACAGATGTGCTCTTTGCAGTAAAGCCCAGAGATTTGCCTTCAGCGCTAGCTCCCGGGCAAGAAGTCGAGTCGAATCATGAAAGGTACGCATTTGCGGCTAATTTCGCAAAAAGCGCAAGCAACATGCAAACGCGTAGGGTCACCAACAGGAGAGACATTCGCAACAAGCCGAAACACAAGCTAGCGGTACAAAGAATCCGCACTTTAGCAAGTAAAACAAGGCTCCAGTTCAGACTGACCAACGAAGCAACAGGCAGCACTGGTGCCCATGGAGGTCGATCATTTCTTCTCGAGGCTTTTGCAGCCCACTCAGGTCCCTGTTTACGCGAATAGGAAGCACCCAGCATCTGACCGCACAGGCGGTCAGAGAAATCAGCAGAGGTTGAATCACGTCGCGCAAGACGCGGGACAGGGGGCAGAGGCATATGCTGGTGCCGCCTCCAGTGCAGCGGCACAAATCAATGACGATGGTAGTTATGACTCTGATGCCCTCAATTTTTTAGGAGCAAATCTCTGCTACCCGTCATCACACGAAGAGTAGCAGGGACTCACATGCGAATCCTCAGAAGTTATTTTTTGAAAATGCTAAAGACCAGACAAAAAGCCTTTGCAGACCCAGACGAGGCGTTGCCGTATAACACATCACTCGTGGCTACCATTAGGACCACAGATGAGTAACCGATCTATGCCAAGCTTTACCCATATCCAATGGGAGCAGCTGATTTCGTTAATACAGAAATCAAAGATCTGCTAAAGAATGATATAATACAAAAGTCCGTCTCTCCCTACAATAACCCAATATGGGTAGTAGACAAGAAGGGCACTGATGAAGCGGGCAATAGGAAAATGAGGTTGGTAATGGAGTTTCGTAAAATTAAAGAAAGAACCGTGCCTGACAAATATCCTATGCCAAATATATCAATGATATTTTGGAATTTGCGGAGAGCCAAATTCTTTTCAACATTAGACCTCAAGTCTGGTTATCACCAGATCATACTCGCTGAACGCGACCGTGAAAAAACCTCTTTCCTTGTTAACCGGGGGGAAATATGAGTTCAAAAGGCAAAAGGATTAAAGAATGCAGCAAGCATCTTCCAAAGAACCATCGACGACATACTGCGAGAGCAAATTGGCAAATTTTGCTATGTTTATGTCGATGACGTAATCATCTTTTCAGAAGATGAGGAATCTCACATTAAACACGTGGATTGGGTCCTAAAATGCTTACACGAACCAAACATGATGGTCTCCGTCGAAAAGTCACGTTTTTTTAAGAAAATCGTGAACACTGTTCGAGGTCAGATCATTTCTAGGCCTCGCAAGCTATTACAGATGTTTCATCAGGGACTTCGCCGCAATAGCAAGCCCCATCTCGAACATATTGAAGGGTGAAAATGGAACCGTCAGTAAGCATAGGTCCAGAAATATGAAGGTTCAATTCTCTGAAGTGCAGCAAAGGGCGTTTCAGAAGTTGCGCGATATTTTGTAATCCGAGAATGTAATGCTCAGGTACCCCGATTTTAAGAAGCCATTCGATCTAATGACCGATGCTTCGGCTCACGGCATAGGTGCAGTTTTGCTCAAGAGGGTCGTCCTATAACAATGATTTCAAGAACATTGAAGGCCAGCGAGATTAACTATGCAACAAATGAGAGAAAGTTATTGGCCATCGTATGGTCACTTGCCAAATTAAGGCACGACTTGTATGGGGTGAAAGACATTAATATCTTCACTGACCATCAACCCCTGACCTTTGCACTTTCGGAATCTAATCCAAATGCGAAGATTAAAAGGTAGAAAGCGCGCATTGACGAGTCTAATGCGCGTATCTTCTATAAAGGGTGGTCCACAAGGACAACCTAAAGTGACTCCCTTGTTTTTTTTACACATTTTTTTAAGCCACTAGGCATACTCGTATAAGTTAGATTTAGTTTTTCACTTTACTTTTAGCCACTTGGCATAGTTTTTATAAAATATTTTTGGTGGTGGACAGACCTCCTTAAAAAGGAAAACAAAAAAGTTGCTTAAAAGAAAGAAAACAACTTCATTTCACAGATTTAGATCCATATTACTCATTTCCTTATCAGTGGCTTCGGCACATGTCACCGACTACTCGCGTGCCAAGTACATTCGCATCGTCGATGGCGAGATCTTGATATGGGAGGAATACGCATATGTTAGGCACTCGGCAAACCTCTCAGAGTACGTGCGAATGGTGGAAGAAACGGTCAAATTAATTGACATGTTCCCGCTATCGCACATGAAAAAACTTCTAAGTGTGGACACGGCGCATCTACAAGACCTTTTGCAGGCGTTATTCACACACCATAGAGTCGCCAGGAGCTTAGATTTCCTAGGATCCATACTGAAGGTTGTGGCGGTTACACCCGATGCCGGTGATTTAGAGCGGACTAGGTTCACTGAAAGGCAACTAATAAATGCCAACAATAGACAAATAAAAATAAGCACTAGAGTTCAAGAGCAGCTTAACCAGTTACCAATAACTGTCAATAAAATTCTCAAGATAGCCAAAAACTCACAAGTTGACACTAGCCATTTATTTGAAACACTACTGTCTAGAAACAGAATGCTGATGATGGAGTTGCAAAATTTAATGCTTGCTATTACTCTCGCGAAGGCTAACATTGTTAGCTCAAACATTTTAGACCACTCAGATTTGAAATCAATTTGGCTAGAGGAACCCACCAACACTCCCATAGGAGATCTTATGTCCGTTGCGTCCGTTAAAGTTCTTCAATCCATTAACACTATACATTTTATAATCAAATTCCCAAAGATTAAAAAAGCTTGCAGAAAAATTACGATTTATCCTGTCGTCCACAAGAACTTCATATTGCGATTGTTTGACAATGTCATAGCCGAATGCGATGAAGAAACCCACACACTGCAGAGCGGCGCAACGCTTCACCTGGAGCCACATTTTGTCGTCTGGCATTAAAGAGTTCATGTGCCAAGGAGCGCCATGCAGGTGGCACGGCACACTGCGAGGTCCAGCCGAGCAACCTGGAAATAATCAAAAACCATGTAGATGACGGAATCATCATCCTTAACGACGGGTCCGCACGGATTCAGGTGGACAACGGCACTGAGATCCAGGTATAAGGCACGCATCTCATCACGTTCGGAGACCGAGTCGCAATTACGGGACTCTGTTTTACAATCACAACAACGCACGCAATAGAGTCCTGGGTATTGCCAATTCTCCCTTGCTGAACATCACTGCCAGCCAAGATGTCCTCAGCCTCCCTTACCTTCATCATTTGAATGAACGTAATTTGGAGGTGATACAGCAAATCAAGAAGGACGCCGGAACTGATCAAGCCTATCGTGTGGCATTCATCACTGGAGCCATATGCTGTGCTTTAATCTGCATTGGCCTCACTCTTTGGCGGATCATCGACGCAAAGAAGTCTGCGAAGCAGTTACGAGAAGTTGTCGCCGAAATTGCCAATTGAATTTCGCCCGTATTGATATCTGACGTAAGGGCAGGTCGGTTCAGACGGAACCTACAGAATGAACGAATTAGATCCCTCTGAATAGCAAGTCGCACCAGTAATTCCTTTAGAGAGTGTGACGACTCGAAGTTTGGTGGATCAGCTTTCAGGTCTCAAGACGCACTGGTGTGAATGAGTGTAACGTGGCCCTGGTGAAACTTCTGTATCTATGAACATACGAACAAGGTCAAGATTCACGTTAATGAAACTCAAGTATACATCGTGGAGTTCCAAGTTCATGGGAACCACATACATTTTGAAAATTTGTGACGACCCCAGCTCTTTGGGATCAGTCATCAAAGACAAGTTGACACTTAAGTGTCCAGTCGACAATTCACGAACGCTGTCCCGAGAGCTTTGTTTGCAATCGATGTGCTCCGCAGAATAATGTGCCGAAACACATTTTTCTCCGGGACAGCTTCAACCTCACAGTATCGATCTACGAACATTTTGCCTATGTTGCATCACTGGGCAACATATTGGGCTATTGGCAAACATTTTCTTGCACCACCCAGATGCCACCCAACCAAACAACGTCCTTTGTAGCAACGGAGCACTTTTCTCCAATCTAATCTTTCCAGTGCACAGCATATCGAAGAAGGAGTCGGCTTGTGGAACTCGGTTTGTGGAACTCGGGGTCAGCCAGTTCGACATTTGCTGGGATCTTCCACCTATTGATGGGAAGATCACCATCTGGCTGCCTGCTACAAATTGATTTCGGCACCCAAAACTCGGCGCTGAACTGATGCCTTGATACACGAGACGAAACTGTAGTGGCTACTTTGCTTTTTGCAGTCAAACTCGACTGTCCAACCGACTTTGCTGTCAAGCATTTCTTTTTTTGTTGAAGGTGCAAGGCTTGAGCGAGGTCTTCCGTCATGTAGTTTACCTGTGATCCTGAATCCAACAAGACTCTAGCGTTTCGATTCTGACCGAAACTGTCTCGAACTTTAACAACTGCCGTTGCCAGAATTACTTGATCGGTTTCGCTAGCAACATGGTCAACATGGGCAGGATGGGCAGAAGCTTGTGATGTTTCTACGAGTGCGTATTTGTGAAGAAGAGTGTTGTGAGGACGAGAACAAACTCTACACTTCGACACAGTGCAGATGGACACTCTGTGCCCTGAATGCAAGCAGTTTATACAGAGTTGACTAGATTTTACGAAATTGAATCTTTCGTCAACTGACAGTGCTGCGAACCCTTGACAATTTCCAATTGTATGGTGTGCACAGCAAAACTGGCATGTGGTTTCAACATCTCATACAACATCTGTACACGCAACCGACGCGTGTTTTATATCAAGTGTTTGCTTCATCCTAGACTTCGAACTTTCTTCAGCAGACAAATGCTGATATCGCCTGTTCAAAGTCGCAGCACAGTCGGCCCATTTGGGTAATGTGTTATAGTCGAGCTGTTCCTCATATTTGGACTTTGTATGGGGATCTACCTTCGACATGACTTTATGAATCAAATAAAATCTTGGGCAAGAGTTTCGAAAAAGATAAGACATTTGTTGTCATATACTCGAATTAGACTCTCTAATGCTTTCGGGTAATTCGGGTAATTGATGGTGCCTAACGCCTCATCTGATAAGCACGATATCAAATGGTTGAATTTCTCAATATTTGACAGCGAGCGATCAGAGTCTACCAAGCTATTAAACAGACCGATAAATTGTCTGTATTCCGAGTGTTTACCACTAAATTTGGGCAACTTTAGTTTGGGCAAGTGAGAATGGTGAGAAGGCTGAGGTATGATTTCTGATGCCTGAAGCGCACTTAGGGCTGACATGTATGAGGACCGTGCCAAAATACATGTTTTCTCAAGCATTGCACAGCTAGTATTGTCAGGATCTATTGCATCGATCTCTGACTTCAGATCCATAGCTTTAGAAATGTACGAATTTAGTACACTGAACCTCAAATTTACTTGGAGTCACCATTTTATTAACGAGTGAACTCCTTTGGCGCTCTATGTCGCTCTCGACTTTTTCCAATTTAACAAATAATTGACTTAAACGAGCACTATGACAAGTTTCCGCGTCAACCAGAACCGTTTCATTAGGGTCTGTTTTGTGTGCCATATTTACTAATTAATAATCAAATGGCTAAAGCTAATCAGTTGACTAACAACAGTCGGCGATCA